>CM061175.1:1915000-2540000 GCA_030763345.1 Mythimna separata
TTTAAAAAAATATAATAATAAAAATTGAAGAAAAACTAGCAGTGTGTAATGGCTGTGCCAAATAGGAAAACGGAAACGAAAAAACGAAAAACGAAAAACGAAACGAAATTAACGGATCGAATTCGAAACACTATATTGCGCTCCAATAACCAAAATAGTTGATGTGGCTCAAAAGGCTGCCCAACTGAAATGGGACTGGGCACAACATGTCTGCCGCACGCCCGACAAACTGTGGGTCAAAGTAGCACAAAGTTATTGCCCTGAAACAGTGTGACGGGGTCGCGGCAGACCACGAAGGAGATGGCGCGACAAATTGGATAGATTCCGCCAGAACTTTCAACAGGAAACGCGGGTGCGAAAGATGGAAAAGTGAAGAGAGGCCTTTGCCCAGGAGTGGGACAGAATAAGCTAAGACATATTTACGTATAAGAAATAAATGAAGGAAGGAAGAGGAAAAGGGGAAATGGAGGAAGGGATAATAATAATAATTTATTTAAAACACATAATAGACAAAAATATAAGTGGTGCTCTGGCTCTTGTACTAGGATAACATAACATAGCATCAGCCTTATAATGTTCCCACTGCTAGGACTTAGGCCTCCTCTCTAGGAGAGGGAACGGGCCGTAATCCACCACGCGGGCCTAGTGCGGGTTGGTGGATGTCACATGTCTTTGAATTTTTGGTTCTAGGACGTGCCGGTTTCCTCACGATGTTGAATGCAGCGGTGATGAAATAAATTACTCAAAGTAATGCGGCTGGCTGGGTCTGAACCCGCGACCTACAACTTGAAAGTCGGGGCAGTTACCACTGGGCCACCACTGCTCAACTGTACTAGAATACCTTGTATCAAAAGAACCAATTAATAAGAGCTGGTTTTCGTTTTTTTTTTTAGTTTTATGAAATATTTATATGTGTTTGCCTGCTCTAAGTGGCATGAGACGGAATGTCAGATTTTCACAAACTAAATCCCAAGAGAAACAAAGATCCTCTAATTGCATTTTGCCTTCCAGGACTATGCATGACCACAGTCCTGGACCGCAAAGGGATGGTTCGAAAAAATTGTCTTTCGAACCATCCATGATATCCTTCGATCAACATTGTACATGATATCGAACTAATTATACTAGGTAATGCCAAAACTTCAGACAAGTTTTTAGGCTATAGTAGAAACAGACAAAAATATTTGGCAAAAAAATCTTCATACAGGAATGAAGGATAAATAAAAATCTGTTTTTGAAAGCAATCTGTGCGTTATTTATCAGTCGTTTACTGTCCGTGATGTACAGAGCTTCAGAAAAACTATTATTTCACTGCTTAACTGCAGCTATTATCACTTAAAATGGTTCAGAAAAAAAATGTGGTAGGAAACAATTATTTTTGGTTGTCTTTTTAATATTAGTATGAGAAGCTCTCATTTGAGCATGACTACTATCTCTCCTGGTGGTACCTAAGTTATGATTTGGCCCTCTATGGAGCGCGCTTGACTAGAAGTAGACTTGACTTAAAGATCCGAAGCGCCTTTTAGTAAAGAGTTTTTTCTTACTAGGATTATATAGGGTAAGAACTGCTAATCATCATCATTTGAACTGAAAGAGGTCCACAGCTGGACATGCGCCTTCGCAAAGCGTCGCCACGAATGACCGGTCCTGTGTGTACTAGTAAAATAGCGTATTTAAATCTTGATACTTTAGCTATTGCAATCTTTTTAGGTGAAATATTACTTTGTACACTATTCACTACAGTTAAGTTTTAAACAAAAAGGGGGTTTCTGATATATTAAGAATTAAAATATTATATTATTCACCGAAATTTATCTTTGGCACTCGTTACGGATAGTCAAAAGCCAATAAATCTGACTCCAGTCTTGCCATGAAGTACCGTGTTACCCCAGTTAATGAGTTGTGGAAGTCTGGTAGGCAGCCGCTCCTCGTAAAATACTGGTATTTAGTTAAATCCGGCTTGACTGGAAGCCGACCCCAATATAGTTGGGAAAAGGCTGGGTAGATATATTCACCGAAACGATAATATTAGCAATATCCCGGCAGCACATATGGGGCC
Organism: Mythimna separata; assembly: GCA_030763345.1. Classification (NCBI taxonomy): domain Eukaryota; kingdom Metazoa; phylum Arthropoda; class Insecta; order Lepidoptera; family Noctuidae; genus Mythimna; species Mythimna separata. The sequence continues at coordinate 1,917,060 of CM061175.1, forward strand.
ATGAGGAGAGTCCTTGACAACAACTAAGAAGTCTTACGTCATCTTTACAAAACAAAACTTTGTCTATTGAAATTGAGCCACATGGAGCTCAGAAGTGATTGGCCTTTTTTGTTGTACGAAATCATCAATTATAACTGTTACCGCTCTTGAGTTCAGCAGGAGGGCGTGTCAAACTTTTATTGAGTAAAATCCACCTATGTTAAGAAATATAGGTGGGTTGATGGCAAATAGATTTTATACTAGCTTCTGCCAGCGGCTTCGACTGTGTGTAGAGTTAGTTTAGTCTTAACGTGATGATATATAGCCTTGTAGCCTTCTTCGATAATCGGGCTATCTAACACAGAAATAATTTTTCAAATCGGACTAGTAGTTTCTGAGATTAGCGCGTTCAAACAAACTCTTCGGCTTTATAATAATATTAATATAGAAATAGATAGATAATATAAATTTGCCATGTTACTATATTCCTTCTCTTACAAAAAAAATAATTAATTTGAAATCGGATAAATTCTAATAAACTTAATAATTAACCGTCTACTTACAATACATGTTTAGAATGGACACCAGTTGAATTTGCAGCTTGATTCACTTTAAACAACTGTATTAAAACAATAAAAAATAAAATGGAAAACAGCGGATTTTTCATTGTAGCTATCGGCGCTTCGAGCTATTTTAGGATTTTAATATAAGTTTTAATTTGAATATTAATCGTCAGAATTATTCATTTTTAAAAAGATCAATAGATATTAATACAATAATCCACAATGACTGAAGTACGTTGATAAACTAAAAAAAAAAGTTACAACAAATTATCTGCCTGTTATCGCGGAACAGAAGTAATGTTTTGAATTGAGATAGAGCAAACACTAACCGGTCCGATTGCGCACTGAAAAATTTTTGTAGACGTAAACGCCTAAAAATAGTCACGTTCATGGGCGCCGATAGCTCCAACCAGTGCGCATAAGATCGCGGATATTCAAAAAAAAAAGCTTACTTTACAAAGTAAGTAGAAGTAAACAAAAAAGAACCTGTATTAATTGTTTTTATTGTTATAATCTTGTGCTTGGCAACGATCCCACCTGATGGTAAGCAGTGATGTAATCGTCGATGGTGAGGCGCACTAGTTTATTAAGAGCCAATTCACTCTAGCCTTGAAGACACCTAAATTATAATCCCGGATTCAGTGCATGATTCTGGAATCCCAATGGTTGTTTTTTAGGAAGGGGAATCATCAGAATGACTTCTCCATTCTCTTTGAATTTATCGTTATAAAAAATTATATTCTAATCATCATACACAACACATCATATTCAATCATATCATATACATATCATATTCAATCTCGATAACATTTTTGGAGAAAAAAAATGAATTTATTACTTTTAATTTGAATTAAAAATTAATTAAGTAATTAAAAAGTCCTCGGGATTGATACAATCGTTCATCTTATCATATCGACCGTACGTCATTTTTAATTCAAAAGTATTGATTCATTTCTTTCTCTAAAAATGGTAGAATAACAATTTTTCACAATCAAAGGAATGATAAAAGGACCGACAAAAACTTCGATCACCGGGGGGTCCAGAAACATGTACTGGATCCATAGCATTCGTTTGAGCGTCGATGTCTGACACATCCTGTATAATAGACAAGTAGTCAATTGAATCTGTTGACTTAGGTATAGATCACAATGATGGAGCGCTCGCAGATAAGCCCTCAAAGCACCTAGACGAGAGCTAGTGAGAAACACATACAGGTCAATACCCGATTTACCTGTGTTTATGCTCATCATCATCATTCTTGCCGAAAGACGTCCACTGCTGACGATAGGCCCCAAACCATCACCACAGCGACCGGTCCTATGCGTCTCGAATCCATCGGACTCTCACGAACCTCACCAGGTGATCCGTCCACCTTACGAGAGACCCTTTAACGCTGTGTCTTCCAGTTCATGGTTGCAACTCCAGAACTTTTCGTTTCTATCGACCATCTGTTACGAGCATTGTGCTCTGCCCACTGCCACTTAAGTTTGACGATTCTTCGGGCTGTTTTGATAACCAACATATTTTATAGGCAATTTGTACTCCAAAAGTGGAAATTGCCTATAAAACATGCTGTGGAATCCAGCTTTCGAGTAGTAGGGGTTCTTGTTAGGCATTAGGTTTTTTGTAAAGTTCGGATACACAGCTCTTCTGAAACTTCGTCTGTATATATAGTTATTTTCTCTACCGATCCTATGCGTCTCGAATCCATCGGACTGACGCGATTCTCACCAGGTGATCGGTCCACCTTGTGGGAGGCCTTCGGCAACTACGTGGTCGCCACTCCAGAACCTTTTATCCCCATCGACCATCTGTACTACGAGCAACGTGCCCTGCCCACTACCTACCACTTAAATTTGGCGATTCTTCAAGCTATGTCGGTAACCTTAGTAATCTTGCACATATCTTAAGTCTGATGTGATAGTCCTTGCGTCATCACATCAGGCATGACTCCGAGCATAGAGTGTTTGTACTATATTTTCTTTAAAAAATAATACCCTCCCACTTCCCTATCTCTCCTACTTTTTTTTGGTGTACAATAAAGTGTATTCTACATTTCTATCATGAGAAAGAATTATTTTTTCTTGGAGAGCATGTTAGAAACACATGTGTTTCAGACAGGAACATTGCTAACACTATCAATTGATTAAGCGTAAATTGAAAGCATAATAAAAACAGCACCTGACAACATTGTTTTAATTTGTTCATAACATAAATTACAATAAATCGTGCAACTATTTTCGGTAGCTCATAAACGCATGAATTTAAAAGCTATAAGATTCGGCCACAAGTGATCGTGGAAAATTTAAATTAATAAAAAAAAATCATTTGATAAACTAAATTAATATTTTTTGTAACTTTCTATTTTAACATTTTTCAGGATGAGGCAGTTGACTTGGAATTGTGGAATGATGAGAATAGAAAAAGTGAGGCGTGATTCCAAGATGATTGAAAGTGGTGGCAGTGACTGAACAGTTGAAAGGGAATCGCTTACTATGGTCATGTGAATAGAAGGGATGGCATGCATGTGAGCACACAAAATTTATAGAGTGGGAAAGGGAGATATAAGAAAACAAATATGATTTGTGTGCTTATTGGTATGGAGGAAAAGGGAGTCGATGGTCACATAGCGGTTGATGACAAAATTGAAGAAAAATACGTAGGTATAGGTATAACTATGAAATTAAGACATATGAATTATAATATAATCCATTAATCCTAATTATTATCATTGTGGATTACAATGTAACTACTTCGTATTTACAGAATGGCAGCCTCTCTCCCGGCATTAAGATACTAAAAGTGGATCATACTTCTTCTTTTTCCTGCCTTTTTCCCATATTATTTTGGGTCGGTGCAACATGTTCTTTTCTTCCATTCTTTCCTGTCACCCGTCATGCTATCATCAACTCCCTTTTCTTTCATATCAGTCCTCACACAATCCATCCATCTTTTCTTTAGTCTCCCTGTTCCTCTCCATCCCTCCACATGTAAATTCATAACTGCTATAGTAACATGCGTTTCATCCCTCCTCTTTACATGACCATACCAAGACGAAAGATTTACTTTCAGCTTTTCAGTCACTGGTGCCACTTTCAAACTTCCTCTAATATACTCATTTCTCACTTTATCCATTCTCGTCACACCACACATCCATCTCAACATCCTCATCTCCGCTACATGCAATCTTTTTTCATCCGTCTTTTTCACAGCCCAACATTCTGATCCATACAGTACGACAGATCTTATCACGGACTTGTAAATTTTACCCTTCAGCTTGAGGGGCATCCGTGGGTCACAGGTTCTTCCCGTGACCTCTGTCGCCATTTCATCCATCGAGGGACTGGAATCTGCAATCTGCCTGCTGCGGTTTTTCCATCCGATTATAATTTGGGTGTCTTCAAGGCTAGAGTGAATAGGCTCTTAATAAACTAGTGCGCCTCACCATCGACGATTGCATCACTGCTTACCATCATGTGGGATCGCAGTCAAGCGCTAGTTTATAAGCATTAAAAAAAAAGATCTACACCACTCCCTAAAAAGAGCACTCAGCGTCGCGTCTTAGTGTATACTGACCCTAATAAATACATTTCCATAAAATACATAGTTATTTTGTCTCAACAGGTAAGTTATTCTAAATCTACTTAAAGCAGTGACAATGTATTTAATAAGAAAAAGGCCAAGGGCACTATAATATCTCCTGCGTACTTGGCTGATCTCTGTTGAAATCGGCCACCATAATCGAAATTTGGTCGGGAAGGATTATTATTAAGAAAAAGGTAGCGCCAACACTTAACATACTGAAATCATTTTGAGTATGGAAATCATCAAAAGACATCCACCGCTCTGGGTAGAGCTGGAGCCCTACCGCACCATCATCATCTGCCTAGCCTTTTCCCAACTATATTGGGGTCGGCTTCCAGTCAAGCCGGATTTAGCTGAATACCAGTATTTTACGAGGAGCGGCTGCCTACCAGACCTCCACAACCCATTAACTGGGGTTACACGGTACTTTATGGCAAGACTGGAGCCTTCTCTGCCTAGCCTTTTCCCAACTATATTGGGGTCGGCTTCCAATCAAGCTGGATTTAGCTGAATACCAGTATTTTACGAGGAGCGGCTGCCTACCAGACCTCCACAACCTATTAACTGGGGTAACACGGTACTCATGGCAAGACTGGAGCCTACTACACTAAATTGCAAAAAATTCAGCAGATCAGTACATTTTATATTCGCCTACTAACTAATCAACATACGTACTGAACTGCTGATCATTTTCACTATTTCAGTTTTGGTCTCTTAGTAAAAGTTGTTTGTTATCATGAGTACAATCACGGGTTTAAGTATCGGTCAGAAGTACAGAGTATTAGAGTATTCCCATTTCGACACCCAGATTTTCGACACCAAAATTGTCGGCAAGCTATTCCTAATTCGGCGCCAATAGGTATTTTGGATGGTAGTAACCAATATAAAATCCTAATCAAAAATTCGTATTGCTGTCGAATCGGGAATAGCTTGGGTGCCGAATATTTTTTGTGCCGAAACGGTAATACTTTATCGGTCACTAATTAATTACCAGTCACCCTGAATAGTGTGTATAGCTCCATCCCTCTTTCTCGCTCACATGACTGACATTTTAACACTTCATTGTAAGGCCCCTGATCATTTATTTATTTACTTGTTTAACACTTTATGTACATACTAGCTGTCCCCTGCGGTTTCACCCGCATTTTTCGTTACTGCTCCGCTCCCGTGGATCGTATATTTTAGTTAGCCTATAGCATTTCTCGATAAATGGGCTATCTAACACTGAAAGAATTTTTTAAATCGGACCAGTAGTTCTAGAGATTACCCCCTACATACAAACTTACAAACTTACAAACCTACAAATTTCTTTATAATATTAATATAGATATAGAAAAGTACAGAGGCGGACTTAATGCCTTAGGCATTTTCTACCAGTCAATCTTTGGGTAATGCAGAGAAGATTAGCATCACACGCATTCCGCATCTTGTAATTATCGTTGCATTACATGATTCTGTTGTCTGTGACATGGCAGGCTTGTGAGTTAGCAAAGAATACTAATTTAAATGTAATCTTTGTATGAATAAAACGAACTTACAATCATGTTTAGATTAGGTTTTTATTTTTACTTAAAATAAATAAAATTATTAGATGACAATAACCAAATATGGAATGGTATCCCAATATGGAATACCGTCGTTTATCGTAAATTAACACTGTTACGAACGTGAGTAATTAAATGCCGGTTTACTAGCAGATAACTTTATTAACCACAAAACAATGACAAATTAGTCCAATCAACAAATAGCCAATCACTATAAACACTCAGAGTTCCGTTTAGTATCGCTTAGGTCGCTAGGTATCACTTCACACACTTAGGTAGTTCGCTCTGTATCGCTGACGAAATCAAACTGAACTGCTTCTAGCCGGGGACCCGTATTTATATGCGAAGTCATCGAAATTTCTCGATATCGACGTTTCAAGGACATTCTAGCACAAAATAGTCGCATCGGGAGGCCATAAATCATTATTATTACTCTCGTAAGTAGGTACTTATCTACCACCTTACATGCAAATTTCGACTCTATTGCTAACACCGGAAGGTACAAATTCCCTTATCCACCCACATAACTACCTACTGAATGTTATCTAATAATAATAGCGTATGTCGGACTTTTCTGGAATTTGCCAGGCCTGAGTATGTACTCCAATTCTCGAAGCTTCGCACAGCAATGCGTTTTAATTATTTGGTGCTACTCTTGGTTTCGTCGAAGATATAGCGTACTCAAGTTTCACGGCGTAACAGTGCCCCCCTCTTAGTCATGCTCGTCCCGAGCATTATTAGATCCGTGATATGGCGCCAATCTATCCACGTGGACTACCTTAGGTTTCCCTCGTAACCCTTTCTTGATGCGGTAGGTAACGTCGTTGATCCTTTTTATCACGGTGTAGGGTCCCTCCCATCGAGCTTGAAGTTTCGGCGACTTCCCTTTTCGTCGAAGTGGGTTGTGGAGCCAAACCAGTGCACCTTCCTCAAATCCCTTGGCGTTGGCATTGCGGTCGTATCGAGTTTTCATTTTAACGCTGGTGTGCAGGCTATTCTCACGCACTCGTTTATGCACTTCATCCAATTGATCTTGGAGGTCACTTACGAAGTCTGTAACTGGCTTAGTCTTGTCAGGTGGCACGCCGGTTATGGTATCGACTGGAAGTCTCATCTCCCTGCCGAAATTTACTCTTGCTGGGGTATGGCCCGTGCTATCATGCACTGCTGATCGATAAGACATCAGAAATAGTGGAATATACCGGTCCCAATCTTTCTGATGGTCATCGACAACCTTAGCCAGGTGATTCTCCAGGGTCTGGTTAAACCTCTCCACCATTCCGTCCGACTGTGGGTGCGCAGGTGTTGTGCGTGTCTTGTAGATCCCCAGGAGAGTGCACATTTCCTGGAACAGCGCAGATTCGAAGTTGCGGCCTTGATCGGAATGGATCTCCAAAGGTGCGCCATACCGACATACTACTTCTTCGACCACCTTTTTCGCCACTGTCGTCGCTTCCTGATTGGGTATGGCGAAAACTTCAGGCCACTTTGTGAAATAGTCCTGTATCACCACTATGTATTTGTTTCCGTCATCTGTCACTGGGAAAGGTCCAGCAACGTCGATGGCAATGCGTTCCCATGGGGCTCCTACATTGTACAACTGAAGCTTGCCCCTGCTCCTAGTCTGTGGTCCTTTCACGGATGCGCACGCTGTACATTTCCGACACCATTGCTCTATGTCTTCTCTACAATTGAGCCAGTAATACCGCTGTCTCACTTTCAGTAGAGTTTTCTTGATTCCCAGGTGTCCACCAGAAGCGCCATCGTGTATCTCCTGAAGCAGGGGGACCACTTCACGTCGTGGTACTATCACTTGTGTGGTCACCTCCTTGCCATCGTTCGATTCCCATTTCCTACAAAGCACGTCATTTTCTAGGACTAAACTGTCCCATTGTGCCCAGTAGCTCTTTGTGACAGGACTATGTGATGATACTTCATTCCACTGAGGCCTAGTTCCACTACGCTTCCAGTCCAGTATAGGTCGAATATCGTCATCTTCTTCCTGGGACTTCTTAAAGTTGCCTTCAGCCCTAATTAAGTTCACGTGTTCCCGGGCTTCATTTTGCTGGCAATGTCTACAGTCCTCATTACATGGACGTCGCGACAGGGCGTCAGCATTGTTATGCCCTTTTCCACTACGATGTTCCGTCACAAAGTTGAACTCCTGCAGCTGCTCTAGCCATCTTGCAACTTGACCCTCAGGGTTTTTGAATTGTAGAAGCCATTTCAATGCAGCGTGGTCCGTCCTCAACGTAAACTGTCTCCCTATGAGGTACTTGTGGAAATGTTGCAAAGTTTTTACAACAGCCAGTAGTTCTCGTCGAGTCACGCAGTAGTTCCTTTCTGGTTTTGAAAGTGCCTTACTGAAGTAAGCGATCACGACTTGCCTATCTTCTTGCACCTGCGACAGCACTCCACCAATTCCTGTGTTGCTGGCGTCGGTATCGACGACAAATCTTCCATCTCTGCTCGGATACCCCAGTATAGGCGCTTCACATAGCCGTTGCTTTAGTTCATTGAATGCTGACTCACAGTTCTTGTCCCAGATAAAATCTCGTTTATCCTCAGTCAGCTGATGTAAAGGTTTTGCAATGTCCGAAAAACTCATAACAAACCGTCTGTAGTATGTGCACAACCCTAGAAATGCACGTACTTCTGTTTTGTTCTTTGGAGCCGGCCACTGTTGGACAGCCTTTATCTTCTCAGGATCGGTTCTCACTCCATCGGCGCAAATGACATGTCCTAGGTAGCTGACCTCCTTCTTGAACAGGGCACACTTCTTTGGGCTTAGTTTTAGGTTAGCCCCCCGTATCCTGGTGAATACTTTCTCCATATTTCTCAGGTGTTCCTTAAAAGTGCGGCCCATTATAATGACGTCATCCAAATATACCAGACAGACGTCACCAAGAAGGCCCACCATGACTCTATCCATGAGGCGTTCAAACGTCGCTGGAGCGTTGCACAACCCAAAAGGCATGACGTTAAATTGCCACAGGCCGTTGCCAATTCCTGTACTGAACGCTGTCTTTTCCTTATCTTTCTCGCTAATTTCCACTTGCCAGTAGCCACTTTTCAAGTCAATGGTTGAAAACCACTTCATACCACTGAGCATATCCAGTGTGTCGTCTATCCTAGGCAAGGGATAACTGTCCTTCTTCGTTACATCATTCAGCCTTCTGTAGTCTACACAGAATCTGGTACTGCCGTCCTTCTTCTTCACCAGAACGACAGGAGAAGACCATGGGCTCGTAGAAGGTTCAATTATTCCGCTATCAGCCATATCCTTTACCATTTCTGCTACCTCAGTTTCTTTAGCCCAGGGTATGCGGCGCGGTCTCTGTTTAATTGGTCTAGCATCACCTGTATCTATCTCATGCTTGACGAGACCTGTTTTTCCGCAATCTTTTCCCGTTGCAAAGATATCCCGGAACCGTAGCAGAAATTCCTTGGCTTGCTGTAGTTCCGAAACTGATAAATTGGTCTTAGAATTTTCCAGAAGTTGCTGGATGTGATCAGGTTCACCTTTTATTGCGTCTTGTTTTACTGAAGATGTGTTGATTTGGCGGAGATACTTCACTTCTTCACATCTTCCAACAACACTGTTTTTCTTCAACTGGATCTCCTTTTTCCCAAGATTTACAATCCTGACCTTGGATCTTCCTTTCGTCATAACTAATGTCCTCGCGGTGATAAGTTCCGGGTGCCGGCCAATGTCTTCAACCATAACACATCTGCGTTGCCTAATTTTCTTAGGAAATTTAACTTCGACTAAGGTTTCCGTTCTTGGAGCCAATGTGGTATCCTTTAAGCAATAGAGGTTGCATGTGTTAATTCCTTGCAGGAAGACTTCTTGGTCTGGGAATTTCAATACTCCTCTATCGATATCTAAAACACATCGGTAATTCCGCAGGAAGTCGAGACCCAGTATGCAATCGTCGGTAATGTTCGCAATTAACGCTGAATGGGTGTACACTTGATCACCGATTTTAAACTCGATTTCTGTATCACCGAGGACGGAGACTGGCTGGCCGGTGGCTGTCTGAAGTCGGTAGGCTGGAGTTTCTGTTTGCCACAAGATGGTGCGTTTCAGCAACTCCGGTCTTATAATAGTCCGTGACGCCCCGGTGTCAACGGTGAAATTGCAAGCACGTTGATTCAGCGTTCCCTCGATGATCAAACTATTTCCGTTGTGGACTTGATTGATGGTGATGGTTGGGGCCTTCAGTTGACCAGCCAGCACCCGCCTCGCGGCCCTGGCGACATTTAGTTTTAACGACTCCTCGTTAACTTGAGTTCCGGAGTCCACACTTCCCCTCTTCCTCTTGGGGCAATCGGTACGAATGTGCCCTTTTTCTCCACATCCATAACACGTCGGAATATAGCGGGACTTTGCCGACGAAGCCACTTCTCGGTGACGTGGTTGCACTGAAGGTGAGACCACCACTTCCCGAACTCTGTGCGTACGTGAGTCTTGTCGTACGGCTTCCACTTCCAAGGCGTGGGCCATCGCACTCTTCAGAGTTTGGTGGTGTCCGAGTCGCACCGTAGCCCTGACTTCAGTATCCCGTAGACCGTCGATGAATGCCTGCACCAGATTTACTTCCACCATCTCCGGTGTCATCGACATGTATGCCCGCCGGACCAGCCGTTCAACCTCTACTCCCCACTGCTGAAGGCTCTCGTTCGACCTCTGCGTTCTCTCGCGAAGTTGCGCGCGGAAAACATGTTCGAGGTGCTTGTCACCATAGCGAGTGTCTAGTCCCTCCATTAGACGCTCCAACGTCCTGCCGTCTGAAGGAAGGTTCTCTAGGACCAGCAGAGCGTCCCCTCGTAGGGCCAAAGTTAACGCCGCAAAAGACTGGTCATCATCCCAGCGGTTCGTCTTGACCAGTGTTTGGAATTGGTACTTAAAGGCCGTCCAGGACGACGTGCCATCAAAACGCGGCATATCAAATTTTGCGGCTGATGCACAGTGGGTGTGCGATGGTGCGCTAACAGCAACGGGTTCGCGTGCTTCGAGCTTGACAATCTTTTTGTTGATGTCCAGCAGGCGATCTTCGTGGCCATCAATTCTGGTTTCGAGGCTATCAGCTCGGGCGGAAACCTCCTTGACCTCTAAGGTGAGATTTTTCACTTTCTCGCCCAACGTGACGAGGCCGTGATCGATTTTTTCGAGGATCAGGTTCTGCTTAGCCTCTTGATCCCGGCGGGCTTCCTCCTGTTCGCGGCGGGCTGCTTCCTGTTCGCGGCGGGCAGCTTCCTGTTCGCGGCGGGCTTCTTCCTGGTTAGCCGCGATTAGATCCTGGAGCTTACGTTGGTTAGCCTCTTGTTCGCGGCGGGCAGCTTCCTGTTCGCGGCGGGCTTCCATACTAGCTTGCATGGCGGCCAACACTGCGGCGAGGTTCATTTCCGAGGATGGCCCTGTTGGCGCCTCAGCAGCTGCCGTTGCTCCCATACCAGCCCGATCTTCCGCTTCCAGACGTTGACGTGCAGCATCCATCTCCACTTGCCTCCTTGTTCGTGGTCCCTGTTCGTCGTCCCTCTGTAGTAAAGGCATCTCACTTCTGACACCAGTTGTTACGAACGTGAGTAATTAAATGCCGGTTTACTAGCAGATAACTTTATTAACCACAAAACAATGACAAATTAGTCCAATCAACAAATAGCCAATCACTATAAACACTCAGAGTTCCGTTTAGTATCGCTTAGGTCGCTAGGTATCACTTCACACACTTAGGTAGTTCGCTCTGTATCGCTGACGAAATCAAACTGAACTGCTTCTAGCCGGGGACCCGTATTTATATGCGAAGTCATCGAAATTTCTCGATATCGACGTTTCAAGGACATTCTAGCACAAAATAGTCGCATCGGGAGGCCATAAATCATTATTATTACTCTCGTAAGTAGGTACTTATCTACCACCTTACATGCAAATTTCGACTCTATTGCTAACACCGGAAGGTACAAATTCCCTTATCCACCCACATAACTACCTACTGAATGTTATCTAATAATAATAGCGTATGTCGGACTTTTCTGGAATTTGCCAGGCCTGAGTATGTACTCCTATTCTCGAAGCTTCGCACAGCAATGCGTTTTAATTATTTGGTGCTACTCTTGGTTTCGTCGAAGATATAGCGTACTCAAGTTTCACGGCGTAACAATACTTATAGCCGCACAAAACAGTGGTCTTATAATTCTTTAGATCATAAGGTGTAGCAGAGACGACACACTTTTTGTGCGATCGAATCTGTGGCGCACAAAATGTTTGCATGGCATGCTTATAAAACAAATTACTTGTAAATAATTTGCTGTATCGGTGAGAAGACAATCTAAGCACTTATATACACACACCACTATTTTTTAATTAGCACAAAAAAATGGGGCACTGTCCCTACCCGTTACTGATTATATTTGTGAAGTTAATATTTCAAAAAATCGAAATCACAAAATTGTCCACAGTTAAATTCAATATTGAGTTACTATATCGTGACAATTTCTGCTGTAAAATACTGCGTGCAATCTTTTTCCATTTTAATCACCATTCGTAGGTATACAAAATCCTAATATTTCTATGAATTGAGTGACATTTTTTAATTTAAACAAATGCTAATAACTTTTAATAACTTTTATTTGCTTTTAATGAATATTATTTATTGAAACTTTATTATAATAACAAAACTGGCAGAGAAGAGTGAATAGGCTCTTAATAAATTATGGTCTATCGGTTTAGGTGGTTAACTAAGGGTAAAAAATCTTGATATGTCTTTTTATATTAAAGAGGTCGTATATAATATAGGTATAATATAGGTAAATTTAGTTTATTAGCTAACATCGATTTAGGTAAATACCTAGTTGCAAAGATACAATTTTTAGACAATACAATACAATTTTTAGACAACTTTTAGATAAAAAAAAACATGTCAAAATAGTTTACATTTATATCGACGGGTTCCGGGCTAATTGTATGAAGCGACACTCTGAGCGATATAGACTTTTATACATATTTGGAATCAGCAAATTTTTCTGCGTCATTTGAGCTGGGTTTGGTGACGATCGGAGCACTTTTTTGTCGCTTAATACAACCGCATTTTTGGGTCCATTTTGGACTTCCAATGTATGAAGCGACACAAAATATTGACAAATTTAGGAACTGTGTACTTAAGCTGACTACCAAATACCAGGCAGTCGATTAAACTTTTTTTCCTGGAGCAACAATTTACAGGCAAGGTACGTTAAAGCATTTAGCCGGACTTTATAAATATATAGAAATGTCGCTTCATACAATTAGCCTCTTTGTTAAATTCTTATCCAGTGTCGCTTCATACAATTAGCCTCTTTATTAAATTCTTATCCAGTGTCGCTTAATACAATTAGCTTTACCTTGTAAATATACAAGAATGTCGTTTAATACAAATAGCTTCTCTGTCAAATTCATACCCAGTGTCGATCCATACATTTAGCTCTGTACATGAAATGTTAGATGTTGTCACTTCAACCATTTTGCTTGCAGTAGATAATGAGATGAAACTGACATATATGTCGCATGAACTATTTAGGACTTCATCAGTAAACATTAAAAGATTATGGTTAAACCTACTTTTTTTATTCAATATTTGATTTGCAGTGTCGTTTCAATTATAACAAAGGTAAAGTCCTAGTACTTCAAACAGTTTATTTTAAACGGAATGTGAATAGTATACACATTAATACAATCAAAATTTCATGGATTTACTATTATGAGGTTGATTAAAAAAATGATTTTGGCGCCATCGCGATAAACTGTAGTAAACTACAATTTATTATTGTCATAGGAGATAAAAAATATTTTTGTTATTGAAGAGAAGTAGGGATATTTTAAGGGTTATTTTTTAAGGGTTTTGGGTCTGAAATCATGAAAAACGAATCAGCCGTTTTACAAAAGTTCAATACCTACTCGACTAAAATGTATGATACTGCTGTTATTTTTGTTTTTCGTGATTTCAGAGTCGGTCCCATAGTGAAAGTTGTTTATATTCATGGGTAGAACACCCAGTGAAAATTTGGCCGGTTATTAAAAAATAATCCCGTAAGGTAAGAAAACTTCTTAACTTTTTTTAACGAGAGATGTTTCTAACGAAAGTTAGAAGAAAATAAATTAAAACCAAAGAAACGCTTGTAAATGTTTTAATTATAAAGATATGTGATTATTTTTAAAGAAATTATTTTATAGATAAACCTTCTTTTGTAATTGAAGAGAGGAATGAAGAAGAATGAGAATAATTATTTCAGGTAATAAGACTGTAAACTACGTAATAAAAATATTTTTTAACTTCTGATTCCAATACAATTGTGATCACGGCGACCTCCCCGACGGGGTCAACGTAGTCTGCTACGCAGACGACACGCTGGTCCTGGCGCGGGGAGAGTCGTACCAGGCGGCGGCCGAAACAGCGACACGCGGGGTTGCTACAGTCGTGGACAGGATCCCGCAACTGGGACTCAAGGTGGCATTGCACAAGTCCGAGGCTATTCATGGCCCTTGGACCGCGCCACCACCGGGTTCCCAAATAACGGTAGCGGGGGTCCACGTCGGCGTCGGGTCGACGATGAAGTACCTGGGACTCGTCCTCGACAGCCGGTGGACTTTCGAGGAGCATTTCCAACGTTTGGCCCCCAAACTGGACACGTCTGAGGCCGCTCGGAAGCGGCTCTTGCCCAACCTAGGGGGTCCAGACGCCCCCTGTCGGAGGCTCTACACGGGGATCATTCGGTCCATGGCCCTTTACGGGGCGCGGGTTTGGGCGCTATCGCTAGGTAAGCGACCGGCAGCCAAACTGAACGCTTGCCAGAGGGCCATCCGGATGGTGCGGGGATACCGCACGATCTCCCGCGAAGCGGCGAGTCTCCTTGCTGGCCTGCCGCCGTGGGATCTGGAGGCAACAGTCCTTGCACGCAAGCACGATTTGCGCGTGGAGATGCAACAACTCCGCTGCCACGACAAATCACGGTATGGCGGACAGAGTTCCGGCGGGATCTCAGGGTGGCATGGTGACTGCGACTGTCGCAACCCAGTGCTGGGCACGCCGTCATTGAGGCGGTAAGTCCCCTCTTTGAGGAGTGGTTGGAAAGAGGTCACGAGGCGTCCTCTCGTTCCGTATGACGCAGGTCCTCACCGGACACGGTAAGTTCGGAAGGTTCCTGCATCGGATCAAGCAGGAGAGGACGCCCGGGTGTTGCCACTGTGTGGACCACCCGGAGGACACGGTGGAGCATACGTTAGAGGTGTGCCCCGCTTGGGCGGAGCACCGCCGTGTCCTTGTGGAGGCTATCGGCGGCGGTGACCTCTCGCGCTGGGCCCTGGTTCAGGCCATGGTCCAGAGCGAGGAGGGGTGGCAGGCGGTCGCCTCCTTCTGCAAAGCAGTAATGCTAGTGAAGGAGGCTGCTGACCGCGAGCGCGTGAGGAAACGGTCCTCACGCCGCCGTCGCCAAGATTCCGATCCCGATTTCCGACCACCGTAGGCGCGGGTTCGCGGACGGCGAGCACTGGATAGTCTGGAAATAATCTGGACCGAGCCCACGGCACGGCGCGTTCTGTTCCACGCGCGCCTCAAGGAGATGTCAGCAAACTGTAGGGGCCCGGCAGGGCCGAAGCCTCTGGGGAACATGAGTATTCCGAAAGGTTGACACCGAGTCCCCCCCAGATCGAAGGCAACGAAGGAACGGGTTAGGGGTTTAGTCAGTAAGAGTCTGACGCGCCCTCCCGCTCCGCTCAAGAGTGAAAGAAGTCATTCTGATGATACCAGAAAAAAAAATACAATTGTGATAAAAACTTTAGTTTTTACCTTGGTAAGCTACTCGTAAGAAGTTACCTAGGTGATTGACATTTTAAATAATAGTAGAATATGCGACTAGGGAATAAAGCAGTGTCTTTAAGGCGAGGGCGGCATGTTGAATTCTGAACAAAATGAAGGTTGCTAAGTTTTAATCCCGAATGTTAGTGAGAGATTTATATAAAGTTAATAGAGAAACCTGAGTGAAATGAGGAATTCAAGCCGCCCAAGACAGCTTTATCTCCGTGTTGAATACTCTACTTTTTACACCATCTGTGAGATAATTAAGTGTCTATTACGATTAATTAACTATTATAATTATGTCGTATAAACAAATTATAAATAAATTAAAAATATAAAGCATTATTTACAAGTTAATCTCAACAATCACTCGACATGTTTTGAAATTAGAAAGAAACAAAATTCACTACTCCAATATTCGTTACTCTATTTAGAACCTCCTTAATTTTTTCCTCAGTATGCAACCACATTTATTATTCTTTTGTTTTGTTAGTGGCCAGTTTGATTTTTGAATAAATTTGCTTGATGCACATATATTTTAATTCACTGAAGGCATTTTTTTTTCAAAATATTGGTATTTGACGTTCTAAATTCCAAATATCTTATCATGCCTAAGAGATCGTCCATACTGCCATTATCGAGCAGGTGGTGTAAAAAACCTTGTCTTTAAACAATTTATAATGTGTGTTTTATTTCTCATTTCGTAATTATTAACAAGATAGGTAGGTACACCCTATGTGTGTACCTTTTAATTTATCAAGGTTTTAACCGACAATTTCTGCAAACTTCATTATTCAAGCATGATTACAAACAATTTACTTTTAAAAAATCAGTCGCGTAAACTAATTAGCCGTACATTAATAAGTTTAAGATACGGTATTTAAATCAATTAGCTTAGGTTTGAAATATGAACAACTCTTTGATTAAAGCACTTAGCTTGGAGCCATTATTTACATGCCTAGGTGGTTAAGTTATTTAGCTTGGAACAAGAAATAATAAACCTAGGCGGTTCAGTCATTTAGCCTGGAATAAGAAACAATAATCATAGGCGGTTCAGTCATTTAGCCTGGAATAAGAAACAATAATCGTGGGCGGTTAACTCATTTAGCCTGGAACAAAAAAAATGTAAAATATGGGTCATTTTGTATGAAGCGACATTTATCTTTGTTAAAAATAGGAATATTAGAAAAATAATTAATTTGATTATGGGGAATATATTATAAAAACACTAATTACCTTCTTTTTCAAAAAATAATGCGATTTGCTAAAGTTATGATTTTTTTTCTAAAAATCGAAACTTTAAACTGCTCTGGTGTAAAGTTTCAAAAATGTCGGTTAATACAAATAGCCCGGAACCCGTCGATATAATTACCTAAACCGATAGACCATAGTACGCCTTACCATCAACGATTGCATCTCTGTTACCATCAGGTGGGATCGCGGTCAAGCCTTAGTTTAAACCAATTAAAAAAAAATACATTTTCTAATAAGCCCTTTAAGAATTTGTACTAATAAAAAATTTGTGGTGTGGTTCTATTGTCGCAGACTAAAAAATGCATCACGGATAGTCTGTCATCTGCGTTGCCCCTTATACTCATTATCATTACTCGCTTATAGGTTTCAACTTGTCAGGGGGCCAAGTCTGCTATTACAATTGTGTCAGAATGGTCGATCATTGAGCAGTGCAAGAGGAACGGAGCTATATAAGTTGTATACATTCATTCCATTCTGACACAATTGTAATAGCAGACTAAGGCCCCTGTTCAACGAGTTCCATGATAAGAGAGAGAAGTTTTTAAAGTGAAACTTTTATTACATCGTCTCAAACTTTTTCGTCTGTGTGTTGCATGTCGCGTGACGGTCGGCTGCGGAGTAGTGATAAAGTGAAAGGCGCTTGTCAGAGCAGCCGAGGCCAATATGGCGGCTTAGTGGAATATATTAATAATTTTTTTAGTTAAATGTCTGTAATGTGAAAAAACAAAAAAACATCTCACTTTTATTGTGGTTTCATAAAAACCACACCATCCATTTTTTTATTTATTTTTCATCATACATTGACTCACAATAATCACACTTTTAATAACACAGAACTTAGAACGTAAAAAACGAAACGAAAACGAAACATTTTTTCTTTCTTTCTTTTTCTTTTCCCTAATTTAAAGTTCACTATATTTATTGCCTACATTGTACTCGTTTTTCGACTTATTAAAGACTTTTGGAGCAATATCTTGGACTGGAACTGAATCTGATTCTGTAAAAAAAATAGAGACAAATTAAGTCACCTAGGCAAATAGGGTCATTTGTAAAACACTCACAACCTTGCAGGACTGTATTACTGACATCATAAGCAACAACTATTGTTCTATGACTTTTTACAAAACATGATGCATTTACCAAAACCTTCAAGATTTCGCTGTCTAATCTAATACATTTCAGCTCTGTACCTACAGTACGGCCGTTATATCTTGGCGAGTCTGAAGTTAGGCTCTGTGAATTTTGGCGCTTGAAAACTCGTACAAAAATAAAGGTCTTAAAAAATAAATGCAATTTTTAATCTATCACATACCCGCAAAACGAGACACAATAGTAAAACAATAACACCGCGGTCTCATAGGACCGGTCGGGGATTCATGAATTAAAATACAACAGTTTTGCCAATTAAAAAAAATAAATTGTACAAGTTTTCTAGCGCTACAATACGCAGACTCGCCAAGATATAACGGCCGCACTGTATTTTGCTATACCTAACTACGCCATCAGCACACTGTTCTCACCCCCGCTTCCCCCGCTATTGTACTATCGCTTGCTTTGCATAGACTTCGTAACATTTAGGACATTCAATTGAAATATTTTTATTTTTGTATGAAAATAAATAATATTTTTTTAAAAGTCTAGAAAAAAAGTTTTTGTGACATATAAGAAGTACTAACCATTCTCAAGAGGTTTATTTCGTTTGGAACGTCTCACAAAAATGATTATTAGTGATACCAACACCACCATTATAATGATGACACCACCTAAAGTCCACATCATCCAGCTGGACATCGACCTGAAAACGTACATTATACTTACAAAACAGATAATAATTAACAAAGTTTTTATAAAAGAAAGAACTACTACGCTATAATATAATAGCATATAGTTCGCGTTGCTATACAATAATATAAATACTATTATAAATGTAAGGCGAGCGATATTTTTGTGCTATGAACTATATGCACTATGCTATATATTACGCGTAGTCTGAAATAAGCTGTAGCAAACTAGAGCAGTGGCAATAAGCCCGTAACCTAATCGAAGCGACCGGTTGTAGAAATATGCTACAGTCGAGTTCATAAATACACTCATTTACTTAGTAAAACCAACAAAACAGATTCGCCATTGGTGATTAACAAAAGCTAGACAAAACAAAACACTTGGCAATATTATTTCCTATATCGAAACTAATTTGACTAGGAGAAAGGAAAGTGCGATCGAGAGTGAAAGGTTTGTGGAATCTCAATAATATCACACGTTAGGTTAGGTTAGGTAACGCTCTTTCGAGTACGGGACGAGACCCACAAGGATCGGGTCACCACTAGTCCGGGGCGACAGAAATCTTTATACTTACGAGTATACCTACTATTAACAACCTACCAGTACTTACCAATTTTTTGATCCAGTGTTTTTACCAACTTTGATACTATCAGCTGTACAGGAACCATTGAGATTAAGAGAGCAATACGGCTCGCAAATATTTTTCTCAGTTTCTGTATACCCTGTTAGACATGCACAAGTGTCTGCAGCAACACATGTACCATTCACACAAGGTTTGGTACATACTGGCTGGCACGTCTTATCTGGCTCTCGTCGTCCCACACTCATTTCTAATAACACATAGCCGGAACGACATTGGCAGGTGCCAGGTGCCACACATGTGCCTTTGGTACATTGTTGCGAGCAAATAGGTTGGCACGTTTCATTTAAACTTCCATCTACTTGAACTATTTGCCATCCTGGATCACACACACATTTTTCAGGTCCAACACAACTTCCATTGGGACATCCACTGGAGCAGATAGGTTCGCAAGTGTCGTTATCTGATTTTTCATAGCCCGGTGTACACTCGCAGTTATCTGGTGCCACACACGTGCCGTTGATACAAAATTTCGAGCAAATAGGTTGGCACGTTTCATTTAAACTTCCATCTACTTGAATCATTTGCCATCCTGGGTCACACACACATTTTTCAGGTCCAACACAACTTCCATTGGGACATCCACTGGAGCATATAGGTTCGCAAGTGTCGTTATCTGATTTTTCATAGCCCGGTGTACACTCGCAGTTTTCCGGTGCCACACACGTGCCGTTGGTACAAGGTTTCGAGCAAATAGGTTGGCATGTTTCATTCGAACTGCCATTTAGTTTAACCACTTGCCATCCTGAGTTACACACACATTTATCAGGCCCAACACAACTTCCATTGGGACATCCACTAAAGCAGGTAGGCTTGCAGAACCCGTTATCTGATTTTTCATAGCCCGGTGTACATTGGCAGGTTTCTGGTGCCACGCATGTGCCATTGATACAAGGTTTTGTACAAATAGGTTGGCATGTTTCATTCAAACTGCCATTTAGTTTAACTACTTGCCATCCTGAGTTACACACACATTTATCAGGCCCAACACAACTTCCATTGGGACATCCACTAAAGCAGGTAGGCTTGCAGGTGGCGTTATCTAATTTTTCATAGCCCGGTGTACATTGGCAGGTTTCTGGTGCCACGCATGTGCCATTGATACAAGGTTTTGTACAAATAGGTTGGCATGTTTCATTCGAACTGCCATTTAGTTTAACTACTTGCCATCCTGAGTTACACACACATTTATCAGGCCCAACACAACTTCCATTGGGACATCCACTAGAGCAGGTAGGCTTGCAGGTGGCGTTATCTGATTTTTCATAGCCCGGTTTACATTGGCAGGTTTCTGGTGCCACGCATGTGCCATTGATACAAGGTTTTGTACAAATAGGTTGGCATGTTTCATTCAAACTGCCATTTAGTTTAGCCAGTTTCCATCCTGAGTTACACACACATCTCTCAGGCCCAACACAACTTCCACTAGGACATCCACTAGAACAGGTAGGCTTGCAGGTGTAGTTATCTGATTTTTCATAGCCTGGTGCACATTGGCAGTTTTCCGGTGCCACACACGTGCCGTTGGTACAAGGTTTCGAGCAAATAGGTTGGCATGTTTCATTGGAACTGCCATTTAGTTTAACCACTTGCCATCCTGAGTTACACACACATTTATTAGGTCCAACACAACTTCCATTGGGACATCCACTAGAGCAGGTAGGCTTGCAGGTGGCGTTATCTGATTTTTCATAGCCCGGTTTACATTGGCAGTTTTCTGGTGCCACGCATGTGCCATTGATACAAGGTTTCGTACAAATAGGTTGGCATGTTTCATTCAAACTGCCATTTAGTTTAACTACTTGCCATCCTGAGTTACACACACATTTATTAGGCCCAACACAACTTCCATTGGGACATCTACTAGAGCAGGTAGGCTTGCAGGTGGCGTTATCTGATTTTTCATAGCCCGGTTTACATTGGCAGGTTTCTGGTGCCACGCATGTGCCATTGATACAAGGTTTCGTACAAATAGGTTGACATATTTCATTCAATTTGCCATTTAGTTTAGCCAGTTTCCATCCTGAGTTACACGCACATCTCTCAGGTCCAACACAAATTCCATTAGGACATCCATTGGAACAGTTAGGCTTGCAGTTATACTTATCTATATTTACGTACCCTTTTAGGCACGCACAGGTATTTGGAGCCACACATGTCCCGTTTGTACATGGTTTTGTGCAAGTAGGTTTACACGTTTTGTTTGCAGATTTATACCCCGATTTACAGTCACACGTATCCGGGCGAACACAAGTACCATTAGGGCATCCACTGGCACAGTAAGGTTGGCAGATATTTTTGCTCGACTTTTTGTATCCCAGCAAACATACACAGTTCTCTGGGGCGACACATGTACCATAGTCACATTTTGAGCATTTTGGGAGGCAGTTGAATTTATTTTTTTTGTCCATTACGTAACCGCTGTTACATGTGCATTTATTGGCAGTGCGACAATAACCATTGTTACAAGGCTTCGAGCATTTAGATTTACAGGTGAGTCTGAAACATACGTATTTTTTTAGATATTGGGATACAATTACTACCTCTATATTTTAATAGGTGAGCTTAGTGAAATAAAAATAAAATTTTATGAGGTGTCATTTCAATAATTGCATAAAAGATTTTAGTTATATAATTCGGTCTGATTTTTTAATTTACAATTTGAGATAATTTATTTGCTAACTCTTATCAATTAATTAGTCAAAACAGCAAAATATTGATAACAAATAATCTTTATTTATTATCTTTTACTTACGGACTTTTTTTAATAGTGTCATAACCGGGACAACAGACTGTCACCGACTTCGTTACATATTTCTGAAAAATAAAAACATTGTACTCGTAAGCTTTTTTCATGAAAAAGGAACCGATCACATTAAAAATAGTACACAAAGTGAAAAATTGTTTATACTTTGGAAGTCGACATTCCTAGTCAAGATTTTTCGTCAGTTGACACTGACTTATGAAATTATAGTACGTCATGATTTTCCACATACGTAACGCATAAATAAGTACAGTGATAGACTACAGACTATTCGTTACTATTATTATTACAGTTGCGACCCAGGACCACGACAAACCCTTTCAGATAGTCACATCCATCTCATCTCATCCCCATGAGGCTTCAGCCCTGCCGGGCCCCTACGGTTTGCTTGTATTTCTTTTAAAACCGCGTGTAACTGAGCTACTCATTTCACGCCGTTTGTGAGCCGTCTATCTCTTCTGTCTCTGTCTGTCTATCGTGTTGGTAGTCGGAGTCAGGGTTACGGCGGCTGGGGCGTGAGAATTTCCGTTACCTCACGTTTGCGGCCGCCTCCTTCGCTAGCGTAACTGCTTTGAATACGAAGGCGACCGCAGCCCGTTTTGTCTCACTACGGACCAGAACTCGCAGCTAGGATATTTATATTTTTTATTTAGTATATATATATAAATAGTTACCTGGGACATGTAGGTGTATGTAATTATTCTAGTTGTGCCGTTGACTGTCTTCGTATGAGAGCCAGTCTTACTAACTGACTCGTAGTGCCTGTACAAAAATTAATGTATTTGTTTTTAAACGCTGCATAATAATATACAACTTTGGGACACTTTGTTGCGAATGGGTACACCAAAACTCCTAGTGCAAATTTTGAGACGCCTGTATGAAGATGGCACTGCATCAGTGAGAACAGATGAAGTGTTCTCAGATAGTTTTCATCCCAGCGCTGGAGTTCGACAAGGGTGCATAATATCCCCAGTTTTGTTTAACATCTACACAGAATTGATTATGCGCATTACCCTTGAAGATTGGACAGACGGTGTTACAATAATTGGTGGACGAAAAATTTCCAATCTACGCTACGCAGATGACACCACCTTATTTGCCACTAGCTCCGGCCAAATGGAACAGCTGCTATCGAAAATGGAAAGTGTTAGCATAGAATTTGGTTTGAAGATTAACCGTAGCAAGACCAAGATGATGATTGTCGACAGAGCTAACAACTATTTGCCGGACATAATCCAAATAGCAAACTGCGACGTCGTACAATCTTATATATACCTCGGGGCTCTAATCTCAAATCAGGGAAACTGCATTGAAGATATCAAGCGACGAATGGCTCTGTCCAGGGCGGCAATGGATAAGCTCAAGAAAATATGGAAGAACAGGAAAGTAACTAAAGCCACGAAGACCAGGCTTGTTAAAACATTAGTGTTTCCCATATTTTTATACGCCGCGGAGACATAGACCTTGCGACAGACGGAGACCAAAAAGATTGACGCTCTGGAAATGTGGTGTTGGAGGAAGATGCTCGGGGTCTCCTGGACCGAATTTCGAACAATCTTCCATACTGAAATCCATTCCATAAGAATATCTTCCATACTGAAGGAACTGGGCGTCAAGGAGCGCTTGTCTACGTTGGTACGCAGTAGTATTTTTAAATACTTTGGCCATATACATATGTCGACGCAAAAATGACTCCATCGAACGCCTTGTCGTACAAGGGAAGGTGAACGGGACTAGGACGCGTGGCAGGTGGCATTAATAACTGCTTTGTAGATGGAGACGACCGCCTGCCATTGCTTGCCTCAATAGTGGGTGACTCTTTAATAGAATAATTCGATTATTTTCCCTAATAAATGACATTGCACATCCTGTCTTTAGATTTTAAACCTTCAAATTGACAAAACTGGACACGTTCTTGCCATTCCGTGCAAATGTGATTTTTAAACCGGTGGCACATCGCTGTATGATTCGGAGTAGATGTACGTATTCGTTAGGAAACTGTATTTCTTTCACTTTGCACATAAATTATTTTTAGTGGAAATATCGACTGCGTTTACTGAAACTGTAATCAAAGTTGGTAAGGACTATACCTAAGCAACTTGTTCATGAATTAACACTTATCACGTGCCGTACCAGTGATGCAAAAAACCACCGTCTCAAATAGAACATGTAAAGTTTTCGGAAAAAAGAGATGGTCTATATTCAAAGACCTCTCACTCATCACAACCAAAAGTATCTAATAGAACTCTGAAAGGAATTGGTTGGTTTATTTGCAATAAGTACCTATCATGGGTGTCTTCAAGGCTAGAGTGAATAGGCTATTAATAAACTATTGCCCCATGAAGGGATATAATAAAAATAAAGAGGAAGACAGTTGAAGATTTCTAATCTACATAGCCTTGAACACAAGAGTAGGGTAACCAGACTTTTGGTATTTTACAGAATGTATTTTGGATACCTTGCTCGGAAATTGCAAGACCTGATTCTGCTATCTCCTTCCTACTATCTGACTACCCGACGTACGGCGAGTATCCTCCCTTACGTTGTTGAAACCTCTACGGTCCGGACTAAGCTTTTTGTCTCTTTGCTTACACCGGGTACGTCGAAGAACTGGAATAACTGGCCTGCTGCGATCTTCCTGTCCAATTATAATTTTGGTGCATCAGATTGCGTTATCTATTAAGAGAAATGCTAACAAGTCATGATTTCAAATATGCGGCGTATGTGGCGCCAGAGACTGAAAAATTGAAAGCGAAACGTTTGTCTTGATATCACTTGACGAGGAGAGAGGAAATGCACGTTATTAAAAGATATATAATGTGATGATGTTTCGTAGAAGGAAGACTTACCACCGCAATTGTGGTGTATCCAAACACTTCATCTGCCATTTATAATAACTATCAACGTCGGAAATGCTCTGAATCATAAATGGTTGTTGACTCATTTTTATAATTCTAATTTGTTTACAAAGACTAACTTGCACAAACTAACATTTCTGACAAAGTTCTGCTTCGTTTAATAAAACATTATGATGCTTTTTCAGAAAAAGACTTCATTGTAGTGTGTCACATTTGTTGCACATAAAATATTTAACAAAATTAAACAAGTAAAATGCTCATTTTAATTAATCGTAAGTTGAATTATTGTACAGATTAGATCAAAGAAGTACCCATAAAGTACAGCAAATACACCCGGGTATAAACAAAGCATTATTATAAGCATAAGCGTATTCTGCTGAGCAAGTTGAAATATTATGGTATTATGCGGGAAAACGTACATTATTGTAATTCTACAGACTACAGACATACTACAGACTACAGTTTATTGAGATATAGTCGGTTGTGATTTGAGACAATATAATAACAGAACTCCAATCTAGTTACTGTGTATCGTGGTGTCTCTCAGGGATCTAGTCTGAGACCAATTTTCTTCATCAAATTCCGTATTGATGTAATTGAGTTTATTAAAAAAAATCTAACAGACATAAGTTTTAATTAGGTTATTGATGTTAAATGTCAATCAAACTGTTTTCATATATTATTCTGTTCTCAATAATTTTACTGATGACGTCAATGCAATAGTATTCGCAGATAATTTATATAATTTTGTGACTAAAATAAATACTGTGCGAAAACCTTTCGATGATTGGTTGGGTACAAATAATATACAAGTTAATAATGTAAGTAAACATTTAAGGCGAGACCCGACTAGGATTTCCCAAAAACGTCTCTCTTTGAACGTGTCCACTATAGTTTTAATATACTGAGGTAGGAAAAATATCCTGTAAAGAAAAGGAACTAAACTTCAGGTGTACCGAATCAAATTTTCAAATGAAGTCACTAAGTCTATAAAAAAAATCATACATTTACCTCCTTTTATTTAAGCGATTGCATAAGCATTTTTTTTTTAGAAATAAATAGAGAATACAATGATCTAAAGGTCCACCGGTTATTTTTTTTATTATATTAAGTTATTTGTCGTAATTAAAAGAAAACCTTAAATATCAATAAACCTAAGCGACGACGCGCAAGCCATAACATAAAATACAGTACGCCCGAAAAGCAACCTTATTGTCTGCGTCTAAGATGGAATGTAAGCTGCGCTATTCAGTTACCCCTTCTAACAGGGTCGGGTCCCGCCTTAATACTCAATGCCTAAATCAAGTCGACGGAGTAACATTACGCCACTGACGCTACTCTCAAAATCTTGAAAGCCTCAGATCTCATACTTCCTAATGATGATAAGTTATAATGCTCCAAGCAAAATGTCAACTCGGCAATTGAAATTTAAAGAGAGCTCTAAGCAAATAAAAATATTTTTGATAGTTTAGTCTGAAATTCTTGCATATAGTATATCTAAATTAACGTATCGCACGACCAATATTGCATAATACTTATTGAATTAGATTGTTGTATACTAGCAAATTAGTGAGCATAATGTTATTTTGTGAATTACTCGTATGTTATTACTGATTAGGTTATACTTAAGTTTCTAATTTCTTCTAAGTGTTGTTGTGAGTAGAGGAAGACTACTAGATAGGAATATTGTGAGGCAGTGACATCGACATGGACAATGTGAATCAGGCTCAAACAACCAAGGATACTTACGACTAAATAATGTATTGTCATGTCATGAGTGAATAGGTTACTTCTAGGCAAGCGTGCTCCATCGTCGGCCACATCATCGCTTACCATCAGGTGAGATAGTGGTCAAACGCGAGCCTATGTATAATAAAAAAAAACCTACGTTTGGGTGTTTACTTAATTTTGGTAATTGATAAAATATTATTAATAACGTCTTAATTCATTGTCAAAGTTGACCTAGTTTGTAAACTAGAGTCTAGAGTAGATCCCAACTTCAAGTATTATAGAAATTCTAAAATAAGTTTATTTATAATAAATAGGGATTTGATTGTTTACTTACCCTTCAGCTTTAGTACAAATACCATTTTCCCCAGCTGAATGCACTTGAACGAAATGTGTTAAAATAATTAAAAATAAAAAGAGAATCAGTGGAGTCTCCATACTAGCGAGCACTGAGAGATACTGATGATGCTTTGAGCTATTTTTAGAATAAATATCAGGGTTGATGATTAATTGTCACCATCAAATCCACAATCACTGATGCGCCGGAAACGTTGAGGAACTATACACAGAATTAGTAATAATTATAATGTTTTTAACTTTGCAATAACGAATTGTGAGGCCTGAGGTAATAATTTGAATTGATGTAGAAAAAACACTAACCGCCCCGATTGTGTACTGAAAAACTCTTGGTAGATTGACGACACGGTTGGCGTTGTAGCTTAGAAACAAATATTTATATGATTCAGATTTATACATTTGAAAAAAACATGACGAATAGATAATATACATACGAGTAGTATAATGTTAAAACTTAGGTGTTAAAACTATTTTTTGCTTTCATGGCTGGTATACAAAGTAGGTCGAGCCTCAAGAAGACTGCAATTAAAAATGTTCCACTAACATATTTAAGTATGATTCCCCCTGGGTGATTGATCCCTTTTACTCTCGGTAGGCCAGTACCCCACTTTTGTATAGACTTAAAAATACTTAATACTTTGTTTATTAATTTAATATCAATTATTTCAGGCTTTGAATATAAGAGAGACCTCACGGTGAGCATCATGTACTATACCAATTTACAACACATTAAAAACCCTTAGTACCTTGTTTTTTTTATTATTATACATAGGCTCGCGTTTGACCACTGTCTCACCTGATGGTAAGCGATGATGTGGCCGACGATGGAGCACGCTTGCCTAGAAGTAACCTATTTACTCTTGACTACTAAGTTGTAGCTATCAGGAAACACAGACAAAATCAACAAAATTGAATATTGTTTAAGGATCATTGTTTAACTTTATTAAGTTTTATTTCAGCTGAAAAACGTCCACTGCTGAACAAAGGCTTTCAATATGCTTCACCATATCGACCAATCCTGTGTGCCTAGTATCCAGTGGATTCCTGTGACCTACGTCGTTCAACCGTCGCATCAATTGCGCTGGTTGCGTTTTCTGGGCAAGGGTGCTACGGCGTCACCATACCAGGTCATCCATACCACCATATCCTCGCTTCCCACAAGTTGGGATAGTGGTTAAGCGCGAGCCTATCAATAGTAACCAAAAAAAATGAAATGATATCGCACAACTTTCCAAGCGTTTCCAAAAAGGTGCTTCAAATTTCCAGACATTACACTTAAAACGAGATTATGTATGCGAGAGAAGTCGATAAACTAAGAATTTCCACCATCGCGGCATCGATTCGCACGTGGACATTGTTAGAAAAAAGCCAATAAATTACAAACTAGTACAGTATGTGGTTGAAAGATTTCAGTAATAGTGTATTAATATTATTAAGTCCATGGTTTGTTAATCTTATTAAAAATGTTTAATAGGCATCAAAATGTAATCGTAAAAGGATAATACTTCATTTATAAGTGACCAACATGAAATACCTTACAAATA
This sequence comes from Mythimna separata, assembly GCA_030763345.1. NCBI lineage: Eukaryota > Metazoa > Arthropoda > Insecta > Lepidoptera > Noctuidae > Mythimna > Mythimna separata. The sequence continues at coordinate 1,945,491 of CM061175.1, forward strand.
ACTATGAGAAAAATATTACTATTTTGGTTAAAAATCTTTCAGTTTTACGTGCAAAGAATTAATTGGAAAAATAGTAAGTAAGAAACTTGTGCGAGATAAGAAGACTGGCTCGCAAGTTTTTTTTGCATAATTCTTCTTATTTAGTTGACAACCTAACTTTTTTACTAAATCATGACATACACTAGTCACTCAACTTGGCAAATGACTCAGAGCTGGCGCTCGGGGGAGGCCTATGTCCAGCAGTGGACTTCTTTAACTTTTTTTTTTTAAATTTGTTATAATATTAGTAGTAATTTATATTAGTGCACGACTGCGATCCCACCTGATGGTAAACAGCGATGCAATCGTTGATGTTGAGGCGCACTAGCTTATTAAGAGCCTATTCACTCTAGTCTTGAAGACACCTAAATTGTAGTCGGACGGGAAAACCGCAGCAGGCAAATTGTTCCAGTCCCACTGCAATGATTATGATGATGACTGACAAGTACATGCGCTTAGGATGGACGTCAGTAAGGGTTCAGGTCTTGGGTGCGCTTCGGATGATGTGTTTTCGTTGCCTGAAACCCGAGCATGTCCGCTGCCAATGCACTAGTGCTACTGACTGGAACACACAGTGCTACGCTTACGGGGGTGCTCACAAGGCTAGGGAATGTACAGCGAAAACAATGCGGTGTCCTCTATGTGCAGACCAGCGTCTTCCAGCGGATCCTCGATATTATATTCGTAAGCAGTAAAGTTTATTCTAATGTATTCAACGACGTATCTTCTGAATGTCATTTAGCCCGTTGGACATTTCTATTAAGGGGGATGTTCCAGGTTAGCCCGCGAAATTCAAATTTTCTTACGTTTTTTGCAATTTGAAAGCCAGTGGTAAGTTGCATGAAGGTAAAAATACTTACGAGGCTGTAAAACGTAACTAGTTATATAGTTGTAAACATAAAAATCATCACGATTTTTTCGAGGTCAAAAACGTTCCTGCAACTAAGTGAGCTTGAAGGCTTGTATTGATGATTTTTATGGTTATAATTATGTAACTAGGTACGTTTTACAGTCGCTAAAGTATTTTTAACTTCATACAACCTACCACTGCCTTGCAAATTGCAAAAAACGTAAGAAAATTTGAATTTCGCGGGCTACCTGAAGCATTCACCTTAAGTAATCGCTGATTAGACTAGGCTTATTAACTGAATCGCAAATTAAAATAGTGAGTAAAGACCTAACTAATGTAATAATGATTAATTTATGATCTGCAAATTTTTTTATTATTCTGTTTAAATAATAAGGTTCTATCCTGTAATGTATCTACATAAATAATTGAAATAATTAAGTCTTTTATTTAAAATTAAATTAAATTTCATGAGCACTAAACAAGAGTGGAATTCCCTGCCCGGAGACTGTGTTTCCTGATGGCTAAAACCTAGGGGTCTTTAAGTCATGAGTGAATAGGTTGCTTCTAGGCAAGCGTGCTCCATCGTCGACCACATAATCGCTTACCAACAGGTGTGATAGTGGTCAAGCGTGAGCCTAACAATAATTAAAAAAAAAAACAAGCAGAAGAAACAAAGTTTACCGAAATAAAAGTACCGGAGAACGCAGGTCTTCTACTTCCACTGTCCACTTCCATGTTCCACTTGATAATCATACGGAGTCTGACACTTTTCGGTTTCATAGTACTTCAAATTCGATAAGTATCGGTACTTACTTGATTAAGTTACACTCTCTCTTGTTCTTCATTTTTTAAATTATTATTTATTCGATTTCAATGTATACGCATTCATATGTACATTAAAATTTGAACTATTTATTTATTTATTTATTGGCACACCAACAGCATTACATACAAGAGTATTATTATAACTTACATTAAAATCTAGTCACTGGTATGCATGCCTATTATAGGTCTGCACAGCTTACACCATATTACACATAACATTATGTCTTAGTAGAGTATGAGAAACCTTGCCGCAAAAATTATACATACAATTATACAGATAAAAAAAATAGAATGTATATTAAAATAAAAAAATAAATCATTAATAAAAGAAGATGAGTGTATAAATTTTAAATTATAATGGGGAAGTTTGTACAACATATATTTACTAATCCGAACATTGAAATAGACAAGAAAAAAACCGGCCAAGTGCGAGTCGGGCTCGCGCACAAAGGGTTCCGTAGCAGCAAATATAATACAGTTAAATCAACCTATCTCAAAAACTATAAGAGATACTTTGATCAAACCAAAAATCGTTGAAAGAGTTAATTAGCATGCATCACCTCTATTTTTTTTAGAATTTTATACCCCGTAGTTATAAAAATAGAGGGGGGGGGACATACTTTTTACGACTTTGAGAGCTGATATCTCAAAAACCGTTCACTTTAAGAAAAATGTTTTTTAGAAAACTTTATATCATTTTAAAAGACCTTTCCATTGATACCCCACACGGGTATGTACATCGAAAAAAAAATTTTCATCCCTCAGTTACATGTATGGGGGGCCCCACCCCCAATTCTTTTTTTTACTATTTAGTGTCATAATTTTGTAGCGGTTCATACAACACATATTCCCATCAAATTTCATCACTGTAGTACTTATAGTTTCCGAGTAAATCGGCTGTGACAGACGGACAGACGGACAGACGGACAGACGGACATGACGAAACTATAAGGGTTCCGTTTTTGCCATTTTGGCTACGGAACCCTAAAAAGATACTATAAATATGATATTTTTTCCAAACCTTAGAAATAAAAGTTAGAAAACTAGATCTAGATAGAGAAGAGTGTAAGAGTAGTTGGAAAAATAAGTACAAAAAAAACAATATGATAAAAATGTAATAATAGACGCATACAATAAAATGATTTACTACCATAACAATATCTTAATAACTATACAGGAAAAGGTTTTAACCTCTGCGTAATTTTTTTTGGTGGCTCAGTGTAAGTAATAGAACACAAGTCGATCTTCAAAGTTAAGCAACGCTTGCCAAGGTTGGTCCCTGTAGTACCCTGTTACCCCAGTTATTGGGTTGTGGAGGTCTGGTAGGCAGCCTATGCTTTCCGAGGCACGGAGGAAACTCGTTATGTTAAGATGGTCACCCAGCCACAGACCAGCCTTAGCAAGCGTTGCTAACCTTTAAGACCGACCTGTGTTCTATTACTTACACTGAGCCACCAAAAAAAAAATTAAAAAAAATTACGCAGTGGTTAAAGACTTTTCCTGTATGTACAGAATCCTCTAATTCAAAGTTCAGAACAGTTGCAGACATCATACGTATGTTTTGAGTTGTTGAAAACTTTTGGAGTAATATCTTGGGCTGGAACTAACATGGTACCATCTGTAAGAAAAACAAGAGATCAAGAAGACTCAGTAGCTACAATAATGTAATAATAATCATATTTTATTATTAAGCACGTTAAGCCGTTGGTCCGTAGGTAGGTAGGATTTGTAGATCTTTGGCAGTCGTTACGGATAGTCAGAAGCCAGTAAATCTGACTCCATTCTTGCCATGAAGTACCATGTTACCCCAGATGGGTTGTGGAGGTCTGGCCGCTCCTCGTAAAATACTGGTATTCAGCTAAATCCAGTTTGACTGGAAGCCGATCCCAATATAGTTGGGAAAAGGCTAGGTAGATGATGAATCATATTTTATTGAAATTACTTAAACAACAAACGCCAGTGTTGCCTTTGCTCTTGTACTAGGAGATACTGTATCACAAGAGCCAGCTATATATCTATATGTATAAAAAAATATAAATGGAGTAACTAATTAAATAATTATTTACACGAATGATTTACATTTTGTATATATATAGGTTTGTATCTTTAGTTTGTATATATCTATTAAGTCATTAATTAGTTTAATATGTAAATATAATTTATAAACTGTTATGTATTAAAATAAAGCTGAATTTTAAAAAGTATTTAACTAGGTAACTATAATTACAAACTAAATATAAAAGTATATCCAAAAGTATGTATAAAGGAGAAACTGACTGACGGACATCAACGCACAGCCGAATCTACTCGGACTAGAAGTTTGAAATTTTTTCAAGGTTTCCTTTTATGACGTAGCACTAAGAGAGAATTTTACAAAATTAAGTGTCTATGTGGATGAAATGGAAGTCTAAACTTTGTATAGAGAAACCTACTTTCACTGTCGAAGCCACTAGTAGAAGCTAATAAACACTAAAAAGGAACAACGGTGATACTTACTATTCTCAACAGATTTATTTCGTTTGGAACGCCTCACAAGAATGATGATTAACATCATCACGAGCAAAACGCAGCCGGCACCTACGATGTACACCCAGTTGGACTGCACCCTGAAAACGTAAATGGTTTTTATTTAGTTACTGCTACAGAAGAAATGCAGTTACGAAGTGATTGTGAAAGTAATACTTATTAACATGTTGTTAAAAAAAAAAGAAAAACAAGAAAAGCGGCGAATTAAACCAGAAACACTTGAACATGACAAACATTGTCGTGACATACATAATGTAATTTTACGCTAGTTATTCGATAAAATAATACGGGGGCCTAAAGTTAATCAGCAGATCTAATGAAGCTATAGTGCAGTTATGCTAAAAACATCGTGTATACGATTTTAATTTCAATTTACTAGTTATTTGACGAGGTACATCTATAGTTTTTCTTTTGATTTATCGGTTGTAAGTTTTGAACTTGTTTGTTTTTTGAAGATCAATACTACTTATTCAGACCTTTTTATTATCATGGACAACCAAATTAATCATATAGCCAGATTTGGATTGATATAATCATCAAACGCAACGTTTAAAGTACTTGGGAAGTCTAAGCCAGCTATTCATGAAATGGTTGCATTTCGTGAAATGAAGTGATAAATTCTAACATCTGGCCACAATAAATACTCTGCAAAAGTACGTATCACATCAGCAGCAATATCCAGTAGTATGATTTATAACAACTTCAATAACTTAAAAAAATATGTTAATCACACTACTTACCAATTTTTTTGTCCGGTATTTTTACCAAATGCGATACTATCAGGCACACAGGTATCATTGATATCACTTTTGTACCATCCTGCGTTACAAATGCAGGAACCAGGACTCACACATGTACCATGTGAACATCCACCAAAGCAATATGGCTCGCAGGTATAATTCTCTGTTTTCAAATATCCAGTAAAACATTTACAAGTCTCTGGAGCGACACAGGTACCATTCTCACATGGTTTGGTACAAATTGGTTGGCACGTTTTGTCTCTTGAGCCAAGTTGTGTTGGCTTCATTTCCCATCCTAAGTCACAGACACACGTTCCAGGACTCACACAAACGCCATGTAGGCATCCATTTAAACAATTTGGCCGACAAATACTGTTTTCTGATTCTATATAGCCGGGGTCACATTTGCATGTTTCTGGGGCTATACAAGTGCCATTAATGCAGGGTTTACTGCATACTGGTCCAGAAGATGTGTCGTTGGTCTGGATGATTTTCGATTCTGTGTTATTAGAACAACTCTCAGGTGCAACACAGGTACCATTTGAACATTCACAAGCTCTGCAAGTGTTGTTCTCTGACAATTTATATCCTGGCAAACATTGACATGTGTTAGGGGCTACACACGTTCCATTCAGACAGGGTTCGGTACACACTGGTTGACAAGACATATTTTTTGTGTTATTTAGTTGAATCATTTGCCATCCCGGATTACAGACGCATTTTTCTGGGCCTACACATGTACCATTGGGACAACCACTAGAACAGTGTGGCTTGCAACTAAACTTCCCGGATACTCTATACCCGGGCAAACATTTGCATTGCATTGGTGCTATACATGTGCCATTCAAACATGGTTTGGCACAAACGGGTTGACATGTTTTATTGTCAGATGCCATTTCATATCCTGAATTACAAACACATGTCTCTGGCCCAGCACAATTTCCATGTGGACATCCACTTGAGCAGTGAGGTCTGCAAACATCGTTTTCATTACGTTCATATCCTGACAAACATTGACATGTGTTAGGAGCTACACACGTTCCATTCTGACAGGGTTCAGTGCATACAGGTTGACAAGACATAATTTTTGAGTTATTTAGTTGAACCATTTGCCATCCCGGATTGCAAATGCATTTTTCTGGGCCTACACATGTACCATTTGGACACCCACTTGAACAGTGAGGCTTACAAATATTATTTTCTTTTCGTTCAAACCCTGGCAAACATTGACATGTGTTAGGAGCTACACACGTTCCATTCTGACAAGGTTCGGTGCATACAGGTTGACAAGACATAATTTTTGAGTTATTTAGTTGAACCATTTGCCATCCTGGATTGCAGACGCATTTTTCTGGGTCTATACATGTACCATTGGGACATCCACTAGAACAGTGTGGCTTACAACTGAACTTTCCAGATACTCTATACCCGGGCAGACACTTACATTGCATTGGTGCTATACATGTGCCATTCAAACATGGTTTGGCACAAACGGGTTGACATGTTTTATTGTCAGGTGCCATTTCATATCCTGAATTACAAAGACATGTCTCAGGCAAAGCACAATTTCCGTGTGGACATCCATTTGAACAATGAGGTTTGCAAATATTATTTTCATTTTTTTCGTATCCCGGAAAACACTCACATTTGTCTGGGGCTACACATGTTCCATTCTCACAGGGTTTGGTACAAATTGGTTGACAGACTTTCTTCATTGTGATATTGTTTACAATCATTTGCCATCCTACATCACAATCACACGTCTCAGGGCCAACACAACTTCCGTGAAGACATTCACTAGAGCAGTGAGGCTTGCAAGTGTACGTATCTGATTTTTCGTAGCCCAATGTGCACTGACAGGTTTCTGGAGCCACACACTTGCCGTTGGTACAAGGTTGTGTACAAATAGGTTGACATGTTTTATTCACTGAGTCAGATGATGGTACCATTTGCCACCCTGGGTCACACACGCAAGTTTCAGGTCCAACACAGCTTCCGTGAGGACATCCACTGGAGCAGTGAGGTTTGCAAGTGTACTTATCTGATTTTTCGTAGCCCAATGTGCACTGACAGGTTTCTGGAGCCACACACTTGCCGTTGGTACAAGGTTGTGTACAAATAGGTTGACATGTTTTATTCACTGAGTCAGATGATGGTACCATTTGCCATCCTGGGTCACACATACATGTCTCAGGTCCAACACAGCTTCCGTGAGGACATCCACTGGAGCAGTGAGGCTTGCAAGTGTACCTATCTGATTTTTCGTAGCCCACTGTGCATTGGCAGGTTTCTGGACCCACGCACTTGCCGTTAGTACAAGGTATCGTACAAATAGGTTGACATGTCTTATTCAATGTGCCATATGTTTGTACCATCTGCCATCCTAGGTCACACACGCACGTCTCAGGTCGAATACATCTTCCATGTGGACATCCAGTAGAGCAGTGAGGGATACAGGTATTGGCCATTGATTTTTGGTATCCTGGCAAACATTGGCATGTCTCTGGAGCTATACAAGTACCGAATGTACAGGACGAACTGCAAACTGGTTGGCATGTTTTATTGGCAAATGTATATCCCTTGTTGCACAGACAGCTTTCCGGTGCTATGCAGGTGCCGTATCCACATGGCTTAGAGCAGTACGGCAGGCATTTCAATCTGCAAATCATATTTTATTGAGTTAATTTGTGTGTATTTGGTACTTTAATTTTTAATCAAACTGGTTGCTAATATACGTTGTAATTGGTAAAAGTAATATATATGCCGGAAATGTGTTCATAAGCGAGCTTAATAATTTTAATTTTTAGGAGTGCTAGTTTTTTTGAGGTGGGTGATCATCAATATTCAGCTAGGCTGAAGTTGGAAGGCATGTCAGGTTGTTTTCTGACTACAGCTGCTGTGTCTTGCAGTTGCCTTAACGTCCCAGAGGGGTAGATCGGTGGAGCAAGTTATTGTTTATGAACTGCTTGATTACTTAAAATACTACATAGATACTTACGCAATAGAACTAAAATCTCGATAATAGCCGGAACAGCACTGGCTTTTCAAACTGCTCACCAGTTTCTAAACAAAAATAAAACATTTTATGGTTTGGCAGATATCAAAGAGCGGAGCCTGCATGGCCTACTTATTTAGAAATGTTAAAATCTTTATTAGATACAAGACAGCCGTAGGTCCCGACTGTCATTTGTAGATCTTTGGCAGTCGTTACGGATAGTCAAAAGCCAGTAAATCTGACTCCAGTTTTGCCATGAAGTATCGTGTTACCCCAGTTAATGGGTTATGGAGGTCTGGTTAGCAGCCGCTCCTTGTAAAATACTGGTATTCAGCTAAATCCGGCTTGACTAGAAGCCGACCCTAATATAGGTGGCAAAGGCTAGGCAGATGATGATGATAATATTAGATACAGGACAAGTAAAACAACGCCTAGATCTCTGATGGGAAAATGTTGAGAGGAAACGTAGGGCATTGAAAGTGCGATGCATTATTTTGCAGGGTGCATAACAAATAAAATAACATTTTTTTTTTATATACCATTAACTAGTGCTTGACTACAATCCCACCTGATGGTAAGCAGTGATGTAATCGTTGATGGTGAGGCGCACTAGTTTATTAAGAGCCTTTTCACTCTAGTCTTGAAGATACCCAAATTATAATCGGACGGAAAGACCGCAGCAGGCAAATTGTTCCAATCCTTCGATGTACGCGGTATAAGGATTGTTTAAGGCTTAGGTACTGCCAGTGTCTGTAATATCTTTAGCCTGTTGTTTCGATATACGTAGATGACTTTCAATGCCCAACGATTGACTGACCTGACCTCTGACTAGGTATATATTAATTGTAGTTTTTGTGTATCAATATCATTTATCAATAAGTATTATTCATAACATTTCATAATTATACATTATTTGTGACACAATTAGGCCCGGCGCCCACTATCGGTGGGCATCGGTGCGGCTCGGTACAGCTCGAGCGCTTTACGCCGGCTTCGAGCGGCTTAGGGCGCCTTAGAGCTGTGTCGGGCGACTTCGGGCGGCCTCGGCAGCCGTAAGCATGGCTAAGGATGCCGAGGCGGTCTTCGGGTAGCTCGGGTGGCATTTTCGGATCAGACACGTCGCAGAACAGTCATTTCGATCACCGCACGCGCCTTCATTATCGTATCGTACAAGTAGACGCAAAATAACTTGGCAGTCCTGAACATAGGTTCTGCGAACTTCTGCGCATGTACATTCGTAAAGAAAACTGTTATTGGCACATATTTTTTTTAACAAAAATACTAATAAAAATGTCCTAATACAGGGACCAAGTAAAAATAAAATAAGTATCAAAACAATTTAAGACTAAAAGCTACAAAAATAACTTAGTCCCAATCCACCATTATAAATACACACACATAACTGTTTTCACGAAACGTTACGCGTGACTGCTCTGCGATGTTTCTGCAGCCAGAACTATTCTTAGACTACCCAAAATCAGCTACGGCGTCCTTAGGCGTGTTTACGACTGCCGAGGCAGTTCTCAGGCGCCCAAAGCCGCCCGAAGCCGCCCGACGCAGCTCTAAGGCGCCCGAAGCCGGCGTAAAGCGCTCGAGCTGTACCGAGCCGCACCGATGCCCACCGATAGTGGGCGCTGGGCCTTATTATTAAATACTTCAGGCACATACTTGTAAAGGTAGGTACATCCTACTTAAAACTATAAATACAAAAGAATTACAGGATCGATATAATATGTAACTCTTTAGGCCCGGCGCCCACTATCGGTGGGCATCGGTGCGGCTCGGTACAGCTCGAGCGCTTTACGCCAGCTTCGAGCGGCTTAGGGCGCGTTAGAGCTCCGTCGGGCGACTTCGGGAGGCCTCGGCAGCCGTAAGCATGACTAAGGATGCCGAGGCGGTCTTCGGGTAGCTCGGGTGGCATTTTCGGATCAGACACGTCGCAGAACAGTCATTTCGATCACCGCACGCGCCTTCATTATCGTATCGTACAAGTAGACACAAAATAACTTGGCAGTCCTGAACATAGGCTCTGCGAACTTCTGCGCATGTACATTCGTAAAGAAAACTGTTATTGGCATATTTTTTTTTTAACCAAATTATAATAAAAATGTCCTAATACAGGGACCAAGTAAAAATAAAATAAATGTTTTTTTCATTATGTAAGGACGGAGCAGAGCAGCCAAGGCTTCAAAGTTTTCATAATCCATCCTATAGTAGTCATAAAATTTGCGAACGTCATATCGTAAGTCATTAAACAAGTTATGAAATTCACCGAAAGTACATCTTTGCTTCCAAAGCTTATTCACCCAAAATCTTCTTCTTTGTCTTAAGGCTCCAAATTTCTCTTCTTCTTCAGCAAGATGAACAATGAGAACTAAGTCCCAATCCACCATTATAAATACACACACATAACTGTTTTCACGGAACGTTACGAGTGACTGCTCTGCGATGTTTCTGCAGCCAGAATTATTCTTAGGCTACCCAAAATCAGCTATGGCGTCCTTAGGCGTGTTTACGACTGCCGAGGCAGCTCTCAGGCGCCCAAAGCCGCCCGAAGTCGCCCGACGCAGCTCTAAGGCGCCCAAAGCCGCTCGAAGCCGGCGTAAAGCGCTCGAGCTCTACCGAGCCGCACCGATGCCCACCGATAGTGGGCGCCGGGCCTTATAATCGACACATAAGTAAAGTGTGATGAATCACTGATATAACTGTAACCAGTAATACTAGCGACAGCTACTGTTACTGACAGTAAATAATGTAAATATAAAAAAAAAGTTTACATAGACACGTTTTACATGTATTCTACAATGTCGGAATATTCCTAAATATGGTAAATTAGGTGACTAAAATGGCACAAGAGAAATAGTAATTATTATATTAATTAAATAACTGCTGAAACTCTTGGGTCATGGGGTCCGAGTGCGCGTCTTCTTTTTAAAGATATTTCACGCCGTCTGATCGACACTTTGCGGGACCAGAGGGCTGGCTCGTTCTTCGCCCAAAGAATTAGCATTGCCATACAACGTGGCAATGCCGCCAGCCTTCTGGGCACATTTCCAGATGACAGCGATGTGGAAGAGTACTTCGACGTCTGAGTGTATATTTTATATGTATTTGTATTATATGTACATAGCTAGATTTTTCTTAAGGTTTTTATTTAAATTTTTAGTATTTGTGTATAAATCATTGAATGCATAAATTGGTGTAAAATAAAGTATATCAAGAACTACGTTACATAGGTTACATAAATCATATTCTAACTCTATTACTAATTACATTCAAATTAATTTTAGCGTATTAAATAATAATTTAAAGCTAATTCAACTCACATTAACCGTGCGGTTGCTTGGAAAGCTGCTTATTCTCTGGACCGTAGGGCAACCGAACCAGCGGCGACAGTTCGGATCCTTAATTGTATAAGCGAACGTTCGCCAGTACGATTCAACGACATTAGTCCAGCGCCTGTAAGAAAAAGTATTCCAGTTTCATTAACCGTATCGCTCACCTAGCAATATCTGTTTAATCCGCTGCCTTAGTGCTATGCTGCCGAAAATTTGCTATAAATCCTACTATCTATACTTATATTATATAGAGGTAAAATTTGTAAGTTTGTAGGTTTGTAAGTTTGTATGTAGGGGGTCTCTCTCTGGAACTACTGGTCCGATTTGAAAAATTCTGTGTTAGATAGCCCATTTATCGAGGAATACTATAGGCTATATACCATCACGCTACAACCCACGGGAGCGGAGCAGTAACGAAAAATGCGGGTGAAACCGCAGGGGACAGCTAGTTCGCCATAAAATGGACTGTCCATTCCTCACTTTCCGCAAGCTACGTCTACGGTGGTTGGAAATCGGAGTTGGAATCCCGGCGGTTAGGGCGTGAAGGCCATTCCCTCGCGCTTGTGGCCGCCTCCTTCGCTAGTATTACTGATTCACAAAAGGAGGCGACTGAATGCACTTTCTTCTCGCTCCGGACCATGGCCTGTACTAGAGCCCGACGCGAAAAGTTGATGCCCACGTGGACACGGTGGTGCTCACCCCAAGCGGGGCATGCCTGTACCGTATTCCGCATATAGTTGGGAAAAGGCTACGTAGTTCCTCCGTGCCTCGGAAAGCATAGGCTGCCTACCAGACCTCCACAACCCAATAACTGGGGTAACAGGTTACTTCATGGCAAGACTGGAGTCAGATTTACTGGCTTCTGATGACTGCCAAGGATCTATAAATGACAGCCGGGACCTATGGCTTAGCGTGCTTTCCGAGGCACGGAGGAAACTCGTTATGTTAAGATGGTCACCCATCCACAGACCAACCTTGGCAAGCGTTGTTTAACCTTGAAGATCGACTTGTGTTCTATTACTTACAATGAGCCACCAAAAAAAATTACGCAGTGGTTAAAAACTTTTCCTGTATAGATTGAATAGTTTTTCATCTATTATGAAATAAATTTATTTTAGTAACATTCTTAGAGATATTTTTCATTACTTATCTGAAAACGAATACCATGATGTTATTCACATCGACGTATTTAACAGTTAGTCACAGTTCCTGAAATAAATCCTATAATTCTGATAAGGTTTATTGTTCCGGAAATAAGATAATGTTCAATACTGTAGTGCCAATGTTTGATCACAATATCTTATGAACGAACATCGTTCGTACATCGTTTGAACGTTGTACGCCTCAGATTACCCCCTGCATTATTTTTCTTACGATCCATTCTAAGGTTGTCTGGTAGATACCTATCGCTGTCAGCGATAAGACCGCCATTATACCCATAGATTTAAGGTTCTGTACAATTTATAACTTCTTTTGGTGTACAATAAAGTTTATTTATTCTATTCTATTATATTCTTATTAATAAACTATTGGATTAAAGCATTAGATATAATATACAAGGAAGTGGTCGGTATAAAGTAAAATTGTACCTACATTCAACTTTATTTAGCTTAGTGAAATGATTGCATTCAAAATCAAGCTTTGTGCAGTATGTGAGCAGTGGTGGCCTAGTGGTAATTGCCCCAACTTACAAGTTGTAGGTCGTGGGTTCAAACTCAGCCAGGCGCATTACGTTGTGTAATTTATTTCATCACCACTGCTCTCAAAAACGGTGAAAGAAAACATCGTGAGGAAACCGGCATGTTCTAGAACCAAAAATTCGAAAACATGTGATATCCACCAATCCGCACTGGGCACGCGCGGTGGATTACGGCCCATTCCCTCTCCTAGAGAGGAGGCCTGAGTCCCAGCAGTGGGAACATTATAAGGCCGCTAATGCTAACTAATATCCTATTGTAACTTTAGGTAGGTAGTGTTTACTTTTTGAGTATTTAATAAATTCGGTCGTTATTATACCTACTTAAATATATTTGGCAAATTTGGATTTCTGCACCTCAGTCGTAAACAATTCATAAAAAAACATTCTTTTCGAATTTCAATTTATTGTATTGTCACAATTGAAATTCGAAATTTTTAAAAGATTGTCTCTACAGATAACATTACATTTCGAAAGTCGATATTTATATGCAGTACCCGGCGATAAATTTTGCACATCAACATTTGGAAAGAGATAATCGGCTTTTTGGAGTGCTGAACTTAATTTAAGTAGAATGTGTTTCAATACTGACTACGTTTAATATATTGTTCAAAGTTCTTCTTGAAATTCCAGTGGCATTTACAACTCGCTCTTGAACCTTCGTTCATGAATCCCCGACCGGTCCTATGAGACCGCGCTGTTATTTATTGTTTTACTATTGTGTCTCGTTTTGCGGGTATGTGATAGGTTAAAATAACAACTTATATTATTGTCGATGTGCATTTTTTATCGCCGGGTACTGTCCTAGAATTAGACCTCTGGTGCATGCTCTGATTATCAATTGAACGACTTACTTACCACTCTGCTTTAGTACAAATTTGACTTGCCACATGATTTGTATCATCGCACAATTGCAATAAAACAATTAACAGGATTGACAACAAACTCCCCGTTTTCGCACACATTCTGATCACAGACTGACTTTATGGGATTTCGGTCATTATCAACTCCACTTATCATCGTCCTGTGAGTAACAATGATATTTATAGGGTTCCGTAGTGTTTACACATTTTTTGCGCTGTGTAAACACAATAATGTCTGTCTGTTTACCGAATTCACATCTCCATTAAATTAAGTACCTGATCTTCAGAAATGTGTTGTTTAGGTACTCTTACATAAAAAAGTGTGACTAAATATAAGGTACTTGTTAGTACAAGTAGGTACCTACCTAGTAGTTACCTACTCATTATTCCAGCCGAAAGACGTCCACTGCTGGACATAAGCCTCCCCCAAGCGTCGCGTACTATATCTACTCCTAAGGCATTACAGAACTTTATACTAAGGGATTTATGTAGATCTAATAGTATTTACATTTTAGTGGGTACATTTTATTAAACACTAGGTACTTAGTCTACAAAAGTTTATTTTTTAAATGCAACATAAATAAGGTTCCTCCTTAGCTCGAATTTGAGAGCAGAGAAATTTCATCACGTCAAAATTTTCAATTGCAGGTCTTCCCCCCCTTACTAATTATTTATGTCCTGACCGCAGCTGCAGAACCCACGGTGCTAGAGTCCAACTCGCACCCGCTACACCCATGCACTTGGCCCGTTTATAACAGGATGTTAGTGAAGTTCTGATAAAGGATTAATGACATATTCTCTTACAAACGCAGCCAGTTGCGGAACTGCTAAAACAATTTACAAACATTATACTGATGGAAAATACTAAGAACAAAGATGAAGTGGAATCTCTAGCTCGGGAGTTTTTTTATATGGCGGATGATGGCTACAAAACCCCTAAAGATCAAAAAAACATTAGACGCTATTATCATAGTTACCTATAAATATGTTTATAGTTAATATTTAAATATTAATTTCAACTTTCGACTTTTTGATTTTGTCTTTCCTGTCTAGCTTAATTTTTGCGCTGTCCAGGTCGTCCGCGGCGACAGTAATGTAATCTGTCTGATCATGTTTACGGGGCAAACTTGGCAATAGATCGCCCAAGACCAAGGTTTGGAATGAGAAAGAGTAGGCCTGAATATTAATATAACTGCATGAACATGGGTTCATGCCTTTCCTAAGAATGGTCTTTAAGAATGTTTTTACGTCCGACCAACATCCATACTATACTCCGTCGGTTTAGGTAGTTAACTAAAGGTAAACAATCTTGGCATGTCTTTTTATCTAAAAGTTGTCTATAAATTGTATGTAAAAATCTTTGCAAATAGGTATTTACCTAAATCGATGTTAGCTAATAAACTAAATTTAAATAATCTTTGTGTATATTATATCCGACCTCTTTAATTTAAAAAGACATACCAAGACTGTTTACCTTTAGTTAACTACCTAAACAAACGGAGTATAATATTGTTGCTTGTTCGAACGCGCTAATCTCAGGCACTATTAGTGCAAATCGAAGTAGATACCCATTTTTACCAAGAAGGCTATAAACAAAATCACCATAAAACCGTAGCCGTAACCAAAGACCAGGGCGAAATTAGTAACCCATAATATTATAACATCATAGTATTTATTAGTTTATATCTAATATTAGTAGGTAGGTATATTATGTACTTTGTTATTATAAAGTACCTACTTAATTTGGCGATACCAGAATCTATTTAAAATATCTTTTATTTATTTATTGTGCAGACTTAATACAGTGTTGTCTTTTTTAACCCAAAGTTTGACTGGTAGAGAATGTACCTATTGATACATTAAACCCGCCTATTAACCACCACTGTACCTACCTACACGAAGAATAAATAAATCATTATTCAATAATAAATTAAAAATCTTTACAAATTTCCGCCAAATACAGTAGCGTAGCCTTATTATTAGTCACAATTCCAACAAGGTATAAATAAAAATAGAAAAACTGATAGGACTCTGAATAACAGTATCACAAATATGTATTATAATTTTGACCTATACCTACACAAAGCTGTGTAGGTCTAATAAACAACAATGTATAGGTATGTAGGTACCTACAGATGTTGTTTACCTATAAAAAAGATCCTATGTCCCCTACCTGGGGCAGAGGGTGTCGATTCATCTCGATCCATGTCCATCCAACTTATCCAATGCCTGTTTAGGTAAGTGATCTAAATAAAAAACGTTTGGTCTGGTGATCAACTGGATTTTCATAGCAGTTCTCCAACAGTTCCACGCTAGAGATGGTCGACCCAGTAAATCCCGAAGATCATCGAAGACATCGGTTTGTAAAAACCTGGATTTGGCATAAGATCTCCGTTGTAACTTTCCACGTTTCGCACCCGTAAAGATTTGACGTTGGATGCGAAGATTTTGAGTTTTTAGAAACTTCCAAAACACTGGACCTGCTCTAACCCTCGGTATCTGTTATCTGGTAAATTAAAAAAAGGATTCCGTCGAGAACGACTAAAAAGAGAAGAGGCGAGAGAAGACATAAAATAAATTATTACAAGGAGTATAAACTTTTCCTGTGAATGATGAGGCGGTATAGTGTTAGTTCTAAGCCTGCCCTAATGGGGTGAAGAAAAGAAAAATGACATACCTTGTCAATCTGACAGCAGCAACCTTATTAGAGAAATAGTGATTTGTTTGTTTGTTGCTACTATTTCGCTTGATCTAGTGAAAGCATATTACTTATAAGCAAGACTGAAAATATAAAACAACCAATAATCTCAATTTTGTACCGTGAACGATGTATTTATTAAAGCAATCTATAATGATGTTCTCTTTCTAAGAACAATAGTAAAGCAATAGTAATCTTACGTAAAGTTAGTGATTAAAAATGGTTTTGCGAAATCCTGTTGTTTATTGACAGAGTAATAATGTGAAAAAGGTATCTCAGTTTATTCGCTGTCATGGAGGAGTTTATCGACATGATTCGGCAGTTGCCTTGCTTATGGGACACGGGGTGTAGAGAATACCGAGACATGAGAAAGAAAGATGCTGCTTGGAAAAGAATAGTCGCTGAAATAAAATGTAAAGATATAACCGACGGTAAGATCTACTTAAGTACTATATAAGTAGTTCTGGTTGAGTTAGTGTTGGCTGGAAGATTAACAGTTATATTTATTTTAAAATAAGCATTTTAACATTTGAATACTAAATGCTTTGAGCATTTAGTATTCAAATGTTTACTACCTGCAATAGATTTGTATTAAGTTATTGTTGACACATTCAGTGCCAGAACAACCAACCCAGGAACCGGGTTGTACACAATATAAAATCAAAGCATTTTAACGTTTGAATCCCCAACCGGTCCTATGAGACCGCGCTGTTATTGTTTTACTATTGTGTCTCGTTTCGCGGGTATCTGAGTAATTAAGAGTTGGACTCTACTCGGGTACTGAGAATGAACATAAACATTATCTATGTACAATAATGACTTAGGGGGAGCAGGTTGTGATCCAAAACATTGGCAAACCATTCTTACTGATGTTTTTATAATTTTCAGTTAAAACTGCAAAAGCCGAGTGGAAAAAGCTGCGGGACAGCCACAGAGATTCGTTAAAAAGAGCCAAAGCCGTGTCCAATGGAACAGAGATGGTCATAAGTAACAAATGGAAGTACGCAGAGATAATGGAGTTCCTTCTCCCATTCATGAAGACAAGGAAACGAAGACGAAGCCTGGCAACGTCCAGTGATGACAACAAAGAGTCATCACCATCACCTTCCGACTCCTTTTTAGAAGTTCAACCATCTACTTCGAATACTGATACAATGAATTTCACACCAGAATCTCACACTAATAAAATAGATACGTCCTTACCCAATGAACACATGTTCAGAAAAAGAAAAATGGAAAATGATATCGGAGAAATAATGATCGATATGGATGACAGAAACAGTAGTCGATACGGAGAACGAAACAAACATCCGTTAGATTCATTCTTCGAAAGTATGTGTGAGACAACCAAACAATTTCCAACGTGGTTACAGTATACAGTGAAAAGAAAAATATTTAATGTCATCTCGGAGGCTGAGGACACATTTGAATCTTATAAGTCTCGTGAATCTATCTTTTGATATTCCCTAAGTTATTATAAATTATACTTTTTTTTTTTAGCAAATGAAGATCATTTCTTTTATTGATGTAATATATACCCAGATCTATGAGAGTGTACCTACATACAAATAAAAAGTGTTGGTCCTCAACACCAGGCTGCAGGCAGGCCAAGGAGGATATACTATATTAAATTTAAAAGATAGACATGGTGAAATAAAATTTAAAAAAAAATTGCTAACAGAAGCCTTCAGCCACTGGACACAGGAAGCCTGCACTTGGAGGTGGGGACCATCATCAGAATCTGCACACTAGTCAAATACTGCCTCACAATAACCATCACAGATAGACCCCTGTGTTCATGCATGGAGATGGCGGAAAAAATCGCGCATGTACTTCTATAAGCGTCGACCCCAATATAGTTGGGAAAAGGCTAGGCAGATTATGATGACTCCTATAAGTGCCTGGCTACCACAAATACTCATTTATGTAATCTGGTGTTGGCCCTTTCCCCATGGCTGTGAACTTGGCAGATAATTTTCCAGCAGGGTATAAAAAATTGGGAATTCTGCTCGCATGCAGTATAGTTCTGGAGTTCCTGATTCTTTTCAAGAAAAGTTCTTGTGTTTTTATGATGTGCTAACTTCCCGTAGCAGATCATTTTTTCCGATATCAAATAAAAGTCCTTTGGGTTCAAATCAAAGTTTTAAAGGCGAGTTCTGTAGTTCTCGTGCACGCGGCTAGGGTGTAAAGGTCATCCCCTCGCGCATGTACCCGCCTCCTTCGCTAGCATTACTGCTTCGCAGAAGGAGGCGACCGCCCGCCGCCCCTCCTCGCTCCGCAGCATGGCCTGTACCAGAGCCAGGCGTGAGAGGTCGCCGTCGCCTATCACATCTACCGTGTGCTCCACCGTGTCCTCCGAGCGGTATTTCGATAGCCATCAGCCACCATCTTCGATGTATTTACGAGTATTCATTTTAATGTCTTCTAAAATAATATAACTTGAAATTCATGTCGTTTCTATCTTTAAAAAAAAAAAAACAATTTGGATTCACCTATGTGAACTGTGGTGACACTAGCCTAGTAAAGATCTACGGCCGAGCCAGACCTCGTAAGTGTTAAGCCTCCGCATTTGTATCAGGTAGGTAAAGAGCAACTGTAAATTGATTAACAGTCGAATATCATTTGCTGAGCTGTAGTCTTATAGTAACGGAAACAATAATAAATCAGTAGGTATCCATATAAGTACCTAGGTACTTATTCAGATTTTTTATACTGGTCCTTTCTACAATTCCGCTTCAAACGACAATTTAAAAAAATCTTAATTATATGCCTAATTACTGTCTTTTAATTCGGGTTTTGAGTAAATTTTGTACATTAACAGAGCAGGGCCGAAGCAAAGCGACTCCAACAACAAAATAACTTAGTTTACTGGAGCGGAGCGAGGCAGCGGAGTGGAATGAGGGAGCAATGGAGCTGTGTAGCTGAGCGTAGCGAGGGGAGCTGTGTTCACTACCCACTTGAAGTTAGCTACAGTTTGAGTTGCTTTTTAAGGTCGACGGTTGGGGCATATCTATCTAATATAACAAAAGAAATTAGAACCAACCAAAGTTTTCAATTGACACAAAAACTTACTAACCGCAGTTCATAGATGGAATAAGATAGCTATCCCCGATAAACAGTAAGATTCTATCTATCAATTTTTGGTAAGAAATGCTATCCGTCGCCGGTAGGTTATAGGAAAGCAAGTAAGGGCAAAAGGGTAGATTTGTTTGTCTTTAGTAGCTACAACTGTAGATAGCTTATTGAAAGTGGGCGTTAACCTATGTTGGTTAAATTTTGCATAAAGAATTCTCTGTCATAATAATCTAGGTTATAAATAATGCGTTATTAACCATGGGTGTGAGCAGCATTGCAGTATTTATTACTACCCATTATTATTTATTTACTTACTTATCTTTCTTACAAAAAGGGGTAAGTAACATAAACTAAGCCCCACAAAACCGTTGCAATGGTTTGACTGTGGGGTCAATGAGTCGCTGAACATTCTTAAATGTACTAGTTAATTAATAAAATAATTATAACTTACTAGCTTTTACCCGCGGCTTCGCTCCCGTCAAATGACTACCCTACATATCCTACGCTACCCTACCCTACCTTCCCTACCCACCCTACACTACCCTACCTACCCTACACTACACTACACTATACTACCATACACTACCCTATACTACCCTACACTACCCTACACTACCCTACACAACCCTACGCTACCCTACGCTACCCTACACTACCCTACACTACCCTACACTAGCCTACACTACCCTACACTACCCTACACTACCCTACAGTCGCGAAGCCTTCATATAACCCCATTCCTTCCGAGTTCACTTTGAAACAGAAATCTATAGGTCAACAACCCTTCTATTGTTCAATTACTTCGATTTTTTTAAATGTATACAACATTTGTCGTCAATGCCAAAATCATAAGCCGAAAAATACCGGATTACCTTTTCAAACAACTAAAACCCATAATACGCATCTATCTCTTTCTTTCCTATAAACTAACGCCTATTACTCCAACTCTTGCCGTCTCGTTTTCGCACGTAGAAAAT
Source organism: Mythimna separata (assembly GCA_030763345.1). Classification (NCBI taxonomy): domain Eukaryota; kingdom Metazoa; phylum Arthropoda; class Insecta; order Lepidoptera; family Noctuidae; genus Mythimna; species Mythimna separata. Next base: position 1,966,113 of record CM061175.1, read on the forward strand.
TGAACTCAATATAACTCGATCCGGACCGAGTTATGAGGAAGAAGACAGTAAACATTGCATAGGTGCAAGCGAGAAAGAAAAATTAATTCATTGTGCAATTATAATGATTCCAAAATAAGAATGAATTTCACTGCATAATAACTGATATTGGCGAGTAATACATCTTATTTGGTAGGGTTTTTTATACAACCGAATTATCATGGCGGTTATCTTTCATTTTCTGTTTTGTAAGTAGTTGATTTTTTTTTTGTTTTTAACGTTACTGTACATATATTTCGTGCTATTTAGTAATGGCATTAATTCATGGTAGAGATATAATATTGTTAATAGATTCTTTGTATTGCAACGAAATCCTGTTCCCAAAATTAAGTTACGAGTGTTACGACAATTAATAAAAACGCCGGTTTGGATTTATTGCATCATTGAGCGAACGGCATTTGGTGAGTGAACTTTAATAATATATTTTACATACTATTTTTAAAATTGCGTTTACATAAATATTGGTTCACTGCGTCATCTTTTGAGGAAATTGTGAATTTGTGAAAAAAGTTGGGAACGCGGTCACTAGATGGCGTTGTTAGTTGAGCGACGGTTTCTGAATCTCGCAGTTAAGATTCGCCGTCGCTTAATTAGGTCAGGTTTATAATATTTTTTGGAATAAGTAGCGGATTAACTCGCACGCAAGTCTACCCCTCGCCACTGCTACCCTACACTACCCTACACTACCCTACACTACCCTACACTACCCTACACTACCCTACACTACCCTACACTACCCTACACTACCCTACACTACCCTACACTACCCTACACTACCCTACACTACCCTACCTACCCTACTTTACCTAACTTTTTTTTTTAGAATTTTTCTCTCCGTAAGAACCATCATTGAACTTAAAGGAACATTTTAAAAAAACAATCAGACAAATCGGTCAAGCCGTTTTCATGTGATGTCGTGACAACGAAAAACGGGTTTCATTTTTATATAATTATAGATTATATTTTGCGACCTACAGTTCATATTGTTGTGTTTTAGGGGGCGGCACAGAGGCACGTCCCCACCAGAAGGTATTTTTGTGTTATTAGAACTCTTTGTCAATTGCTGTGTTCGTTTCCAGTGAATACTAGCAGTGCTGAGCGATCTTTCTCCACCTTAATAATTAATACGTCGGGTTTAAACATGAAAATTGGGGCAGAAGAGTGTCCCGCTTGAGCGGACCATCGCTGTGTCCTAGTGGCTATTGTCGGTGGTGTCCTCTTACTCGGGCCCTAGTGTGGTTTTAGCTATGATCTGGAGCGAGGGAGAGTGACAGGCGGTCACTTCCCTCGCTCCAGAGAGAGAGAGAGGGTCAGGCGGTGCTTAGCCGGTAACCGTCCGGTCATCGACAATGCAAAGAGGTGTCAGCAAACTGTAGGGGCCCAGTAAGGCCATGATGGCGGTCATACCCACGGGGATTTTAAGGAAAGGAAACTATGGAGGACCTTAGTTCAACGCAAAGGGCAACTGAATTTTTTCTGTAATCAGTAAAAGTTTGATATTTGCCCTCCCACTCCATTCTAGAACTTATTGGATGATTTTCTACGGTAGTTTACTCTCTTGGTTTTGTGGATTAAATAATTATGTTTGTTAGAGTTATCGTCATATCGTACAGTCTAGGTACTCACAAAATATCCTATACATCCACCTAAAAATATAATATAACTTCGTAAAATCTTGAGTAAGTCTCCAATCGCCCTCAATAGTAGCATACAACTCGGTCACATTAACTTGACACGAGACGTCGCCGCGTCGATGAAATATTGTCCAAAAAAACAATATACCTAACAACAACAGAGAATCTTACCTGACACATTGCCGGGCGAGCGAAGACCATTTCCTCTCTTTGTAATGCTATCCTTGTTCTATATTTCTTCCACCAAGTCTATTCTTTTCTTTTCCTTTTTTCTTTGTCTAATGTAATTGTGTAACTTAACCTATCACATACCCACAAAACGAGACACAATAGTAAAACAATAACAGCGCGGTCTCATAGGACCGGTCGGGGATTCATGAACTAATATGATTTTTTATAAATCATCATCATCTGCCTAGCCTTTCCCAACTATATTGGGGTCGGCTTCCAGTCAAGCCGGATTTAGCTGAATACCAGTATTTTACGAGGAGCGGCTGCCTACCAGACCTCCACAACCCATTAACTGGGGTAACACGGTACTTCATGGCAAGACTGGAGTCAGATTTACTGGCTTCTGACTATCCGTAACGACTGCCAAAGATCTCCAAATGACAGCCGGGACCAACGGCTTAACTTCCTTCGGCTTTATGATTTTTTATAAATATATTATTTTAAATATTTGCTTATTTATAGTGTAAACCGCAGACTACCCCTATACTATTTTAGTCCTTTCGATCCATCCTAAGGTTGTCTGGTAGATATCGCTGTCAGCGATAAGACCGCCATTGTACCCATAGATTTAAGTTATTGTATAAACTGTACCGTTAATTTTTGGTGTACAATAAAGTTTATTCTATTCTATTCTAAGGGAATGCGGGGGGAAACGGGGAGATGCTCGCATTTCAGAGATGCGTCAAGTTAATGTGACCGGATTGTATTAATAGAGTCTTCTTCTTCTTCCTGCCCTTATCCATTATTATTTGGGGTCGGCGCAACATGTTTTTTTCTTCCATTCTGTCCTGTCACCCGTCATTGTACCATCAACTCCCTTTTCTTTCATATCAGTCCTCACACAATCCATCCATCTTTTCTTTGGTCTCCCTCTTCCTCTCCATCCCTTTGTATTAATAGAGTATCTACCTAATAAAGACTATATAGCTCTTAAAGAAAATAAAGTTACCTAATGAGTATACAAAATAATATTACTAGAATATCTGTTGCAATTATAATGGTATAGGCGCTTCCACCAGTGATTAACTGGTTTATCGAGGCTCTACCTTCGTCTTGGCCTGTCGCGGTATCGCCTTGCGTTTAATGGTATTTAATACTCTTTTAGTCCACAGCTCATGAGACATGCAGCGGACATGTCCGGCTCAATTCCACTTACGAGTTTTTCGGGCAACATATAAATTTTAAGTACCTACCTACTTATCTTAGTTTTGGCGCGTAGTATTGTGTTCCTTACTCTATCTTTTTATAAACCTCGAGCTTGGACCTCTGCTGAGGTATTAAAGATCAGGTTTGTTCTTCGTACATGAGTAGGTATACCTAGTTAAAATGCACATACAAGAAGATACTTCATTGACCAAAAGCCCCACCAGGTGCTTTCAATGCGTCAAGCGCGCCTGAAAAGAGATTTCTGGCCAAGATAGATCTAATCCTGGACTCCACAATCTCCACACCACCAAGGCTATTGAGCGTTGCATTGCATATAGATACTACTTAGTTGTATTGATATAGTCTTATGTCATTGGTCATGAGTTTGCTAGCTTTATTTAATTCAAATCTGCGAGTTACCCAAGTGTGCTGCCGAAGAAGAGAAAAGTACCTACAATATCATCCCTTCAAGGACTTTTGTCATTTGTCACCAGTGACTAGCTCTCTTCTGCCTAGCTCTGTAGGTATCAGAGATTTAAGTACTTCTTCCAAAGTTTGGGAAGAAAAGCTTTGGGATGCATGGGTTCCTTGCTTGACTGATCTTTTGATTGGAAGCTATTTTGCATTGTTAATTTTAAGTAAAAGTTCACATGAGATGAGTGCATATGTCTAAAGGTTAGTAAAAAATAAGTTTTTGTAAAGATTGACTCTTTCTTTTAAGAATAAAGTGAAGTTAGTTGAAACCACCACGAATATTTGGAACTTTTTTCAATCTCTTCTTCCTCTTTTGTTATTTTTTTCATCAGCTATTCGTTTCACCTACGTAATTTATGTGAAGTATTCCTGTATCGGACCCAGATTTTCGGCACCAAAATTTTCCCGGTTCGACACCAATAGGTATTTTGGATTGGAATTTTGTATTGGTTACTATCATCCAAAATACCTATTGGTGCCGAATCGGCAATAGCTTGGGAGCTGAAACTTTTGGTGCCGAAAATCTGGGTGCAGAAACGGGAATAGGTACTTACTTCATTTTAAATGTGTCACGATTTCGCGAATCAATTTTAAACGAGCCTACCTACTTTACTTAAGTACCTACAGCGTTATCACTTATCAAACAAACATGAATGCTGTAGCTGAAGCGGATGTGTGCTTCGTCACTGCCCGTGGTAAATATTACTATGTTGTGTGCTGTTAACCACTTAGTACGGTGACCAGAGCTTTTGTCAGGGGCTCAGGATTATTTTTTATAGTATTGCATAGCTTAGCATCAGCCTTATTAATGTTCCCACTGCTGGGACTCAGGCCTCCCCTCTAGGAGGCGGAATGGGCCGTAGTCCACTATATGTCTTCGAATTTGGTTTTAGGACGATGGACGATGTTTTCCTTCACCGTTTTGAGAGCATTGGTGATGCGTTGATGACATAAATTACACACAATAATGCGCCTGGCTGGGTTCGAAACCGTGACCTACAAGTCGTTCGGCCGTTACCACTGCGCCACCACTGCTCTCAACCTTTTTGTGCTATTTTTTATTGATAAAGATTCAGCAAAATCTAGCTTGACTGGAAGTCGACCCCAATATATTTAGTTCGGAAAAGGCTAGGTAGATGATGGTCCACCTAGAGTGGGAGGAGGCATTCGTTGATAGACCTACCTACCACATAATAATATAAAAAAGCGGGTGTGATAGTATTCCAAAACAAGGCTAGTCGTCAAGTCATCGTAGGTCTTTTTAGCTTTTCAATGTGATTTCACCCGCATCCATAGAATTATAAACTTTTTGAGTACCAAGTCATTGTCACCCTACGTCTATATATAAAGGATATAACCTATACCGATCTACTTGTTGATTCGTTCATATTAAAATTATGAGTTACGAGCAGTTATAAAATTATCACGACGTACAGTGACCGAACCTACATAGATATAATTAAAAATGTTTTTAAAATGGCCTGTGACTTCTTTTTGTGTTATTGTTTATTTTTTTTATGAATTAGATGCAAAGTATTGTGAGCGAATTGGAGCGTAAGTTTTATATGTTTTTTATTATTATAAACAATATTAAAAATACACACAGTACCTATACATACATCTGACTCCAGTCTTGGCAGGAAATACCGTGTTACCCCAGTTAATGGGTTGTGGAGGTCTGGTAGGCAGCCGCTCCCCGTAAAATACTGGTATTCAGCTAAATCCGGCTTGACTGGGAGCCAACCCCAACATAGTTAGGGGGTAGGGTTAGGGGTTTAGTCAGTAAGAGTCTGACACGCCCTCCCGCTCCGCCCAAGAGCGGGAGAAGTCATTCTGATGATTCCCCTACCAGAAAAAAAAGACCCCAACATAGTTGGGAAAAGGCTAGGCAGATGATGATGACCTATACATACATCATGAAAAGTTTATGGTTATAATTTTATATGAAAAAAGTATTTTTAATAATGTTAGTTATTTTGTTCATATGTTTTTTTATTGATTAGTTGACTTTGCAAACTTTACGTTGTTTTGCCACATATATTATTTAGAGCCACCCTTATCACTTAAGTACGGGTGTAAAAAATTGCCTTTTTACCTATAACCTTTTCTTAGACCTACTAAATATAGGGTGTCTAGTGATTAGTAATTATGTTACTAAGCTGAAAGCTTCCAAAATCCAAAATAAATTAATAATAGTATCTAACATTTATTCTGGGACCAAGGCGAAATCGCGAAAAAACATCTGTTCAATACAAACTGGTCAAAATGTACCTACTGAACTTTTTTCGCGATTTTAGGTTTGTATACGTACACGCGGCGGCGGAGATTGGGTAGCAGGTCATAAATGTGTGCGCGCTACCGCGTGAAACACAACAGGTATTATCGTTGTGTGCTACAAAGTAACTCGTCGTTTCTACACTCACACTCTTGCAAAAAAGCAAGCCGTACAGAACTATGAAAGTACAGCAAAAATTGACTACTTCTGTTATCACCGCCATGGCGCAATGCGTATGATACGTGACTGACAAGTAAGAGGTCCCAAGTTCGATTCCAATCGTCTGGTGTAACAGAAAGTTTGCTTGTTTTTATTTTCTATTTGACCCTTTTTTTTAATAGTAATGTTATAGTTACTCTCATAATAATTAAAATATTTTGAAAATATTGTGACAAATAAAACTGCGATATCGATCCAACTATGTTTATTACAGCTTATTAATTACATATATTAAACGGAATGGTCACAATTAACGAATCTGTTCATGATTATCCTTAATACAATATATAAAGTGAAAATATTCTAAGTCAGACAAGGATGGACGTCACTGATTTTTAAGTTTTTTATTAGTGACATAAATCAACATGTTATCAAGAATGAATTATGATAGATATCGCAACTCTTGATCTCAATAACAATCACATCATGTCACATAATAACAACAACAGTATAATTACCTACAGCTTACTTCTTAGTCTTTTTTTTTACTTATCAAAGTTATCAATCAGCATGTTTTAAAAAATGAACTATGATAGGTATCGTAACTCTTGATTTCAATAACAATAGGTAACATCATAAAAACAACAACAAGAAGAACAACATACAGTAATACAGCTTTTTAAAAATATTTATAATTGGATTCAATTTAAATCAAAATTAATATCTAATTGGTGCACCTTCATTGTCGATTACTTCTTGTAACCTCGTTCTCATGCTAGCCACCAAATTTTCACACAGGTCAGTGCCGCGAAACGATTCCCACATGGATAACACTAAATTATCTAAATTACGTTTAGATCTCACATCAGATGAATCCCAGTTGAGCACCATGTGACCCCATAGGTTTTCTATGGGGTTCAAATCGGGACTTTTAGAGGGCCATTCAATAACAGTCAAGTTTTCTTGGACACTTAACCAGTCTTGCACCATTCGTGCGCAGTGCACCGAGCAGTTATCGTGCACGAAGTAAATATGCTCGTCCGGGTATGCCACGCGCACGGTAGGCAACATAACATTTTGCAAAATGTCCAAGTAACCTTGACTGGTATTGCGACCCCCTACCTCCACTAACTCACCGGGACCCATCGATGACATCCAGCCCCAATAACCTAACGTAATGCGACCACTAGACCTGCATGGGAGAATATTTTTGTGATGGTAACGTTCGCCATCTTTTCTCCATAATATTTTACGCCCATCCTTATCTGACTTAAAACACTTTTCATCACTAAATATAACTATGTTATTGCACCAATCGAAATCTATAAATTTTCTTGCAAACCGCATCCTTTCTTCCTTATGCAACGCCGTCAATAAAATTTTTTTTGCGGGCTTACGACATTTTATTTTTGCTGCTCGTAAGTGGCGTCGAACAATTGTCATAGACACGTCGTGCATAATTGCAGTGTTTCTTGTTGTAGCAAAGCCGTCAGCGCTATACGTAGCAACAATATTTCGATGCAGTGGGTTGGCATCCGTATATGTAATTGCTTTTGGACCCGGACGTTTGGCATCAATTGTCCCTTCAGCTGCATATCTATGCACCCAAAACTGCACAGTTTTCCTCTGTAAACAATCACAAAATTACGTTAAAACCTAACAAATATCAACAATGTTAAATTATTTTGCATTACCTATGTTAAGTTTGGATTTGTTACTTACCGGTAGCATTAATCTCCTCGAAATTTCACTTATGGATATATTTTGTTTATGTAATACTATTATCTCAGCCCTCAAAAGTGTAGACAAATGAGACATGTTGTTTATTATTTATAAAAAGTATCACTTTCCACAACGATTAATTATTTTTTGTCTCGGAGTAAGTTGTAGAACACACGATCGTGATAGGCAAAAGCGTTATGCCAGGTTAACTTATTATCCGACTCATTTCTTAGTAAATAACTAATAAAGTGGGTAGATGATAATATTCATACACTTAGTTTTTAATTACTCAGATACCCGCGAAACGAGACAAGATAGTATAACAATAGCAGCGCGGTCTCATAGGACCGGTTGGGGATTCAAACGCTAAAGCAAATATTCTAAGTTTTAGTTTGATTAAACTTCGTTATCATTATACTACAATAAAGTAGAAAAAAAATGGTTTTGTCAATGACACGGATCGAACTCGATACACTTTTAACGGCAAGCAAGCACTTAATAATCAGTGCTAAATTACCATCTAACGAATGAAGCGAATTTGTTTATCTGATTCGTAGCAAACACATATACAAATATTTGTGTGTGTATATCGAGTAGTAAACGAGTTTTATTTTGTTTAAGGGCCTGTTTCACAATGTCTGAGTAGGCACTACTCACTGAATAAACTCAAAAATGTGACAGAATTTGTATGAAGTTATCTGCCAAGTAAGATACTCGAAACTTAATCATAGGTGGTGAAACAGGCCCTAAGAGTTGAGCTGGAGACATAATATTACTTGAATAGGTGAATTGGTTGGTGGTATGGTTTTACTTTATTTTTGATTTATACCCACAGCTACTTGATTATTGTGAACATTATTACTGATTACCTACCCATATCATAAAAATATACTTTCCAAAGATTAAGTGTAAGTGTTTGATGTTATTTTAAATAACTATAATAATTTCATAAGTGAATGTTTGCGAAAATAAAAAAAAAGTTGACAATGAAAGTATTGTCAACTAACAATAATTATAATAATAACGTATCTATTATTATATTACGTAAATAATATATGTATTATATATATATTATAAAATTATTTATATTACAAGTTATATACAAAAATTTTGTTAATTAATTTCGTAAATATACATAGTTTATAAATGTATAAAATTACAAAATTATATTTATCAGACGATAGGAACCGAACTTGGGACCTCTTAGCCAGGCCGCACACCAGGCATACAATTGTTTCTCCACAATTGTAGCGCCACATTTAAAATGCGACACATTTAACGCCCCCGTATATTCCTACGAGAGCACGCACACCGAGGAAACATTTGTAGCGGGCGCACTTTGTGGCGAGACGTCATCCGCGCTACAATAATTAAAGATCGAACCTGTTCGTTTTTTGTGTCGCGTTGGTTTGAAAAAATGAAAGACAACATTGAATTTATTGCAGAGGTCGAAAAAACCCTATATTATACAATCATACACTCAATGATTATAGTAACAGACGGATTACAGAAATTATTTGGACTAAGATTGGTGAAAAATTCAATAAAAATTCCCGTAATTTGTGCAATCTTGATTAAACGGATGAACCCAATAGCGTCTTTTTTTTTCTCATGAATCGCCACATCAAGAAATCGTCGTCATCAAAAGATGACGTCGACATGCTGAAAGCGGTGCCACGCTACAACTGTGCTTCCGATGTGCGTATATACAATACATTTGTAGTAGGCTGAATTGTAGCGCAACGATTGTGGCGATGTAAATGTTCGATACGTGTAGCATGTGGCGCCGGTGTGCGGCCTGCCTTACTCGTCAGACATGTATCATACGCATTGCGCCACGAGGCCGTTAACAACAGGGGCTAATTTCGTCTACTGTTTTGGAGATGAATAAAATACTTCTTCGATAGAATTTAGGCGTATAATCATGAGAATATAGTTTTTACAAAATTGCGTGTGCGTTTCGTTTACCGGTATAATGGCGGAATGACAGTGGCGGCGCGCGCGTAAGAAAACGGAACTAAGCCCCGCACCTCCCCTCTGGGCCGACCAATCGTAGCGGCTTGCTGGGATGACGATGCGCAGACGAGTTAATTTGTAGCACACAACGATAATACCTGTTGTGTTTCACGCGGTAGCGTTTATGCACACATTTATAATTTTTGTGTGCGGTGCTACGCGAATTTAGTAAGAGAGTGTACCTAGTAAAAAAAAAACATTTAACTACTATGCGACTAACCCTGAAATCACAAAAAAAATCTGCTTCTCCATACATTTTGTCAAAGTGTGAGAACATAAATGTATGGAGAAACGGATTTTTTTCGTGATTTCAGTGTGGGTCGCATAGTAAAAGATGTTCATATTGATGAGTACAATAACCCCTTTTAAAGAAAGCCCCTCTGTCGTATCAACGTTATATAACTTGAATGTTTTTTCCCCTTTTTTCAGAGTAACAAGTATGGTGGTAGAGACATTCAGTATATCGTACATTACAGCTTATCAGGGAGACTGTGTGGACAATATGGATTCAATATGTATCAAAACTCGATGGACCACAGCCCTACGTCAAAGATATGTCCCGGTTAGTACCTATAGTCTATTCACCGGAGCATGAGCCAAAAGGTAAACAAACCATAAAAAGGGTTCTTTATATGTCACGATTGATGTAGTGAACATATTTTATAAAAATAACTACGGTATTAATACACTGACAACATTAGAAATTATATTTTAGAATGATGTCTGTGGAACTTGTTATCTTTTCAGATTTATTCGAAATCAAACATTATAAATGCCTTCAATTATTTTCTTAATGTTTAATAATTATGCATTAAATAGCTTACATGTAAAAGAACCTAAAATGACATTTTAATACTACTAAATTGTAGACCACAGATACTGCGAACATTTTACATTAAAATATAGCGTTTTGCCATCGGTCGGGTTACAGCCGCCATTTTGAAAAAATGATTTCTTTGTTTACCTTTTGGCTCATGCTTCGGCTAATAGACCATAATAACAATTCAGTATCTACATAAAACGTTATAGTGTACAATGTGCAGTTTTGAAACTGTATGGCATTTCGGGAGGTTGTAAAAAAGTCACAAATAATCATATAAAAATACATTACTTGGTCAATATAATCGATATACATTTTATTTTTTTAAATTTTAGTTGGTATTCAGAATAACTCTCTAAACAAACGTGCGGGACGTGCTATTGTGCTTTGGATCAATGAAATAGTGTTTGTGTGTGTGAAAGCGCTATAGGCGCGTTATAGGGCGAGTATCAGACTGGCCGCGTTTTAATAAACGTAGTTCACACGTACCTACCGATTTCCATAATGAATAAATTAATATAAAATTACCTACTCGTTTTCTTATTGATTCGGGTCGAGTACTTATCACTAAAATACCTCCCGAAATGCCATACAGTTTCAAAACTGCACATTGTATACATTTATTTATGGATATGCTTAATTTAATATCCATAATTAAAACCTTAAAAAATTACCATTATATTATTAGGCATTTATCATAATCATAAGCATATAATCAACCTTTTAAGTTCCCACAGCTGGGACCCAGACCTCCTCTTTAAGGAAGGGTATTCGTAATTTTTTTTTTCTTGTATAACATAAATTGCTGTCTGCAGCTTCGTCTGCCTGATAGGTAGTAGAAAATCAATCCAAAGGAACATACTCCCTCTCAATAAAAAGTAAAATCTTATGTATTATTATTCCAAAACATGGCCCATCTTTGTACCTACCATCATCATTTTATACGAAAGACGTCCACTACTGGACATAGGCCTCTCCCAAGCGCCGCCACAACGACCGGTCCTGTGCGTCTGGCACCCGCTGAATTTCCTCCCTGACCTTCAACAGGTCATCGGTCCACCTCGTGGGAGGCCTTTTAACGCTACGTCTTCTGGTACGCGGTCGCTACTCCGCCGAAAGACGAAGGACGTCCACTGCTGGTAGTAGGCCTTCACCAAGCGTCGCCACAAAGACCGGTCCTGTGAGTCTCGCATCCATCGGGTTCTCGCGACCCTCGCCAGGTCGTCGGTCCACCTTGTGCGAGGCCTCCCAACACTACGTCTCCTGATACGTGGCCAGAACATTCGGTCCCCATCGACCTGTTCTACGAGCAATGTGCCCTGCCCACTGCCACATAATTTTAGCGATTCTTCAGGCTATGTCGGTAACCTTGGTTCTCTTGCAGATGTCTTCATTTCTAAGGTGATCACGCAAGGAGCATAGCCCTGTCAATTGCCCTTTGGGTGACCTTAAGCCTTCTGATGAGGTCTATTGTGAATTTGTGAGCGACCATGTACCAAGTTTCATCAAAATCCGTTTACCGGATTCAGCGTGACAAAGTAACAAAGATACAAATCATACAGTCTCAATCTATAACCATTATAATATTAGTGGGACAGGACAAACAAACAGATAAATCAAAAAAAAAGTTATAGTAGTATTTTTTGAGAAAACCACAACCGCTGTATGCCTCCGCCGCCGGGTATTCTGAGTGGAATACAAAATCTCACCACTCTTGACTGACTGCTAGAGAATGCCTAAGACATTAACTCCGCCTGTGTGCCGTTTTGTTATATGAAGTTTTAATAAATCAATAAATATCCTCCTAAAATAACATAATTTGATATTTCAGAAAAGGCAGTGGAAAACTGTTAAATACTGCTGCCTCGGCTATCTAAGGATGGATGATTCAGCTAATGACAGGTGCGTACTTGGCACTCTAGATTAGTGATCATTAGGTACACATAATACTACTACTTATTTCTTCGGTCTTGTTAAAAATATAAGGCCATTGTCTATCGCTGCCCTAATTGGTGTTTACAATTTCAGTGACATCGTATGCGAGCCAATATGCATGCCAGCTTGTAAAAACGGGTACTGTAACGCTCCAGGAGAATGTGCGTGTAACGCGGGATACTTCCCCGACCCTGGAGACACTCACACCTGTCTCCCTTCCTGCGAGAGAGGCTGTGAACACGGTACGTGCGTGGCGCCGGACACTTGCAGCTGTGACTTTGGCTACACGCTTGTGAACACCACCTGCCAGCCTGTCTGTACGGAGCCATGCCACAATGGCACCTGTGTAGCCCCGGAAACATGTGAGTGCCTTGGCGGATACAGGAAATCTGAGAAGAACCTCTGCGAGCCCTATTGTTCTAACGGTTGTGACCATGGATTTTGCGCCGCACCTGAAACCTGCCATTGCGACTCTGGGTGGCATGTTGAGGAGGGAAAAGATGACCAAAATAAACGTTGTAAACCAATCTGTTCGGAACCTTGTCATAACGGAATCTGTGTGGCACCAGAAACTTGTTTATGTCAGGGAGCCTACAAAAAATCTAAAAGCGGGACCTGTGAGCCAGTATGTATACCTCCGTGTGGCAATGCAACATGTATTGCTCCACAAACATGCAGCTGCTTGCCTGGATACCATGTTGGAGCGGACCATATATATAGTTTATTCGATAGTCCGCATTTGACAGGGTGTAGCCCAACTTGTGATCACTGCGAACATGGACGTGCAGGTCTAATCTTTACCAATGAACAGAAGTTACCGAAACAAACATTTCAAGTAGATGACTATGAATATGAATATTATCAGGAGATGGATTATGATTCTCACATCGAAAACAAAAAGACTGCTCCAAGTACAGTACTTTTAAATGCCGATGACACAAAAACGGGTTCAATAAATGACACGGATACAATAGAATACTTTTATGGATCAAGCCTTGATGACATAAATAAAGATGTAATTAAACATTCAAATTCTGATAAAACTAAAACAACGGAATCAATGAAAAGTCCATATAATGAAAGTACCGAAGACGCACCAAAGCAAAGTATGCTCTGGTAAGTAAATTTTTACGTACCAATTGAATAAATCCTGGAAGGTAAATTACAGGTAGTTAGTAACATGGTTTACCTTGGCCAAGAGGTTACATCTAGGTAGGCAATTAGTTCACACTTAAAGATTTGAGGCTGTATCTCCATTAGAGCGTGGGATCTTGAGACAAAACGTGCCTTAGGGATTCTCTAATAACTACTTTAACACTTTATAACAACCCGTAGTCAGACAGCCGACCCCGTGCCTCGAAAACATTCGTAAATCCGTTGGTTCTTTAAAAAAAATAATTAAAACGAACCAACCATTAATTCCTTCTTTGAGTCCTAGGACTTAGGTTACTCTTTCAAACGTTCCTGCAAAGCTGTTGGTCCTACATCTAACCTCTCTCTGAACGATTGCCATTTATCGAACTTCAAGAGTACCTATATGATGATGATGTTGATCATCCTACTAGTGACGCCATTTGTGTCTGAATTTGCAATTATGCTGTTTCTTGGCTTATAGTCTGAATTTCAATATTATATTAAATAATACACACACACACACATAATATTAATTTATTTATTTATTAATATTAATATTTTTAATGTGCGTTATTCTAAATTTTAATTATATAAATTGTAGGTATATTTTAGTGTGCGTCCATTTAGGGCGGAATAAATATGTTTTCTTTATTTTATTTTTTTCAAAGCTTTTCTACCAATTAATAATTACTTAATAAGAAAGATACATTCTCCACTGACTCTGGCTAGACACTACAATGTATAATTCAATTAAATCAAACGTGGAAATATACCAATATTGTTTATCTATCAGACTTACATTCTCACTTACATTAACCACGTAAACAGTGGTGTATTCTACCTGGGCCTCAAGTCTGCTATAATTATCATTGGCTTCATAATTGTTGATTTTGACAAGTTTAGTACTACCAAACTGTCAAATTATGAAGCCAATGATCGACAATTCTGATACAATTCTAATAGCAGACAAGTTTAGTACTACGAAACTTTCAATATCAACAATTACGAAGCCAAAACAGACTTGAGGCCGAGCTGGTCTCAGCCTTTGGATGTCCCAAGGTCTTTTCAAAAATAATTTCTTGTTTTTTCTTCCAGGATAGAGCATTATTGGGTGTCCATCTTCATCCCGGTATTGGTGATAGTAACAGCTGCAATTATTATGTTGCTAGTTTGGCGATGGGCACCTATTATCATTTTTTTCAAAGGCAGGAGTTATGTTGTAGAAGGTGCGTTTAAGTTTAGATAAAATTTACATTTCGTAAGATTTTTTGCCTGGTTCAATTATTCAAAATCAATTAATCTCCATATTCATTGTTTTAGGTGAAAATGTGGATATTGATGTATCGCGTCCATTTGAGGATATACAGATTTCAGCGATTAATGAAAAGGAAAAGGCAACAGAAAAATAACTAATAATGACGCATTTTGTGTATATTAATAAACTACGTATGAAATTCATAATTGCATAGTTATTTTTATTTTAGTACTACTTTTTGTTTTGTATTTACACTATAGGTTACGGGATTGCTCAAAGTCACCGCAGCCCTGAAACGTAAAAAGCAATTAAAGGAACACAAGTTAGTTTTGGTCCGTAAAAGTACGACACTCCCTCCGACTCCACCATCTTTCACGATCTGTGCGTAGTGGGACGTTACAAGTTCCCTACATTATCACCACCACAAGAACCAAAGATAAAGAACCAACTTAATAATAAATTAACTACTGTAATAATAAATATAACTTAATTATATAATTATCACACCAGCTCATAATTTTTAAACAAAGATAATGGAATCCATGACTCTTTATGTGCTTCTCAGCGATTTACAAATGAGCTAAATGATCAGACGCCTATTAGTAGCCATCAGGCAAGTTGACCTCACTTTGTTTAGTATGGTCGGCGGCGCATGTGACGCCAGACGTACCAATTGTTGCAAATAGCAAATCATTACGATCGTCCTCTGTTTCATTTCTTTTGTCTGTGTTTTCCCTGTGTGTGTGCACAAAACTGCAGAGTACCTACTGTGTGTATTGTTTACTTACAACATTTATTTAGTTACTTACATTATTTTATATAGTGTATTTAATAATTCTTATCTATATTATGACCTCTTCTGAATGTGGAACAGTACCTAAAACTACTGAGTATGGCTTCTGATTGAGTGTGTAGTGGACACTAAGATATTGGTTACTGTTCTCATAAAACTTATTTATAATATATTTGTTAGATACTTAATGAAGGAACAAGAGTCCTTCCAGTAATGATTTTAAGTATTACTGGAAGTCTAAAGTTTCGAAATAGTCACCACCTAAGTCAGTCGGTATCCAACTCTTGAAAGTGAGTAAATTAACAACTCTCGTTATACAAAGTAAAGTTTGGAAAACGTGTCTCAGTCAAGTGTCTCACAGACCTATCTACAACGCTATCATTCGGGTCATTAGGTACAAGCGAGAAGCCAAATTTTTGAAGCACGATGGACGAAACTCAAGTTATAACAACACAGGATCCAGTGAGAGGCACCAAAGATCCACTAGTTGAAGCTCCGAAACTTATTGAAGAAACAGATCGTCTGAATGAAGACCCTGATACATTGGATCTTTCCGCGAAGCAAGGAACGAAGGAATGTTCGCTACCATCGAGTGAATCAGTTGCTAAAAGTGAAAGGAACTGTTGTGTTAATTGCATCGGCCATCTCCTTTATTGTTGTGACTGTTCGCTTATTTGTCATTCGTTTTTATCATGTTTTACTTCATGTTTGTATCAATGTCCGAACATGTTTTTATGATAAATTTTATACATTATTTTACTTACATTGTTTTATTTTTGTCGAGTACGTGTTGTTGCTACCTCGGCCTAAGTATTTTCTAGGTTGATATCAGCATAGGTGCGATTTACAAAAGTGTGATGGAAAGCGACAATGCTTTTAAATTCAATGTACTTTCTGCCTATTTGTTCACTCATTTGAATTGAAATTTCATTTCTTTTAGGTTGTTACTCAACTCAACAACAACACTACAAATTAAAATAAATTGATAACATAACCACAAAACTAAATATATTGCAAATAAATAAAATTTTATTCATATCGTTCAATATACATGAAAATTTTCCTCATATTTTAGTAGATATGAGGAATATTTTCATATAAATGTTAATAATTAGGTTTACAATAAAATTAAATTACTATCTAGACAGCCTATGTATACAGCTATGGAATTTCAAAAGCTATGTTACGTATAACTGTGTAACAGACCAATTGCGAGGCAATTGTTTATCCTTGCTGTTAAATGTATGTTAATATGTTTGTAGTACTTAATTTAAATAAATTAATAAAATGGGCATCCGGCCATTTTCCATCTAAATCAATTTTAACAGATTGACAGGATTTATTGATTCTGTTTGATAAGATGAAAATTGGTCAGGCCTGAACAACATGCCCGTTGGGACAACGGATACTTTTTATCCTAGAAATAGATTTTTTGGGGTATATTTTTTTTTCTCCTCAAAGTTGGGACTTACCGCTATGATAAAACGTCATTGCCTTGTGTTCAACATAGCGACAAAGTAACGTTCTTATCGCTCAAATACTAAATATAGATTAAACTGATTAGATTGAAAATGATTATAAATATTAGTGGCTTAGTTAATGCACATTCTTAAGATATGTTACTTAGTATCGAGTCGTTTAATAACACGGTTGCAGATATTGTGAGCAAACATAGACATAAGGCCGTTTCCATAGTGATTCAGACCGGTTCCATCGAAGAAGAGTGCATTCTATAAACAACGGCTTAAAGGCCACTCGTTTTTACGAACGGTCTTAGTTTACATCGCGTAGTGTGATAAGTGTAAGACGGCCTTACTCGTAATTCCGAAAGCAAAACCGGACTCGACGTATCGAGTCGACGTATCGAAAGACTAAGAAGAAGAACAAGACTAAGACTAGAAGAACAACTACTACACTACAACTAAAACTACCACCAACTACTACTAGAAGACTTTTAATCAAAATGGAGGGAAGAATTTTTTATGTTCAGGATCAAAATGGAGTAATATACGAGTACCAAGTTGAAAATGATGATATGGAGCAATACAGCTCCATATCACCATCTTCAACTCCAGGCGTGTACATGCCTGAGCCTACTACGGTCAGGCAGCCTACTACGTCAGACATAGACGATGATATAGAATGCTGTTCGAACATTTGTTGTTGTTTGTGTATAACACGGATTGTTGTTAGACTTTTAAGCTGTGGATTGGTAGATTGTGTTTAGCCTTTTTTCTGTCAGTACTATCGAAATTTGGCTTGGGAGAGATCCCACCCGCTTACTCCACACATATAGGTATGTCATCTTTTAAACCACCTCTACGACCCGACGAACGAACGAACGAAACCAAAACAAAATTATTCAAATCCGTTGCACAGTTTTACCAAGATTAACGCTGCAAGACTCAAATGGGATTCGATGGATCACGTAAGCATGCACAGTGACCCCTGGGCAAGCATCGCCACGAATTGGGATCCTAAAAAGGAAAAAAAGCGCTATCGAAGCCGGCTTACAGTCGAACCCAATAACCTATCTATTACTAACCGGAGATAGGAAAACAAATGAAACAAGAGAAAACATGTATAATTTTTGTATTGTATCATTTGTTTTACTATCTCCAGTATGCCAAAGCTGGAGATAGATAGGTTACTAGGCTCGGCCGCTAGACAGAGCTGGCGAGATGATCTGGACGTGTACTACAAACATTGACTCAAGACGTGGTGGAAGAAGAATGTTTGGAAAGACTTGGGGCAGATCTCTACCCAGCAGTGAAACAGCTATGTCTAAAAAAAGAACAGCAATTAAGTTATTGTTTTTATCTTGTGAATGTTTAAGTGTAAATATGTAAATATAACAGCAATTGTTAAAGTTAAGGTTTGTATATTGTAATGTTTCCTTTATAATTAATTATATGTATAATATTTATAGAAAAATATTTTGGTTTTGATTAAAGTTTCCTTGTATGACCAACTCAAAATTGATGATATCAGCAGGAGAATCAAAGTTACTGACACAGCTCTAAGTATCGCCAGTTGCTATGGCACTGGGCATGTCTCTCGCAGATTAGATGGACGTTAAATTCAGAAGGTTTTACACCTCTGGACGGCCTCCCATAAGGCCTCTTGTACACGTTAAGAAAAATCGCCGGGCCTATGCAAGAATTCGTGTCGTTTCTACACACAAACTGCTTTGACACTGACCAAGAAGAAAATCTTGCCTGCACTAAATGCAACAGTGAAGCTGCTATGGTGCGGTAGGGGCCAGGGTAGGTAAGGGGGTGTCAGGATACATTTTCGTCCCTAGATCCGACAAAATTCTTATCACGTATCGATGTATTAATCCTATCTGCCTCAGACACGGTAACATTTTTTTACGTGTACAAGCGCCCTAAGATGGACCATTGATTTGGTGAACGCGGCAACACGTATCCAGCAAGGATTGGAGACGCAAAGTACCGGTGGATGTGATAACACGTTTTTAGTCTTGCGACTAAAATTATGATAATGATTTTGATAACTTTGATTGTTATCTACTTACACACTTACACTGCATAAAATTTGCAATAAGATTAGATATTTAATCAAAGTTTTTTTACCTTCAACCGATTTTGACTTTTTATTGCGTTGGTGCCATGACAAATGATGATAGCTGCAGTCAATAGTTGGTATTGCAACCACTTTTTTGCTTTCAATGTCATTCCTTATGTTTACGGAATGGAAGTCAAAATGGGTTGAACGAACAGTAAAACAAGTTTCTTTAAATGTCTAATCTTATTGTTAATAGAGTCAGCCATCTACCTAGCTTTTCCCATCTACGAGTATATTGAAGTCGGCTTCCAGTCAAGCCGGATTTAGCTGGTTACCAGTATTTTACGAGGAGCGGCTGCCTACCAGACCTCCACAACTTATTAACTGGGGTAACACGGTACTTCATGGCAAGACTGGAGTCAGATTTACTGGCTTCTGGCTGGCTTGACTGTCCGTAACGACTGCCGGAGATCTACATGACAGCCGAAACCTACGGCTTAACGTGCTTTCCGAGGCACGAAGGAAACTCAGTATGTTAAGATGGTCACCCGTCTATAGATCAACCTTGGCAACCTTGAAGATCGACCCGTGCGGCTTTTATTATCTAGCTACGAGCTCCTTTTTAAATTTGTTCTTATTGTGAATAGAAGTATTTTATGCAAATGTTGTAAATTTGGTTAGCTAATACAAACATAACACACAAATAAATTATGTTATTATCACCAACCAAAGATAAGATTCATATTGATATAATGATTTAAGTATTTATTACCTGAAATGACAGACTATAATACACAGGTACACTCGTACCGACCTATGGTTACTTACTCCATTTATATTTATTGTTAAAATTAAAATTTACAAGGTCAAAATGGCTTTCAATTTCTAACTTTTTACAGACAGAATAGGTACCGAAAAACAGCAAAGAAACACAATAGAGACAATGTATTATTTTAAAACTGGAATACAATGAAAAAGTTTCTACTAAGTAGACGATGAGGGTTTTGATGAAGGTTTTTCTGAGTGAAACTTCTTTCTATTTTAATTATTCGCAATTAAATTGGTAGTACCTAGTAGTACCTCAAATTCTCAAGTATCATAATCAACTGAACGCTATATATTGCGGATTCGTTAAAACAGGCGCAATCATGGTAAAATGGAGCTCAAGATTTTATTGTAGTACTAGCTTCCGCCCGTGACTTCCTCCGCGTATTCATCGGATAAAAGTTAGCCTATGTTCTTTTCCATGTCCAAGGCCATATGCATGCCAAATTTCATCCAAATTTGTTGAGCCGTTTTTGCGTGATTAAGAAACAAATATCCACACTTACACATTTATAATATTAGTTAGGATTGACTACCTTAGCCACAAGCTTATCAGAAGGCTAGGTGTTGCTGCACTGGATTCAGGTGGAAGAAAGGCTCGGGTGTCGCCGTTGTGCGGACCGCCTAAAGGACACATTGGAACATGTAGTGAAGTTGTGCCCCGCTTTGGTAAAGCACCGCCGTGTTCTCGTAGGGGCGATCGGCAGCAGGGACCTCTTGCACCGCGCCCTGGTTTAGGCCATGGTCCGGAACGACGGGTAATAGACGGCAGTCGCCTTCTTCTGTGAAGCAGCAATATTTTCTCAAAAGTTTTTTTTTTTCAAATTGTTATAAACTGGTGCTTGGCTGCGATCCCACTTAATGGTAAGCAGTGATCTGATGCAATCGTCGATGGTGAGGCGCACTAGCTTATTAAGAGCCTATTCACTCTAGCCTTAAAGACACCTAAATTATAAGCGGACGGGAAAACCGCAGCAGGCAAACTGTTCCAGTCCCTCGATGTACGCGGTATAAACGATGAAGCGAGACGCTTAGTCCGGACCGTAGAGGTTTCGACAACGTAAGAGTGAATATTCGCCATACGACGGTTTTACAACGTAGAAGGTAAACCTGGAACAGATAAAAAATTCACAATAATTAATTAAATTAGTAACAACAACTAATCATTCGTATGATGAACCGATCACGGTTTGTAAATTATGGTACTCGGGAGATATTTAATAATAATAATAATAATAATAATTTATTTGACACCAAAAAAGAAAAATTCAAGTGTTACATTTTAACAGATATACAGGGCACTTAAAATTAATTTTAAATTGAAGACATCTGTCTCTGAACTAGATATAAGAAATATCTGTATTTCAGACAACAGCGCTCTTCCTTAACATGACCATTACGATGCTAGCATAAGAACATAACAACAAGTATAATAAAGTATGTCTCTATGCAACAGTAACAAAAGACAAAAATTATATTATAATAAACAAAAAGGGTGAGTGTTATCCTCTCGGTGAGTTAAGTGTAGAAATGTGTGAATGCGTGTGAGAGGGTGAGTAAGAGAGTTTACTATGTCATTACTTTCAATAAGTTTTCAGTCTCTTCATATGTATATTTGCTTAGGTATTTAAAAAGTTTACTTTTACATTGATTTTTATTTAGCGGGTATATTTCCAGATCGTCATTAATTATATTGTAGAGGTACGGTCCCAGGAAGCAAAAGTATTTATTTACGTAAGGATGTTTAAAATATGGTCGGTCAAGAATTCTAATTACATTTCGTCTTCTACTTTGAACATCTTTAGAGAAATGTAATAAGGAGTGTTGCTTCATAATCGTATGAAATATAAACAGTTGGCGAATTGTCAACACCTCACACGACTGATATAGGAGATGGGTAGGATGCCTATACGGACGAAAAGTGCTTACTTTTAGCACAGCTCTCTGAGCTATTTCTAGGGGCTTTATAATGGTTTTATGTGCACCTACCCAGACAGTAATGCAATATTGAAGAATTGACTGCACGAGTGCTAAATATACCTGTTTTACTAGTTTTGGATGCGCTACGTGTCTGAGGTTTTTGAAAACATAGATCATTTTTCTCGTCCTGGATGTAAGCAAATCAATATGGTGTTTGAATGAGAGATTACAGTCTAAAATAACTCCAAGATATTTAATCAACCCTGTCTTAATTAGTGTTGGACAAGAGCAAGCCAATCCATTACAACAATTATGTGCTATAATTGAAAAGGTATGAGGAGGCTGCCTATTTTGAGTACGCATCGAGAACTCTATGTACTGGGTTTTGTCTGGGTTCAGTGTTAGCGAGTTATTCTGTAGCCAGTGCATCACAACATTGAATCCATGCTGCGCGTCCTTATATACTTCGTCCCAGGAGTCGGCAGAGAATAAAAGAACTGTATCATCTGCATATGATATAATTTTACCACCTAAGAGATCTAGTCTGCAGAGATCGTTTAGATAAACGAGAAAAAGTGTAGGGCCTAAAATACTCCCTTGTGGGACGCCGTACGTAATTGGCAAGTCGCTGCTAACGAAATCATCAATCTTAACGCGTTGAAAACGATTAGATAAGTAGCTTTCAAAAAGTTGTAGTTGGTTTCCTCTTATTCCGAGGCGGTCCAATTTTTCAATGAGCAGAGGTATAGAGACCGTGTCAAATGCCTTAGCTAAATCAAGGAAGATGCCTAATGTCTTTTTGCCTGAGTCAATATTCTTTATCACATATTCTTGTAGCTCGTGAACTGCGTCACTTGTAGACTTACCTGACCTAAAACCAAACTGGTTGTTTGATAAAAGATTATTTGTTTCCAGATATGCTGTTAATCTGATATTTATGATTCGTTCTAAGAGCTTCGATATCGAAGGCAGTATAGAGATGGGCCTATAATTAGTGACACGGTCTCTATCACCCGATTTGAAGATTGGAAGTACAACTGATTTCTTCAAAATCGTAGGAAACTGACCTTTATTTAAGCAGAGATTAAAAATAAACGTTAACGGTCGGATTAGGATGTGTTTGTATTGTTTGAGGAGGTTGTTTGGTATAGAATCCCAACCAACAGAACATGTATCTTTTAAGTTAATTATCAGTCGTTCCACCTCAGACTCGTCAGTTTCCAGCAATACAAAAGAATTAAGAACTGGTTGTAAGGGAAGTTGTTTAAAGATACTATGCACAGGTAACAAGCAGCAATGAATATTGTCAGCTAACTTTTTACCAATTGATGCAAAAAAATCATTAACATTCTCTACAGATTCTATTGCATTTGAAGGATTTATCAATTCCGTAGCGCTATGTTTTGAATTAGATGTATTTGTTATGGTTTTTACAGCTTCCCATATTTTTTTATTATTTTTACCCGCTTTAATCAATAAATTTTTATCATAAATTCGTTTAACTTTTTTGAGTAAATTATTGCAGTGGTTTCTATACCTTGTATATATAATTTTACTTGTCTCATTATTAGGTGACTGTAGCATTTTCTTATGAAGTCTGTCCCTGTGTCGGATACACCTTAAGAGGCCAGGTGTAATCCACGGCTTTATGATTTTATGACGTCTCGGATATCTTGTTACAACTGTATTTTGAGATATAGCCTTTTGTATTGATTCAGACAAGTATTCCATTGCGAAATTAGCGTCAGTTGATGCATAAATCGGTTCAAGGTCAGTATTTAAGAGATCAGAAAGCTAGCTAAGAAATTTACCTACCATGTAGTGATATAAAGGTTGAATTGAGTGATAAATAGGAGACAGAATCGATAATAGTGGAATGCTTTGAGAAACGGCAACAAAATTATTAAGTTAGAAGTAAACAATTAAATACAATAGAGCAGTGGTGGTGGCCCAGTGGTAACTGCCCCGACTTGCAAGTTGTAGGTCGCGGTTTTAAACCCGGTCAGGCAACAAACAAAACGGTCAAAACGGCAAAACGGTGAAAGAAAACATCGTGAGGAAACCGGCATGTCCTAGGACCAAAAATTTGAAGACATGTGACATCCACCAATCGTGGTGGATAACGGCCCATTCCCTCTCCTAGAGAGGAAGCCTGAGTCCCAACAGTGGAAACATTACAAGGCCTAATGCTAAAATTAATAAGTCGATAAATAATGTTAGAGCGCAATGAACAACTAGGAACAGGGCTGGAACGAATGAACGAATGATAATGAACGAATAGTGTGATAGATAAAATTGAGCGAATGTGTCGTGTACATATTTTTCATGTTTGTGCCGCTCTAGCTGCGCATCGCGTCGCTCAACTTCCGCAGTTCTATTGTAATTAAATAATAGTTATTACGAATTTATCCTGTTACGGTTTAGTTTCAAGTTTCCCGCAAATCCAACGCAGCCGGTCATCATCATCATCATCATCTCAGTCGAAAGACATCCACTGCTGGACATAAACCTCCCCCAAGCGTCGTCACAGCGACCGGTCCTGTACGTCTCGCATCCATCGCGCGGATTCCCGCGACCCTCGCCAAGTCGTCGGTCCACCTTGTGGGAGGCCTTCCAACGCTGCGTCTTCAGGTACGTGGCCGCCACTCTAGAACCTTCAACGCAGCTGGTGCTAACTCAAAATGGATACTACTGTTCCGAAGAGGACATTTGTAGTGGATCAAGCTGGGACCCCTCATGAAAACGTCGTTACAATATCAGACCCTGAAGAAGAAAGGGAAGAGGAGAGTTGCTTACAAGGGTGTTTCAAGTCGATGATTAGACGTTGTATTTTAAGAATTTGTTTAACGTTAATTGCATTAACCATAATTGCTATTTTTTTCCCAACAATCCAATTTAATAAGAAACCTAAATGGACAGTTGTTAACGAAAATAATCATATATATGCTAAAAGGAGTTAATAATTTACATAGTAAGTAGACAGTATTATATGTAATGTCGAGAGACGGTTGTTTGCGGCCAGTTCTCAAATGGTGAAGGAAACATAGTGCGGAAGTCGATTATATTCTATTCTAATATTCTAAATTCAAAAATTCAAAGACTATGACACTTACCAACCCTCACTGGGCCCGCGTGGTAGATTAAAAAATGTGACTTCAATACAACCATTCCTTTCTTTACTCTTAAAAAAAACAGTGTCTTGGAATTGTATGTTTAAGGTGGGCGCGACGTTAGAATTATCCATACAAACGTAATACCAAAATCATTTGCAATTTAAGCATATTTACACCATAATATGATGTTATTCGGATTCAGACAATAATTATCTAGGTTCCTACATCGTCTTTTTGGTGAAAAACTTACCCCAAACGAAATTTAAGCGAATTTAAATTTGCACATTTTCACAGCGAAAATGTCATGTTTTTATTTCGTTTTTTCTATATTATAAACAACAATATTTCAAAATATCTTTTCGTAGGAACACAGATATTATTATCAAGTTATAAATACTCGAAACAATATTGGAAATACATTAAGTTTTCATTCATCATTTTTGGTATTACGGAACCTCTCCCAAATTTCCAATAATTTGTATTGCTATCACAGCAAGCAACTGTCAGTGTGCGGATGATGACTTTACTCCAGTCGGTGTGTCCAAGAATTGTTTATACTATCTGGATTGCTTCCATCAACCTCAAAAACGTATTTTATTTCGTCTCAACTCGAGATAGCGCGCGGTCTCCGCAGGCCTCTTAATTATGGTGACATTATACATATATTATAAAACTGCACGTTTTGGTTTTATTGTTACTTGTGTATTTTTAGTAGTTACCTTCTAATCATCATCATCTGCCTAGACTTTTCCCAACTATATTGGGGTCGGCTTCCAGTCAAGCCGGATTTAGCTGAATACCAGTATTTTACGAGGAGCGGCTGCCTACCTGACCTCCACAACCCATTAACTGGGGTAACACGGTACTTCATGGCCAGAATAGAGTCAGATTTACTGGCTTCTGACTATCCGTAACGACTGCCAAAGATCTCCAAATGACAGCCGGGACCAACGGCTTAACGTGCTTTCCAAGGCACGGAGGAAACTCGTTATGTTAAGATGGTCACCCATCCACAGACGAACCTAGGCAAGCGTTGCTTAACCTTGAAGATCGACCTGTGCGGCTGTTATTATCTAGCCACGAGCTACTCTTCTAATAATCTTAAAAATATTTGTACGTTTACAAATTAATTAGACCCTAGTAGTTACTTAATATAAAATTCCAAAAATATAAATCTTTCAAGAATATAAAATTTCAGACAAGTTCTGAAATTCGAACTAGCCTCTCATTTACTTTTAATGTTATTAATTATCCGTTTTCATATTTCCTTCATATTTCCCTATACATATACGGAAATATTATGTCACCGAAAAATAACAAAAACCATAATTTTCCTAGGAAATTGATAAACGTTCGTAGGATTCTAAACGGGAACTAAATTGTATTATTTTACGCCAACATTTTCGGAAATTAAACAATTTGCAACGTCTCATGGTAAATTGATAAACTGACGGATTTCATTCGTAAGATTCTAAGAGAACAGCAATTAAGTTATTGTTTTTATCTTGTGAATATTTAAGTGTAAATATGTAAATATAACAGCAATTGTTAAAGTTGAGGTTTGTATATTGTAATGTTTCCTTTATAATTAATTATATGTATGTCGCAGCGTCGACTCAATTCAATTTGAATCAGCGCCATCTATCTCTCACTGGAGGAACTATGTAATTAGATTCAACAGCCTTAGCTGAAACTTTTCCAAACTGAACCTGATCTTCCAAACCTAAGTTTGGGAACGTCAAGTAAATAACTTGGGGATGGTTAGCGTGGAGTAATGGCGATGGCGACACCGAATGAATAGTCTGGCTGGAAGATAGCCGGATATTTGGCATTGACAGGTGCGTGGACTTTGACAGTCAATTTTGATGGTTTTTCTGATTAACTTAGAACTGCAGCTAGGCACGGGTGTGCTGGAAGCTTGGAAACTGAAAAAGGCATTTTTGGAACCGGTCTGGCGGTCTGGATAGACAATCTCTAATACTCCACGCTAAACTTCCCGCGTTCCTAGATTTTGGATCGAGCCATATTGTGTGTAAGCAAATAAACAAAAAGGATATCGAAGACTTTGCTTTGCTTTCCTGACATATCACGACTCCTCTGATAACGAGACTCCGTTATCAGAAGTGGGATGCAACTCGAACGCCCCACGTGTGAAACGGCTTCTATCACAGCCAAGAAAAGTTCAAAAACAATGTACACGTTTTTGAAAGTGACAATGTCACGGAAAAATTGCGTTTTCTGCTAGAGCAGCAAAAGAAAAACTTGAAGGCTATCCTGCAAGCAATGAAAACACCAGCGATTGTGGATGTTCGCCATACGGATTTTGACCCTGAAAACGGAATGTCGACCCACGTGCACGGCTGGCAACAGCAGACGTGTGTGATCAATCCGGATACTCAAGGAGCGCCCTGTCTGGTGGTAATGAACGTGAAGGTCCTGACGCCAAGAGAAACCACCCGAATCGGCCCGACGCTGGAGACAAATGTTTCAACTGTGGGGAAGCAGGACATGAGTGCAATGTCACCTGAAGAGAGACTCGAAGGTATACGAGTATGAAGAGCATCAAGATCGACGGCTTCTAGCAGTGGCAAGAGTAACCAGGCTCTCCCTAGCCGACTGAATCACTTGCTTCAATTGCCGTGAACAAGGATACTACGCATCCAACTGTCCTAAGAGGGATGCTAAGGAGCTGAGTAGCCTGCAGCGCGACGGTTGAAAAGCGAGTTGATGTGTGCCTGGTTGGCGCGCCTGCTGGATTCTTACAGCATTTTGGTGAGCAGTTTGATTTTTATTATGACTCTGGTGCGGAATGTTCGCTTCGACAGATTCCTTAACAAAATCTGTTTCTTGTAAATTTGGTGGTAAACGACTTAATGAAAATGTGACATTGACTGATATTGGAGTGACTTCTGTAAGGTCGACTGCACAAATTATGACTACTGTTGAGATCAATGGAATTATTTTTGAAATTCTTTTCCACGTTTTACCTGACAATTTTTGCGACGTGAAGTTTTATCAATTACTCTAGCAGTGCCGTCAGACACGATTTGAGAAAATACGGACAGTTCAGACATGTGACGTGAGGGTTACACGAGACGTTCCTCTTGAAAGAAAAACTGAACTCTTTTTCGAATGCTTGAATAACTGGAGGTGACTGGACTAAGAGTAGTCAGAAATCACATATAGAGCTCAATGATTAGTGTTTTGGATTTTCATTGGCCGTGTTTTGTGAAGGTACAACTATAGGTTAAAAAAAAATGTCAGAAAGTTATGTACCAGTGGAAGTAGTAAGAAGTAAATAGAGATCACAGTACTGATGAGCAAGCCTAAGATGTAGGCAGTACGCGAGTAGGTTTCTCTATCGGCCGTAGTAAGGTGATCCACGGTGTTTGATGGTTCCAGAAGCTATGAAGTAGCCGTGCGCGGTGCGAGTTTAGCTCTGACGGAAATTGGACGTAGTTAAGCAGAAAGGACTCAATCCACAAAAAGACACTTTTGAGTTATGGGCGTTTGAAGTTTCAGCTGTAATTTCTCTAAAACAAAGACACATTTTTTTTAAATTTTGCACCCTAATTAAAGGGATAGTTTATATTTTATTTGTCAATCAAATATTATCATATATTTTGCAATATATTTCGAGATATTAACTGAAATTGTGGGTTGAGTCCTTACTATTAAACTTAAGTTTGTTAAGACAGGTATTTCTTTTTACTTTCTCAGAATGGACTCAAAACTACCCTTCGACTAGAAAATCTACTAATAAAAAAATAATTATAACGAAAACGATTAAAAAGTTATATATTTATTGTCAATAAACATAAAGCTAGCACAATCACATAAAAATGCCAAGATTAACATACAAAAAAAAGTAGATGGTCACGCATGTAAGTCCGTCTAATGAAAGCGCAACCAGAGAAAAAGAGTTTATATCCAAAAATTTTGTATGTGTTATTACTAACTAATAGGAGAATCATATTTTGACACACCACTTTTTTTATTTCCTACAATAAAATTACGGTTGAATAATGTTGCCAAATATATTTTAAAATAAACTCCAGGTCACGCTTTATCCGTCTAATAAAAGCGCGACCTGAGAGAAAGAGGTTAAATCCAAAAATTTTGTATGTGATATTACTAACTAGTAGGACAATCATCTCTTGACACTTCACAATTTTTTTTATTTCCTACAATTGCGGCTAAATAATGTTGCCAATTAAATTGAAAAAAAAATCTCCAGGTCGCGCTCTCATTAGACGCACTCTATTAATTTCTCTCATCGTCGTCGAGTCGAAGTCAAGAGATGGCCCGTATCCATCAACATCCTCGTTGATATTGCAGTCTCTCTTAAGGTTACTGTAAAATGGATGAGTCTTCAGGTATTAAATTAAACATAGATCTGAGATCTTGGAGCTTAGCTTGAGGGATTTGTTTTCCCTGGGGCCAAAGAACTTCATATTCTTTCTTCTTTTGAAGATTGGATTAAAACATCTTTGTTTCTTTTCGACAAATCCAGCTTTTTTGTTATATCTCTACTCTCCGAAGTCATCGTTATTAGGTAAGGATCTTTTTTTTTTCAATAAAATTTGTTTAGTTTTTAGCCACTTCACTTTATCTTTATTCATTGTACATGTTTTGTGATTAACAATTTTTTTTTCTATTTTTTTCGCACTTAAAAATCTTGTTTTCATTCTATTAACGTGAAGAAGAACCTTCCTCCCGAACCGCTTCCAAATCTTGGACTTATTTCCCCTATTTCCCCCGACGAAACCCGCATTGCTCTTCGCAACATGAAGAACCGGAAACGTATGGATAACGTGCCAATTGAAGTGTGGATTCAAACATCATCCGGATAAGTTGAGGTACCTTGGATCCGTGCTGCACGAGTCTGGCAACGTGGACAACGATGTCCAAGCACTTATAGGCGCTGCTTGGGCGAAGAGGCGCGAGGTAACGGGCGTTGTATGGGACCGCAAAATGCCTCCGAAGCTCAAGGGGCAGATATATAAATGCATCATACGGCCTCTCCTTCTGTACGGCGCAGACACACCCCGGAACTTCGCGTCACGGAGATGAAGATGCTGAGGTGGATGAGCGGCGTAACGCGATCCGATCGTTTAAGCAACTCATTCATCCGAGATAGTCTTGGGTGTCCGTGACGTGAGAGAAAAACTGCAAGAGTGTCGTCTGCGTTGGTATGGCCACATCATGCGCCGCCTTAGGGGCGCCGACGTTGGAGATGCATGGATATGGCTGTCCTTGAGGCTAGGTCTTGTGGTCACCCTGGCAAGCGCTGGCTGGACGTCGTCAAGTCTGACATTAGAGCCAATGGCGTTACTGGGAAGGATGTTGAAGATCGGGCAAAGTGGAGAAAGTTTAGTAGGAAGGCGGATCCTCGCAATGGCCGGGATTAACGCCAGGTAGAAGAAGAAGAAGAACGTGAAGGGGGTTTTTCTTTTTAGAGATTTTCATGATGTTCATGTATTCTTCTGCGGTGTAAATTCGCTCGTGAGGCACGAGCTAACTTCCAGGGCTCCTCTTCCGGCTTCTCTTTCAACCCAGACATAGCATCGTCCTTGATCGTTAGGGCCAACATGAATCCCAGCATTTTAAAGCCATAACTGACGTTTATAAAATACTATGTTAGTAGGTATACGGGGCAAAGGTAGAGATTTTTCGAGATCGTAGGTAACACATTCAAATTTGGGATCTATTTTAGCACGCGCCAAGTCTTGAGAAATTTGATTACGAAGATCTTCCGCTCTCTTTTGATAAATGAACTAATTTAAACTAAATAAATCAAAACACGTGTTTCACTAGTCAGTGTGCGAAAAAATGGCAGAGTTGCCAGTTTTTTAGAGTTCCACCAGCTATCAACAAAATATTGCCACTGTAAAAATTTCAGGAAAGTAATAGTTATAGCTTTATTACATCCATATCTTTTATTAACAACGCAAACGTAATAACTTTGATTAATTAAATATTACTACTACTTCAACGTATACATAAATATTTTAAGTCGTTTCAATTCAATCAAATCTATATGACTATCAGTCTAACATCTATTTCTTACTAACGACTCATTCTGCTTGAGTCATTTCTAAATTATTTGATATTAAATGCGCTGTTCATCAAAAGTTCATCTCAAGTGTTTTGAGTCGTTTCTGATGAACAAAAAGATATATTTTATGTCAGTAAACCGGTATCACAGAAATGACCCAATCTGTTTGAGTCGTTTCAGTTATTTGGTAAAATGATATTTCTAATCAACACTAATTCCTAGAAAGGATTCAAACTGTTTGAGTTTATTCTGTTTTATCGACCTTAGGAACACATTCATAGCAATCTCATTACTCAAAAACAATTCAAGCGGACTGAGTTAATTCAGCAAATACATTTTGTATGCTCTTCATACTTGTGGGTTGAGTCGAAGTAGTGAAAAAACTAGTTTGAATGTACATTTTAAAGCTAGGGTTTTCATTATATGATAGATTCGACCCTCGGGAGTACGATGGCGTAGTTAACTCAATTTTGGCCAAAGTGTGGATTGAGTCCTTTCTGCTTAACTACGTCCAATTATGATCCGTGGTGATGGTAGTGAGTGATGCCCTGGGATCCACGATGTACGATACCAGTAGTTATTACCTAGCCGAGAGAGATGCGCGTTTAGCTCTGACGGAAGTCGGATTCGTGGTGACCTGGTTGGTGCACTTGTAAGAGAGCAACAGTGGTTGCTGTTCGGCAATGAGTGCCGTGGTGTTAGAGTGGTTTATTCGTGGCTATATACTTCCTAAGGCTTTGAGATGAGAAAAATTTAATGAACGTTGGTACATGACTGGATGACGATTTTAATTAATTCTTTTTAAATTGAGAATAATTGAGTTAAGTTTTGTACAAAGAAAAACATCTTTAGTTTTGTTGCACCTTCGTGATTTACGGTTGGCGGTTGAGCGATTGACTGCTGCGCTATGTGTTGCGGGTTCGATTCCTGCACGTAGCAGACATTATGCTCTAGTATGGTCTACAGATGCTTGTTCTGGGTATAGATGTGTTGTGCGTGCGAGTTAACATTTTCGTCAACACACACACGAGTTAGTGGTTCCTAGAGTTTTTGTCAGGAGTGACCGAGCGTTATGATACTGCGAGATGTATTTTGTTTCAGAGTAACACACAGGGATGGACGTCTTCTTTGGAAGTCTCATCAGCGGTTTTCCAGCTGCGATGGTGACTACGACGATGAACACAGAGACGGGCGAGACGTCTCGTCAGTGGAAGCTTTCGGCTGATAATGAAGTTGTTGGACCTTAAGTGTAAAGATTGTTGTAAAGATGCAAATGTAGTATGCAATTAACTCGAATTGCATACATTGCAATGCTGTTCGTGGCTGTGAACTTAGAGTTTGTGACTTGCGTTAGCATGGCGATGTAGGTAATCAGGAAAGGTGCTGTTGTTGTTGATGGGTACCGGATGGAGGTCCCATGATTGCCGGATAGAGGCAATGTGATGTGTTGTTGTTGGGTACCGGATAGAGGTCCCGTGATTGCCGGATAGAGGCAATGTGATGTGTTGTTGTTGGGTACCGGATAGAGGTCCCATGATTGCCAGATAGAGGCAATGTGATGTGTTGTTGTTGGGTACCGGATAGAGGTCCCAAGGTTGCCGGATAGAGGCAATGTGATGTGTTGATGTTGGGTACCGGATAGAGGTCCCAAGGTTGCCGGATGGAGGCAATGTGTGTGATGAGGCTGAGTACTGAAAAGAGCGTTGCATACAAGATTTGATCTGATAGTTCCATGAATTGGTTTAAAAGTTAATGGTTATTGAAGAGAAAGCTACGTCACTCAGTACCCCACACGAGGACGTGTGTTCATCAGGACGGCCGTGTCGCAGCGTCGACTCAATTAAATTTGAATCAGCGCCATCTATCTCTCACTGGAGGAACTATGTAATTAGATTCAACAGCCTTAGCTGAAACTTTTCCAAACTGAACCTGATCTTCCAAACCTAAGTTTGGGAACGTCAAGTAAATAACTTGGGGATGGTTAGCGTGGAGTAATGGCGATGGCGACTCCGAATGAATAGTCTGGCTGGAAGATAGCCGGATATTTGGCATTGACAGGTGCGTGGACTTTGACAGTCAATTTTGATGTTTTTTCTGATTAACTTAGAACTGCAGCTAGGCACGGGTAGGGTGCAGGCCTGGGTGCAAGCACCGGACAGGCCTGTCGAAATTGACCCGGAGGCAGAGTGGTTCCAGGAGGCCATGTCGCAAATCTGCGACGAGGCGATGCCCCGAGTCCATCCAGGACGCGCTCGGCGCCAGGTGTACTGGTGGTCGCCGGAGATTGCGGCTCTGCGCGAGGCGTGCACCGCCGCGCGGCGCCGGTACGCCAGGTTCCGCAGGCGCCGCACCCGCCCGCCGGATGCGGAGGCCAGAGAGGCGGAGCTATACGAGGGGTACAGAGCGGCAAGGCGCACCCTCCGAACAGAAGTAAAGCGGGCCAAGTTGGAGGCCCGCAATGTGTGGCTGGGGACTCTGAACAGGGACCCATGGGGACGCCCTTACCAGGTGGTGCGGGACAAACTCCGCCCATGGGCTCCCCCTCTGACTCAGAGTCTCCGGCCCCAAGTTGTGAAGGGTGTGGTGGCCAATCTGTTCCCTGAGCGAGGGGAACATACTCCCCCGCTCATGGCTCCGCCACCTGCGGTACCCGTAGCGGGCCACACCAGCGACGACGAAGACGACGCTCCAGAGGTGACCGAGGTAGAGATGAGGGCGGTGGTACGAAGACTCAGTCTCAAGAACACCGCCCCAGGACCCGACGGCGTGCACGGCAGGGTATGGGTCCTGGCCATAGAGGCTCTCGGGTTTCGATTGCGAGGGCTCTTTAGCGCATGCATGGAGAGAGGACAGCAGTGGCGACGGGTACACTTACGTGCGAGTGAATCCGCTGCTTGTACTTGCATCAAAAATTATTATAAACCTGACCTAATTAAGCGACGGCGAATCTTAACTGCGAGATTCAGAAACCGTCGCTCAACTAACAACGCCATCTAGTGACCGCGTTTCCAACTTTTTTCACAAATTCACAATTTCCTCAAAAGATGACGCAGTGAAACAATATTTATGTAAACACAATTTTAAAAATAGTATGTAAAATATATTATTAAAGTTCACTCACCAAATGCCGTTCGCTCAATGATGCAATAAATCCAAACCGGCGTTTTTATTAATTGTCGAAAAACTACAAACTAAAACCATTATATTATTCTTACCATAGGTACCTATTCAAGTACGATTACAAAACAATACAACTGAACTGATCTTGTTCTTGCTGCACTATCACTTCGCAAAACTATCACTAGACTACACTTACATATAAACCAATTTCAATCATAAAACTATAAGATTCTAAATTATGATTCGAATATATATCAAATAAAATGCAAATGAACAGGTAAAATATGACACATGAATAAGCGCGAACCAAAACTGTCAAACTAAATACTAAATAAATTAAAAAGTTCAGTATCATTCCATCTCGTTCTAGCGGACGCATTTTATGATTTAACTCGATAAATACCGGGTTGCCTGCAAACGCTATTTAGCCGTATTATACTGGCTTGTCGCTTGTATAACACCGCTAGATGTCGCTAGAAACTATGAATTAAAATGTATGACATTCCCGTTTATAAGACCGGGTTACAGACCTGTTTTGCGTAAGTTGTGAGTGATTGCTCCGAAAAAACTTGCAGGCGTTTATTTATTGTTGATTGTTATTTTCACAAGCAAGTATTATGCAGTTATAAGATTTGATTAATACATAATTAATTTGTTAAGGTTTGTTGTTGTGTTTGTAAAGGAAAGCCGGCAGGAATGGAGTTGTTTACAGGCCGCGCTACTGGAGGACAGTTTCCCCGTCGCTGGAAGACCGGGAAACTGGTCCTCATTGCGAAGCCGGGGCGCCCCGCGGACTCTCTGTCCGCGTACCGGCCCATTGTGCTGCTCGACGAGGTGGGCAAACTCTTTGAAAGAGTAATTGCAGACCACCTCGTCGGGCATCTTGCGCGGGTGGGGCCAGACCTTTCAGATGGCCAGTTCGGCTTTCGCAGGGGGCGTTCCACGGTGGACGCCATCATGCGCGTGAGGGCTCTCACGACGGGGGATGCGGTGATTCGGGGCAGAGTCGTCTTGGCGGTGTCTTTGGACATCGCCAATGCCTTCAACTCCCTGCCCTGGAGTTGCATCGGGGCGGCACTTCGGTACCACGAGGTGCCCGCCTACCTCCGTCGTGTGATCGAGGCCTACCTGTCGGATAGGTTCATCATCTATCCCGGTCACCAGGGAGAGTGGAGACGGCGAGAGATGTCGTGCGGTGTTCCGCAGGGATCGGTACTAGGACCGCCCCTGTGGAACATCGGATACGACTACGTGCTGCGCGGCGACCTCCCCGACGGGGTCAGCGTGGTCTGCTACGCAGACGACACGCTGGTCCTGGCGCGGGGAGAGTCGTACCAGGCGGCGGCCGAAACAGCGACACGCGGGGTTGCGACAGTCGTGGAGAGGATCCAGCAACTGGGGCTCAAGTTGGCATTGCACAAGTCCGAGGCCATGTGCTTTCATGGCCCTCGGTACGCGCCACCACCGGGTTCCCAAATAACGGTAGGGGGTGTCCACATCGGCGTCGGGTCGGCGATGAAGTACCTGGGGCTCGTCCTCGACAGCCGGTGGACTTTCGAGGAGCATTTCCGACGTTTGGCCCCCAAACTGGACAGGTCTGGGGCCGTTCTGAAGCGGCTCCTGCCCAACCTAGGGGGTCCAGACGCCCCCTGCCGGAGGCTCTACGCGGGGATCGTTCGGTCCATGGCCCTTTACGGGGCGCCGGTTTGGGCGCCGTCGCTAGGTAAGCGACCGGCGGCCAAGCTGAACGCTTGCCAGAGGGTCATGGCCATCCGGATGGTGCGGGGATACCGCACGATCTCCCGCGAAGCGGCGAGCCTCCTCGCTGGCCTGCCACCGTGGGATCTGGAGGCAACAGTCCTTGCACGCATGCACGATTTGCGCGTGGAGATGCAACGCCGGGGCGAAACTCCGCTGCCGCGACAAGTCGCGGCATGGCGGACAGAGTTCCGGCGGGATCTTAGGGTGGCATGGCGACTGCGACTGTCGCAACCCAGTGCTGGGCACGCCGTCATTGAGGCGGTTAGGCCCCTCTTTGAGGAGTGGTTGGAAAGAGGTCACGGCGTCCTTTCTTTCCGTGTGACGCAGGTCCTCACCGGACACGGTAAGTTCGGGAGGTTCCTGCATCGAATCAAGCAGGAGAGGACGCCCGGGTGTCGCCACTGTGTGGACCGCCCGGAGGACACGGTGGAGCACACGGGAGAAGTGTGCCCCGCTTGGGCGGAGCACCGCCGTGTCCTCGTGGAGACTATCGGGAGCGGCGACCTCTCGCGCCGGGCCCTGGTTCAGGCCATGGTCCGGAGCGAGGAGGGTTGGCATGCGGTCGCCTCCTTCTGCGAAGCAGTGATGCTCGTGAAGGAGGCTGCTGACCGCGAGCGCGTGAGGGAACGGTCCTCACGCCGCTGCCGCCGAGATCCCGATCCCGATTTCCGACCACCGTAGGCGCGGGTTCGCGGACGGCGAGCACTGGGTAGCTCGCTGTCCGGCAGTCTGGAAATAATCTGGACCGCGCCCAGTCGTCAACGGCGCGTTCTGTTCCACGCGCGCCTCAAGGAGATGTCAGCAAACTGTAGGGGCCCGGTAGGGCCGAAGCCTCTGGGGGGAACATGTGGTATTCCTAACGGTTGATACCGAGTCCCCCCCAGAACGAAGGCAACGAAGGAACGGGGTAGGGGTTTAGTCAGTAAGAGTCCGACACGCTCTCCCGCGGGAGCGGGACAAGTCATTCTGATGATTCCCCTACCAGAAAAAAAAAAAAAAAGCTAGGCACGGGTGTGCTGGAAGCTTGGAAACTGAAAAAGGCATTTTTGGAACCGGTCTGGCGGTCTGGATAGACAATCTCTAATACTCCACGCTAAACTTCCCGCGTTCCTAGATTTTGGATCGAGCCATATTGTGTGTAAGCAAATAAACAAAAGTGATATCGAAGACTCTGCTTTGCTTTCCTGACATATCACGACTCCTCTGATAACGAGACTCCGTTATGTATAATATTTATAGAAAAATATTTTGGTTTTGTTTAAAGTTTCCTTGTGTGACCATCTCAAAATTGATGATATCAGCAGGAGAATCAAAGTTACTGACACAGCTCTAAATATCGCCAGTTGCTATGGAACTGGGCATGTCACTCGCAGATTAGATGGACGTTAAGTTCAGAAGGTATTAGACCTCTGGACGGCATCCCATAAGGACTCTTGTACACGTTAAGAAAAATCGCCGGGCTTATGCAAGAATTCGTGTCATTTCTACACACGAACTGCGTTAAAACTGATTTGACACTGACCAAGAAGAAAATCTTGTCTGCACTAGACGCGACAGTGACGCTGCTATGGTGCGGGGCCAGGGTAGGGTTGTCAGGATACATTTTCGTCCCTAGATCCGACAAAATTCTTATGACGTATCGATGTATTAATCCTATCTGCCTCAGACACGGTAACATTTTTTTACGTGTACAAGCGCCCTAAGGTGGACCACTGATTCGGTGAACGCGGTAACGAGTATCCAGCAAGGATTGGAGACGCAAAGTACCGATGATTGTGAGTGTTTCTGTAGCGACTACGATCATCGACATCTACACATGACGTCACAGAATCCTGCATCGCGCAAGCAAAGTTCTCCGCGCGATTTGTATAGATACAACAGCCCGAAATCATCTATCGGGCAGTAGCCCACCGGACATAACACCTCATCCGGTCGGAGAATCCTCCCTTTTCAACGGAGGTATGTGGGACTTTACTCTCTGTCTCGCTACCTCCAAACTGGTGACCCTCGACCATGAACGTCAGCGCAGCCTTCGTGCAGCAACCACGTCGTGACGTCATCATCACTTCCTCAAGCTTTCGAGCAGCGAGCCACGCAGCCAGCACGGCACTAAGGGTATCACGACCACCAGCATGCCCACCTGGTCATACCTGGTCATCACCTTCAGCCTCATCATCGACCTTGGCACACTGCACCTTCGGCCAGTCACATGAAGAGCTATGAAGAACCTCTCCTGGTCGACGCCAGCAATCAAGCCCTACGTCGCACAGTCCGGCTCCGACTCACTGGAGCCAGCTGTATAACTCCGACCCACTGGAGCCTGCAGCATCATCCCGACTCACTGGGACATCATCACCCCGACTCACTGGGGCATCATCATCCCGACTCACTGGGACATCATCACCCCGACTCACTGGGGCATCATCGCAGACAGTTCCGACTCACCGAGAACTATGCGATATCCGGTTCCGACTCACTGGAACCAGCAGCATTACTCCGACTCACTGGAACCTACTGCACCATCCTGACTTACTGGGATAGCACCACCCCGACTGACTGGGGCATCACCGCAGACAGTTCCGACTCACCGAGAACTATGCCGATACCGGTTCCGACTCACTGGAGCTTGCAACATCGTCCCGACTCACTGGGACAACACCACCCCGATTCACTGGGGCATTACCGCAGCACAAAGTTCAGACAGCACCTCACTGTGAACTATGCGATATTGGGTTCAAACCCACACAAAGCAACCTACCGCTGGCCTGGCACGCATCATAAGAAGCATCAAGGACTATCGATCTCCGATCTCCGGAGGGGAGTGATGTAGCGACTACGATCATCGACATCTACACATGACGTCACAGAATCCTGCATCGCGCAAGCAAAGTTCTCCGCGCGATTTGTATAGATACAACAGCCCGAAATCATCTATCGGGCAGTAGCCCACCAGACATAACACCTCGTCCGGTCGGAGGATCCTCCTTTTCAACGGAGGTATGTGGGACTTTACTCTCTGTCTCGCTACCTCCAAATTTCGACTGAAATTCTGCCTAGCCTTTTCCCAACTATATTGGGGTCGGCTTCCAGTCAAGCCGGATTTGCTGAATACCAGTACCTATTTTACAAGGAGCGGCTGCCTACCAGACCTCCACAACTCATTAACTGGGGTGATTTCTGAACTTATTTCATGGCAAGACTGGAGTCAGATTTACTGGCTTTTGACTATCCGTAACGACTGCCAAAGATCTACAAATGACAGCCGGGACCAACGGCTTAACGTGCTTTCCGAGGCACGG
The DNA here is from genome assembly GCA_030763345.1 of Mythimna separata. Lineage (NCBI taxonomy): Eukaryota > Metazoa > Arthropoda > Insecta > Lepidoptera > Noctuidae > Mythimna > Mythimna separata. Next base: position 2,005,370 of record CM061175.1, read on the forward strand.
AGGAAACTCAGTATGTTAAGATGGTCACCCATCCACAGACCAACCTTAGCAAGCGTTGCTTAACCTTGAAGATCGACCCGTGCGGCTGTTATTATCTAGCCACGAGCTTCTCTAGTCTTTCGACTGAAATTATGATAATGATTTTGATAACTTTGATTGTTATCTACTTACACACTTACACTGCATTTGCAATAAGCATATTTAATCATTTTTTTTTTACCTTCAAATGATTTAGACTTTTTATTGCGTTGGTAGCTTAACAAATGACGGCTGCAGTAAATAGTTGGTATTGTTACCACTTTTTTGCTTTTAATGACATTCCTTATGTTTACGGAATGGAAGTCAAAATGGGTTGAACGAACAGTAAAACAAGTTTCTTTAAATGTCTAATCATCACTACCTAGCCTTTTTTCAACTATATTGGGGTCGGCTTCCAATCAAGCCGGATTTAGCTGAATACCAGTATTTTACGAGGAGCGGCTGCCTACCAGACCTCCACAACTCATTAACTGGGGTAACACGGTACTTCTTGGCAAGACTGGAGTTAGATTTACTGGTTTCTGGCTGGCTTGACTATCCGTAACGACTGCCGGATCTACATGACAGCCGAAACCTACGGCTTAACGTGCTTTCCGAGCCACGAAGGAAACTCGGTGTGTTAAGATGGTCACCTGTCCATATACCAACCTTGGCAACCTTGAAGATCGACCCGTGCGGCTGTTATTATCCAGCCACGACGAGCTCCTTAATTTTTTTTTAATATGTTTTTATTGTGAATAGAAGTATTTTATGCAAATGTTGTAAATTTGGTTAGCTAATACATACATAACACACAAATAAATTATGTTATTATCACCAACCAAAGATAAGATTCATATTGATAATTATAATGATTTAAGTATTTATTACCTGAAATGACAGACTATAATACGCAGGTACACTCGTACAGACCTATGGTTACTTACTCCATTTATATTTATAGTTATCTAACAATAAAATTACCAAGGTCAAAATGGCTTTCCATTTCTAACTTTTTATTGGCTGCAATCATAGACAGAATATCGAAAAACAACAAAGAAACACATTATAGACAATATATAAAAAAGTTTCTACCAAGTAGACGAAGAAGGATTTGATGAGGTTTTTTCTGAGCGAAGTCTTATTTCTATTTTAATAATCCGCATATTATTAAATTAGTGTTTTTTTTAGCATTATCGGCCTTTTAATGTTCCCACTGTTGGGACTCAGGTCTCCTCTCTAGGAGAGGGAAATAAATTGGTGTACCTAGTAGTAACTCAAGCATCATAAACAACAGAATGCTATATATTGCTGATTCGTTAAAACAGGCGCAATCATGGTAAAATGGAGCTCAAGATTTTATTGTAGTACAGTCAGCATCAAAAGTCGATGAACAGAATCAACATAACAAAACATTTTATTGTGAACAGATGAAACACATTTTATTGCGAACAGGTGTTTTTTTATGTTGATTCTGTTCATCGACTTTTGATGCTGACTGTACTAACTTCCGCCCGTGACTTCCTCTGCGTATTCAAGAATCGGGATAAAAGGTAGCCTATGTTCTTTTCCATGTCAAAGGCCATATGCATGCCATATTTCATACAAATCCGTTCAGCCGTTTTAGCGTGATTAAGTAACAAACATCAACACTTTCACATTTAGGTATAAAATATTAGTTAGGATTGACTACCTTAACCACAAGCTTATCGGAAGGCTAGGTGTTGATGCACTGGATTCAGGTGGAAGAAAGGCTCGGGTGTCGCCGTTGTGCGGACCTCCTGGAGGACACATTGGAGCATGCAGTGAAATTGTGCCCCGCTTGCGTAAAGCATCGCCGTGTTCTCGTAGGGACGATCGGCAGCAGTGACCTTTTGCGCCGCGCCCTAGTTCAGGCCATGGTCCGGAGCGACGGGGAATATACAGCAGTCGCCTTCTTCTGTAAAGCAGTCATATTTTTCCAAAGTTTTTTTTTTTTAATTGTTATAAATTAGTGCTTGACTGCGATCCCATTTGATGGTAATCGGACGGGAAAACCGCACCAGGCAAACTGTTCCAGTCTCTCGAGGAACGCGGTATAAACGATGAAGCGAGATGCTTAGTCCGGATCGTAGAGGTTTCGACAACGTAGGAGTGAATACTCGCCATACGACGGTTTTACAACGTAGAAGGTAAACTTGGAACAGATAAAAAAATCACAATAATTAATTAAATTAGTAACAACAACTAATCATTCTTATGATGAACCGATTACGGTTTGTAAATTATGGTTAAACTCGGGAGATATTTACCTACCATATAGTGATATAAAGGTTGAATTGAGTGATAAATAGGATACAGAATCGATAATAGTGGAATGCTTTGAGAAACGGCAACAAAATTATTAAGTTAGAAGTAAACAGTTAAATACAATAGAGCAGTGGTGGCCCAGTGGTAACTGCCCCGACTTGCAAGTTGTAGGTCGCGGTTTTAAACCCGGTCAGGCAACAAACAAAACGGTCAAAACGGCAAAACGGTGAAAGAAAACATCGTGAGGAAACCGGCATGTCCTAGAACCAAAAATTCGAAGACATGTGACATCCACCAATCCGCATTGGGCCCATGTGGTGAATTACGGCCGATTCCCTCTCCTAGAGAGGGGGCCTGAGTCCCAACAGTGGAAACATTACATGGCCGATAATGCTAAAATTAATAAGTCGATAAATAATGTTAAAGCGCAATGAACAACTAGGAACAGGGCTGGAACGAATGAACGAATGATATGAACGAACACTTTGATAGATAACTGAGCGAATGTGTCGTGCACATAGTTTCATGTTTGTGCCGCTCTAGCTGCGCATCGCGTCGCTCAACTTCCGCAGTCCTATTATAATTAAATAATAGTTCTTACAAATTTATCCTGTTACGGTTTAGTTTCAAGTTTCCCACAAATCCAACGCAGCCGGTCATCATCATCATCATCATCTCAGCCGAAAGACGTCCACTGCTGGACATAAGCCTCCCCCAAGCGTCGCCACAGCGACCGGTCCTGTGCGTATCGCATCCATCGGATTCTCGCGACCCTCGCCAGGTCGTCGGTCCACCTTGTGGGAGGCCTTCCAACGCTGCGTCTTCAGGTACGTGGCCGCCACTCTAGAACCCTCAACGCAGCTGGTGCTAACTCAAAATGGATACTTCTGTTCCGAAGAGGACATTTATAGTGGATGAAGCTGGGACCCCTCATGAAAACGTCGTTACAATATCAGACCGTGATGAAGAAAGGGAAGAGGAGAGTTGCTTACAAGAGTGTTTCAAGTCGATGATTAGACGTTGTATTTTAAGAATTTGTATAACGTTAATTGCATTAACCATAATCGCTATTTTTTTCCCAACAATCTTTAATAAGAAACCTAAATGGACAGTTGATAACGAAAATTATGATTTATATGTTAAAAGGAATTAAGAATTTACATAGTAAGTAGACAGTATAATACATATCGATGGTCCCTAGGTAAAGTAAGTAGTTAAATCGCTACTTTACAAGAGAGCGATTTAAAGTTTATTTTTTGCATAATTTTGTCACGGGTGATTAAATCTTTATAAAAATTAGGTCTCTAACTATCGGGAAACGAAGTTGTATTAAAAACATCCTTTAAAAAGAGCTCAAAACAGTTATAATAAAAAATTGCTATTTTGTTGATTCGATACTTTACGTAGGGACCATCGATATATGTAATGTCGAGAGACGGTTGTTTGCGGCCAGTTCTCAAATGGTGAAGGAAACATAGTGAGGAAGTCGATTATATTCTATTCTTTCTATTCTAATATTCTAAATTCAAAAATTCAAAGACTATGACACTCACCAACCTACAATAGGCCCGCGTGGTAGATTAAAAATGTGACTTCAATACAACCATTCCTTTCTTTACTCTTAAAAAAAAACAGTGTATTGGAATTGTATGTTTAATTATGGTGACATTATACATATATTATAAAACTGCACGTTTTGGTTTTATTGTTACTTGTGTATTTTTAGTAGTTACCTTCTAATCATCATCATCTGCCTAGCCTTTTCCCAACTATATTGGGGTCGGCTTCCAGTCAAGCCGGATTTAGCTGAATACCAGTATTTTACGAGGAGCGGCTGCCTACCTGACCTCCACAATCCATTAACTGGGGTAACACGGTACTTCATGGCAAGATTAGAGTCAGATTTACTGGCTTCTGACTATCCGTAACGACTGCCAAAGATCTCCAAATGACAGCCGGGACCAACGGCTTAACATGCTTTCCGAGGCACGGAGGAAACTCGTTATGTTAAGATGGTCACCCATCCACAGACCAACCTAGGCAAGCGTTGCTTAACCTTGACGATCGACCTGTGCGGCTGTTATTATCTAACCACGAGCTCCTCGTCTAGTAATCTTAAAAATATTTGTACGTTTACAAATTAATTAGACCCTAGTAATTACTTAATAGAAAATTCTAAAAATACAAATCTTTTAAGAATATAAAATTTCAGACAAGTTCTGAAATTCGAACTAGCTTGTTATAGGTTTTGTAACATTTTTTTCTCACATAATAGCCTTTGTACTTTGTATGGAGATTATGATAATGACGGTTTCCTTAACAAAAAAGCTGCAGTATTCAGATTCCTAGATTCAGAGCGGATGCTGGCTTCCGCACGAATAAAGATTACGTGGTAAATGTGAAACCAAAAAATAAATGGCAGAGCACAGATTATTGTGGTGATTTTTGTGTTCACGTTGTAGGAAAACCTATGGAAGTTAAAACTAAAGATAAAAGCATGTACTTTAGCTTGTATATCGAGGGTATAGTGTTCAAACCCAATAAGTGTCGAAAAATCAAAAATCGTTTTATTAGTGCATCTTGATGCATTTTTGACGCTCTTTCCAGTGGTCTAATCCAATAAGTGGAATTCGCAGTAGAAACAAAGTTACGTTAGGTAATAACCCAATAAAGTCACCGTGTTTAGCCAATACTTAAAAACTGGTACCCTATAAAGCGTGTTATCTTGTTAAATAATATTTTTATTTCACGCTTAAACCACATAAAGCCTATTATTGGCATTGAGTGTTCAAGAATTTCAACTAAAATCACCCAACGGCTTCGAGGCAATAATCACTATCTGTATTTATCGGGTTTTACCTTTAAATACGTCGATAAAAAAAACAACAAAAACCAAAAGCTAAATCAAAACAAATGTATTTGTCGGGTTTTATTGTTCGATTATATTTAAAAAGTAAAAAGTTATGTCTAGTTATATGGTACGGTACCAGCTGTTACCCGCGACTTTGTCCGCGTTAAGTTCGAAAAGAGTCCTATAAATCTGTCCTTTTAATTCATTCCGAAAGCATCGAAATTATTAATTTAACTTTGATAAAAACCGTTTAAAAGAAAAAACACAAATGACCAAGAGGAAACATGTTGTGTACTAATGTATTACGACCAGATGTACGAACGCCAATGAGCAGAAAGAGTATTTTGCAAGGGTCGTAGCAGTTGGCGTTTCTGCTTAACCCTAGTGAAGGATTAGGTTAATCTATTGGGCATGCCATCATTATGGTGGTAAGTCCCCTCTTTGAGGAGTGGTTGGAAAGACGTCACGTCGTCCTCACCTTCCTCATGACGCAAGTCCTTACCGGGCATGGTAAGTTCGGAAGGTTCCTGCATCAGATTTAAGCGGAAGAAACATCTGGGTGTCACCACCATGTGGATCGCCCGGAGGACACGGTGGAACTGCTTGGGCGGAGCACCGCCGCATCCTCGTGAAGGCGATCGGCGGCAGCTACCTCTCGCACTGGTTTTCTGGTACAGGCCAAGTTCCGGAGCGAGAAGGAGTAGCAGGCGGTCGCCTCCTTCTGCGAAGCCGTAATGCTGGTGAAAAAGGCAGCCGCACGCGAGTTTTTTTTTTTTTTTTTTTTTTTTTTTCTGGTAGGGGAATCATCAGAATGACTTCCCCCGCTCTTGGGCGGAGCGGGAGGGCGTGTCAGACTCTTACTGACTAAACCCCTACCCCGTTCCTTCGTTGCCTTCGTTCTGGGGGGGACTCGGTATCAACCGTTAGGAATACCACATGTTCCCCCCAGAGGCTTCGGCCCTACCGGGCCCCTACAGTTTGCTGACATCTCCTTGAGGCGCGCGTGGAACAGAACGCGCCGTTGACGACTGGGCTCGGTCCAGATTATTTTCAGACTGCCGGACGGCGAGCTACCCAGTGCTCGCCGTCCGCGAACCCGCGCCTACGGTGGTCGGAAATCGGGATCGGGATCTCGGCGGCGGCGGCGTGAGGACCGTTCCCTCACGCGCTCGCGGTCAGCAGCCTCCTTCACGAGCATCACTGCTTCGCAGAAGGAGGCGACCGCATGCCAACCCTCCTCGCTCCGGACCATGGCCTGAACCAGGGTCCGGCGCGAGAGGTCGCCGCTCCCGATAGTCTCCACGAGGACACGGCGGTGCTCCGCCCAAGCGGGGCACACTTCTACCGTGTGCTCCACCGTGTCCTCCGGGCGGTCCACACAGTGGCGACACCCGGGCGTCCTTTCCTGCTTGATTCGATGCAGGAACCTCCCGAACTTACCGTGTCCGGTGAGGACCTGCGTCACACGGAAAGAGAGGACGCCGTGACCTCTTTCCAACCACTCCTCAAAGAGGGGCCTAACCGCCTCAATGACGGCGTGCCCAGCACTGGGTTGCGACAGTCGCAGTCGCCATGCCACCCTAAGATCCCGCCGGAACTCTGTCCGCCATGCCGCGACTTGTCTCGGCAGCGGAGTTTCGCCCCGGCGTTGCATCTCCACGCGCAAATCGTGCATGCGAGCCGCACGCGAGTGGGAAGGCCCTCCTGCCCCTGCCGCCAGAATTCCAATTCCAATTTCCAATCAGCACAGCGGGCTTGCGGACGGCGAGCAATGGGTAGCTAGCCGTCCGGCAGTCCGGTAATAATCCGAACCGAGCCCAAGTCGTCATCGGCACGCGCCTCAAAGAGATGTCAGCAAAACTGTACAGCTGTGTGCACACCATGATCTAAGCCTCTGGAGCCACAGGTTAGCTTCTGAAAGGAAAACCTGAGACCCTGGAACAAAGGCGGAGAAAATGTCATCCTGTCATCTCATTCAATAAATCACTAATGCGATCGAAGGAGGTAGCTGTAAATATGAGGGATAGGATATCCTTTCGCTTCGTGATGCTCCGGGTGTCAAGCTTTAGGGAGATTCCCAAGCACGCAAGCACGGGCTTGTGATGGTGCCATCGAGCCGGCGAGTGAAAGCAAGCCGGCCGATGTCTGCTAGGACTGCGAGACTTTTGACAGAGTTACTTTCCATAAGAATTTTAGCTCCGATAACATTTCTCTGCAGAGTTATACAATTTTGGCAGAAGACAATAAAAGAAAAAAATCGGGACACTAACCTTCAGCTGGATAAAAAATTTGCGGGAGGGTTTAAATTCCTTATTCATTTACCCAGTATTTTTGGTGTATATTTGCCTGACATGTGAAGTATGAAGTATGTCCAACTTTTAAAAATGAATTTCGGCGAAATAGGTAAAGTACATCAATCATCTACCTAGCCTTTTCCCAACTATATTGGGGTCGGCTTACAGTCAAGCCGGATTTAGCTGAATGCCAGTGTTTGACGAGGAGCGGCTGCCTACCAGACCAGACCTCCACAACCCATTAACTGGGGTAACACGGTACTTCATGGCAAGACTGGAGTCAGATTTACTGGCTTCTGACTATCCATAACGACTGCCAAAGATCTACAAATGGCAGCCGGGACCTACGGCTTGACGTGTTTTCCGAGGCATGAAGGAAACTCGCTGTGTTAAAATGGTCACCCATCCACAGACCAACCTTGGCAAGCGTTGCTTAACCTTGAAGATTGATCCGTGCGGCTGTTATTATCTAGCCACGAGCTCCTCGAAATAGGTAAAGTACATAACATGTTTAATTTCTCTAGATCTAAAACCCAATAAGTCGGTACCCTTTGTAACTTATATTTTTATTACTACAAAATGGACTACCTCAGAAACTTAATAATACTGTTTCACACTAATTCAACGTATCCACTTTTATCATAAATACTCATTATAATGATATTATTTGAATAACATAGGTATTTTTGCCCATAAAACTTAAATATTGAATATCTCAAAAGTGTAAATTTCGTACTTATTGGGTTTGAGCACTATACCCTCGATATATATATCTAGGAAAATATTTATATGCTAGTTAGTTTAGTTTTTATAAAGAGTATAGTTATTTAAAAAAAATAAGTTAACACGTTAGCTGCGGCACCAATTTTTGCATACTTTCCGTTCCTGCGGCACGAGGTATAATCGGCCCGTACCGTGACCAGACGTTAGGGCGACACGCGGTCTATTAGACCCCACCTCCTTTTACAGACTAAAATCCATTTTCTGGCGCGAAATCAAAGATAAATGAGAATTTTGGTCCTTATTGATATAGATAGTGAATTGATGAACCCTAATCCACCGTCGCCCCGGGATCTGATGGCTAGTTTAGGAATTATTAGCAAAACAAAATATGGGATCTTATACACCTCGTAACGCACTGAAATAGGGCAAATTTTCGCTGCGATTAGTGATGGGAAAAATAATATCGACGTTTTTAAACTGTCTTAACTACGCAACGACTTGACCGATTTTGATCAATTATATCTCATTAGATCGTTTTAAGGGCAAAATCTGGCAAAACAACACAAAGCTATCAAAGGATACATTTCTTTTTAAATAATCTAAATTGTGCTTGAAGGCGCCATAAAGAAAAAAAAACCGGCCAAGTGCGAGTCGGACTCGCGCACGAAGCGTTCCATTCTATACCATTAAGAGGCACCTATTACAGACTTATTATTGGAAAATAATGGATTACGGTTTATGCATAAGGTTTATCTTTCTATTTGTATATGAAAATCTTAATGCGGTTCACAGAATAGAAAAAAAAGGCAACCAGAAGTAGAAAAGAAACTGTCCTATTTATTCTGCCTCGGGCTTTAAAAATACAATTATTAGAACTTGAATTAACATTAAAAAATCAGTATCAATATACTTTTTTTATAAAAATCTCAACATATATGTTGTACTGTTGCTCTCCAATCGACGTGATGCACAACACTAGTCGCGGGAAGCTCGCGTTGAGTGCGGTACGAGGTCAGGGGGGATATGGGACGTTTTAGCCTCGTTCCGCACTGCATTAAAATTATATTAATTCAGTGCGGCACGAGGCCTAAGACATCCGGTACCAAGGTAGGTACACCACCGAGTCCGGAACCCATTAGTGATCTCAAATATATATTTATCTCTTTCCTACACTGGACCAAACCAAAGCTATGCCATTCGCACGACAGAGAAATTCACTTTTTTGCTTGCCGCACCACAGGGAAGTTGCATCAGGGGTGTTTTAGGCCTCGCTTCGCACTTAACGTGTTAAATAAGAACGATAGAAAGCGAGTTTCCTTCTTGCCTCGGAAAGCACGTTAAGCCGTAGGTCCCGACTGTTATTTGTGGATCTTTGGCAGTCGTTACGGATAGTCAGGAGCCAGTAAATCTGACTCCAGTCTTGTCATGAAGTACCGTGTTATCCCAGTTAATGGGGTGTGGAGGTCTGGAAGGCAACCACTCCACGTAAAATACTGGTATACACTATACAGCTAAATCCGGTTTGACTAGAAGCCGACCCTAATATAGTTGGGAAAAAGCATCTAGATGATGAATGCTAAATTGCTAATGTTAAATAATCAAACTATGGATAGTAGTCAGCAAAAATAAGGTTTACATTGAGGTGGGAGAGAGCAAAAGCAGGCTTTCCAAAGTTTGTTTAGAGGAACTTACTTTAACGAAACGCCAAAACCACCCTTCTAAAACTACATGTAGTAACGAAATCCGACTCTGCGTGGCCTGACACGCACTTAACCGGTTTTTTTTTGCATATGCTACCTTTTAAAAAGAATAGCATTGTTATTAAATATAATTCGCTCATATCCTGTAACGATTAACGTCATACTGAGTAGTATGGCGTGCCCAACTACTCAGTATCGCACCTGTTCCTAAGTCCCCTCTTCGAGGAGCGACAACACGGCGTTCACACCTTCCGCCTGACGCAGGTCCTTACTGGAAATGGCAAGTTCGGAAGGAAAGAAGGAAGGAAGCAACAGATACAGGTAGAAGAAACGCTGAGTGTCATCATTGTGATGACCGCCCGAAGGACACGGTGGAGTAATTGTCGAGTGGTTTTGGTACGCCGACATTTTTGATGCCTAAAGAGTTCTTTGTATACAACACGTTTACACGAGTATTATTACTATCAGCTTGTAAACTTAGTTATACCAATTAATTTATTATTGTTGTTTCTGCAAAACCATAGCGGGGTATTCCCCGCGATGTTAGTTAGTAGGATACCATATATATACCAGGTTATAGGTTAATATGAATTTATAATTATAAATCCATATTAACTTAGGCATTAGTAGGCATTTACATATATAAAGGAAACAATGAAATAATTAGGCATGTTTAACATTGTTATTTACCTTTTTCCTGAAAGCAAAATAGCAACAAAATTCAAACTGTTGTCTAACACTGACGAAGTTGGAAGCGAATTAATATTTAATTTAAATAAATCCCAAAACACGATGAAAGAAGCTGAAGTGATAACTACTCAAGATTCAGTGAGATTTTCCAAGATCACACTTGACGAAGTTGGAAAACCTGCTGAAGAGACAGACATGAAAAATGATTCCAATAGCTTGAATCTTGCAGCTAGTGAAAAATCAGTGACGTGTGACGAATATCCTGAAGAACCGTGGGCAGTGAACTTCACGGATAGTGCGTCTGATAGTTCAAGAGGTTGTTTTGTGAATGGATTGCTGAAGGCATGTGGATTGTGTTGCAATGTGTATGTTAAATGTTGCCTTTGTTGTTGTGCGTGGCGACCCAGACCCAGACGATAATGGCCTAAATAAATCATTGGGACTTTCTTGAAAATCGTACTTTTTATTTTATCTAGTGTAGTTGTCATCATCTGCCTAGCCTTTTCCCAACTATATTGGGGTCGGCTTCCAGTCAAGCCAGATTTAGCTGAATACCAGTATTTTACGAGGAGCGGCTGCCTACCAGACCTCCACAACCCATTAACTGGGGTAACATGGTATTTCAAGGTAAGACTGGAGTCAGATTTACTGGCTTCTGACTATCCGTACGACTGCCAAAGATCTACAAATGACAGCCGGGACCTACGGCTTAACGTGCTTTCCGAGGCACGGAGGAAACTCGTTATGTTAAGATGGTCACCCATCCACAGACCAACCTAGGTAAGCGTTGCTTAATCTTGAAGATCAGCCTGTGCGGCTGTTATTATCTAGCCACGAGCTCCTCTATATTCTAGTGTAGTTGTAAAAATTGTATTAAATCTCATACAGTAATCACCAAGCACCAAACATATAATTCTACTAAATTATGCATGACGAAAATGCACTTATCCACTCTGTATACAGACATATCGTCTTCCGACGCTCGGGGAATACAGTGACGAAGATTTCTATAAGCATTATCACTAGTGATCGGCGTAGGTAGTGCCATTCGCGGGATTTTGTGACAGTTATCTTAACGTGGACATGCCGTCGAGTTCCGGGAAATATTTTATTTATTTATTTTATTATATTTATAGGTCCATAAAAACGGTTCTCTCATTTTTTATTAATGGTTTATACCCTGTATTAGAACTAATAGTACTCGATTGTTCAACAGCATGTAATAAATACATGGAAAACATTCTTCAGAATCCCGGGAATCCCGGGGCATATCCATGTTAACATTATCATTCAAGTTCATTGACCCCAAATGACACTACCTATGCCGATCACTAATTATCACTTTGGGAGACCTGCACCAGAGTTTCTATCAAGTTTTGTTAATCTCTGAAAGGAAAAGATACCAGTTCAACATCACAACAGTTCACTAGTTCAGTTAACATCGAATATGAAATCATTTTATTTTCCTTATAAAAAGGAAACAATAGTATCACTAGTAGTACCTAGTATTTGTATTCATCTGTTGCGATTTATTGCGCTTCATGTGTTTGCGAGTGTGACTGCTGATGCAAAGCTCCGCCCACTTACTAAACGAAATGCTTTTACCGATATCCGTAAAAAATAATAAAATTACCTACCCATTTTATTGTTGATTCGGTTCGAAAAACACTAACATAATAGCCTCCTGAATTTTTTGTTGGGAAATCATCAGAATGACTTTTCCCGCTTTTGGGTGGAGCAGAAGGACGTGTCAGATTTTTACTGCCTAACCCACTCCGTTGTTCCTTCTTTGCCTTTGTCCAGCAGGCAGCAGCAGGCTCCGTGTTTCATTTTCGCATAAGCCATGGCCCCAGTAGGCTTCGAACATGCTAGGCCCCTACGGTTGGCTGATATCTCTGATATTTTAGACTCTAGTTGAGTGAAAACAACCAAATCAAAAGTGATATTAATGTTACTCTGAGACTGAAGCCTCAGAGTAACATGCGACCTTAGTCATCCTAGATTGAACCTAGGATGACTAAGGTCGCCACAACAGGAAGCATGTAACACAACATAATTGATTAAGAGCTAATGATGTACCTACAATATGTGTGTTTTTACTAACACATCTATTCTAATATTATAAAGAGGAAAACTTTATTTGTTTGGTTGTAATGAATAGGCTTAAAAACTACTGGACCGTTTTAAAAAATTCTTTCACCATTCGAAAGCTACATTATCCACGAGTAACATAGGCTAAATTTTATTTTGGAAAAAAATAGGGTTCTGTAAGATATTTTTTTTTCGAACTTTTTTTTTCGGATTTCTCGAACACAAGGTGTAAAAAATCATGTTACATATAATTTACATATATGGCAGAAGAACGTTTGCCGAGTCAACTAGTAATATATAAATTACACTTTAATAAATTAATAGAACTCCTCATCAATTTACAACAACGTAACTGTAGGCATATTTGTATTTACGAAACATGAAGTAAGCAAATATATATAAAAAAGATTTTCAATATTCATTTATAAAAACTACCCCTATAAAACGATTTAATGGGTTTTAGAGGTTGTATTGGGAGAGTCTTATTCCTTGGGTAAAAAATTTTTAGAAGATAAAAAAGACGACAAAAATGAGCAATCTAACTTTTACTTAATTGAGTATTAATTAACATCATCATCATCAGGTATTTCGAAGACGAGTAGATCGGCGACATTGACGGCCGCTGACGAGTCTACCGACCGTCTGATGCGACGCACACATGGAGACCTGCCTTTCACGGTGAAGTCTTTCATGTAACCGGGGTGACATTGACAGACGTAGGGAGACACACACACTCCGTTTGAACAGCCTGTGCAGTGGGGCTCGCATCTGGAAACAAAATGTACATAATATAAGAACTGAAAAAAAAGTGTTTAAGAGTATTATAACACAGGTCTACAAAAAAACAAATTTTCTTTTTGCTGGCATACCTATTTTAAAATTTGATGAATTATTTGATATTAGATCGTACTTAAGTAGAAAAACGTCAAAGCTACGTGTAATTTTTAAACTACACACATCGGAAAAAAATACCCATTTTGTTGTGTTTACAGTGTTCGCATTCTGCCAATATTTGTAATTATTGGATAATAGCATTATGTCGTCGTCTAGGAAGAGTAGTTTAAATGATCCGAATACATTTTGCTGGGTTTGCGACGAATATGTGGCGGAAAAAAATGAAAAACCTATAACGGCCTTCGTAAAAAAGGCATATTTTGACTATTTCAAGATCAAAATTAAGGACCAGGACCAGCCATGGGTACCAAATATCGTGTGTAAATTGTGTAATGAATATTTAAGATAGTGGTAGAGCGGTAAACGAACCCAATTGAAGTTCGGTGTACCTATGATATAGTCAGAACCAAAAAACCATTTTGACGTTTGTTATTTTTGTTTAGTGAAATTACATAGGGTAAATAGAATAGAGGAGCTCGTGGCTAGATAATAACAGCCGCACAGGTTGATCTTCAAGGTTAAGCAACGCTTGCCTAGGTTGGTCTGTGGATGGGTGACCATCTTAACATAACGAGTTTCCTCCGTGCCTCGGAAAGCACGTTAAGCCGTTGGTCCCGGCTGTCATTTGTAGATCTTTGGCAGTCGTTACGGATAGTCAGAAGCCAGTAAATCTGACTCCAGTCTTGCCATGAAGTACCGTGTTACCCCAGTTAATGGGTTGTGGAGGTCTGGTAGGCAGCCGCTCCTCGTAAAATACTGGTATTCAGCTAAATCCGGCTTGACTGGAAGCCGACCCCAATATAGTTGGGAAAAGGCTAGGCAGATGATGATGAGGCAGATGATGAAATAGAAAAAAACGACATATCCTGACCTCCCCTTTGCTAGAAGACCTTTGCCACACTCAGACGATGCTATAAACACAGTGCCATCAATTTGTTGGACATAAATATGATGGAGGCTTCTTCAGATGCACTGACAGTGAGTTTGAATCATCGGCGGTGCACTTACTCTTTACACAAAATGTAGAGAAGCTAAAAGCTGGTATTTTCGATGGTCCTCAAATAAGAACTTTGATAAAAGACAAAGACTTCATCCATACAATGAATAATTTGGAATCAGCAGCTTGGAAATCTTTCGTCAAAGTTGTCCAAAATTTCTTAGGAAGTGAAAAGGCAAAAAATTACGTAGAATTAGTTCCGGAGCTTCTGGATAACTTTAAAAATGTTAGTTGTTACATGAGCATAAAACTGCACTGCCTGTATAGTCACTAGGACAAGTTCCCTGAAAATCTTGGTTCTTATAGTGAAGAATAAGGAGAACGATTCAATCATGGATGGAAGATTGGTACCAAGGTCGCTGGGATGTGCATATGATGGCAGATTACTGTTGGATTATCACACGGGAGGATTATAATACTACACATTCTAAAAAAACTACAAAAAGAAGCTTCTTACCTGTAAAATAATGAATCAAATGTTTAAAATTTAATTATTTTGTTTTCTTTTTACATATCTCATATCTCAAAAACTACACGTAGCATTAAAAAAATAAGTATGCAGTTGTGATTCAGGGATCTAATATACTAAAAATCTGTTTTAGTTTTCTCGGCAACAAAATCACTGTAGACCTGTGTAATAATTCTAGCTTCCGCCAGCGGCTTCGCCCGCGTAAAATTAGGTTTCTCCAAAAGAATCGGGATAAAAAGTAGTCTATGTTCTTTTCCATGTCAAAGGCCATATGCATGCCAAATTTCATCCAAATCCGTTCAGCCGTTTTTGCGTGATTAAGTAACAAACATCCACACTTTCACACATCCTGAGACAGCAAAACCGCTTATGTGTTTACTGTTTTTTACTACTGTAGCCTTTCTCGCCATGAAACTTTAAAGTTTGGCGAGGTTAAAAACCATAAAAAATCTTCTTGGTCCTACTGTACTGTTTGAAATAATAAAATTCTGTGCGCTGTGTGAGACTTGTTTTAACTTGAACGCGATCAATTAGTTTGCGACTATAGGCTTTTTGATTGATTAAGAGCTTGGGGCAGGCCAATCGGAGCACCGAACGTCATATACGTATCAAACGTATTGACGTACACCTGGGTCTGGTTGACTGGTAGAGAATGTCTCAAGGCATTGAGTCCGCCTCTGTACTTTTATGTGCATAAAGAGTTAAATAAATAAACTCGAACTAGCACCCTGATCAATTTTAGTTGTACTAGGTGTTCTTTCCGCAACGATTTTGGTCTTGGTTTAAAGTTAAGACTACTTTATACTTTACCTAGTTGTGTCTCCAGCAATAGGTACGTATCCCGCTTTACAGGCACACATGTCTCTCCCAACACAAGTGCCATTGACGCAGGGCACTGAACACAACATCTCCACCGCTGACATCTGGCTGCCCGGGTAAATGTGCTGATACTCCGACCCAGGAGTGTAAGACGGATACTGCCCCTGGTTTGGCTGGCTCGGATTGCGGTCGGTCTGCGGACCAGGATAGTATTGGCTGTTCGGGTAGAGAGGCTCAGCATTTGTCGGCCGCTGGACAGGTTGGTACCCTGAGCTGGGGTTGGGATGCTGGTCTGGGTAATATTGACTTCCAGGGTAATATTGGCTACTGGGATAGTATGCTCCATTGGGTAACGGTTGACTAGAATTCGGGGAAGGGTTCCCTTGGTTAGGACGCTGGTCAGGGCCGAGATGCTGACTGTCAGGGTACAGAGGACTACCTGGTAGGCTTCCTGGCACGTAGGTGTAAATAGGCTGTCCATTGGCATTGTATTGCGGTCTTTGATTGGAATTTGGAGGATATGGGTGTGTCGAGTTGTATGGGCTTCCTGGGTAGTTAGATGGTTGTGATCCAGGTCTGTTGTTTTGTGGATTGCCAGTGTTGTTGGTTGGTTGGTATCCAGGATATCCAGGGTAAGGATTTTGGCTACCTGGAGAATTATTATGAGGATAACTTGGATTGGTATTTTGAGGACTGCCAGGATGGGTTGACTGCGGGCCACCAGGTTGGTTTGACTGTGGTCCACCAGGGTAACTATTTGGTGGATTACCAGGGTAATAAGATTGCTGATTAGCAGGGTAATTGATTTGTTGATAGCCAGGGAAGTTTGGTTGCGTTTGACCTGGGTAGTTCTGGTTTGATTGACCAGGGTAGTTCTGGTTTGGTTGACCAGGGTAGTTCTGGTTTGGTTGACCAGGGTAGTTCTGATTTGGTTGACCAGGGTAGTTCTGGTTTGATTGGCCAGGATAGTTCTGATTTGGTTGACCAGGATAGTTCTGACCTGATTGGCCAGGGTAATTAGATGGAGAATTGCCCGGATAGTTTGGATATTGAGGCTGCTGACCATATGGGACTCCAGGTGGATTTTGGCCATTGTGACTAGGATGTGGACCGTAGGTGGTGGCAACTGTAGTGGCGGAAGGATTTGATGGATTAGCGGGGTTGTCGCAGACATTATGAGCTACACAGCGGGTGGGTGGAGTGCAGGGGCTGAAAATAAAAAATAGCACTTTTACTTCCAGTGTGAGTAAGACCCGTAAAGCAATGATTGTAAAATACTATACAAAAAAGTCTCTCTAGTACAACCTAGGCTAGTAGCAGAAACTAGGCAGAAAAAAACTTTCTATGTAGACTTACATAGAACAATGAGGGATACATTCGCCGTACTGGTTCTTCGAGTAACCGTAGTTACAGCGGCACTCTCCGCCTATACACTGACCATCCTTGCACCGATCACATGGTTGACTTCCTGACGAGGATGATTTACATGAACCTTCGGGAGTGGGCTTCAATCCATTCTTGCATTCACAGACGTTAGGTGCTGTGCAGTTACCTGAAAAGTGGGAATATTTTATTGTAGAGTGAACTACACATGGCTTTTAAGAATGTACGTGAATGTTGAACCGATGACATTTAGACAATATTTGGAAATAGTTGATATTCGGGGTTACAATATTTAAAAAATCGATAATCCATAAATAGAAATAGCCTTTAACAAGTTCAAAGCATCTACAACGAGTCTAGATAACATCTGTATTACAACTGATTAACGCTATTTATCAATCACATTAACTGTTTCTATGTGCTGAAGTCACGGCGTAACTCTTCTATCGCCCGTTTTCAATATAACCTACCGCAGTTCATAGATAGATAGCTATCCCCGATAAACAGTAAGACTCTATCTATCAATCTACAATTATTGGTAGGAAATGCTAACCGTCGATAGGTTATAGGAAAGCAAGTAAGGGCAAAAGGATAGATTTGTTTATCTTTAGCAGCTGCAATTTTAGATAGATAGCTTATTGAAAACGGGCGTTAATCAAATAAAACAAAAGACTATCCTTACCAAGTCCCGGACCACCACACTGTTCCCGACAGTACGGCACACAGAATTTGCTTTCAGAATCCAGCCTGTACCCATCTTTACAAATACATTCTCCTCCAGAGCATTGCCCATTTTGGCACCCAATGGGGCAAGTGGCCACACAGATGCCAGCCAAGTTCTTGACATGGTCCGGGAAACAAGAGCAGACGTTTGGCGCGCTGCAGAGGCCGTTGATGCACTCGCGGTCGCATACTGGGTCACAGATCCTGAAGTTGTGTATGTTTCTGACGTAACCGCTGCAGCAGCTCCGGATGCGGCTCAAGTCTGGACGGGACTGAGGAATAGACATATTTATTATTAGACTACAATCCCACGTAATGGTAAGCAGTGATGCAATCGTAGACGGTGAAGCGAACTAGTTTATTGAGTCTTTTTATTCTAGCGTTTTTTTATGGTATCAAAATGAATTCTCCCGCTCTGGGCGGAGGGGGAGGGTGTGTCAGACTTCTACTAACTAAAACCCATTGTTCCTTCTTTGCCCTAATTCCAGCGTCCCGATGTTCTCTTTTGCAACCCAGGCCCTAAGCTTCGACCCTGTCGGGCCCCTACGGTTTGCTGACATGTCTTTGAGGCGGCTTGGAACAATACGCGCCGTCGACATGGGTTTGGTCCGTACTGTTGCCGGACTTCTGGACTCTAGCCTTGAGGACACCTAATTTATAACCGGGTGGGAAGACCGCATTAGGCAAATTGTTTTAGTCTTCCATGCAAGCAGTATAAACGGTTTATCAGGTCGTTGAACAGGGTTCTACTACATTGCGCTGACAATAGAGAAATCTGAAGTATGTCGATTTTAGAATCAATTTAGTGTATTTGTGGCTTATGCCTATGAGTTTTTTTTTTTTTTTTTTTTCTCTTTATTTTTTTTTGGGGTTTTTATCTAATTAGATATGCCAACCCCATCGTACCTTTTAACATTATATAATCTTATTACTAAAAGAACACTTACTCCATTACCGGCTGGAACATGGGCAGGATCTCTGACGAGGCTGGCAGTTCTGAAAAGAGTATTAAGTAAAATTAAAGAACAATTCGAAACAAAAATTCGAAGACTTGTGACATCCACCAACCCGCACTGGGCCCACGAGGTGGTTTGCGGCCTATTCTCTCTCCTAGAGAGGAGGCCTAAGTCCCAGCAGTGGGAAAAAAGAAAAAGAACAATTATGTGTGTAGAAGATAATTCTAATTTCAAAAAAAAAACACCACTAGGTACATTACACACACAAGGTGTAATCTAAAATAAGGTGACTTTATAAGTTTTGCGCTCAATTGTAGGTACATTATAATTTCAAATGTGTTAGTTTTCTCTCGTCACTACAATATTTTCAGTTTTAACTTTATAGAATTCCGTTGTTTTCCTGTGGTTTGTAATTTTTTTTTTTTGTTAAAGATATTGGAGCAAAAAGTTTGAATTATTTTTTTGTCTTATTCCTCCCTTTAAATTTAAAAGATTACAATACGACAATTATTTTCGGAGATTAAAGGTATGATTCCGAACTCGGCAACAAGCAGCAGTGCTGCCGCCGCAGTGCTTCCACTAAGGTGCTGCGCAGTAGTGCTGCCTGCCGCGCTGATTCCAAGCAAGGCGGCAGTGTCGCTCTGTTCCCTTCTCAATCTGAGAAATTCATCCTTTTCTAGTTGTTGTTACGGCGGCAGACGCGTCACTACTGGTCTGTCGCGGCGGTAGGGCGACACTGACGCGCAGCAGTGCTACCGCTACATTGCTGCCGCGACATTGCTGCCTAGCTCAGAATGTAATCTCATATAAGCCAATAGAAGTTGTTCGGGGACCAGTAGTGTCGCAGCAGCACTGCTGCGGCAGCACTGCTGCGTGCAGCGTGGTTCGGAATCGTACCTTAAGGCTGCAACGCAGAAGGACCGGAAAAAAGAGAGAGGTAGTGTTTTGACGGCCGAAAAAGACTCTAGCACAAGTGCATTGTATTAGAGAGGCATTGCTTTGAAGGAGATAAAATAATTTTGGATAGATAAATGAAAAGTCGCCTTACTTTTTGATCACGTACGTACGAGCTTATGTGAATCTATGTAAGTAAAATTTAAGATTATTTCTTAATTTTTTATTTGGGGAATTTAAATGTGTCCATAATTCCGGTTATAATTTAAGAAGATGAGAGGATACTTACGGTACTTCAATATAACACACTCCCTTTTCATAGTTGACAGGTTCGGAGTGATTGGGCCTCACTCCATATCCTCCATTCCCTCCGTATCCTCCGTAGCCTTGGTGCTGAGTGCTATTGTTGTAATAATTACTAGAAAAATTAAAAAAAGAATATAAAAAATACTCTTTTAGAGTACAAAACCCTAAAAATAAGTCATTTACTAGAATCAAATCAATCAAAAATATATTTAAAAAAAAATTGTGTACCAGTGTTTAGCTGTTGTTATTGGACTCCTTCGAAAAGGCTTGATCGATTTTTATATATTTATAAATTTTTGTGTATGTTTAGCAAACCTGAAAATAGGTTGTAGGCTACAACTTTTTCATAAAGATAAGTTTACTAAAACGCGTGTAAAGCCACTGGCAGCAGTTAGTTTATATTTATAATATGTTGGCTTAGGATCCCGATTACAGAGAGAATCTCCTTCTCTGTACTTTTGTGAGAGCAATGAGTGTTTAACTAGTAATAAACAAGCTAGAACATAGAATGGGTGTATTATGATGTAGGCTTTAGGTATTCACATCACAACGAGCCGTAAGACAGTCCCTAGATCAGTTATTGTTCACACGGCTGCCGACAAGGCATCCGCGTCTCTGTAGTCAGTTATGACTCATTTTTCTTTTCAGCTCGTGCAAACGCCAGCCTAAATTCATTCTTTTTTAATCCACAACTTTTACACAACGCCGGCTAGTCCCAAACTAAGCAGAGCTTGTGCTATGGGTACTAGACAACTGATAAACATACTTATAGGTATATTTTTAAATACATACGTAGTATAGATAAATAACACCCAGGTACAGAACAAATGATCAGGCTCATCACACAAACATTTGTCCTGGGTGGGAATCGAACCCACGACCCCTGGCATAGCAGCCAGGGCTACTGACCACTAGACCAACAGGCCAGTCAAAGTGGTGTGACGTCACCGATTTTGACTCTAAATTCATTTATTCTCAAGCGTCCGTACCACCTATTAGCTTTACATATATGTACTCGTATACTAAGTCTGTTTTTTAATACCTCAGACTTATCGACATAGGCAAATGTCAAACTTACAATAATAATGATGCCAGTTCTTTTGTGTTATGACGAGTGTTAGAACCCATGTAATGTTATTTTAGTCTCAGAGATAAAAATATAGACGTTAGATAACTTGTTATTTGTTGTCATTAAGGGTGCACGACCTTCTTTTAGTAGGTCCG
The DNA here is from genome assembly GCA_030763345.1 of Mythimna separata. NCBI lineage: Eukaryota > Metazoa > Arthropoda > Insecta > Lepidoptera > Noctuidae > Mythimna > Mythimna separata. The sequence continues at coordinate 2,026,691 of CM061175.1, forward strand.
ATAATCGGCACATATTATAATCCTATAGTATATTCTTTGAGCTCTCGGATCCGACTCTCGAGCTCATGAAGAAGAGGCGTGAGATGATTCTGCAGTCTTCAGACGATTCGTGCAGATACCGTCAGCTCAATAGACAGATTTCGAAGTCCTTAAAACGCGATCTTCGCCACTTTAATTCCGAAAGGGTTAAGGACGCGATAGAGCGGAATAAGGGCTCCAAAGTCTTTGCGAGGGATCTGTCTATTGGGCAGAGCCAACTCACGAAACTGAAGACCGACGATGGCAGAGTCATATCCGCTAAATCGGAGCTCCTGGGAGAGATCGAGGCATTCTATGGACAGTTATACACGTCTATCTCTAAACCCACGGCAAATCTAGCGAACGATCCAAGAGCTAGATTGACCCGACACTATACCGAAGATATCCCGGACGTCAGCCTGTACGAGATTAGGATGGCTCTGAAACAACTTAAACACAATAAGGCGCCGGGTGAGGACGGAATTACGGCCGAACTTCTGAAGGCGGGTGGAAAACCGGTCCTTAAGGCCCTTCAGAAGCTATTTAATTCCGTCATACTCGAGGGCAAAACGCCACAGGCATGGGGCAGAGGTGTGGTGGTACTTTTCTTTAAGAAGGGCGACAATGCCCTCCTTAAGAACTACAGGCCCATCTCACTTCTGAGCCATGTCTACAAGTTGTTTTCCAGAGTCATCACGAATCGTCTCGCACGCAGGTTCGACGACTTCCAGCCTCCTGAACAAGCCGGATTCCGAAAAGGCTTTAGCACCGTAGACCACATACATACGCTACGGCAGGTTATACAGAAGACTGAGGAGTATAACCTGCCTCTCTGCTTAGCGTTTGTGGATTACGAGAAAGCCTTTGATTCGATCGAGACTTGGGCTGTACTGCAGTCTCTCCAACGGTGCCAGATTGACTATCGGTACATCGAAGTGCTGAAATGTTTGTACAAAAACGCCACCATGTCAGTCCGACTCCAGGATCAGACCTCGAAACCTATCCTCTTACAGCGGGGTGTGAGGCAGGGAGACGTTATCTCTCCGAAACTGTTCACGGCCGCATTGGAGGATGTCTTCAAGGTTCTGGAATGGAGAGGGCGAGGCATCAATATCAACGGCGAGTACATCACTCACCTTCGGTTTGCCGACGACATAGTAGTCATGGCTGAGACTACGGAGGAGCTCAGTACAATGCTCGGTGATCTCAGTAGGGCTTCCGAAAGAGTGGGACTCAAAATGAACATGGACAAAACCAAAGTCATGGTAAACATCCATGTAGCTCCCACTCCTATCAAGATCGGAGACTCTACACTCGAAGTTGTGGACGACTACGTCTACCTGGGACAGACGGTCCAGTTGGGTAGATCTAACTTCGAGAAAGAGATCAATCGTCGAATCCGACTCGGCTGGGCAGCGTTCAGGAAGCTGCACGGTATCTTCTCGTCCAACCTACCGCAGTGTCTCAAGACAAAAGTCTATGACCAGTGTGTGTTGCCAGTGATGACATATGGCTCGGAAACGTGGTCGCTCACAATGGGCCTCATCAGAAGGCTTAAAGTCACCCAAAGAGCAATGGAAAGGGCTATGCTCGGAGTTTCCTTGCGCGATCACATCAGGAATGAAGAGATCCGCAAGAGAACTAAGGTTACCGACATAGCCCGAAGAATCGCTAAACTTAAGTGGCAGTGGGCAGGGCACATTGCTCGTAGAACAGATGGTCGATGGGGACGGAAGGTTCTAGAGTGGCGGCCACGTACCGGAAGACGCAGCGTCGGAAGGCCTCCCACAAGGTGGACCGACGACCTGGCGAGGGTCGCGGGAATCCGATGGATGCGAGACGCGCAGGACCGGTCGCTGTGGCGACGCTTGGGGGAGGCCTATGTCCAGCAGTGGACGTCTTTCGGCTGAGATGATGATGATGATGATGATGATGATGATGATAGTATATTCTAAATTTTTGACCGACTTTTTGTAGTTCGTGTGCGTTGCACTATTGCTATCAGTGTGTTCTATTTTTCACCTACAAAAAATCGTTCACCGATTGTCGGTCGTGGGCGGGCACCCTTATGATGTGTCATTTTAACTGCGTCGATTTGTGTGGATAATGTGGGAAAGCCTAATAAATTCAGAAAAGTCGTTGGAAACGATAAAAATTACCACTGAAATAAATATGTCAATAAACCTATTTATTTCAAAACCATCCTCCAAAGTACTACTCCAACGTGTGGCTCATGTTTTGAACAGGAGGGCTCGATAAAAGTCTACTATTATTTGAGGATGTATTTTTATTAGACACGTACCCAGATTTGCAAATAGGTACAAATATTTGATTGATTGAAAGGCCCTATAACTTGATTCCTTATTGTTGGCGCCTAGGGCTACATTCATAGCATCAAATCGTCGCACAGTAACAATAAAGCGTTTATTTTTTTTTCTTCGTTTTTACAAGATACCCCACATTACTTTTTATTATATCAATTTGCACAACGTCGATCGCTCCGCTAAAAATATTGTAAAAAAACCTATTTTGTGTTGAAATACAAGTATTAAATTATCCGGGAGTTTCATTTATGTCCAAATACGAGACATAAAAATTGGCGACCGTGACAGGACCTTTCGCAAAACGAAAAAACTCAAGAAATACGAAGCCCGGTCAGCTTGTCCAACTAAGCTACACCAAGAAACGATTTGTTGGAGTATTTGGAGGTTCAGCCATTGCAGCCTACACTTGATTTACGGTCTGGACAGTGATATAAACCGAAGTCGCCGTACAGCAGCCTGGCCAATGCAGCTAAGTGACCTTTCCTTGACCTCCTCACACATAACGTTTTGTCCCTACTGATCCTTCATAATTCATAAACCCCGAGATTTTACATGTGCTTATTTCATACAGATAGGTACTTTAATAACTAAATAAGCAGTGATTAATGCCTAAATATCTACATATAGCTGGTACTTGAAAAATCATTGATTTTATATTGTTTGACCTAACTACCTACGTCAATGACATACCAGTTTGAATGACCTACTTATTGTACAAAATACATTGTATCTATCACAGCTATAAGTTCCTTTACATTCTAAAGTATTATCTATTAATATCAACTAAATTCAACCCTAAGTATATAATAATATTTTTTGCAAGTCAATAAGTTTGTTTCAACGAACATTCCAGGAACGGTGACGTCATTTGCGACGGCCGGAGCCCACAATAATATAGTGAAGCCTCATCCACGGAGTAAGTACTGTCGGGTTCTGCACCGGTACTTCCAGACCACCAGGAGAGGGACGTAAGATAAATATTTTATTAATATTTCATTGTGTTCTTGCATAGTCTACCGTTTACTTAGTTCTTATTACAAAAATACAAATTTATTTTATTTACTTTCTTTGTTTATTGTCACAATGGGCAAGGATGACGGTTCTGTGCAAGAATTACAAGATCTCATGGTTAAACGTAGTTCAATAAAGGGCCAAATTACTAAGTTTAGGAATTATTTATCGAGTCTGTTATCAAAGGATTCTGTTACACGCATTGAATTAGCCGAGTTGACACTCACGGCCAATTTCTTCAAAAAAGCTAAAACTAAAGTAATAACTTTTCCTTGAACATTACTGTTGTCAATAGCAACTGTCGTCTTGTAAATGTTTTCATCCAAGTGAAAACATTTACAAGACGACAGTTGCTATTGATGTTATCCACTTTATGACGTTACTTTGGTTATTATCCACTTTATGACGTTACTTTGGCTGTTACTTTGGTTGTTACGTTTGGTGAAGAAATTGGCAGTTAGACTTGGTAAATTTGAGTCACTGTCCGGTAGGTTCGATGACTTGCAGAATCAGATTGAGATATTGAATTCCAGTTATTTATCAATTGAGATTGATGAAAGGGATGATATTGAACAAGCATTTATAACAAACATTGCGACTGCTCAAAGTTTAATTCAAGATCATCAGCCTAATAACCGTCACGATGAATCTGGCAACTTGCTCAATTCTAGCCATTGTTCAGCTGCTCCTTTGAATGCAGGTAATCCTGAGGCAGGTTTCAGACTGCCACAGATACAAATTGCTAAATTTAACGGAACATTCTTCCGTTGGCTTGAATTTCGTGACACATTTAAGTCAATGATACATAATAATCACGCGCATCGCATCTATTAATAAATTTCATTATCTATTATCTTATTTGGAGGGTGATGCAGCTAGAATAGTGAGTAACTTAGAAGTCTCCAATTCTAATTATAGTATTGCCTGGAAATTGCTATGTGACCGATACGATAACAAGCGACAGTTAATAAGCCATCATTTTTCTTCTTTATTAAACATACATCCAATGCCTCGCGAGTCAGATAAATCACTTCGCTTTATAGTGGACCACGTTACCAAGAACCTGAGAGCGTTGTCTAGCTTGGGGCTACCTGCTGGTAATTGGGATGATTTATTAATACACATACTGTATTCTAAGCTAGATAACCGTACTCGTACCAAGTGGGAAGAATGGCGTGGCACCATGCCTGATTTAACACCTAACTTACAACAATTTAATAAATTTTTAAATGATCGAGCAGATATCCTTGTATCTCTAAATCACGCTTCATCAAGCAATAATAATAAGGCAACGGCTTCTACGTCGTCCAAGGGTACCAACAATAATGCTGAACGCCAGCATAATAAATCAATTACCTGCGAATCAGTTTGTCAGTCTGCTTGTCAGAGTAATTCTTTATCTTCTTCAGGTTGCGTTGTTTGTCAGGGCGAACATAGAATCTACGATTGTCCGATTTTTAAGGCCAAGAGTGTGGAAGATCGTATAACTGAAGTTAGGAAATTAAATCTCTGTTCAAATTGCTTAAGATCCGGGCATATTACACGAAACTGCTACCTCAGACCTTGCCGGGAGTGTAAGAAGAAGCACAACGCTCTTCTACACATTCCCGTAGTAACTGAAATCCCTGCTGCAGGCACCACAACCTCTGCTGTGGGCACCATCACCCCTGCTGCAGCCACCACATCATCATGTGGAACGATAGCTAATCCTGCTGCACAGGTTTCAAAACATATTCTGCTATCTACTGCCCTAGTTGAGGTGTGTAACCCTAAAACAAATCAAACAGAACAAGTACGCGCCTTGTTAGATTGCGGCAGTCAATCGTCCTTTATAACGCAGTCACTTAGAGACAAATTATCTTTATCAGGTAATTCATTATTTAACAATTATATTAACATTGTTGGCATCGGCAATCATGTCAATAGTAAAGTCACAGAAAGTTGTGTGGCGCAGTTAAAATCGTTATTTAAACCGTTTCACGTCACAACAACTTTTCTAATATTACCGGAATTAACAAGCAACATACCCAGATACACAATAAATACTCAGCAACTGCAAATACCTACTGAGGTACACCTTGCTGACCCTAGTTTTAATCAATCCTCCGCTGTTGACCTACTCATCGGAGCAGATTTGTTTTGGGATATTCTTGGCTGCGAGCAGCGCTCTCTGGGCCCTAATAATCCCACTCTAAGAAATTCCCAATTTGGTTGGCTCGTTTCTGGTCCAATCAAAATAAACGATTTGAATGATATATCGAATATTCAATGTCATCATTCTTTGACTTCAGTTAAATCGGAAAATGATTTTAATGCCGAAATTTCAAAGTTTTGGGAGCTTGAGGAAGTTCCACTAAAATCACCATTGAGTCACGATGAAAGGTTGTGTGAAAAACATTTTCTAACTCATACGACACGATTAAATACCGGCAGATTTTCTGTTCGATTACCACTTATAGATTCACCTAATTGTCTTGGAGAATCATATACATTAGCAAAAAAACGCTTTCATAATTTAGAGAAAAGATTCCGAAAGAACCCACAACTTAAATCACAATATGTCGACTTTATAAGAGAGTATGAACAGTTAGGTCATCTCTCACAGTCTGATGTATTAAAACCCAATATATCATATTTCTTGTGTCATCACGCCGTGTTTAAAGAAAGCAGCGAATCCACCAAAATTCGTGTTGTTTTTGATGGATCCGCTCCCACTTCATCTGGATTGTCAATCAATGATATTCTTTTGGTAGGTCAAAATATGCAGGACTCTCTATTCTCCATTCTAGTACGGGCTAGACAACACAAGTACCTCCTGACCGGCGATCTAGAAAAAATGTATCGCCAGGTGCAACTTCATGAGGAGGACCGAAATCTGCAGCTCATACTGTGGAGAGAAGATGAGTCCCAACCTATCAAAACGTTAAGACTAAATACTGTAACTTACGGCATGGGAAGTTCCAGCTATTTGAGTACACGTTGTCTGTGGCAGCTTGGCGAAGAAAATCCAGATGAAACCATTAAGAATGTAATTCAGCACGACTTCTATGTCGATGACATGATAACTTCGAGTGACAGTGAACACAAATTGAAACATATTCTTCAAGAGGTTACCGCAGCACTTAAATTAGGTTGCTTTAATCTAAGAAAACTTAAAACTAACATAACTAGCATTTTTGACTCATGTGCTTTGGATGTTAATGAACGGTTAACACTCAGTGAGTCTTCTAGCACCCTGGGTCTGGGCTGGGATCCATCGACTGATACACTGCATTTTCCAATGCAATCCTCAATTCCTGTAGATAGCAATCGCCCAACTAAACGTTCAATATTATCTAATTTATTCAAAATTTTCGATCCCTTGGGTCTGCTCAGTCCGTGTGTAATGCAAACAAAGGTTATATTACAACAGCTTTGGCTGGAGAAATTAGGATGGGATGATCCAATTCCTGAAAATATTGCCTTGACCTGGGCTAAGTTTGCTAATTCTTTATCCGCAATTGGGAACATAAAAATTCCAAGGCATGTACTCTGTGATGAGCCAATATTTATAGAACTTCACAGTTTCTGTGACGCTTCCCAAAGCGCGTATGGAGCCTGTATTTATGCACGATCAGTAAACTCTGCTAATGAAGTCACTGTAAAATTATTGTGTGCTAAATCCAAGATTGCATCAACTAAACCTACAACAATACCGCGCTTGGAACTTTGTGCTGCGCTCTTGGCCGCTAGATTGTGCAAGGCGGTCAGAGATTCCTTGCGGTATAAGGTAAATAGTGAGGTTTATTGGAGTGACTCCAGTATTGTGCTGGCGTGGCTTCACTCGAGTTTTAAGAATCTTAAAACTTTTGTTGCAAATAGAATTTCAGAAATTTGCGAGCTGACAGACGTGAATTCTTGGCGTCACGTCCCAACATCTGTTAATCCAGCTGATCTCATATCTAGAGGGGTCAGCCCTAATCATATCAAAGATAATTTATTGGGGTGGTCAGGTCCGCAATATTTATTGCAATCGGAAGACACTTGGCCTGTTTTAAATAACAATGAAGTAAATTTGAATAACTTACCGGAAACCAAACAGAATTCTGTAATTGTTAACTTAGAAACCTCAACAGAATATTTCATCAATTTTGAAAACTATCAAAGTTACGACCACTTAAAACGAATAGTTGCATACGCGATACGATATATTAATAATTTAAAATTAAGTTCTTACAAAAAACCTATAGTCTCAGGTATTTTAAAAACAAATGAGCTACAGTTGTCATTCATTAACTTATGTCGTTTGGCACAGCAACAATAATTCCCAAGCGAATACAGAACACTCGCCAACGGCCATTCATTAAAATTTTAATCTAAACTTTTATCATTGACTCCCTTTTATTGTCCCAATGACAAATTAATCCGAGTAGGTGGTCGTATTGATGCCTCAAAATTTCATCATGATAAAAAACACCCTGTGTTGCTTGAGTCATCTCATCAACTCGCGAAATTAATATTTCAATATGAACATATTCGTAATTTACATGCTGGCCCACAGTTGCTGCTGGGCATTATTAGAGATTACATTTGGCCTATTAATGGCAGAAGTCTCGCTAGACAAACTGTTCGTCATTGCGTCAAGTGCCGGCGCTTTCAAGTTAAACCGTTGGAACCCATAATGGGTAACTTACCCTCCCAAAGGGTCACGCCAAACTTCCCATTCACTACCGTAGGCATAGACTTCGCTGGTCCTTTTTTTATTTTAAATAGGAAAGGACGCGGTTCGAAATTAGTTAAAGGCTATCTTTGCCTTTTTGTATGCTTAACGTATAAATGTATACACCTTGAAGCTGTAAGTGATTTAACCAAGGACGCGTTTGTTCTTACTTTTCGACGGATTGTGTCACGACGTGGAAGGCCAATGGAGGTATTTTGCGATAATGGTCGCAATTTTGTATCTGGTGCTAAGGAGCTAAATCATTTTTTTTAAATTAACGCGGACTCTCTTTCTGATTTTGCAAGCGGGGAAGGGATAAATTTTATTTTCTCACCTTCTTACGCTCCTCATTTTGGTGGAATTTGGGAGGCCGGTGTGAAATCGGCTAAGTACCATATAAAACGTGTGATGGGCAATTCCCATTTAACTTTTGAAGAGCTGTCTACCCTTTTCGCACATGTAGAATCTATTCTGAACAGTCGTCCGCTTTGTCCATTATCCTCCTCACCTGATGATCTTCTTTGCCTCACCCCTGGTCACTTTCTAATTGGTCGCCCCCTCACTGCTCTTCCATCACCTGCCTTAGAAGACCGTAATTCCAACAATCTACAACGCTACCAACGAGTACAGCAAATTCATCAACATTTTTGGCGTCGGTGGCAGCGTGAATATATTGCTGACTTACAGCAACGTAGCAAGTGGAGAACTGATAAGTCAAGCCTGAATATCGGTGATTTAGTCCTTCTGAAAGAAGATATTACACCGCCTCTTTGTTGGAGAATGGGACGAGTGCAGAAATTGTTCCCTGGATCAGACGGAGTTTCTCGAGTTGCTGATGTGAAAACCCAACGGGGAGTTGTACGACGTCCTTTAGTTCGCCTCTGCCCTCTGCCTTCCTCAGATGACATAAAGGGTTGAAACTGAAGACTTCAACGGCGGGAGGATGTTGGCGCCTAGGGCTACATTCATAGCATCAAATCGTCGCACAGTAACAATAAGGCGTTTATTTTTTTTTCTTCGTTTTTACAAGATACCCCACATTACTTTTTATTATATCAATTTGCACAACGTCGATCGCTCCGCTAAAAATATTGTAAAAAAACCTATTTTGTGTTGAAATACAAGTATTAAATTATCCGGGAGTTTCATTTATGTCCAAATACGAGACACTTATAATGTTAGGTTAGAAAAAAAAACATAACCTTCTTAAAAAAAAACAACAACAATTGTGTTATGGCATCACAATGATTTTATCTATGATCTAATAGGCTGTGGCCTGTGAGTGATCACAAGAATATATTTACAAGAGATTGCGTCACTTAGGGAAGTATGAGTACAACCTACCTACTGATGCACCTTGATGTTAATTTGACCTCAAACTACTTTTGAAGATGATCACCAGAGATCGGAATTAGGTACAGTTATTTTTGTATTTACACTGATTTCATATAGTGAAAGAATAAAGTGGATATGTCTTAAAAATTCCGAGATTTATTTAATAAAAAAGGTATTTACTTTATCACAATTTAAACCACTGCACGCGGGACGCTGCCAAACTTCATCAATGACATCGGTTATCTAAAGTTGCAAAATCCTAATACACGCGAAATGTTGCCATATTTGTAATTTGCACAACATAGCATGCGTAAACAAGAGAAAACTTTATTATTATTTATAATATTGTTGGCCACAAGGGATAGTCGATTACAAATCCCGGAAAGATCCATTTATTAATATCAACATTTCGATGTAGGTACATAAAGAACTCTACCTAATTCTGATCTTTGATGATCACAGAACAATACCTGATTTAATTATTTTTTTACTCCATGCCATCAAGTTTCAGGATGACGATCCATAATATTTATGTCTCATTTAAAATACAAGTATGCATTTTGAGATAGAAATGTGGTTTGATGAGAATGGATAAAGTGAGAAATTAGTATAGAGGAAAGAAAGTGGCATTGAAAGAAAAGGTGAAAGAAAATCGACGATCGAGCGAATCGATCTTCGCATGACCATATTACCAATACAAATCTTGGTATGGTCACGTGAAGAGGGAGGATGAAGCCCATGATTGTTACTAAAAGAGTTATGAGTATACATGTAGGTGGGAGAAGAGGAAGAGGGAGGCCAAATAAAAGATAGATGGATTGTGTGAGGAGTGATATAAAAGAAAAAGCTAGTGATAGTGAGACAGGAGACTGAACAGAATGGAAGACAAAAAGTGTTGCGCCGACCCCAAGTCACAGAAAAACTTTTAGACTATGTTCCCTGTACTGGAGTACCCCAATTGTTAGTTTACTTTTCTAGAATACTAAAACGACACTACAGATGTTGCAATAGACGTGGTTACTTATTAGGGTCCAAACAGTATAAATACAACGTTTCACCATCACTAAAACAAGAAGCACCTACACACAGTCCAGTCCTACCGTTCCCAGTCCTATCCATATTTTTGTTCAAAATTTTCCTCGACATTAACACCACCGAGTTTGTATGTAGGGGTAATCTCTGGAACTACCGGTCCGATTTGAAAAATTCTTTCAGTGTTAGATAGCCCATTTATCGATTTATCGGAATGCTATATACTATCACGCTACGACCCACGGGAGCGGAGCAGTAACGAAAAATGCGGGTGAAACCGCAGGGGACAGCCTGCTAGTGTATTGCATTGATGATAGACAAATATAAAAAAAACACTCACTTGACAAGGTTTTCTCCTCCCTGGTACTGGTATCCTCGACCGCTGTACCCTCCCTTCACTCCTCCCGCAGTTTTCGTGTATTGAGGGGTTGCGTGCGCGCATAGGACCACTAGCGCTAGTATTAACAGACGCATTTTGATCTGGAACGAGAGAAAAAATATAAGTGTTAAAGTCTATCGGTTTAGGTAATAAGCTAAATGTACACAATCTTGGCAGGTCTTTTTATCTAAAAGTTGTCTAAAAATTGTATGTAAATCTTTGCAACTAGGTATTTACCTAAATCGATGTTAGCTAATAAACTAAAATTAAATAATCTTTGTTATTTCATGAATCCCCGACCGGTCCTATGAGCCCGCTTTTATTGTTTTACTATTGTGTCTCGTTTTGCAGGTATGTGATAGGTTAAATACGACCTCTTTAATATAAAAAGACATACCAAGATTGTTTACCTTTAGTTAACCAACTATACCGATAGACCATAGTTATGACGGGTGACAGGACAGAATGGAAGAAAAAAACATGTTGCGCCGACCCCAAGTAACACGGGCTATAAGAGTAGGAAGAAGAAGAAGATTTTTAATCTATTTGGGAGAGGCCTACATCCACGAATGGTCGTCGAAATGATGATGATGATGACTTAATTAACTGTGTAATTTTAAACAGTGTTTAATTTTGTCAAATTGTTGATTGTGATTTTACCATGTAACATGACCATCCTGTCCAGTTACTATTGAGGTCAGATCTGTGGGTCAGATAGACTGTCGTTATAGCTACAAAATAGTGGTATTCAACTGTGTGCACAATACTCGTATAGTTAGCAAAAGGCTAGGCTGATTGATTGAATTTAGTCGATTCACAAAAATTATTTATTTATTATTGTTTACTAGCTTCCGCTCTCGGCTTCGCCCGCGTGGTGTGTTGATAAAAAGCAGCCTATAGCAAAAATAACAAAATCGAAGAATAAATAAGATAACGTTTCATTTTTTTAGCCTATACGTTAATCCAGGGTATAACCTATCTTCATACCAAATTTCAACCAAATCGGTCCAGCCGTTTTTGCGTGAAAGAGTAACAAACATCCACACATCCATTCTCACAAACTTTCCCATTTAGTAGGATTATAGATAATTAGATATACTTTATTGTACACCATTAAACATACTCGTATAATACATAACAAAAAGACACTAAAACTAGAAACACATAGGTACATACAATAGCTGTCCAGTACATTTATGTATGTGCGCCTACAAACAGATCAAAACGTACTGACTTGCTGATTTCTTTCGCAATTTCAGATTTGGTCCCATAATAAAAGTTGTTTGTTATCATGAGGAAAATCACGTGTGTAAGTATCGGTCACTAATTACCAGTCACCCTATATAATGGATATATATATGTAATTACATATTGAAAACTATAGACAGATATAAATGACGACGATCGATATTCACAGCGACAGGTAATGTTCCCTAACGAACCGTTTAAGAACAGATCAAGATTGAGCACTTTTAATATTGTCTGGCAATTTATTCCACAGATGAGCAGCCTGGACAGTATTTATCAAAGAAATTCTTAGGAGAATTATTGAGATTTAAATTCCGTGCCTCCTGTGACAAGTGGTACAATTCAAAAACCTTTACTTTTCAGAAGAGCAAAAACAAGTTTTAAAAAATCTTAATTAATCTTTAATTAGTACTTAAGTTTAACCAAGCCTTGGTTAAACTTAAGTACCTTGTTTTGTAGATAAAAAACATGCACTTCCACAGCACCTAAGTTTTATTGTATTATGGTGAATATTATAATTTTAAAGTAATCCAATTAAAACCTGTGAATTTTATCTTTTTATTGGGACTCATATCACTTTACACAAAATTATATCCGAAACTAATCATAATTTCGACGTAAACGTAGCTCACGTTTCAGCCAAAACATATTTTTCTCTTTTTGGATAGTAAAAATTTCACCGACCTATACTATTCGTCATAGGAGGCACAGAAACAGTGTCGTCGTATTTTTGTTAAAATTATAAAACACACAGAAAACTTAAAGAAAACCATTTCCTTAGATCGAAGACACACAAAAATATTTTTGTTTTGGTAGTTTAGAAAAAAAAGAACGCCTAAACACAATATTAAAATTCGACACATAAAGATCACCATTTAAACGAAAACACATTTACAAATTATTCAAGTAAGTATTTTTATCTCACATGCAAATCCGAGCTGCAACGACACGCTATCTCTTTGTTCCATACATAAGCGGATGAACCGATATAAATAAAATAAGTGTGACATAATAAACTTGACTTACCGACGTATCTTACTTGTTTGTCCCTCTGTTATTCATGGCACACTGACGCTAGAACTAGCACATATTACTCTACTAGGAGACGAAGGCATGTACGGGTTTGTTGCTATGGGTTCCGTATGAATTTTAAATTGTTTGACCGTTGAATGGGTTTCGTTTTTGGGTTTAGGCACTTTGAGGCTTCTATAGACCGTTGAGTAACAAGCTTATGCCATGTTTTCAATTAATATTTAGCATTATTTTGTTCTAGTTATACCTAAATTTTTTAAATTATAATAAACCTGATGAAGACACTTCGCAAAAATTGAAAAAATTATAGAAAAATCATAAATGCATGCTGAGTGTTTAAGATATTTATTATAGCTAGATTTATGTATTTGTAATCCTACTGGTAAGTATAAGGTTTCAGCTCGCTTGTTTACATCGTCTGTCCTATTTTTTTTACTTTTGTAATTTTTTTATTGTTGTAAATAAAGAATAATAACAATTTCTAATTTAAAAAGGTAGGTATTTTATTTAGGTATTTCTAATTTAATTTAGAACGTTTTGTATATTCTCTTCTTGTGTTCTAAAATCTTAATTGCTACCTACTTCTTTTGTTGTAGTAGGTACATCGTTAATCAACTTTTACGTTTTAAAGTTTTCGTTTTGGTTCTCCACAATTTCACATTCAAACTTGACATATCACGTTATATGCGAAATTCAGGGATTTAGTTTATGGTAAAAACGCATACCTACCTAGGTGAGTACAATCACTACAATAATTATTATTTCTGTAAGATTAGAATTCTATTAAAACATATTATAAATAAAGAGCATGTTAAAAACTTATGAAGGTTATTATTTCCCTACAGGAACATCGTCGGTACCAAGTACTAACAGCATAGCTTCAATATTTCGCCACTGAACCCCAATTCAGTAGATATCGCGAATTGTCGGAAACGATGAGATAATGCAGATGTTTTGCAATATTATGTTAAATTTGAAACAAAATAATATTGTAACTAAGTAGCATATAAGTATTTACTTTTCGCAGAATTCGACCAGTCTATCATATGTATCAGTTGTCTATGAGGAAAACTATGACATTTAAATAGGTAGAGGAGCATTTTTTACTCGATCAACAAACTAATATTCATTCGATTTTTTGCAAGTTCTGATTCATAGAATAATGACGCTTCAGTGAAGTATTTGACTTAGTAAGTAGGTGTGGGGACCCACCTACTTGAATAAAACAGACAGACCTACAAATATCAGAATATATGTATTTTGCAGTCTGATTTACCTAATAATGAAAATTTACCTGTTTCTTTCATCGTAGTTAGTCAAGATATATTTTTTTATATATCACATAAACCAGTGCTTGACTGCAATACCACCTGATGGTTAGCAGTGATGCAGTCGTTGATGGTGAGACGCACTAGTTTATTAAGAGCCTATTCACTCTAGTCTTGAAGACACCCAAATTATAATCGGACGGAAAGACTGCAGCAAGGAAATTGTTCCAGTTCTTCGATGTACGCGGTATAAACGACGAGGCAAAGCGCTTAGATAGTAGTCAAACTTGAGCCTGCCTATCAGTATAATAAAATACGGCGAGTAGCACTGCATTAAAGGCCTATTACACCACTCGTTTTTACGAACGGCCTTAGTCTACGTCGCGTAGTGTAATAAGGGTAAGACCGTCTTACTCCTCGGTAGACTCAACGACATTCTACGTAGGCCGGCCGTGAAAACGGGTGGTGTAATAGGCCTTTAACGACAATTAGGTACGAGGCTTAATTTTCTTTGCTGCAATTTGTTCAATGGTCGATCAATGTCATTGGGCGATCATCGTTTGTCGATCTCACGTGGTAAATTCAAAACTGAAACGGTTTAACAACAGTCGATTAGTCCATGAACCGTTGATCAACATTATCATTAAACCATTAACTTTTCGTCCAAAGGACAGCAAAAGTTATAGACGTTTGATTGAAGACACTCCTTAGGAAAGAGAACCTTAAGAATCAAAGCATTCATTTCAAATAAATCATTTCACATCATATGGCAAGCTAGATGTGAGAATATCCGTTCCCTCATGTTCGCGGCCATTTCCATCGCTAGCTTTACTGAGAGGCGACTGTATCTCATTCCTTTTCGCTCCGGACCATGGTCTGAATCAGGCATAGGAGCAAGTGATCACTGATGGCAATGGCACCATCCGTGTGTTTTTTTCACCTGAATCCGAAACAGGAGTCTCCTGAACTTGCTTGCTTGATGTTCGGTGATGAACTGCATTACACGGAAGATGAGGACACTGTGGCCGTGGCCCTTCTCCAGCCACTACTTAAAGAGGGGACTTATCGCCGCAATTATACAAATACAATAGGTACAACAATACCCGCAATATACATAAATACTAACAGTAGCTTAACACTGGACAAGGCTTTCGGTCAAGATCTCGACGGCGTTCTTATCTTATTGTTTTGATTCAGATTGCTTATTTATAAAAGCAATCTATAGAAATTGTGTACATGTACCTAATATGACTTTCGCTTTGCAATTTAATAAGATTTTTAATGCATTTCTATCATACCTGGAAATTCAAACAGGCTGTACCAAAGTTTGGTACAGCCCGCCGCGTTAGTTGCCAAACTATAGGAAAAGTAATCCCAATTATGGAATGGCTCCATATTTCCTTCCTAATCCATAATTCGTTTTTATTTTTGAGGAAATTGCATAATTTCATTAAATCAATATTAGTAATATGTAAATGTATGGTAGATTATATTACAATATTATTATTACAAATAAACGATTTCATTTTAAAACAAACGTGGCACTTTTCCAAAAATTTGATTTTCAGAAAAGCATCCTACAATGATAACTTGATAAGTTAAGACGCTTTTTTGCAATCAAGTTTTTTAGCATAAAGTACCACTTTTGATTTTTGATTGCGGCTGTGTAACCCACACACATTATTGTGTGTGTATTTTACATACATTTTTGTAAGTATGCTATCCTAAATCACAAAAATAAAATGGTATTCCATATTGGTTTACTTTCCTCTTACATACTTAGATATTTATTAACGCACGTCACGATTCCTAGGTACCCTATTTATTTACTTACACGAAAGTAATTATGTAGTACTTAAAGTTAATCAATATTTCTACGAAAGTAAAGAAAAACAACGTCATGTTATCAGTCGGTCAGTATTGAGGTCATCTCGTTCGATCAGCATCACAGACTCTGCTGAATCAAATCTTTGAGCCAACTAAAGGCGTTTGTGCACTTAAGGTAGCATTTGGTACTTAGCGACCGCGACCGGGTCGTGTGAACCACTGCTTAGGAATTATGGATGTGTACTAAACAAACACAGGCGACCGCGTCGCAAGAAACAAATCCATACTATGTAGCAACTATGTAAGCAGTTGGTCTTGCGAGCTGGCCGCGGTTGCCAACAACCCAATGCTACCTTTACTCTTATCATCATCATCATTTGAAGATGGGGCGTAGCGACCGAAATTAAGCCGTGTCAATGATACGGGACCTTAGGCCTATTATAGAGGGGCCTCGACGTATGTAAGAATTTGTGACTTGTTATCCATAACCTTAAATTCTCTTATTGATAAGATGATTAGTGCCTAGGAGGAAAATTTTCTAAAATCCGAAAAATCCTCTCTTAGTACTCGCTTACGCCATAAACCTTGTGAAAAATTTCACGCTTCTAGTCCCATTAGTAAGTCAGTTAGCCAATTTCTCCTCTTTTGTTTATATGTATATTTAGATCATCATCTCAGCTGAAAGCCGTCCACTGCTGAATGTAGGCCTCCCCCAAGCGTCGCTGCCAAATGCTAACGTGTAAGTCATATAAAAGCGGGTGAGCTTTTAAAGGCCTAACACTGAAAGACTTCAGTTGGACTATGGACAAATCCTATTAACATCATTTCATGCTTAAAGCTTAAAATTAGGAGACCCCCTACATACAATAATTCGACAGCTGCAACCTATATAATGGAAAGATAATTAAATAGTTAATTAATATTTTTGCGAAATCCATGTACTTAAACGAAACATGTCATTTGATAACAGTAATACCCACGCACTTTAACCTTGATAACGTTTATCTCATTAGTAAACGGGTTCCACGAAACAGTTCATCTCTTCGCATAATAACTTCTGTTTATGTTTTTGTGAAAATTAAACGACCATTTAAATTTTAAGTTTATTTAATTACGTTCCTAATACATTCAATAAAGATAAGTTTAATAATAAAATTCACACAAAAATCTTTGGTAGTTTTAACACAAACATTCATACAACGCCATCTATTACAACAATTTAGAACTACAGGCGAATCTAATAGTTTTGTCTTACGCATTGCGGTCATAATTCAGTTACTGCTTCCCCATTTAAGTTCATAATTTCAATGGCATGTTCGGAAGGCGGCCTCCAGCAGGGAATTTCAGCATAAAGTGGTTCTGATGTTGTATTATCTATAACATCCAGTTTAGCTTCACACTTCAACGCTTCAATTGTGGACTCAGTCACGCTAGCTCGAAGTTGACGTAGTTCACTACAGTCGCTCATAGATGGCGCTATTGAGGATCGTGTTTGTATTGTTCCAAAGTCATTGCTTCTTCTTGGTAAATGATCATAATGGCATTCTAGAATACCTAAAATAAAACAAAATAATTAAAAATTAGCCAAACCATTTTATTAAATGTGAATTGTTTTATTATTACCTCTGAAATTTTCCAGCATAATAGGGGAAATAGTTTGTACCACGACAGGTCTCATAAACTGTTTAAGATTGCGATCCAATGTTGATATTGGTTGATAATGGCACTTTTCTGAAGAAGGTGGATCTGGAAAAAGAATATACCAATGATGTAAAAAAAAAACAAAAAGTTTTCGTGGCCCATGAGGGGATCGAACCCGCGACCTTCGCGTTATTAGCACGACGCTCTAACCAACTGAGCTAATGGGCCGATGACATGTTCGACGAAAATACTGTGTGTAATATACATGTTTTACATAACTGATTATGTCGTGGGAATTCATCATAACTACCAACTAATTCATTAATTATTATTCAATGAGTTTGTATGTAATTGTAATTCTTCACGGTACGAATATTTTATGTCCTTTGCTTTTAGGAGTAGAATAATCTAGAGATCAAGTAACAACCTACAACAATCTGCTCTGATAATTGTAAATGCAGTAAGTAATCGACATTTTTACAATTTACACTTTTAAAAAAAAATGACACTTCAAGCTAATCTATAGGCACTACTAATCTATGTTTTTTTATGGATTTTTTTATTATTTAACATGTTTTTTTTATATAACAAGTAACGCAGTTCTTGCGCCACATTATTGCTTTTGCTAACATAATATTATACAGTTTGTAATATGGACATTTCAAATAACAAAAATTCCCACAAAGTCAAATATTACCCAACCAAACCCAACCCCAGCTCTCTACCAATATTTGGCTTTGTGGGAATTTTTATTATTTGACTAGTACTTCATCAACATCTGCCTAACCTTTTCCCAACTATATTGGGGTCGACTTCCTGTCAAGCCAGATTTAGCTGAATATCAGTATTTTACGAGGAGCGGCTGCCTACCAGACCTCCGCAACCCGTTAACTGGGGTGACACGGTACTTCATGGCAAGACGGGAGTCAGATTTACTGGCTTCTGACTATGCGTAACGACTGCCAAAGATCTACAAATGACAGCCGGGACCTACGGCTTAACGTGCTATTCGAAGCACGGAGGAAACTCGTTATGATAAGATGGTCACCCAGTCTAAATTGACCGGACTAATGTGCTAGAAGGTTGTGCAGTACTTGCTATGATTACAACAACTTCATATAACATTTTAGTACTGTGCAACGAATACTAACTATAGCCGCAGTATTCGACAATGCTGCGTTTGAGAGTAATAAGTATAATAACGAGCTTTTCATCCGCCGTTTAGACCACACGCAGTACCTATTCGAAAATGCTGCGTTTTGAATACAATATTTGTTTGAATCGATGGTTTGAATGCAAGAAAATAAAACATGATTAATAAATAGAAACGCAGTATTGAACACGTGCTAGGTGATTTTGCAGTAATGAACTTTTGGGTTTAGTGATACTGTCATGTTCATAAGTATAGATAGAAAAAGAAAATGCAGTAATGTGCATTTTATCCAAAATAAATAATAAAGTAAAGAAAAAATTACATCAATACAATGTTTGATATTTTTCTTATTTTTCTGGTATATTTAAAAAAATATATAGACTTGTGTAGATATCACAAAACACGTTTACCGTGTATATTTCGGAACCGCCATTTTGCGAGTACTGCATTTACAATTATCAGGGTAGCAATATTGGGACAAACTCTTTGATTTTAACACTAGTTATTCTAAAGAAAAAAAAAAATCTAAATATACCAACTAAACCAGATGCCGTTTGTGTTACAAAATGAACTATCTATTTTTTTAGATGACTATTTACTAAACTCGATGTTATTTGAAAATTGATTTGACTTCTGCATATAAACCTATCCAGTGAAATAAAATGATGTGCAATTATTAACAAGACACTTAAACTTACCAGGTAACGGTGTATGAAAAATGCTCCTCACATACGGTGGAGGCACATCATTATTATCAATCATCACTTGCATTCTTATATCATTAATTTTCCTCACGTCCTCGTACCTCGGCTTCTTGCATCTCTCTATCATAACAATAACCACCGCCACGGTGATAACTGCCATCATCACCCCTCCTGCGATACTTATCACCGATACCAAGTCTACTGACGACCTCTCAGTTCCTTTCTCCCCCATAACGGCTGTTATATGTTCGGGTTCTGTCAAAATATGAAATTCTTCATCATCCGTTGGTCCATCAGTTGTAGCTTTAGCAAGACTTTTAGTAACGTTAGCCTTTTTAGACTCTTTTTCAACTACCACTGGTGGATTAGTTGGTTTACTATATTTTTTTGTTACAGGTGCAACGTTCACTTTTTTATGTGTTACATATTTTATCAAGTGTTTTGTTGTTGGCTCCGTTGAGGATTGTGTTGCACTTGAAGTTCTGATAGATCTAGTAGTAGGAGTCGTAAGTAAATCATTTTGTTTCAGTGGAGTTCTTGTTGCAGAAGAAGTAGTTGTTATAGAAGTAGAAACATTCTTATTATTATCAGTCGTCATGCTGTTAGTTCTATTAATATGAGGCATAGTCTTAGTGACTTCAGAAGGTTTCGTTACTACAGTAGTCAATTTAGTTGAAGAAGTTGTTGATTTTGGAGTTACAGAAGTGCTCGGTACTAATGTTTTATTTATAAAGTACGATGTAGCCAATAAGTCTTTTCTTGATAATGGACTCAATTTTATCGGTGGTGTTGAAGTTTCGGTATGCATTGGCTTTGTAAATTCATTTTCTGTTTTATTATATGACTGAGCAGTTGAACTGTTCTTTGTTGACATAAATGAAGAAGTTAAAGCAATCTTTTTGAAGGTTGAATAAGATACCGATGTGGGTATTATAGACACAATTATGGTTTTTGGCGTTGTTACAACTGGTGTCAATTCTTTGGTATCTTTGTTATTAGCACTTCTGTACCTTGGAAATTCATGAGTAGTTTTAATCTTTGTTTCTACTATAGAAGATTCACCTTTTTGCGCTGGCCTTATCCATATTTCTTTTGGTTTAAATTTGACTGTAGTTGGAAGTATTCTTATAGTTGTTTCTTTCTTTGTAGTTTCTGTCTTTAATGTTGTTTCCACTGGAGTTGTTGTGGGTACCGTGGTAGGTATATCGGTTGTAGTCAGCACTTCAGTAGTAGGTTTCACTTGCACGTTGACAGTTGGAACAGTCTTGATGACTGAAACTGGTTCAGTAGTTGTTTCCAGTTCTTCTGTTGTGTTCAATACTTCTTGTATATTGAGCTTTACTGTAACAGATTCAGTGGTGGGTATAGTCGCTTTTGATGTACTTGTTGTAACAAATGTGGTGTTATCATACATAGTTATTATTTTAGGTATGTCCACAGAAGTGGGAATGGGTGTCATTTCTTCAGTTTTATCCTGATTGTTCGTAGTACGGATTTCAGAAATGCTTGATATTTTATTCGTTGTCAAAGAAGTTTTAGTTGATGGACTAGTAGCATCTACCACTGTAATTTTAGTTGTTATTGCTTCTGTTTTGGTTGGAGCTTTTGTAGTTGTAGAAGTAGCGACTATGGCAACAGAAGTTGTGACTACCGCCATAGGAGTTGTTTCTATAATTCTAGGAACTGATATTGTTGTTGTAGGAGTTGTTACTGTAGACGTAGAGCTTGTTGCTGTAGTTGTTGGCGTTGTTCTAGGAGTTGTTATTGTAGTTTTAAGCGTAGTTATTGTAGAACTAGGAGTCGCTACAGTAGTGCTAGGAATCGCTATTGTAGTACTAGGGGTCGTTAAAGTAGTACTAGGAGTTGTTACTAGAGGTGTAGCAGGAGTTGAAGGTTTAGTAGTCAGTACTGTTAGTAGTTCTTCTAACGACGGTGTTGCTGTCGTTGGTGGCATGCTCGCATCACAACTGTAAAATAAAATATATAAACATTTATTTACAATTCGGTATAACTGTCTGAAGATGACAACCAAGGAGTAACAAAACTAAAACTAAGATTCGAGTACTCGTAATTTATTTGAATAGAATTAAGATATTTATAATTATTTTGGTACCTATGAGAACAGTAATAATCCAAATGATTAGCATGTATAATATTTTTCTTGATATGTCAATATTATTATATTTTTTTGGTATGTACTTAAATATTTTCGTTTCTTTCATTTTCGTTATATTCTAGTCCTTCAAAAATAAACTTAATCTAGGCATATGAAAGTGGCCACCCACCTCTCACCTTGCCATCCGTCCAAGCACTCGCATTCACCAGTGGTCGGTGAGCAGAAGCCCTTCTTACATCGTTTACATTCATTGATACAGTTTGGACCCCATTTGTTGTCCGGACAGTCTGAAAATACAGTTGATAGAAAATAGATAGCGTTTTTGGGAACACATATATTGTACGCTGTACGTACAATATATGTATAAAGAGTTGAATTCTCTGCCGGAGTCTGTGCTTCCTACTATAACTTAGGGGTATTTAAATCAAGAGTAAATAGGTTACTTCTAAGCAAGCGTGTGCCATCGTCGGTCATATCACCACTTACCATTAAGTGAGATAGTGGTCATACCTACGCATAATAAAAAAAAGATTATTTGGTTTAATTCCATATCTATTTAGATTAGGTAATCTATTTTCTGACCTCTATATCTTAAGCTATTTTATCTACTTAGCAACATCAAATAGACAATTTCATTTATATTACAGATTGCTATTTATTTTCATTTATTGGAAGTTTTTTATCGTCGATAGTGTGACTTTGTTCACTGGCATCGAAAAAGTTTCAAAGATGAAATACTGCTTCTAATTCTTTTGCAAGTTCACTCGTTGATTTCTTAATAATAAAATTCGTAATCTATATTATTACTACGGTAGCTTCAATATTACCTTCCGAGCATCCAGGACCGGTCTTCCCTAGTGGGCAAATAGGGACGCAGGAGACATCCCTCATCTTATACCCTGGACAGCATACTGCTACTTCTGCCGTCCTTTCCTCGGTCTGTAATGTCATAAAAGGCATATCTTTATCACTTGTAATATTAGTCTTAATTTTACAATATAAATACTTATTAGAAAAGGGCATATATAGCGCTTAAGTAAAGGTAAGAAGGCCTTAATTTTTCTGATTCTGGTTGCTAAGACCTATTAATCTAAAATAAATTCCTTTACGTGACCTACGGGCGGGATTCTTTTGCCTTAAGTAAAAGATAAGTATTGCCATTCAGGGTAGCATGACAATGTCATGTCTGTGTGTACAGTCTTTTGGGAATATTAGTAGTCGACAGCGATGTAAAGGAGGTTTTTCAATGCCATGTTTTAGTTTGTTTTTAATTTTATAAGACTCGATTATGGTTTCTAAACTGGTCACCTTTTAAATAATAAACATTCAAAGTAAAATATATGAACAAAAGATGAACTTGAAGGATCTTTAAGAAAGGCACCTCATTAGAATAAACCATAGCATGATCCACGATCATGTAAATACAATGATTGTCAGTCATTTTAGTAATACACGTAGTGGTCTATCGTTGGTTATATCAGAAGACAAATCTAAGGATTTAATTAGACAAATTAAATAGGTGAACTATGTGAAACAAAAAGCATCGGTATTTTGATAGTCATATGATTTTTCTAGTTAAGCGAGTAAATATTTCAGTTTAAGTTTACAGCATTAAAAATGAGTGTCAATGTAGATATCGTTACTGTGTTACTTAGCAGTACGCTCGAGCAGAAATCATCAAATGAACCTTCATTTGATGATTTCTCTACTTAACTATGTACATACTATATTTCTCTACTGAAATATGTACTATATATCTCTATACTTAAGTATGTGCTACAACTTCACCTATCATACTCGTACTGGTAGGAATCTGAAGTTGATGAAGATATTGGACGTGGGCGTGGTAATGAGCTAACCAAGACTAAAACGGATAACTAATATTACTTCATCAGATATATCTGAAGATACATCGAGCAGTTTGTGTTGTTATTACAAATGCAATGAAACAATTAAGGCTAGTAGGGACAGTCACTTTGCAATCGATCTAGTTTTTCTCAAGGATAGTCCTAGATAATATGTTGTTGACATCTAAACTGTATATTTTCCTCATTAAGTCATAGGAATATTTAAATTTAATTAACCTGCAATGACGCAAAAGCTCTTGTTGCCTTCAATACTGCGGTCTTTATCAAATTTTTATATTTTGAATTTATTCTTTTAAATTATTTATTTAAATAATAGAAGCGACATAAAATATGTAACCAGAAAGTTTGAGAATAAGATGATTTAAATCAGTATTCATGGAGAGTCTTACATGTACCTCTTCTTTAGAAGTGCAATCATCTTCAATTTTCCGACTGAACAACTTTTAAAAAAATAAAATTAGACTATACAGGGTTTATTATCTATATTAGCTGAAGAGCATGTTTGTTCCTACGGTTTGGTAAACCTGCTAATCTCAATCAAAAATATTCTTATAGTGTTGGAGAGCCCATTTATTACGGAAGGCTATGTACGAGTAGGTATATATAGGCTTTATAAATGAAAAAATATTATGCTTTGAATTGAGTTGAGATTCAATTATTGCTACGGTTTGTCATTTAGTGACTCTTGTCAGTAGGTAAGTATTTCTTGTGGTTTTTATTTTGTTTTACACTTATATCACCGAAATATTATTAATATTACTACGTTCGTTAGAATTTGTTATAATATATCTTTTTTAAAATAAGTTTACAAATATTTAATTTATATTACTTGTCGCTTATCCGCTGTTTCGTCTTGTTGTAGTTTTCTTTTTAACATATCTATCTAACGTTCCAAAGCATTAAGGGTTTCAATATTTTGGTTATTATTATTGATGTAGACCGTAGCCGGTAAAAGAAGAAGAAATCGTTTGTACAAACCTCAAGCCTGGTTAAGTCCCTCATCTCGGTGTTCCACTTGGAGCACCTGGGTGGCATGGAGAAGCACCACTCGTAGGTCCTCACCGACATGGGGGCCCGATACTTTACTCTCTTCGTTATGTTGTATCTGTAAATATTAAAAGTTTGCTAAATAACACTTAAAGTTAACTACGACTAAAGATTATATTATCTACATAGATAGGGGATGACCACACTGCCAGGACTGTGATAGCACAAATGATCATGCTCAACACATAAACATGTCTTGAGTGGGAATCGAATCCACAACCTTCGGTAAAGTAATCAAGGCTACTAACCACTAGACCAACGACGAGATGAGAGGAGACAAATACACCACAGGCTAATAAAATAATACTTCCCCTTCTTATATTTGCGTACAAGAAGATCTTAGAGACATAATTATGCATCTTCCTCATAAGCACTATCATTTGTAAGCTCTGCGATATATCGAGCCTGTTTAAGGAGAGTCTTTAAGTAGAGGTACTTAGGCATGTGCGACACATCCTGGGCTATCAGCCAACTTACAAAATTGCTAACTGGATGTTTTTAACCGTATCGTAAACTCTGTTTTTTATGAGATTAAGGCATCTAGCCGCTCCTCGTAAAAATACTGGTATTCAGCTAAATCCGGCTTGACTGGAAGCCGATTCCAATATAGTTGGTAAAAGACTAGGTAGATGATGATGATGAAGGCATCTAGACTAATATTCTCTTTCTACCAGCGAAAAACTTTTTCGAAACTCCTGAGTATTTGGACTCTAGGGCTGCGGTAGTGTATCAAACAGTTACCGGGAGTATTAGTCAGTAAAAAACTAAAATTTGCTCTACCAACTCATTGATGATATGATCTTCCGTCTAAAAACATAAAAAAGGGATTGCAGAAGTGACATTTCTGTAGCGCATATTAAATATTTTGAGCTTTCAAATAATATCAATGGCAGTATTACACTTTTCTTTGCCCTCAAGACTACAAAACAACAACCCTTGAATGCATTGCAGCACAATTAAAAAAGAAAGCTAAAAAGCACTCAAACCACTCAAGGAACATACACACCATACAGTGTAGATACTAAAATATTGTGGAACAATATCATGTCACCAAACTAATATACCTGAACTTTGTCGCAGGTGTAAGTAATATTACAGAAGGTACCGCTACATCCATAATATTGTAACCACTCTCTTCAACGTAATTTAATTTTGTACCTATCCATTTTAACGCAGTGCCTCCCAAAGTTCTCTGTAAACGGGTTACCTACGTAGAAAGTGGTAATTAATTAAAGCTATCAGGATTAGCAACGCCTCTGCGGAATAGGGTTCTCATAATATAGTGGATATCGGAGTTCTCACTCATGTGTGTTTAGGATCATTCAAGGTTATTTGTTTCAAATTTATTAGCTATTGCCATCGACCGTTTAAGCCAAAATATTGTATAATCAAACCACATTACTAAATGATCCTATCTGTTTTTGTAACCACTTTTATTGCTTTTAGGCAAATTTTTTATTAATATTCTTTTACGGCGTAAAATTGGTCAATATTCTCGAATAAAATTTAGACCCTATGAAGGATATTGATTAAGGTCAACCGATCTGGTCAACGTTTGGGAAGCTACACGTGTTTACTCATCTTACATTTTTCTTGTCTCAAGGCGACAGTCTGTCTTTTTTTAAGGTGAAGGACAGCGAGCTACTATTGCTTGCTATCTACATGCCCACGCCTACGATGGCTGGACTTAGGGGTCGGCGTCCCGGCGGCTGTTGCGTGAGGACATCATCGCTCCAAACCATGGCTTGTACAAGGGCCTAGCGCGAGAAGTCGCTGCCGCCGATTGCCCCCAGGCATGAGGTCTCGGCATTACTCCGCTGAAGCGATACCTCTACTGTACAGTACTGTACTCCAGACACGACATTATCGTCGAGTGTATGTACTGAGATAGTAGTGTAAATATTAAGTGCACTATAAACTCTGAATTTTAAAACCTGCTACCTTTTTTGCTATCCCTATTTAACGTCAATAAGTTATTTAGTATTCGCTACTGCTGCACTATTTCTTTGTTTACGAGAAGTGAATGCTCAATGATAGAATGTTGAAAAGCTTGAGATAAAGCTGTTTTATTTAGTGGCCAAGGAACCTGAGTATCTAAGTACCCCGAGGCCTACACAAGAGTGAAAGGACCAGAATAATTTAGGATTTTGTAATACAAATGTTTAGGAACAATTTCCGATTTATACACTGTATGTCAGACGCACAAATGAAACCATTGGGGTCTAGTTTATGATTCTGGACCTACCTCTAACACACAGTGTATTTTTTTGAGGATTTAGACAATAGTGTTGAAATAGCTATAACGATTGTCAAAAAACCAAAATGTAAGAGATGTAAGACCATGCCCAAGGCTGCGAGATTGTCACCGCGACCCTGGAGTGCAAAATGCAACTACAGGTGCCCTTTCCACCACCTTTCCATCTTTTTATACGCAACATAAACTAGTGCTTGACTTAAATCCCACCTGATGGTAGGTAAGCAGTGATGCAATCGTTGATGGTGAGGCGCACTAGTTTATTAAGAGCCTATTCACTCTAGCCTTGAAGACACCCCAATTAGAATCAGACGGGAAGACCGCAAGGCAAATGGTTCCAGTCCTTCAATGTACACTCTGTTACTTATTTCGCGTAGCACCCCCACACTAACGTAATAAATGTGTGTGTTTAAACGCAAGCGCGTGAAACACAACAGGTATTATCGTTGTGTGCTACAAATTAACTCGTCTGCGCATCGTCATCCCAGCGAGCGGCTACGATTGGTCGGCCCAGAGGGGAAGTGCGGGGCTTAGTTCCGTTTACTTACGCGCGCGCCGCCACTGTCATTCCGCCGTGGCGCAATGCGTATGATACATGTCTGACGAGTAAGAGGTCCCAAGTTCGATTCCTATCGTCTGATGTAATAGAAAGATTGCTTGTTTTTGTTTTCTATTTGATTTACCCGTTTTTTAATAGTAATGTTATAGTTACTCCCATAATAATTAATTATCTGTTATTTTCTTTTTGTTTTACTCATGCTTTTTTTTAATAGTAATGTTATGGTTACTCTCTTGTAATAATTAAAATATTCGAAATATAATTTTGTAATTTTATACATATAAACTATGTATATTTACGAAATTAATTAACGAAATTTTTGTATATACATAACTTGTAATATAAATAATTTTATAATATATATATAATACATATAGGATAGTCAGAAGCCAGTAAATCTGACTCCAGTCTTGCCATGAAGTACCGTGTTACCCCAGTTAATGGGTTGTGGAGGTCTGGTAGGCAGCCGCTCCTCGTAAAATACTGGTATTCAGCTAAATCCGGCTCGACTGGAAGCCGACCCCAATATAGTTGGGAAAAGGCTAGGCAGATGATGATGATGATATATAATACATATATTATTTACGTAATATAATAATAGATACGTTATTATTATAATTATTGTTAGTTGACAATACTTTCATTGTCAACTTTTTTTTTATTTTCGCAAACATTCACTTATGAAATTATTATAGTTATTTAAAATAACATCAAATACTTACACTTAATCTTTGGAAAGTATATTTTTATGATATGGGTAGGTAATCAGTAATAATGTTCACAATAATCAAGTAGCTGTGGGTATAAATAAAAAATAAAGTAAAACCATACCACCAACCAATTCACCTATTCAAGTAATATTATGTAGCCAGCTCAACTCGTAAACAAAATAAAACTCGTTTACTACTCGATATACACACACACATATATATGTGTTTGCTACGAATCAGATAAACAAATTCGCTTCATTCATTAGATGGTAATTTAGCACTGATTATTAAGTGCTTGCTTGCCGTTATAGGTGTATCGAGTTCGATCCTAGCCATAGACAAAACATTTTTTTTCTACTTTATTGTAGTATAATGATAACGAAGTTTAATAAAACTAAAACTTAGAATATTTGCTTTAGCGTTTGAATCCCCAACCGGTCCTATGAGACCGCGCTGTTATTGTTATACTAACGTGTCTCGTTTCGCGGGTATCTGAGTAATTAAAAACTAAGTGTATGAATATTATCATCTACCCACTTTATTAGTTATTTACTAAGAAATGAGTCGGATAATAAGTTAACCTGGCATAACGCTTTTGCCTATCACGATCGTGTGTTCTACAACTTACTCCGAGACAAAAAATAATTAATCGTTGTGGAAAGTGATACTTTTTACAAATAATAAACAACATGTCTCATTATTTTGTCTACACTTTTGAGGGCTGAGATAATAGTATTACATAAACAAAATGTATCCATAAGTGAAATTTCGAGGAGATTAATGCTACCGGTAAGTAACAAATCCAAACTTAAAATAGGTAATGCAAAATAATTTAACATTGTTGATATTTGTAAGGTTTTAACGTAATTTTGTGATTGTTTACAGAGGAAAACTGTGCAGTTTTGGGTGCAAATATTGTTGCTTCGTATAACGCTGACGGCTTTGCTACAACAAGAAACACTGCAATTATGCACGACGTGTCTATGACAATTGTTCGGCGCCACTTACTTAAAATTAAATGTCGCAAGCCCGCGAAAAAAATTTTACTGACGGCGTTGCATAAGGAAGAAAGGATGCGGTTTGCAAGAAAATTTATAGATTTCGATTGGTGCAATAACATAGTTATATTTAGTGATGAAAAGTGTTTTAAGTCAGATAAGGATGGGCGTAAAATATTATGCAGAAAAAATGGAGAACGTTACCATCACAAAAATATTCTCCCATGCAGGTCTAGTGGTCGCATTACGTTAGGGGGGATGCTTCAGGTCAGCCCGCGAAATTCAAATTTTCTTACGTTTTTTGCATTTTGCAAGCCAGTGGTAGGTTATATGAAGTTAAAAATACTTACGCGACTGTAAAACGTAACTAATTATATAATTATAACCATAAAAATCATCAATACTAGTCTCCAAGCTCACCTAAGTGTTGGAACGATTTTTTCGAGGTCAAAAACGTTCCTGCAACTAAGTGAGCTTGGAGGCTTGCAAAATGCAAAAAACGTAAGAAAATTTGAATTTCGCGGGCTGACCTGAAGCATTCACCTTAGTTATTGGGGCTGGATGTCATCGATGGGTCCCGGTGAGTTAGTGGAGGTAGGGGGTCGCAATACCAGTCAAGGTTACTTGGACATCAAGAGTTACGATACCTATCATAGTTCATTTTTTAAAACATGTTGATTGATAACTTTGATAAGTAAAAAAAAAGACTAAGAAGTAAGCTGTAGGTAATTATACTGTTGTTGTATTATGTGACATGATGTTATTGTTATTGAGATCAAGAGTTGCGATATCTATCATAATTCATTCTTGATAACATGTTGATTTATGTCACTAATAAAAAACTAAAAAAAAACCGGGCAAGTGCGAATCGGACTCGCGCACTGAGGGTTCCGTAGTAACTTACCTATAAAAACAGTTCAATCGAACAATTCGACAGTCTCGAAATGTACGTTTTTTGCAGTATAAACGGACGAATCTTTTTTTCCCGTCACTTTACCAATTGAATTGAAAATTGATTTTTGCACAGTTTCAAGGGACCACAGACCCAATTATATGGTGTTAATTTCAACTCAATACCTCTAACTTACCTATGAATAAAGTTCAATTCTCGAATCGAGCGTTGAAGATTTTTCAAAAAAATAATTCTTGTGACGTAACAACAAATTTTCAGTTTTCAGACTTTTCCCTATATGAGTGCTATAAAACGTTGCTTCATGCCAAATTTCAAGATTCTAGGTCGACTGGAAGTACCCTTTAGGTTTTGATTCCCTTGCGAGTACTTGCGAGTTTCAAAATATGCAGCTTAAATTGCTGTTTCTTTTGATTGCGTTGACATAGAAGTTTGATTTTGTTACAGCTTAAAGGTATTATAGATTTGAGTATTTGGTATGAATTTCAATTTAATACCTCTACGCGTTTATGAGGAAATGGGTAGTAAGTTTAAAATTATTAAAAAAATATATATTATGTGATGTAACTAAAAATTTATGGTTTTCGTAATTTTTCCTTTATCTATGCTATAAGACGTTGCTTCGTACCAAATTTCAAGATTCTGAGTTCACGGGAAGCACCCTGTAGGTTTTGATTCCCTTGCAAGTGTCGAAAATTTGCGGCATAAACGGCTGTATCTTTTGATTGCGTTGGCTTAGAAGTTTGATTTTTTCACAGCTTCAAGGGACAGTAGACCTGAGTAATTGATATAAATTTCAGCTTCATACCTCCACGCGTTCCTGAGAAAAAGGGTCTTGACAGACGGACGGACAGACGGACAACAAAGTGATCCTATAAGGGTTCCGTTTTTTCCTTTTGAGGTACGGAACCCTAAAAGTGACGTCCATCCTTGTCTGACGAACGGCCCGACTCAGGGACATTCATTAACGTTAATCATCACTTAAGAAATTGTCACATTGACAGTTTTACACAGTTTTTCAGTGAAGGTTTGACAATACTTAACTTTAATGGACGCTAATGAACCATTAGCTGGACTATGCGTTCGGCCGTTAGAATATTTTCACTTTATATATTGTATTAAGGATAATCATGAACAGATTCGTTAATTGTGACCATTCCGTTTAATGTATGTAATTAATAAGTTGTAATAAACATAATTGGATCGTTATCGCAGTTTTCTTTGTCACAATATTTTCAAAATATTTTAATTATTATGAGAGTAACTATAACATTACTATTAAAAAAAAGGTCAAATAGAAAATAAAAACAAGCAAACTTTCTGTTACACCAGACGATTGGAATCGAACTTGGGACCTCTTACTCGTCAGTCACGTATCATACGCATTGCGCCAGGGCGCCGATAACAACAGTAGCCAATTCTTGCTGTAGGTACTTTCATAGTGGTATACGGCTACTAATTGCTTTTTGCAAGAGTGTGAGTGTAGAAACGACGAGTTACTTTGTAGCACACAACGATAATACCTGTTGTATTTCACGCGGTACACGGCGCACACATTTATAACCTGCTACGCAATCTCCGCCGCCGTGTGTACGTTGATGTGTGTGTACCTACATTATTATGGAATCATTTTAACGGCGTATAGCACAGAAGCAATAATATATTATGTTTTCTTTTAATTTACCCAAAAAAAGCTTTTAGCTTCTTAAACGTTAGGGGTCTAATGAACCCCTTGCCACCATAATGACAGTTTTCTAACGAGATCTAAAACGGTTCGTAGCGTAGGAATAGAAATGATATATGATATGAATGATATACATTCCTTTTGTACAAAGCAGTTTATTTATATATCTAGAAGGCTGCTCAGAATTGTTCTGCCTACATTCATCTCATCCTACTATTTTCAATTATTGATTCTGAATTTATTTTCGTCTCCAGAGGACAATGTTGACATAAGATTATTCTATCTCCAGCGTAAGAGTGGGCGGGCTTTCTTTTCAATATTTGTTCTGTCTACATTAGATTGAAGAACACGAAACCTTTTCTTGCCTACAACAATATTATTTTTCTTTATTCCAATCTCTTCTTTCTGTGTTACGGTTTGTGTTTCGTTTTCGTGCCTACCCAATTTAAAAATGGCAAATACTGTTTTTCTCTCACCTTTAACCTTTATATTAACTGATTGTATGATTGATGATAGAGTAATCTTGCTTAGAAGCTACCTACTCACTTTTATCTTTTGTTTTTTGTGGGGAAACCTTCCAAAGGCGCCCAGATTCTAGGGATAAGTCCGGGGAGTGCGGGATATTTACCTCACTAAAACCATCAGCACACAGAGGGGGCACCGTTCCCTCTTAAAAGACCATTCCAAAACTCCCTCTATGCAACGCCTGTTAAGGCACATCCCTGAGGAGACTGTAAAATGGTCTCCCCTTAACCCTAGGCCCCTATTTCCCTGACAGCTAAAACTATTAGGGAAATAGGAAATTCCATTCCTAACTTACGTAAACCCCATTTTCGGAAGAAATATTATCGATAAATTGTTATATTGATTGTTATGCTGCGATTTTCGGATTACACAGCTTTCCTTATCTCTTAATTTCAGTTTAGTTTGTAACGAGTCAATAACTTTTGACTTTGGTCAAGTAAACGATCTTATTATGACTTCTTTCTCTTTTATACGATTTCACTGGAGTTTTAATGTAAATAAATACTTCACTCTGCCTTCGACATATTATTTAATTTTGTTTTAATATGTTCTCTAAATTCTAATTTTATCTTTGTTTTGTTGTAATTACCTACAATGTTTATATTGTGTTTAATATACTCTTTGAGGGGGGGATTGTTTTGATAGCCAAAACTGGCATATTGGCTTTCCTTTTTTCCTTTCCTAGTTTGACTACAGATGATATTTCTACAGTACGAATGTAAAGAAGATGTTAGATAAGTATATTTATCAGTTGTGTACTCATACCACAAGCTCTGCTTAGATTGGAACTAGATAACGATATATGGACAGGACCGGTCACTGTGGCGACGCTTGGGGGAGGCCTATGTCCAGTAGTGGACGTCTTTCGGCTGAGATGATGATGATGATGAACGATATATGAAAGTTGTGGAATATAATTATTAACAATAAAGTACTGAATACCACTTACTTCTGTTTCACCATGCAGACATTGTCTCCGTTGAGTGCTGCAGCGTCCATCACGATGGCCACAGCACACACTATCACTACACACCATGAATTAGTCTTTATAGTCCTTAGCACCTTGTCTATAAGCACCATTTTAGCACTGTCGCCGATCCATGGTCTTAATGTCGTGCAGCCATTTTCGAGTGGTTATGGGTTTCTGTGGGTCAATAATATAATAAAATTATTAATATTTTGAACGATAATTTTTAAAAATTAGAAATTTTTAATTAGTCTAGATAACTGCCTTGAAAACTTTTTAAGTCAGTTATATTTTTTTTTTTTACTGTACGCAAAATACAGTAAAAAAATCTGTGCGGATACCAGCTTGTTATCTTATACTAGTTACTAATATTATACTAAAATTTCTTGCGGACTATAGCGCCACTCAACGGGTCACATGCGAGTAAAGTACAGAGGTTATGACAATAAAAAAAAATGTTACGGATAGGTTTCGTATCAAAAATCTAGTTGCAGAAATTTTTAAGTCAGCTGTTACACAGCCAACAAAATTTAACAGTAGATAAATATAACCAAGCAACAAAATTTAATGTGGCTCGAGGCAAAAAACACCACCAACCCACAGAGTGACGCAATACAACCACATCATTAAGACCATTTTCCCCCAAGTGCTCAAAGAAAAGAAAGAAATATTTCTATTAGTCCCATCCTCACTTTCTATCCTGACAATAATTTGTGTGACGCGTGACAGAATGACGGGGCTTCGGGTCAACTGACCGCTCGGCTAGGGAAGGGGCAGTTGAATTAATTGTAGCAATAACTGTGTGACACTGGGAACGTTTCGTAATACGGGACGTTAATCTATCTGATGTTATACGTCATGTGAATGATATAATAATAGTCCTCAATGCAACAGAGGACAGCAGTGAAAAAATCTTACCAAATAAAAATCAGAAATCTGTATAATACAAGGAGAAACTGACTGAAAATCAACGCACAGCTAAAATTACAGGGCGTGAAATTTTGCAAAAGATTTCCTTTTTTGACTAATAGGTTCGTTTTTATGAACGGTCTTAGTCTACGTCGCGTAGTGTAATAAGGTTAAGACAGATTTACTCGTAATTCCGACAGTAATACCGGGCTCGACGTATAGAGTAGTGTAACAAGATTTATAGGCAAACACTAAGAGAGGATTTAGCAAAATTCATCCTCTAAAGCTTGTATAGAGAAATCAACCTAGACGCGGGTGAAACCGCTGCACAAGATAGTTCTACAAAAAATACTAGTTTCGAAAACAAACATTATTAAAGACAGATGAAATGCATAGATGAGAAGCGATTATCCAGGGTTTGTAAGCTAAGGTAGCACCAAGCCAAGCCAGTTTGTCGAAGGACCGTCAAACATTGGAGGTTAGAGCAGACGAATTTGGAAATGAAGACAAATAATGGGAAGCCCCCGGGCTAAATCGAACAACTATCTTTAGCTGAGATAGATTGGATGCTAATGACAGAGAACGGGGAGTTATAATGCAGTTGATATTGCAAATTGTTGATTGTAATGAAAAGATAGTAATGACAATACGTACGTATTAGTGAGCAACCTTTGCACTTCTCAGTATTGAACATAACTCCCTACTACCATTGAATGCGGCCGTCCAGATTTATTCTGAAGACGTTTGTCTAAATAATGATTATTATAAACTCACAATCAACATTGTGGATAACCAAAGGCATAATGCTGCATAATCAAAAGCATAATATTTTCATAACGCTAACAGATATAAATGATAATTATCTTTGTTCTTTATAACTGTCTCTTATAGAGAAGAGAAGATAACGAAAGAAAATGCAGAATTGCAAACATAAAGGCAATAATAAAAAATACTGTTGCTCCGTTTTTGAAATCCCTTGCATGGTCATTGTTCATGTTGCTTTTGTTCAGGCAGGAACCATTTTATATAGTTCTTAATAACCGGTCTACTCAATCCTCCTAAAACAATATCTTTGTTTTACATAATTATATCGCAATACATTTATATTCTATGTCGTCCTTGGGCGCACCTGCATAGTGTGAACAGGGATATTCGTCGGTATAATTGGTACCGCTTTTCTAAAAGTCCACAACCACAGGGTACCGAGATAGAAAAAAAATATCTATATGTATTCTCGTATAAAAAAATAATTCTCTTTTTAAGCATTATCTAATGAGAGATGAGACTTATATGCAAATTAGTGAGGTTTTTTTGTGGATATTATTGAAACAGTCTGAAAAGGGGTCAATGTGAGTTTTTTACGCCAGTAATAAGCAATGCGGTTGTGTAACTAAAATCAGGCAAAAATAGAATCTATTACACAGCAAAAAAAGGTTAAAGTTCAATGTCCACATAATTACTTTCATTCATAAAAGGAATCTTCGCAACCGTTAAACGTGTTCCGCATCCATTGCTGTTTCGGTTAGTAACAAAGTTTTTTGAAACGTTTGAAAGCAAGCAATGGACTTTAATACATAGTTAGCATCTGGCAAAGGTTGTAGGCATAAGTTATTTGTTTGTAAGAATGCAATCGTTACAAAATACGATAATTTTATTCTCAAATAGTCACAGTAATATTGAACTTGAAATACTTTCAGCTCGCATGAGTACACTAATTGATTACACATGGTGCGTTCGGTCCGTTCATTCACACATTCTTTCATTATCTCTCCATGAACGTCACTATGAATTTGTGTTTCTTTCTTATTTCGATTTTTTTATGGTTCACCGTCTATTTTTTGTTCTGTTTGTGGATAGGACACCCATGCTGTATTTTAATTCGAAGTTAACGATGAATGAAGCCGATGATTTTTGTCGTTTCATTTTTATTGTAGTTAAAGTAATACATAAATACACAACGTGTGTGATGGTAATGACTTCGACTAAATGAATACCGTGGATGCAGTATATGATTCTGGACCCCCTAGTCATAGAATTTTTGGCGGCTTTTTCCTAATTTCTTTTTTATTCTGTTCTTTTATAAAATCGTTATTATAACATTTTTAGTGAAGAAATTAATGATAAGTATTTGCATGCAGACAATATTGTTGTGTATTAAGTAGCGGTTCTGTCAGAATAGTCCCAAACGGGGTATTAAACCATAAAAAATAATGACGGTTTGAATTACTATTTCGCGGTGTTTGCTATATTCTATATTCGTGTACTTTCAACATAAGCTGTTAAAATTTGTTTGATCATTTGTTTTCTTAAAAAAACAAATTTGTATACTATAGTCAATTTTGTTCAACGATTTTTGATGGTCGATTCCACCCTATGTCAATTGTATTGTTCTTAAAAATGTCTCCTATACAGTGAATTCTTCTATACATCTACAATTTTTTGATTGTCGACGACAGTCATCATCATCTACCTAGCCTTTTGCCAACTATATTGGGATCGGCTTTCAGTCAAGCCGGATTTAGCTGAATACCAGTATTTTACGAGGAGCGACTGCCTACCAGACCTCTATAACCCATTAACTGGGGTAACACGGTACTCCATGGCAAGACTGGATGGTCGACGACAGTGTTATAAAAAATCTATACTAATATAATAAAGAGGTAAAGTTTGTTTTTTTGTTTGTATGAGGTAATCTGTGGAAGTACTGGTCCGATTGCTAAAATTTTTTCACCAATAGAAAGCTGCTGTATTCCTGAGTGACATAGGCTATATTTTATGTACGCGGGCGAAGCTGCGGGCTAAAGCTAGTCTCTTATACATGTAATTCTTGTACACATCTCATTGATGTGTGTGTACGCGCGCGGCAGCCGTTTCGCATGCGTGCGAGCAATTGGGCAGGATGCGTCGATTGTCGCGTCACAACTGCTTTATCAATAGTGCCGTCGACCTCTTTCTGAATTGTGAATGAAAGCAGCTACTCAACTTAAGTTGATTTGTTAAATTGATAGAGATGCCCAGTGTCGAGTGGTGGTTCAAGATCGTTGTGTTGAGTTAGTGTGGGGTTGAGTGGGGTCTGAATGTCTTGTTTCTTTGCTATTAGTACTTAAGATTTTTTTTTTCGGTAGCGGAATAATCAGAATGATTTCTCCCGCTCTTGGGCGGAGCGGGAGAGAGTGTCAGACTCTTACTGCCTAAACCCTTACCCCGTTCCTTCGTTGCCTTCGATCTGGGGGACACGGTGACAATCTTTCGGATTTTCCATGTTCCCCTGAGACTTCGGCCCTGCCGGGCCCCTACAGTAGTACTTAA
The DNA here is from genome assembly GCA_030763345.1 of Mythimna separata. Taxonomy (NCBI): domain Eukaryota; kingdom Metazoa; phylum Arthropoda; class Insecta; order Lepidoptera; family Noctuidae; genus Mythimna; species Mythimna separata. The sequence goes on from CM061175.1 coordinate 2,064,218, forward strand.
GGTTTAGGTATTTTTGTTCGTATCAGGCATTCTTCATGAGGGATCCTTAACAAATGATTGAACTATGAGTAGGTAATCACCTATCATTGATTTCACAAACTATGATGAATAATTAATTGCAAGTGCATATTTGTATTTTGCCTGTCCATAAGTCTTTTATAGCTTAATTTTGGTGAGCAAAATTTTTGCGTGCCGTTTAGGGATCGAACCTTTGGATGAAGACAATTATTGTTATCAATGTTAGAACGCGATATATAAAAGATAACTTTGAAAAAAAAAATATATTCATGAACACATTATAATTTGTGGATTTCAATAATGGTGAAACAAAATAATGCGTCCATACGTTGATTATTTAATTAATGGAAACGACTAAGAACAAGCTTTTAAATTATTATGCTTTTATCCTGCATTTTCTTTTTCCAAATATGTATTGGTTTAGGATTACTCCTTATTCATTCATAAAAATATACCTAGATTTATTTACCTCCAGCTATGATAAATATTTTTTACCATAGCAATATTTTTCAGGGGTCTCATAGACCTGAAATAGATAATAGTCCGGTCAATTTAGACATCCAAGGTTACAATAATTCGCACTTGGCTGAAAATTGGTAGGATTGTTCAATACACTATTATAAAGGAAATGTGAAAAGTCCTCATCGATCCGGCACGTGCAAAAAAAAATACACGTGGTCAAAGGTCACAAAAATGGGTTTTTCGCGATTTTCAGCAAAATGGTAAGTTTTATCATAAAATTAGCTCAGACAAAAATTGTAGATCGGACAATTATCTATAAAAATGTCTAACTACTTTTTTTCCTAAGAGCCACCGTTTTTGAGATATAACGATTCAAAAAGTTGAAACAGTAGCAAGCGCAACCCGAGAAAAAGAGGTTGAATCCAAAAATTTTGTATGTGGTTACTAACTAGTAGTTGCGAAGTGTCAAGACATGATTCTTTATGTCTTGACACTTCACAACTTTTTTTATTTCGGACAATTGTGGCTGAATAATGTGGCCCATTAAATCAAAAACTCCAGGTCGTTCTATCATTAGACGCACTCTAATAGCATTGAATGTATTCAGCATAGTAAAATAAAGCAGGTATACGACCCTAGCCACGCAGACAATTGAATGGGAGGCAGATGTTGCTGAAGGTTACACTGGCGTAGAAGATAAGGGAATGGGTTTTTTTTACCCCAAATTTTCATATTTTATATGTGTTAGTCACACTGACCGATAGAACGATATTTTTGCTTGTATTACGGCTTCAGTGATGTACGAGTATATACGTGGTGTACTTATTCATATTTTGACAATTACAACTCTTTCAATATTTTGAATCGTTATATCTCAAAAACGGTGGCTCTTAGGAAAAAAGTATTTAGACATATTTATAGATAATTGTCTGATCTATAATTGAGGCCATGAGAACCATAGTGGCCTAACTCATTTTTTTACAATATTGAGTTTATGATTTTTTCCAGTTCAAATTGATCATTTTGATAGAACCAGAGTGGCCTAAAAATGATACAACGAATTTTCACTAGGAATTTTATTATTATAATTAGAATTTTAGGCCACTCTGGTTCTATCAAAATGATCTATTTGAACTGAAAAAATCATAAACTCAATATTGTAAAAAAATGAGTTAGGCCACTATGGTTCTCATGGCCTCAATTATTGTCTGAGCTAATTTTATGATAAAACTTACCATTTTGCTTAATAACGCGAAAAACCCATTTTTGTGACCTTTGACCGCGTGTATATTTTTTTGCACGTGCCGGATCGATGAGGACTTTTCACATTTCCTTTATAATAGTGTATTGAACAATCCTACCAATTTTCAGCCAAGTGCGAATTATTGTAACCTCACCCCAATTAATTAGTCTATTTTGACCGGACTATAAGTACTAGGGCAGGGAGGCTTAGTAGAGGGGGTAATTTTGGATAATTCAAAGGGCCTGGAGGGACAATTTTTAATACATATTTTTTATGAATGAAATCTACACCATTACATATACTTACATATCTACATACAAATTCAACAGGATTAACTGGGAGTGAAGGGGTACCCATTTATTTTATGAGCACCGCATTTGACTACCGGATGAAGATTGTTTAGACGAGGGGTCCATCAACTAGTTACCGTAAGTGTTCGCTGACAAAATATTATAGATATTTATTGTTAGTATCTGATTGATTGTAAATAAAATTTTATGTGTTATCGCTATGGCAGGTTGAAGACAATGCGTTATTGGATCTTCCTGTCCAAAGGATTGACAGGGACGGACCTTGTAATATCTGTTATGGTAACGATCTTTGTAATCATTAAGTAAACAGCATTTACGATCAAGTGTTTGCTCCAATCAGCTATAGCTGTTAGAGCAAGGCAAGTATTTTAAAAAGTTTTGCCATCGACACTAAGAAAAAGACTATAGACGTAATCGGACGCACAGACTGTTTGCTGTTTCTGGGAGTCGTACCTTTGCTGAACTCAGTCTCCTATCCCTCTCGCAATCTTTGCATGATTAATTAATTTGGATGATTATGACATAAAAATATTTTGTTTAGGCTTGAGTTTTCAACAACTTTTTCATTTAAAAAAGTGGGTTTGAAATTTTTTCTCAACACTAAAGCTTTCATTCTCGCATTTTTATTAATCAAAAGGTAAATGATTGAAAGTAAAAATCAGCCTGTCAAACGAATTTCTTTTTTCGTTCTCTCAACCTATAACTATAAAACAAAACTGTCTGATCTATTGACAAACTTCAGGGCCGAAGCTTACTGGGGCTCTGGATTTTTACAAAAGAGAACCCCGAGGCCTGGAACGGAAGAAACAGGAGTGGGTTTTAATCAGTAAAAGGCTGACATGAAGAGCGGGAGAAGTCATTTTGATAACTTTGGGGTCGGCTTCCAGTCAAGCCGGATTTAGCTGAATACCAGTATTTTACCAGGAGCCTCCACAACCTATTAACTGGGGTAACACGGTACTTCATGGCAAGATTGGAGTCAGATGTACTGGCTTCTGACTATCCGTAACAACTGCCAAAGATCTACAAATGGCAGCCGGGACCTGCGGCTTAACGTGCTTTCCGAGGCACGGAGGAAACTCGGTATGTTAAGATGATCACCCATCCACAGACCAACCTTGGCAAGCGTTGCTTAACATTGAAGATCGACCCGTGCGGTTGTTATTATATAGCCACGAGCTTCCCATCTAAAAAGAAAAAACAGGTCTTTGTACTTCTTTATCATTATTTTTACAGACAGTTGTACAAGAGAATCATTAGTTAATTGTGTACATACAGCAATGTGCCTATCGTAAAGGATGTGGACTATTTAGATAGGTGCACCAGTTGCGCAGTTGCAAGCGCTTGTATTCATTTCGTTCAACATGTTATGAGCTTCCACCGAGAGCGGTTTCCGACTGGGATGACATAATAACTTAATGGTATAACATTTACAGAATATGCTACCATATGCCAATTTTCATTGATTGCTAGTATGATAATAGTCAGAGATTTTTATAACATAGATCGCAGGCAACTAGTGTTGACTGTGATCACGCCTAATGGTAAGCAGTGATGCATTCGTTGTTAGCAAGGCACACTAGTTTATTAAGATCCTATTCACTCTAGCCGTGAAGGCACCCAAAATTTATTAAGACGGGAAGACCACAGCAGGCAAATTTGTTAAAGTCCTTCAATGTACCCGGTATAAATGACTAGGCGAAACGCTTAGTCTGGACCGTAGAGGTTTCAACAACGTAAAGATGGATGAATATTCGCTGTACGTTTTTTGCATAACCATATATTATTTTTGGTCCTTATAATTCAAGTGGTCTTCATTTATAGGGATATTTTTTTTTTCAAGCAAAATTCTCCAAAGAGTAAGACGCCTAGGTACTAACTTTCATGACTGCAAAATTCGTCGCGACGATTAACATTTCATAATCACATTAAGTATTGAAATTCCGTTTACCCCTTTACAAGGACCCCGGGAAGAATTAAGCTACATTAACAAAGTTATGTAGCTTGCTAATGCATCCGGCTACCCTCATTATTGACTTTTCAATGAGGATAATTGATTACTCGGCAAGGGAATGTAATTATAGGGGTTGATACTGAATATTAACGAGCATACAAAATTTTATTGTAGGGTTTTTGAAATTCTTCTATGTTTTGAGTTGAAGTCTTAGAAAGTGAAAAGGTTGGGCTGACGACAAATATTATTATTTCCAGTTTCAGTAGAGATATCTTTAAATTTAACTTATGATAATCCATAATAACTGGTCCTTTGAGAAAACTTTGAAGACGCTGCTATCTCCACGGCTGCAAACTTTGCCTCCGATTGGCAAGAATTAAACTTGGTATTATTTTAGAAACTGTTAGGAAATTATAATAACGAGAAACGGTTGATAATACAAACAAATCGGAAAATTACTTTCTGTAGCTTACTTAACAAAAGTCATTAAACAAAATTCGCAACTTTAACGATCTTACAAAATGTAAAGGCAAAAGTATAGTGGTCTAGATATTCAACAAAAGCTTTGAATTTAATACACAAAGCAGATGCTATTTGGGTCACCGGCGTACTGAACTGAAGATTAATTGGCTTAATGACTAAAGCATACACTTGACCACTCAAAGCGGGTATAAAAATTATCGTCGTAAGTTCATAACCATTTGAGCATTCATGAGCGGAGAATTTTGAACTTCTTTGTCACTTTTGTTCCCATTGTTCATATTTTTGTGGGTTTTATACATTTTTTAAGGATAAAAGGTATACAGACCTCTGCAGTGTAGTTAATATTTCGTAATCCAGTTTATGTATATTGATGTAAGTTGAGACTTGAGACTTTATGATAATAATCTATTAACTATTATATTTAAGGTGTAACTCGTAAACTATTTTGTCTCATAAAGGACAAGTAAAATTTAATGTATGATTTTCAAATAGTTTCATTTTTAGATATTTTTTTAATGTTCCGTTATTATCTCACGTTATGAAGCTACATCTGTAATCTGTAACAGCATCATAGTAAATCCTGTTGCATGACCAATATTGTAGCTTGTTGAAAAAAACCATTGTAATTTTAATTTCTCTTCCATTGGATAAAATTAATTAACCACGTAAATTAATCTGAACTATCCACATTTTTTAAAGTAAGATTTGTATAATATTTTTATAGTGTACTCACAGAAAACAGCCCAAACCACATGAAACTAACACACACAAGTTCACAAAAGTACCAGGCAATCAGAAGAGTAACGGAGCGCGAAGCACATGTGACGCGCGATACAGTTAGGACGCGACTGGGATACGGGACAGATGGGACTTGTTTAGATAAAAATATCGATAAGTAAGGGTTGTTTACTTTAAACGGGATTTTAAAGCGATTTTTGAACGTTTTAGGCAATTTACGATTTGTTTGTTTAGGATTTGAATATTAGGGTTGCTCTAAATATAGGTTTTGGGAATTCGGGAGATTTAAATGATTGATGGGTCGAAAACGAAAGGAAATTTTTGGTCCTTCGAACCGTATTAAGTTTGCGTAACGGCTGTTTTGTGTAAATGTGTTATTAGGTTTTTGATTCAAGCTAATCTGGAAAGACTTAAAAAATGACATGATAAATATAATTATACAAACGAGTCATAATCTCAGGAACGCAAAATTCAACTGAATAAATAGGGCCATCTCTTCTAATATCTATAACTAAAATAGTCAGTAAAAGTCTGACATTCCTTCTCACTCCACCTAGAACGGTGGAAGTTATTTGAGAAAATAAAAACGTTATATGAAAAGTAAACACTTTCAATTTTCATGAAATACCACGAAATCCGCAATGAAGTAGAGTTGTTTGGATCCAGAATCAATATACTGGAACGTGATTGATATGGCGTGCACCGGCTACTTACTCTATTGATGTTTACTTTGTTGCGGCAAGCATCAACATCAGACTAATCTTGACTTTATATTTGAGTTCGAGTGCGTCTAATGAAAGCGCGACCTGGAGTTTTTTCTTTAATTTAATTGGCAACATTATTCAGCCGCAATTGTAGAACATAAAAAAATTGTGAAGTGTCAAAACATGATTATCCTACTAGTTAGTAATACCACATACAAAATTATTGGATTTAACCTCTCAGGTCGCGCTTTCATTAGACGAACTTGCAAAAAAACCGTCAAATTGTCCTTATCCTTAAGTTTTGTTGCCGCAGAGAATTTCCGTATACGCGTTTATGCTATGTAGGGTCGAAAGACAAATCAGTTTATGGTCGACGCACTGTTTCTTTGCACATTGTTTACATGTATGTTTTTTGGTTTGATGTAGGTATTCCTTTTCACAAGCCATCCACTTATTATTATTGTTATAGAAGGAACTTATTAACATCTCAGATTAGGTTTTATCTGAACTTCAACCACTATTTGCCACTAATCGTGTAATCTTTAAATATATTTGAGAAGATTGAAGCTTATTTAGTATATTTTAGTAAAATTCATTAATTATCCCACAGCGATCCTAATGTCATGTTACATTCCTCTACAAACGTTATGAGCCCTTTATTTTTGTTACCATCTAAAATATTAATTGTAAGACTTATTTCTATTTTAGTATCATTTTCCAGTAAATATTCTAGCTTTATTGATTTTCTATTACTATTCTCTTGTACAATATCAATAGTAAATACTAGCACAGACATCTTCGTTTACTTTACCTTTGAAAGGAAACATAATTTATTTAATGCATTGTATTCTGATTAGCCTAATAAGTACCTTCATTTATAATTACAACCTATATTATCTTTTTAACACATTCATTACATTTAAAAAAAATCTTAAAAGAACTTATTACTATAAAATATTATTATTCTCCTCGTGTATCATTCACTCGTTACAAAAATTGTCATGCGCCCATTTCTTACATTCTTCCTCATTTAGGTAAACAAGTTCGGCGTCTTATTGGCGGGTTCGGGCTTCGGATCCAGTTGTTTACGAAAACTACAGATTATTGCTCTCGCGAGATTGAACCCAGTCTACTTTCTATTAGGGGAGCATGAATGGGGAGCGAGCGGTGACACTCTGAATAGAAGACCGGGTAGTTAAGATTCAAGTAATAGTAAAACAGAACAAAAAGTAAAAATATATTTTGAGTATCTTATTAAATTAAACTAGGACTTATAAATTCAAATAAACTTTAGGTATGTGAAAGGTATGCTATTCTTTTTTTGTAATAACTATTTAAGGGTTTCTTCTAATAATACAGAAAATACAAACATTTTCTGTATTATCTCTTAATTTATAATCATAAAATCTAATAAAAAAGTTTTCATTACAGGATTTCCAACGTAGAGACTATGCATTTTCTAAGCATTTTTGTTTGCTATATTCTATTCAAAGAGCAAGCAATGTCAATATATCACAGTTCAAATTAACTCGTTTAAAAAAAACGGCATTTTCATAAGTCCTATTGTGATCTAAAACAGTGAATAAAATTTAATTATAATGAATTCAAATCATCCGACCGTCCGACGCGACCCTTCAAGCATTTCCTAAGCAGCATATTTAACAACGAAAATGTACCAGGGTATCATGAAACGTAAGAGTCGATGCTAAGCGTGGGTAAAGTTGGCGTCACAGCGGCGCGGCGGCATCGTCATCCGCCCCTATATCTTCAAGTGTTGACACGCTATGTTATCAGCAGGAGAACGTTCGCTTGGGGATGCAATGTTTATTTGTTAGAGAGATATTAAAGGCGCATTTGAGATCCATTGTGTTTATTTTGCAAGCTATTTGAAGTGATTTAAGCGAAGTAAAGTAAACTGTATTTCTTTGAAATTGTATTTAATTGTTATCTTAGGACGTCATGATTTTTATTTATTTAATAAACAAATGAATAAATGTAACAGGGTATTATGGATGATTAAATTTTTTTATTAAAACAACTTCATTAGCTTCAAAATAGTATACCAAACTTCATAAATTGCGTCTAGTAAAAAATACCTAGTTCATATTATACAAAAACACAAACTATAAACTATCCATACCGCATCAAAACCACTAGGCAAACAAAACACGTTGGAGATGTAAATAATGGAAAGTTACGTCACTAGAACACAATATCGAAACAATTTCTGAAGTACCAGGCGACCAAGACTCGTAAGAGGTGGTTCTATTGTAACTGGGCGCCACTACGTCGCAGGATGCATGGCGCGGCTCAATGGCTAATGGAATCAGCAGGGGACTGTGGATAGGGTGCATTGTTTACTTTTCATGTTTTTATTGATAATAATATTATTTTAATGTAGTTTCGTCCCGCTACGTTACTTTTGTTACTTCTTAAAATCGAATTACTTACCTATTGTAAAGTTTTCTACAAAAACCAATATTGGACTGAATGGTACATTGTCTCCTTTTTGGCGTAAGAAAGTAACAGGGTATTAGTTCATTTAATCGACGTCAAAGCTACCAGGCTATTAGAAGTCCTAAGACAGATCTACATAACAACTTGCAGTCGATGAGTGAGGTTCTTCCTGTCTTGTCAAGTCACGTGGGTATAGTGTTTACTAGCTGATTACTATTAGCGACTGCAAAAATGTAAACCCAAACCAAAAAAATGAAACATGCATATCTTACATACTTAAGAAATTTAAAGACAAAAAAAAAAACTATTCTAATCTGCGACGCGCATAATACACTATTATAAAAAATTTAAGCCACCTGTGGAAGCGGATGATCGGAAATTGATCAATACTAATAGGACCACGAGTACTAGGAAATCAGAATTTGTAAGAGATTTAACGTAGGCGCTTGGTTATCGTGTTAGTTGGAGGGAGAGCTCCGTTTGATGAGTGTTTGGTGGCTTGAGGGTTTCTGTTTTATTTCTTGAAATATAAATTAAAACTTAGCGTAAAAGCTGACCAGTTACAAAGTACAACCTTCTACAGAGTTTGAGAATATTTTTAAATAATAATTTGAATGTTGTGATGAGTTACTTAATTAATCTCTATAGTGAATCAATTCTCTGTAAGAAACCAACCAACGAAAAAAATTAAATAATCTACGTATTTACACAGACCACAGATAACATAGAAAATCACGATTCAAGAATTTTCTTTAGAATGTATTGGATTGAAATTCAATCAGAGGTACTAGGCGAAGAGAAACTTGAAGGGGTTTCATCGAAATCACTTTATGGAAATAGCGCGAGTAGTTGCTTTCGTTTTCGCCAACTTTGTAAAGACTGCAAATGCCTTCTGCTAAGAGGTTCTAATAATTCATGAATCCCGACCGGTCTCATAGGACCGCGCTGTTATTGTCTTACTGTTGTGTCATGTTTCGCGGGTATTGATAGGAAAACCTTGCAGCATTCTATGCTTTGAACCGTTTCAGAATATTAAAATTATTACGCCTGTGAAGCAAATGGCTAGAAAAAAATACTATCGATAAAAAAAACTATGATATTGAAAAGTAAAAGGTTGCAAGTTAATTTTCAATTAAGATTAAAAAATGATAAACTTTTTACATAGTATTTCTTTTGTAGATAAACATTTAATTAATTTGCGAACACGTGTTGTACATTTATTATTAGTGGTCCTTCGAGCCGGGTTGAACCAGAAATAGTGGACTAATGAATGTCTGCTATTGCACACTCTGGCCAGTTTTGATTGTAAAAGTGAAAAAATTTTTTGCCTGCCACAAGCAACGTAATACTGACTCAATAAGAAACCAAATGGTTTATTTTGGCAAGTCCCTGTGTTTGTGAAAGCAGTGTTTTGAACAAATACACGTAATTCATGTAAGCAACTGTGTTTGAAGTTCAAAGGGATATCAAAGAAACTAAATGTTATATAAAACGCCCTGCTGATTCTAATTCTAAGGTTTCTCTTTGGAGTAGTTGTAGGTATTTTTCCTATGTAAAAAAAAATACAAAACATGATATTCTTGTATTTAAATTTAAAGAAAAATCAAGATCTTTCTTTGCCTTACCTAAAAGATCATGAAAAATTTATAAAGTTCATTGCGTAACAAGGTCTAATACGCCTTTTAAGTGTCTTCCTTGCGGTGAGGTTAAGAAAAACATAGTATTGTCTGTCTTGCGGACTTGTCAACATGTTAACCTATCACATACCCGTGAAACAAGACACAATAGTAAAACACTAACAGCGCGGTCACATGCGACCGGTCGGCGATTCATGAAGAAGGTTTTATTTTCAATACACAAATACGACGTGTAAAGTTAGAAACACAAATAACAAAGCTACCACAGCTTTCACGTGGCTTAAAAGCCTGCAAAGCTAAATTGGAACTAGCTTTTGTCGTAACTCCGGCAATATGCTGACACCACTAAATGTAATCCTGAAATAACCTGGGAGCGTATTGGCGGACTACGTTGAGGACACTAAATATAGATAGGTAGTCAACACAGTCGGTCTAGTTCAAAAATAAGTTACCACTGAAAATTATGGATTATATTTAGAGTACTGGGGGATGATAAATATGATTGGTATAATTTAGGGAGGGAGTGAATTTCTTAAAGCCTTCTTCTTTGTGTTGGCATATTATGAAATAATCTCCTACTTTGGGTGGAATGAGAAAGAGACTTTTACTAGAGTATGCCAGGCATATGTGCCGCATTGAGGTTTAAAAACCCACCCGTGTTCCTTCAGTTACCCTTTGCGTTTTAGGGCCACGATGACAGTGTTTTGTAGAATTGTGTGAATAAATAAAAAAAATAAAATATATTTGTTTTTTTGTTTTACTCTGTTCTCTAAATAAAAGCTCTTTTTATTCCTGAGCAAATTGTATAAATAATTTTAAAAACTAATTTGACGAGCGACTATTTGAATGACACTTTGACATCCAAACTGAATAGTAATTTTATAAATATTGACAGCTCTCTTTAATAATTTGACATTGAATATGTTATTACTTTGACTTTAATCCGCGTACAATATTTTTAGATGACATACCATAAATTGCATGTAAATTATAATTCATACTATCCTAACATTAAACTCGATAGGAGACTTGTGACATCCACCAACTCGCACTGAGCCCGCGTGGTGGATTTCGGCCCATTCTCTCTCCTAGAGAGGAGGCCTGATTCCCAACAGTGGGAACATTAGAAGGCCGATAACTCTAATTAAATAATACTAACCTAGTAATTAATATTATATACCTAACAAATATTTGCACGCCACACGTAGCGGAATGTGATGAGACAAATAATATTTCAACACCATCATTATAGGATATGTAAATGGAAAGTATGAAGGATGTGTGAAATAAAACGTAAAAGTGTGAGATTAAAAAAGGAACGGTATGAAAGAGACAGAGGAGAGATGGCGACTTATGACTGAAAAACGACACACGACAGGACAGGACGTGAAGTTGTAAAATAAGAAAAGGTGAAATAATAAAAACAAGCAAGTGCATCTTTAAAAGTTTTATTTCTTCATCCGCACTGCTGCAATCCCATAACACTAGATTATGTTATTCCAATTTGAAGCAATTTGAACAATCCGATAGTCAATTTGTGATTTTATTTATCTAAGGGCTTGATCTCAATTGTAACTTATAAATAAGTCATTAAATCTAAGGGGGTCGGACATATTGCTCGGTCCGAACGTAGGCTCAATTAATATCTATTTATAACATAATCTTTTGTGTTGAGCCCGCATGCTGTGGGTTAGTTTGATCGCTATCTTTATTTTCTATTATAGTTACGGTATCTTGTTTTCTGGTATACAGGGTGATTAGTTTAAAGGTCTGCTACATAGCTTTACCTTTCAATATCTATGTTTATACGCTAAGGGTCAGTTCACACCGAGACACGACGCGACGCGACGATGCAGGAAGAGGCCAGTGATTTTGCGCTGCGCCGCGCTGTACCGCGCGCCGCTGCGAGACGCGCATTGTAAAATCGTTGGTAACTCGTACGTTGTAAATGTAAAAACGTTCCGCTGCGCCTCGTGACGCCGCGCGATCCTAAGAATCTGCGTTCTTCTAACAATCTCCTACTGCTTTGTCCTCATACTTTTGGTTTTCTTCCTTCTTCTTTTCATATCCAGTATTTAGTTTAATGCAATGATATTCTTCTCGGTATCAGGACGGCTACTAGTCATAATGTAGTAGGTATATGAAAAGTTTATCTAGAGAAACAGTTCGTAAATGTGCAGTCAGTAAAGTTATAATTAACAATTTTGACTGTATAGTGGTCCCATGAAATAGATTTTCTACTTGAAGGTGTACAGCACAAATTATTTTCCTCATAAATAGTTACTGTAGACATTTTTGTAAAATCTGTATTTTATTTTTAAATATGGCGGCTAAAAAATTGACTTTTCTTAAACGCGCGCATGCGCGAAAAATTGCGGCCATAGACTAGCTACTCTAGCTCTTGCTTTAGGAAAAATAAAAATGAGGTTGCATATAAACAGAAAATACAAATTTGATGAAAGATTCAATTAATTAAATATGTTAAATTTTAAACACTTTATTTAAACACGAAATTGCATGAAATAAGTAAATAAAACACTAATTTGTGCTATTGAACGCAATAACAAATTTTATTATTTTTTGTCTTAAAACTCTTTTTGACAAAAAAGAGGTTAAACAAAAAGGTTCTAACTACATTACCGCACATGTGCATAATAGTAATCAAAATGTCACAGTTTGGTAACGAGCCCCTTTATATACCTAAGTGCAGTGCAATAACAGCCACTTTATGAGCAAGTGTGTCGAAAAATATTGTTATTCCGCTAAATCCGGCTTGACTGGAAGCCGACCCCAATATAACTTTGGGAAAAGGCAAGGCAGATGATGATGATAATATCTCTCCACCACATTTGGGTAAAGAATGCCTATGATCAAGTTCGCGTTTTACGCAACGGCAGCATGAAGCTGTAATAAGTAAATAAATATTCAAGCGTGATGCTGGGATATGTATTGCCGTGTAATGTAGCATTTCTGTAAGGATTTAGTAGTTCTTGTGGCTGTTACAATGTAGATCATACTCGGAGATAAACTCGAAGTTATCAATGAAAAAACTCGTTAAAGTATTTTTGCTTTATTTTATATCACAATAACACACTAAAATCTCAAGTTAGTTTTATGCTATTTACAAAAATATATAAAGTCCTTAAAATCTAGATTTTATTTATAACAAATCAATATCAATCTTTATTTATGAACCCTGAGAGAGACAGATTTAAAATAACAATTAAAATTAATTTACAATATTAGACACAACATGTAGAAAACTTTACAAATAAAATTTAACTTTTACTTTGAATATGAGAAGTAAAACCAATATAAAAACAAATATTGCTTCAATTGTTGCATGCCCATTGTACCCACTATGGACATTCCCATTAAATACGGTCGCAGGTTTAAAAATCAAATGAAATTTTAAAGTTGACAACGCTACGTGAAATCTTAACTGTCTGTTGTCTCCAGTACGTCATGGGCTCATATGTAAGGTACGATGCAAAATAGCATGGATACTTTAATGTCTATTTTCCCGTGAACGTTTGAGTTCAAGTGTTCGAAAAATACTCATCGCGTCATTTCTCGCTTCACACGATTTTTTTCCTGTACTACCCATGCAATTTCACAACTGACTGTACATAAATGTGGACAACTGTATGGTTTATGACATACCGCTGCCCACTTGATGGGGACACTGATAATGGGAATAACGGGCATTCACGTTTCGATTTAATGTCTTTAATAAATTTTCTGTTGTTTCTCTTTATCTGTTTCAAATCATGTACATTAAATACTAAATGAGATGACATAAAGCTATGGGTTTCTTCATAAATGATCTTATCGCCAACGCATAGTAAAGACAGTGGTAATTACGGATGCCAGTAAAATAGTGACAAAACTTGTGATATCAAAATGGCGATGAGCTGCGTTGTAGAAACCGCCGTAGACTTGAAGGCCTGCTGTCTCGATACTGAAATAGAAAATATTATGTTAGTTGTTTTATCTATGGCAATGTTTGAATAGTCTTTTATAGGTGTCTTTATGGTACTAACAAACGATCATATTGGGTTTGGTACTACAGATTAGGTACGATGGGTCTTGGTATGACGAATTTGGTTCGACAAGATTGGTACTATAGATTTGATACGACAGCCTTGTTCCGTTTGCATCAGTCGACAAAATGTACGGGACAGCTGTTTTTTTTGTTTGCGATTTCAGGGTTGGTCCCATACTAAAAGTTTTTCATAATTATGAGTATTGCCAGTGTTTTCATTTATTGTCGTATTTTAATAAACACATTAAACAGGTTTGTACGCAGTTAAAACTGTGTTAAAACTTGTGAGTATGGTTAGCCTAATACGGAGAACAAAGTGACTGAATTCTAAGTAATAATGATTATAATTCTACGTATGTCTTAATAGTTTCTTAACATGAGATTAGCGATTTGAACCTAACAAATAAATTCTTCGGTTTTATATAATTATGGCTTTAGTCACAATAATGTACTATTATTTATGTCGAAATTTATTATCTCTAAGCAATTGGTTAACGAATAAAACAAACTTGAATATACAACGTGTTGATTTGAAAGTGTATGGCATTTCGGGAGGTAATTATGACAGACAGTCTGATACTCGCCGTACAACTAAGTTTCACACACACAAGCACTTCCCGCACGTTTGTTTAGGGAGTTATTTTGAAAACCAACTAAAATTAAAAAAATAAAATTAAACTTTATTATTGATTATTGACCAAGTATTGTATTTTTATATGATTATTTGTGACTTTTTTTTATAACCTCCCGAAATGTAATACACTTTCAAATCAAAACGTTGTATAGGTATTATATTTTCACATCTGAATGAGGTCGATGTTAGCTTAACGTAATGCAAAGGAAACACTAAAACAATCTTACTTTGATCCTTTTCTCTAGACGAAGGAAAATTGAATTGGGGTTAGAATTGACATTCACTAACAAAATATCACGTGGTTAGATCCCTTTTATGTTGAATTTTCATTCGTTGTTTTTTTTTTCTTAGGCCTTCACTCGGTCTGTGTATAGCCATTGTCAAGTTTAGAAACTATGAAGTATTTTATTCTTTTATGACCTTCAGAAGATTAACGCCCGTTTTCAGTAACCTACCGCAGTTCATAGATAGATAACTATCCCCGATAAACTGTAAAATTCTATCTATCCATCCACAACTTTGGTAGGAAATACTATCCGTCGGTAAGTTATAGGAAAGCAAGTAAGGACAAAAGGATAGATTTGTTTATCTTTAGTAGCTGCAACTGTAGATAGATCGCTTACTGAAAACGGGTGTTAAACACCACAAGATAATCTTACCTGAACTTGCAATAATCTCCATCGTAACTCCATCCGAGGTATTCTCCGGTCCTCAAGTTTTCACTCCTGAGCCAGTCTTCGAGAGGTCTGAAGTAGTCTCTGAGAGCTTCCCCGTTGAGCCTGCCTTCACCGATGGTCTCTTGAAGAATCTGGCTCCAAGGAGCTGAGGATCCACGCTCCATGATGCGTCTGGAATCAATGGAAAATACTTTTTTTATATTTTTGTAAAAAGTAAATGAAGGTGCGTGCTCTAAAAAATTTAAACTAAATCGAATGTATTTTCTAAAATAATTTAATGAATCGCCGACCGGCCTCATGCGACCGCGCTGTTATTGTCTTACTATTGTGTCTCGTTTCGCGGGTATTGATAGGTTAATGTCCTATGGGATTTTTAATGAAAATCTTTTGCTTTTGTTATGTTTAAAAAACCTCTTACAATATTAAATAAAAAATTGACAAAAAAAAATATTCGATATGTTTTATAGAGTTCTAATAGCAAACAATGATCAAGAGCTTTTAATCAACTTTGACTATTCAACCAGTGTTGAATACACCAGATTTCATTGTACTCTTTTACCTAAGTCGGTTGACTTTTGAGACATTATAATTAAGAATTAGTTATCGTAACTTTTCTTAAATACCAGAAGTTTTAGTAAATTTAAAATGTGACAATCTATTTTATTGCTCGTAACTAATTTATGTCGATTGATTCTTGAAAAGCAGAAATCAGAAAACCAATTCTCATTTATAGAATAACAGGCTGAAACACAATGAACACCACATATAAAACGAGAACCATAAGCCTTCCTAACCTACAATATCAGATTACTTAGGTAAGCCTGCCTGACTCACACAGCGACGTTAATTCAGGTAGGGTGTCAATTGTAGGTAACATGAAACCAGGAACACGCTTATATAATTCTTCACGGCGAGACAATGTGGATCTAGGGCTACCAAACCAAATTGTGTAACAGTATGGCTTCCTAGATTCTGATTATGTATGCACTGGACCTTTCCGGCAGGCCTTTGGTGTGTGGATTAATAGGGAGTTTATTGGTCGCTGTAAATTTGTTCCTTTCCACATGAGTTAAATTCAAAGTTAAAGTATTTCGAGCCATTACCACCGAATTAGCGTAACCGACAAAAACTTATCAAAGATTTCATAAATAATTAAATATGTTAAATTTCGCTTTAATTTTGCAATTATTAGCAGTAATATTTAAAAGAAAACTTCTCCTGTAAAATTTAGTTTTTGTCGGTTACGCTAAGTCGGCGGTAATGGCTCGATTTATTCGTGTGCTTTTTGGTGATACAGCAGGTCTTCCAGCTAATTTATGGAAACTCAAAAAGCTTCCCATTAGGCAAACACTCTTTAACAATATCAGAAATTAAAATTGATTATGATTAAAAATGACAAAATTGAGATATCAATTCAAATAAGATTACAATTACAATTAATTATTATTACAAAAATTAAAAATACTACTATAAATACTATAATTGACAGTTTTTGTGGGTTGGATTACCTACTATTTCATCATCATCATCATCTCAGCCGAAAGACGTCCACTGCTGGACATAGGCCTCCCCCAAGCGTCGCCACAGCGACCGGTCCTGCGCGTCTCGCATCCATCGGATTCCCGCGACCCTCGCCAGGTCGTCGGTCTACTATTTAGTAGGTTTGTTTTACGCTAGCTTGGCTAGTATTGTGGAAATTTTGTCAAAGATACTTTTTGGTTAGGCTGTACTTTAGGTTTCTGTTTATAAGATAATAACTATCTTTCTTCCCTGTCATCCATCAGACTATCGGGACGCTTTCCTGGAAACCGCGAGGGTACAGGCCTGGGTGCAAGCACCGGACAGGCCTGTCAACATCGACCTCGAAGCAGAGTGGTTCCAGGAGGCAATGTCGCAAATTTGCGACGAGGCGATGCCCCGAGTCCATCCAGGACGTGCTCGGCGCCAGGTGTACTGGTGGTCGCCGGAGATTGAGGCTCTGCGCGAAGCGTGCAACGCCGCGCGGCGCCGGTACACCAGGTACCGCAGGCGCCGCATTCGTCCGCCGGATGCGGAGGCCAGAGAGGCGGAGCTGTACGAGGGGTACAGAGCGGCAAGGCGCACCCTCCGAACGGAAATAAAGCGGGCCAAGTTGGAGGCCCGCAATGTGTGGCTGGAGATTCTGAACAGGGACCCATGGGGACGCCCTTACCAGGTGGTGCGGGACAAGCTCCGCCCATGGGCTCCCCCGCTAACTCAGAGTCTCCGGCCTCAGCTTGTGGAGGGTGTGGTGGCCAATCTGTTCCCTGAGCGAGGGGAACACTGTCCCCCGCTCATGGCTCCGCCACCTGCGGTGCCCGTAGCGGACCACACCAGCGACGACGACGACGACACTCCAGAGGTGACCGAGGTGGAGATGAGGGCGGTGGTACGAAGACTTAGTGTCAAGAACACCGCCCCAGGACCCGACGGCGTGCCTGGAAGGGCCTGGGTCCTGGCCATGGAGGCTCTCGGGTCTCGATTACGAGGGCTCTTTAGCGCATGCATGGAGAGAGGCCAGTTCCCTCTTCGCTGGAAGACTGGGAAACTGGTCCTCATCGCGAAGCCGGGGCGCCCCGCGGACTCTCCGTCCGCGTACCGGCCCATCGTGCTGCTCGACGAGGTGGGCAAACTCTTTGAAAGAGTAATTGCAGACCGCCTCGTCGGGCATCTATCACGGGTGGGGCCGGATCTTGCTGACGGTCAGTTCGGCTTTCGCAGGGGGCGCTCCACCGTGGACGCCATCATGCGCGTGAGAGCCCTCACGACGGGGGATGCGGTGACTCGGGGCAGGGTTGTCTTGGCGGTGTCTTTGGACATCGCCAATGCCTTCAACTCCCTGCCCTGGAGTAGCATCGAGGCGGCACTTCGGTACCATGAGGTGCCCACCTACCTCCGTCGTGTGATTGAGGCCTACCTGTCGGATAGGTTCATCATCTATCCCGGTCACCAGGGAGAGTGGAGACGGCGAGAGATGTCGTGCGGTGTTCCGCAGGGATCGGTACTAGGACCGCCCCTGTGGAACATCGGATACGACTACGTGCTGCGCGGCGACCTCCCCGACGGGGTCAGCGTGGTCTGCTACGCAGACGACACGCTAGTCCTAGCGCGGGGAGAGTCGTACCAGGCGGCGGCCGAAACAGCGACACGCGGGGTTGCGACAGTCGTGGAGAGGATCCAGCAACTGGGACTCAAGGTGGCATTGCACAAGTCCGAGGCTATGTGCTTTCATGGCCTTCGGACCGCGCCACCACCGGGTTCCCAAATAACGGTAGGGGGGGTTCACATCGGCGTCGGGTCGACGATGAAGTACCTGGGACTCGTCCTCGACAGCCGGTGGACTTTCGAGGAGCATTTCCGACGTTTGGCCCCCAAACTGGACAGGACTGGTGCCGCTCTGAAGCGGCTCCTGCCCAACCTAGGGGGTCCAGACGCCCCCTGCCGGAGGCTCTACGCGGGGATCGTTCGGTCCATGGCCCTTTACGGGGCGCCAGTTTGGGCGCCATCGCTGGGTAAGCGACCAGCGGCCAAACTGAACGCTTGCCAGAGGGTCATGGCCATCCGGATGGTGCGGGGATACCGCACGATCTCCCGCGAAGCGGCGAGCCTCCTTGCTGGCCTGCCACCGTGGGATTTGGAGGCAACAGTCCTTGCACGCATGCACGATTTGCGCGTGGAGATGCAACGCCGGGGCGAAACTCCGCTGCCACGACAAGTCGCGGAATGGCGGACAGAGTTCCGGCGGGATCTCAGGGTGGCATGGCGACTGCGACTGTCGCAACCCAGTGCTGGGCATGCCGTCATTGCGGCGGTAAGTCCCCTCTTTGAGGAGTGGTTGGAAAGAGGTCACGGCGTCCTCTCGTTCCGTATGACGCAGGTCCTCACCGGACACGGTAAGTTCGGGAGGTTCCTGCATCGGATCAAGGAGGAAAGGACGCCCGGGTGTCGCCACTGTGTGGACCGCCCGGAGGACACGGTGGAGCACACGGTAGAGGTGTGCCCCGCTTGGGCGGAGCACCGCCGTGTCCTTGTGGAGGCTATCGGCGGCGGTGACCTCTCGCGCCGGGCCCTGGTAGAGGCCATGGTCCGGAGCGAGGAGGGGTGGCAGGCAGTCGCCTCCTTCTGCGAAGCAGTAATGTTAGCGAAGGAGGCTGCCGACCGCGTGAGGCAACGGAACTCACACCGCCGCCGCCGAGATCCCGATCCCGATTACCGACCACCGTAGGCGCGGGCTCGCGGATAGCGAGCACTGGGTAGCTCGCCGTCCGGCAGTCTAGTAATAATCTGGACCGAGCCTAGTCGTCGACGGCGCGTTCTGTTCCACGCGCGCCTCAAGGAGATGTCAGCAAACTGTAGGGGCCCGGCAGGGCCGAAACCTCTGGGGAACACGGTATCCGAAAGGCTGTCACCGTGTCCCCCAGATCGATGGCAACGAAGGAACGGGGTAGGGGTTTAGTCAGTAAGAGTCTGACACACCCTCCCGCTCCGCCCAAGAGTGGGAGAAGTCATTCTGATGATTCCCCTACCGGAAAAAAAAAAAAAAAAAAAAAAAAAATCCATCAGACTATCGCTCATTTCCATTTTCATCTTTTCTTTGACTTCCCTTTCCCTCTCCATTATTATTGTCTCCATTATTTATTATAAATGTAAAAAAAAACATTCTGATAAAAAAAATCGATCGAATAGATTTTTTTTTTGTGAAGTCGTTCAAAAAGATTTTAGCTTACATAATCTTACTATATTTATTTTTCTTTATATACGGGTAGAAGATATCTTGGCTTAGAAGCCTGAACACACTATTTTGTAAGGCAGTATTCACAATTTTGTACAGTTCAAATGGACCATAGGTGAAACAGCGGTTTTCCAAGTCTATATCTTTGAACCATACTTGGTTACAGCCTAAATACTTTACTTCGAGATTACGCGATCTCGCAAGACACTCGAGTTATCGTTTTATGTCAGTTTTATTGCTTTAATCTCCAAATAAAGCCGTTTTAATAATATATTTGCATGTATTATTATTACGCAAAGAGGCTGTTATGAGTGAGATGAATATGCATATCGTAGATACAGGTTTTAACTAAGAAATTAATGTAATACGAACAGAGGGCTGAAAATTAACTAAATGAAGTAGTAAACTAGGAGAAAAATCCGATCAAGTGCGAATCGAATTCGCGGACTGTAAGCTCCTTACAAACTTACCTATGTAAATGCATAGTTCGATTTCCTAATCGAGTGATGAATACTTTTCCGAATCGCAAAAACAGTAATAATTTTGTAACGTAATTACAAAACGGCTTTCAGACTTTTTCTTTTGTATTTTAAAGAATGAAAACTTGCTCCTTTCCAAATTCCAGGATCCTAAGTCAACGAAAAGTAACCTATAGGTTTTCATTTGCGACTAGTAAAATATGCGCTATAAGCTGCTTTATCTTAAGATATTAAAGAAGTTTGATTTTTTTACTGCTCTATAGGGTAGCAGACCTTGATATTACAGTATTTGATACTAATTTTTGCGCAATATCTTCACAAGTTCCTGAAAAATGAGTCATGACAAACAAACAGCCATTCGAACCGAAAGGAGATCCCACAGAAATCTAAATAATAAGTCGATTTTTAGATTTCTGTGGGAGATCCTGTGAGGATGAAGTTTTTACCGACTGAGACAAAAAATACTAAGTACTCTATTTTCTCGAAATTACAGAACCATTTTCGCTGTTTCGTCTTTCGATCTCGGTTAATTGTTTTGCAAAGTGATTAATCATGGCTCGGACAATAAACAGATTCTTGTTTTCCTGTCTGAGTAAGATTGATATCGTTTTTCATTATTTGTATAATGCTTTCTCGTTGAATCTACCTAATTTGATAAGGTTAAAAGGTGATGGGGTCAATCCAGTTCAGTGTTGGCACGAGCACAATTCAAATGTCAAATAATTTTCATTAAATTATCTGCTAGATCAGTTAAATTGAGACTAATTTGAGAGCTAGTGCTATTAAATGTCAAATAATTAATCCATAACTTTTCCAGAAGTGGTTAAATAGGTCATCAGTATTTTTTATTTAACATTTACGAACAGGAGAATGCCTTGTATCATTAAATCCGCCGGCTCTTTATAGGAAGTGTTATCCGACTTAATGATACAAGGCGTTCTATATGCATTCTATGTTTTTTTAAACTTAGTTTAAAAGACGACTATACCTTTTAAACTACTATATTACTATACGTTTAGGCGCATATTTTGACGCGCGAAAATTTAAACTTACTCGTATATAGGGTAGGTACTTTCCGGTGACCTGGAATCCTAAAATTATGCAAAATTTTGTAGTGCAGATAAAGACATTAGTTTTACCTTTTCGAAAGACTTCTATCTTGTTTCATTTTTTACATGTCTGACCGATCACAAAACAAATTAAACAACATTACATTTTTTGAAAAACTGTACAGCCATTTTTCCTTACATCAGTGAGAGTAGCTTAACCTCAATTACCTAACTTTAATACAGCTATACGGTATGATTCAATAAGATTCTCACAACGCAATACCAACAGCTACTATAAAACAGATTTCGATCTGCATTCGCTTACATAAGTGTCCAGTCTATGGGATAAAATGTAGACTATGCGGTCTGGACCCTAAAATGTTGCTTTGTCGAATTTATTTGTAGCTTAGAATTAGCATTAGCGACCTTATAACGTTCCCACTGCTGGGACTCAGACCTCCTCTCTAGGAGAGGGGATGGGCCGTAATCCACTGCTCGGGCCCAGTGCGGATTGATGGATGTCACACGTCTTAAAATTTTTGGTTCTAGGACACGCCGGTTTCCTCATGATGTTTTCTTTCACCGTTTTGAGAGCATTAGCTTTATAATTTTCCCACTGCTGGGACCCAGACCTCCTCGCTAGGAGAGGCAAAGGTCCGTAGCAAGATCAGTGGGGATTAGTGGTTGTCTTTCAATTTTTGGTTCTAGGGCATGCTGGAGAAACCCATTCGATATTATTCTCCACTGTTTAGAGAACTGTTATGAAATAAATTACACAAAGTAAGGCATCTGCCCGCCATTATACAATATATACATACTTTGTATAAGATTACAGTGTACAGAATATTTACAACACTTAAGGAAGCATTGTATCCTGTACATATATCTACCATTAATTAATCATTATCTATGTGTAGCATCTATCACAAGCCTACAGATCCCACCTACATTACTCATGATTAAGCAGCGAGGCCTTGTGATAAACAGAGCACATTTATTTGAATGATACACCCCATTCCCCGAATCACTAGGACATTACCTCCAGACACAGTATTGCAATTTAAATATTTAAGCCTGCTGTTGGAAAAATAGGCCTGAAATAATTTTGTGTTATGTGCTTACAAGCCAAAGGCTCTTTATAGGGACTGTTATTGTCTTAATCATAAAAAAACATTAGCCTGTCGAATTCAGGCTTGTAAGTATTAATTATCGGAGGTATATATAAAAGTCCAGCAGTGGACGTCTTTCGGCTGAGATGATGATGATGATGATGATATATAAAAGGAGAAATTGATTGACTAGCATATCAATACAGCTGAAACTACTGAGACTAGGAGCGTGAAATATTTCACAAGATTTCCTTGTACGACGCAGGCGAATATTAAGAGAGTATTTTCTAAAATTCGCCTCCTAAGGGGAGGAAACGCGGCAAATGGCAAAATAATAATTACAGCAATCGTAAATTTTAGTCAGTAAAAGTCTCACACTCCGTCTACCCAGAGCAAAAAACTTTGAGTGATGAATTCCCACAAAATACAAGGTAACAAAGTACAGTTATACATTTTAGGCCTCCAATACTTCTGTCCAGCGTGATTTTCGCAACCGCTCCGACCCATATGCCCAGGCTTCCTATACCTCCGTATAATGGTAATTAGAACAGCAGCGAAGTCACGATTTTGGATTACAATTGGATTTTGCATCAGCGCGAATTGTACGCTGGCGTATTTATTATGTTCTGTGTAAGTAGGGACGTAAATGTAGTTACATGGTTTTAAATTTGTGTTGATTCTTGCGATTGGGATCTTCGTAATCTTATCTTTTTTCAATGTCTTGGTGTCTAAATATCGTGTATATTTTTTTTGTTTTTTTTTTCCTGTTCCTGCGATATCATCAGTATGATTTCTTCCACAGTTCCTTTTTTGCCCTCATTCTAATTTCCCGGGGTTCTCTTTTGTTCTAAACAGGACCCCACCTGGCTACGACCTTGTCGGGCCCATACAGTTTGCTCACATTTCTTCAAGGCGCGCGTGAAAGAAGTTCTGTATTCATTTTCGCAAAAATACAGATCTGATGAAATAATGGTGACAGATACTTTTTTTACTTATTAGGAAAGATTTCGTCCGTTTTAAAGAGCTTGACAAATAATCCTGGCCGAGCTATTAAGTGATCAAGGTAGGCTTAATTGATGTTGTGACAAAGAGTAAACTTAAATACAGCAATTTGGGATGTTGCCAGAGCGTGGTAGCGTAGTTTTGGCCTCAAAATGAGGTATCAGGAGTCTATGAGCCTGAGTGATAATGGTAAGATTATAAGTACTTACGATTTTATAATTATCATATATAAAATCTGCACTAAAAAAAATTAGGTAATTGGTGGTGATCACATTAACTCATTATTATTATTAGCAATTATTCTCTTTATTTTGGAACTATTGCAAATTTTTAGGCGGTTCGAATAACCACTTAATTTTTTTATTCTTTACTTGTTTACTAAAGCTGCATATCCATAAAGATAAGCTTTATAAATGTGCATTATGTAAACAATGTAACCGTATCGATGAACCACAATCTGCTTGCGAGCGCCAATGCTGTAACTAAGACCGCTGAATGTACCAGGCGGCCATAAGACGGTAGAAGGTAACAATGTTACAAGTTACAACAGTTGCGCTACCGTTTCCAGTTGGTAAACCAGTCGATGCACTAGTTGATATCAGGAATGAGTATACCAAGACTTTATAACCGTTTGGTCTAAGTAAAATGTAACATTCGAGTTTTTGTTTCGTTAAGAAATTGCCTATTAAAGTTGCAGTATTTAATTATGGACAAAGGGCTGGCTTTTACTTCGGTCAGAAATTAAACATTGCCATACAACGTGGCAATGCCACCAGTCTTTTGGGCACACCTCCGGTCGACAACGATGCGGAAGAATTTTTTGACCCCATATTTTAGGTTTAGAGTAAGAGTTAGTGTCGCCGGTCGGGGATTCATGAAATAATTAGATAAGTGTCTTTATTTTTCATACTATATCTATGTTTATTAAAAATGAAAAACCATTTATAGATCCAATATGTTAATGTATTGTAGTAACATTTGTTTTAAGCTATTCTTAAATTAAACTAACTCGGTCAGTATCTTAGGTAATAAAAAAAATAATTTAAATAAAACTAAACATTTTGTTAGTTTTTAGGTTACAAAATCAATCGCCAGCCTTATCTTAATTACCGCTTTGTGTAGAATGACTAAATTTTACAATAATTATGTGTGATTAAGCAATTAACTGTTCCTAATTTGGTCTAGAAAACTCAAATAAATGCCTATTTCAAAAAAATATATTCAAATAGTTAAATGCCGACTGCTATAAAAGTTTTACATCATAGGCTCGCTATTTTAAAATGTAAAAATGTTTTAAAACTCTTTGTATTTAAAATTCCTGAATAGAAAAATATAGCTCACTGTGTTACTATGTTTTGACATTTAAAGTCTGTTTTTTATACCCTGAGACTAAATTAACACAGACAAATGTGAAACTTACAATAATAATGATGCCAGTTCTTTTGTGTTGTGACTAATGTGACAATCCACCTAATGTCATTTTATCCTCAGAGATTAAAAAACAGACTTTACATTCCAGGTTGCCTGGAAGAGATCGCCTAAGATTTGAGAAACTAACCTAAGAGATTATCCTAAGTATAATAAAATGTCTAATTCTCATTTTCCTTCCGTCCTTTCTTAATTCATAGAATCATCGCAATTTCGTTTTGATTCAAAAGAAACTATTCTACAATATTTTGCAATCCCTCCTATGTCAACGATGCAATTAGACCTAATTAACATTGTTAAAATTTTATGCAGCATAAAGTTTGTCAACAGTAATAACAACTACATTACAGTTTGCAATTAAATATTCTGTTTGAAATTCGTCTGTCCCACACTTTAGGAATTTTAACCGAATGCGATGCACAACTGACGGATTATGAAATGTCGTTGTAATCGCTACCGCTAAACTGTGGGATGGCCTTAATTTGTAAAACTGTCATTAGGTAATTGAACCGTTCTGTTTGTCTATCAAACTGTAGTACTTTAAACTTCTAGAGGATTATTTTGATTGATTGAGGGCTTAATTACAACAATAATATGGTACAAAATTATGAATCACTTGGATATTTGAGGAGTTAGTGTAACAATATTAACATTGTTTGGAAAGCAAACGAGGTACCTATATAAATACATATATTAATTATAGTTATTACTTATATTTTAAACAAATATATTTGTCTCTTTCTATGGTGCCTGTATGGGCGTGATGAATTATGACGCTTTGAAGTAGTTTTATTCTTTTTCATATTTATTCACTAAATTATTTTTAATTTTCCAATAAAATAGTAAAAAATAGTACACGAATATTTCCTAATTAGTGTGTTATCCCAAAAAATTTCTTAGTTTGTAAAAAAGAGATCACAATATCTCCATTTATAAGTATAGGATGGAATATTTTAAATGCCCATCGCTACAATGTATCACTAGCTTCAAAACTATATTCAACAATGTAACAATATTAACGAATAAAATTTAATAATGCAACCCGCATCCATGGCGACAAGTGGCTACATCCGCGAGGAGACGCGCAATTGTCTGCACCATGCTTTATTTTTATAACCACTTGCTAAAGGAATTTCTACCGTATCTTAAACTAGTAAAGTTGAAATTAGCTCAATCAATTTATCTATTTTAGGATATTTACGCACGAAAGAAATTCAGCTTTGAGTGGAAGAGATACAGTCGAAATTAGTTCGGATCGATGTTCTATTTAGGGGGTTAATACTGCTAAGAAATTTGAACTGTATTCCAAAGGATTAAGGGCGACATTACGTTGTTAAAAATGCTTATAATTAGTGGTATGAATAAATTAAAAGTTATCGAAATTAAAATGCATTTTTCTGTGACACGTTTTCAATGTTGCAACGTGTTCATCAAGGACTTTTCATTTAGAGCTTGTGACATAATCTTATTATAAATTCTATGTAATTAGCATTTTCCCGTAAAAACAGTTAAAAGTGAACTTATTATGTCTCGATGGTTTAGTAAAATGGACGAACTGTGTGTACCTAACATTATTAAGAATGAGTCATTTACTAAACCCTAATCAATACTAATTTTATCAGATATATTTGCAACTTAACCGAGGCATATAAGCAACCAGGGTCAAAAGAAAGCGACAAAAAAAAACGCGTTAATAGAATAATGTGCTCATGTCAGTGGAAAAGTGATTTGAATATTGTGTATTGTAAGATTGCTCTCTACAAAATCTAAATTGTAACACAAAATGAATCCAATAATCTAGGTACATTAAAAAAATATATAATTATGTAGCATTAAATCCAAGGACTGGAACAATTTACCTACAGCAGTCTTCCCCTTCGATTATAATTAAGGTGTCTTCAAGGCTACAGAATAGGTTCTTAATAAACTAGTGCGCTTCAACATTAACGATCAATCACTGCTTACCATCACATGGGATCGTAATATTATCGTCATTATTTTAAACGAAAGATGTCCACTGTTGAACATAGGCCTACCTCAAGTGTCACCACAATAAACAGTCCTGTGCGTCTTGCAATTAAGTTAGTGCTTAAGGCTGGCGCGAAGTGTCAATTTTCCATACAAACGTAATACCAAAATCATTTGCAGTTTAAGCATATTTACACCATAATATGATGTTATTCGGATTCAGACAATAATTATCTAGGTTCCTACGTCGTCTTTCTGTTGAAAAACTTACCCCAAACGAAATTTAAGCGAATTTAATTTTGCACATTTTTACACCGAAAATGTCATGTTTTTATTTGTTTTTTTCTATATTATAAACAACAATACTTCAAGATATCTCTCCGTAGGAACACAGATATTATTATCAAGTTATAAAGAAACGAAAAGAAATTGGAAAATCATTAATTTTTCATTCATCATTTTTGGTATTACGGTACACATCCAAATTTCTCCCAAATTTTCAATAGTTTTTATTGCTATCGCAGCAGGCAAATGTCAGTGTGTGGGAATGACATTACCTCAGTCAGTGTGTCTCAGAATGATTTATACTATCTGGATTGATTACGTCAACCTCAAAAACGTACTCACAAAAGGGTATCTTATCTCTTTCTACCATGGTGTCCATAGACGAGTAAGAAAGGGACACGCTACCTCTTTCTATGCTCCGTCTTGCTGGGTACATTTTTTTCCTTTTTGCTTGTCAAACAAAAATATGAACTTAATGGCAATGAAAATGAAGTACACTTCAGATTGTGTGATATTACTTCGTAATCATTCCAGGGTACACAAAGTCCTTGCGTGTGTGTCGCTCCTACAGGGTTACCTACTTATCATAGGTTCGAAAAATATTTGATGGAAATTCATTTCCTATAAAACTTTTCAACAATTATCGTTTCGTTTTAAGGGTTCCGTACCTCCCGCAAAAAACGTACGTTTTGATACTCTCTAAGTAATCAAAATTTATAGGGTACATCCCGATGACCTAGAATCATGAAATTTGGCATAAAAAAGGTCTTATAGCAAATATAGGGAAAAGTCTGAAAACTGAAAATTTGTAGTTACGCCACTAGAAAATCGGTTCCCCTCCTATAGGCATTCACACTAGCGTAGGGGTCATATCGCACAAGCGGTTTGCGAGCGTTTGTTTCTTATATTATATAGATTTTAATCACCATAGATTCATTAAGTCGTGATTTATTTTTGTTAGTTACATCTCATGTATTAATAGGTTTGTTCTTTTTAGGGTTCCGTACCTCAAAAGGAAAAACCGGGCAAGTGCGAGTCGGACTCGCGCACTGAGGGTTTCGTACCAACCTACCTATAAAAACAGTTTAATTCTCGAATCGAGTCTTGAAGACTTTTCAATTTTTTTTTCTTGTGACGTAACTAAAAATTTTCAGTTTTCAGACTTTTCCTGATATTAGTGCTATAATACCTTGCTTCGTGCCAAATTTCAAGATTCTAGGTCAACGGGAAGCACCCTATGAGTTTTGATTCCTTTGACAGTGTGGAAATGTACGTTTTTTGCAACATAAAAGGGCGTATCTTTTTTTCCCGTCAACTTACAAGTTTGATTTTTGCACAACTTCAAGGGACCGCGGATTTCAATATATGGTTTTAATTTCAACTTGATACCTTCACGCGTTCCTGAGAAAAAGGGTCTTGACAGACGGACGGACAGACGGACAACAAAGTGATCCTATAAGGGTTCCGTTTTTTCCTTTTGAGGTACGGAACCCTAAAAACGGAACCCTTATAGGATCACTTTGTTGTCCGTCTGTCCGTCCGTCCGTCTGTATTATAGCACTAATATCGGGAAAAGTCTGAAAACTGAAATTTTTTAGTTACGTCACAAGAAAAAAAAATTGAAGTCTTCAAGACTCGATTCGAGAATTAAACTGTTTTTATAGGTAGGTTGGTACGAAACCCTCAGTGCGCGAGTCCGACTCGCACTTGCCCGGTTTTTTTTCTTATATTTATATTCTCTCTTATGGTGTGCATGTGGGAACACTAGACTACGATTTGATTACTACTATTTCGACAGCTTTTTGATAAATATTATTTTTATTGTACTTTTGGTTATCAATCTTAATCTGACTGTTAATATTGTAATCTATACTTATAATAAATTTGTAGAAGTATAAATTCTGTAATTGAAAATATCAAAAAAAGTAATGGCTGGGGGTGTTACGAGACCGACACCGAACTCATTTTTTTTTTAATTAGGTAGGTTGTACTTAGGTTTACTTTTATAGGGCGCAGACCGTATAGATTTTAATTTCAAGTGTAAGTAGTATACCTACTTGATAGTGTGTAGGTAACGTAGGGTATTTTAGTATTCTTAGGTAAGATTAGTCATTCGTATAATTATGTAGATATTATTTTTTAGGCATTTTGCTTATTTATTGATATACATAGAAGTGAAGGTACTACACTAAAAACTTATTGATAAGTTTTGTCATCCACGCGAACGAAGTCGCGGAACGAAGTAGTATGGAAATATTGTAAACCCAATATTTTTTTGAAAAGAGTAACCATGAAGTTTCTTGCCGGTTCTTCTCAATAGGAAACGACGAATTGGAACTACGCACTAGATTCTGACGTTTCACAAGTGTCCATGTAGGCCCACGTAAAATAAAAATATTATTGATTTCCATTCGATAGATTGATCACTACAGAACACTTTTTTTGCATTAAATTTATTTTTAGGATAACATTAAAAGTGACGACCCTATTTCTTCAATGGAGCATAGGTAATCTGGAGGTGAATCACGGTGTAAATCACGGTAGTGTGAACCCACCAAGTCATGCAAAAATGTGGCATCCTTTTCTCGAAACATTTAGAGCCATTTTCAACCTCTTATAAATTTGTTGTGGACGAAACTAGATCAAGCAGGCTTCTTAAAAAGACGATATATTTCAAATCTCATTAAATTTTCTTATCAAAGTTTCTAAATTGTGTCACTCACTGACTGAATGAACATAAAATGTCTAAGGTACTTTTAGCAGACATAGAGACAGAAGTTTCAAATTTTGATTACAATTAGTGTTTACTGTACAAACCAAGGGAAAACTAAAATATTCTGCAATTTCGGCCTAGTTTTCTAGATACACCAACTGCATATATAACTTAGTAATCCCATATAAATGTATAGGATTACAAAGTTACATTTTTAAGATTTGACTTGGTAATCGCACTAAACGATTTACTTAATTACTTTTGAGATACATTGTGTTTTCATGCGATTACAAAGCTAAATTCATTTATTTAAAACATACAAGATATTTTGACTTGGTATAATATGGATCTCACATATTTTTACGGTAGAAGAGTAGTGTTGCGAGACTTGAGTTTTTTACAAGCTGTGTTTTTGATGGAATTATTTTGTCAAGTTCAAAACTGTTCCATATTATGCTGTGAAGATTGTCCAACTCACACGTACACACACATATGCAATTTCGCATTTGTTTTTGCCAAACAAAGATAGCAATATACCGCGAACGTATTTTATTTTCATCTCAACTCAAAGTAGCGAGCGATCTACGCAGGATCCTTAACCTAGCTATTTTTTAATAGTAAAAATACATACTTTTGTCTAGGTGGACCAAAATTCAATTAAACCAACAGCTAACTCCGCAGTATAGAACTAGTCTCACAACAAACCATTACGTGTATAAATTTAAATGAAACCGTAACGGTCAAGGCCGCTCGGCTTCACGCTTCGAGCCAGATAAATATCTACGATTTATGTTAAACCGAACTTATTATACATATTATTGATCCCTATCGTTTTTATTGGGTTCGGTATCTATTCGTGTCGCTGCTGGAATCTTTTAGATTTTAGTGATTGGCAATTAAATGAATGTGATTGTTTTATTTAGATGGACTTGCTGATTAAGGTTTAAGGTGAATGTTAGAGTAGCCTGTGAACCTCAAATATTGGTACGTTTTTTTGTAATATGTACGAGTAATTGACTATCGGATAGTAAGATAATAAAAATATATCATCTTTTATTCCTTTCTTGCCCTTGTCCCATGTTACTTGGGGTCGGTGCAGTTTTTGTTTTTTTCTGTCCTGTCACTCATCTCGCTATCAACTACTCCCTTTTCTTTCATATTACTTCTCACACAATCCATCCCGTTTTTTGTTGGCCTTTCTCTG
Organism: Mythimna separata; assembly: GCA_030763345.1. Taxonomy (NCBI): domain Eukaryota; kingdom Metazoa; phylum Arthropoda; class Insecta; order Lepidoptera; family Noctuidae; genus Mythimna; species Mythimna separata. The sequence continues at coordinate 2,095,568 of CM061175.1, forward strand.
CCTTTCTATCCGTCGATACTACTTATAACAGTTTTAGTAGCATGCATTTCATCTTCTAAACATTTTTAGTACTAGTGACTTGTTGTTAGGTATTTACACAATTCTCCTCATTAACATACGCGGATCTCTCTAACATACAGAAGAGTTAAAATACTTTAAAAAACGGATGCAAACCAACAAGCGTAAGCCAAGATTACCTATCTATATGTCGCAGGTTTTTCATAAAATTAGGTTTTTGATCAAAAACCTAGGTTTTTGACGAAAAACCGGAAGATGACCAATATTAAACTCAATTTCATCATAAACCTATATCAATCCAGATTTTTGATGAAAAACCTGAACTAGTTTGGGTTTATGATAAAGTTGTTGTCAAAACCACGGTTTAGCTTTGTTTTATGATAAATAAATCAATTTAAATTAAATAAATAAAACAATCCATCATCATTTGCAACTTAGTAGAAAGAAGACAATTGTTTATTTATCAAAAATGGCCCATGGAATGTTACTTTGTCAATTCCAAAAAAAAACTTCCTTTCATAGAACCATTCAAAGGCCACCATGTAAGGCTCTCTCATTTAAATTGATTTATTTGTCATAAAAAAAAGCTAAACCGTTGTTTTGACAACAATTTTATCATAAACCCAAACAAGTTCAGGTTTTTGATCAAAAATCTGGATTGATACAGGTTTATGATGAAATTGAGTTTAATATTTGTCATCTTCCGGTTTTTCGTCAAAAACCTAGGTTTTTGATCAAAAACCTAATTTTATGAAAAACCTGCGACATATACATCACATGTGCCTATCAGTCATTTGTCCACTAACTCCTATTATAGTAATCGATAGAGCTACTCACGTCAGAATCTTTCCAGCTTCCTGATTTCTGTAGAAGTCACATTTGTGTAGAGGTCGTGACGGGTCACCGGGGATGAACTGGCCGGTCCTTTCACATACTGCCCGGTAGATCTGGAACTGTAGCACTGTGCTCACGAAATATCTGTGGACAATGGAAAATGTGGTTTAATTCAACAATATTATAATCGATGAAAGGTAATAAATGTACCCTAGGATTGTGGAAATATTGTAAACACAATTATTTTTTTTGGAAAGAGTAACCATGGAGTTTCTTGCCAGTTCTTCTCGATAAGAAACAACCAATTGAAACCGTGCACTAGCTTCGACTTTTCATAATTGCCCATGTATGCCTATGTAAAATAAAAACATAAATAAATAAAAACATGTTTGATTGATTTGATTGATTAACCTGAAAAAGATGAGAAGGGCATCTCTATTGGTTTCATCGATATCATTATCATAGTCAAAAATATATAGAATGAACTACGCTACCGCAATGTTACATCGTTTTTAATTTCCCAACGATAACACTAGAATGGACATCATACGTAGGTATTCTAGTCAGAAACAACTATACCTATAATATAGTACAGACTATCAAAAATATCAAAAAAATTCTAAACATTATACAGACATTCTAAGAGAAAAAAAATATAGCACTTCGTATATATAAGCTGTGATATTATTTTCATAGAAAAATCAAACAAAGACAAAGTTCTGAATCAACATTCTGTCATTTTAGAATGCTGAAAGTAGAAATGACAGCCGTTTTCTTTAAATACTATTTTAAGAGGAGCAACTTTGACAAGATGAAAAGTATTTTTGAAAATGTCTACGTCTTAACAAGAATGATATCATAATAATTTATTCATTAATGAGTTTTTGGAAACTCCATATTCATCGTGATTAGTCTTAGCGAAAGAAGAAAAGCTGACATGTTTTTGATAAATGAAGTCTAGGAATAGGTAATCAGGCTTGAGAGTTAAGAACCTAATGGCAAAATACATATTTTGGTGTGAGGTTTAAGCGATAGCTAACATTAGGCCGACGCGCACGTGGACCACGCCTGATTTGTACGTATAACCACGTCGCGTGGCGTGGCTCTAATGTAGCTCTACAAGTCTAGTTGCTATGTAAAATGTGTGGAAACCGACGCCGACGTGCTCAGATTGGTGTTGGTGGCCCTCGTTTGCCCAATGTACCAATGTTGTGTGTTGTATGTGTGTATGTTGTGTAATGTATGTATGTAACGTGTTGGTATGTGTATGTGTGATGTATGTGTATGGGTAATGTTTGTGTGTGTGTGTTCTACCTTTACACTACATTCAACTAGTTTTATTCAAACGCGTGTCAATAATATCTGAGAAACAATTTGATTCCGTGCTCATTATGACAGCTTATCGTAAACAAATATCAAATACTCTCACGGGAATTCAGCATGTTACGTCAGTCATGTTAATACAAGTCGGTTCACTGACTTAATACGTTAACGACAAGTTAGTACTTATCGTAGTTTAGTTAACCGCGGTTAGAGGAAGCCGACAGACGTAAATTATTGGTTTGTCTAGATGGTGAGGCAACTGTTAAATGGGTCAATTTTGTTAGGTAATTAAAATGTACTGAGGACTATTTATAGTCTCATCTAGATCGTGTAATATTTGACATAGTAATGGCTGGTTTCTATGATTTACTGATAGTTTTCGGTTTTGTATGAAGGTTTAGTATATTGTAAAAGATTTAATAATAATGTTATATATAAATTAGCTGTATAGCTAAATTGTGCTGTTTCATTGCCGTGTAAAGACAATTGTCCAGTTTTCCAAATTCTAAGTGTTTATGCTAAGAATTGCTCATAGCAATAATTTTTGTAAAAGACTGCAACTTTCGCTATAACTCAGGATGACACTTTTCACAATATGTGGGCTGGACATGTCTACTGCATGCCAATCGAGCGGTGGGCTAGTCACAAAATTGGTTCCCTGAAACCACACGACACGAAATTACGAAAAAGATGGCAGGACGACTTGAATATCATTCCTGAGAATTAGCAAGAAGTAGAGATGAGAACAATGGAGAGACGCTTCTGTCCTGTAGTGTGATATGTAGTATAGGTTTGATATAATAACCTATGATAAAAACCTTGATATATCATTTTTGTAGATCTTTGGCAGTCATTACGGATAGTCAGAAGCCAGTAAATTTGACTCCAGTCTTGCCATGAAGTACCGTGTTACCCCAGTTAATGGGTTGTGGAGGTCTGGTAGGCAGCCGCTCCTCGTAAAATACTGGTATTCAGCTAAATCCGGCTTGACTGGAAGCCGACCCCAATATAGTTGGGAAAAGGTTAGGCAGATGATGATAAAAACGGAGAAATGGACTTCTAAGTCCATTGTGTCAGTGCCAAACTAGTTTCGTTTAATGGAAATTCCGATATATAAATTAATTTAGTTTCGGTCATCTAAATTATGTAAATGATTACTAATTATTGTGATTGCTAAACTTTACCTTCGAACCTCTATAATCTTAATTGACGCCCTATCGCGTGTCAGGTTTTTTTTAACCTTCGAGAGTTCAAGAGTGTTTACAAATAGCTCTTGCATAAGAACTGCATTTAAGTTGACACTTAATTATCAAATGTATCTACATAACCTATCTTAATCTGTCTACATAGATATGTAGCACTAATCTCATCTCTCCAGCCTATTTTGTCCCACAGTTGGGCAAATAAATCAAAGTATTTATTTCAAATAAACCATTAGCAGTTACTTTTGAATTGTTGAGAAGTCAGAAAAACGACACTTGACGCTTGCGTAGATGTCTATGGAGCAAAACAACTATCTCTGTTATATATTTCATTGTTGTCGTGTCTATTGAAAAAATTGGAATGCGCGTGTGCCAAATTTCATCCTAATCTCTTTGGCAGTTTCAGCGTGAAAGAGGAACAAACATATAAATAAACAGTCACAAATTGTTACTTAACCTTATATGTATTAGTGTGATTAGCAATTTTTAATTGGAAACAAGCTGCAATCTATCGATATAAGTAAAGTTACTAATACACTTTATGTAGTATTAAGAGTTAATTGCTTTAGAGATCCTCTGGCAAACAGATAGATACAAAACTCAGCCAATGATAGCAACGCGGAACCCTAATAAGAAATTAGTTTCAATAACCAGTCGGATTAAACACTAGTTAGTATCAACAGGTTGCTAAAACTAAAAAGTATCGATAAAAAAAAGGGTGTCAGTCATCAAAATTACTTACTTAAACTAAACCTGTCTAGAATCAGTACACTAAAACTAATAGCAGTAAGGCTGTGTGCAGACACAGGCCGCTTTTCCACCTGTAGCGAGCTATTGATGTATAATGTAATCAAACGCTTGATCGAGTTCACCACAGTCACTCGCATGCGAGTTGCTCAGTGGACACAGCTACCCGATGAAAAAAAATACGCTGCAATAGTGTCATTGAAGTTATCTACTCTCAAAGCTGCAGGATACTTTAAAAGACTTACCAAAACCCTGGATAGGTAAAGAGAAATTGAAGAACGATGGCTGATTGTAGTCAGTAAAATTTTGTCACTCTACTCTAAAACAGGGAAGTTATTTAATGAATGAAGTCTGTCATTCATAAAAATGAAGCTTACTGAATATTCGAAAGTGTAAATCTCTATGAAGATGAACATAGGCAATAAAAACACATCAAAATATAGAATTTAAACATAAAATATCAGGAAGCAGGCTTCCTGCCAAAAACTAATCTGAAGTAGATTTGAAGAAGAACTGACTATACATGAAACTACTACTATACATGAAATAAATATATCCCTTGCATGATTAGTTGTTCAGGTGTAAACTGGTCTTCGTGTTTATGAAGTACAAAACTTCATTTCTAGTGTGCTCACTGTCTTACACCTAATTACTGAAGTCATTTCTCTGGTTCAATAAGTGCGTGCGAGCAGTGTGTTAAGAAATTGGCCCCGTTTACATGTCAGAATTGTTTCGACAGGCTATGGCTATTAGATCGCGTGTTTTTGTAATAGGAGCATCGCGGTGAGTAAAATGATGCTTGAGGTGACCGTAATAATATTAACTGTCGTATCGAGGTGAGTGTAATGCAATAGTAGGAGATTTAGTTATCAAGTCGATTTTTTATGGTATTCAGTTCCTATTCTATTGCTTTCTATTTCGGTATTGACTATCGGTTGAGTACAAAGAGTACGAGACAGATAGACATCTATCTGTATGACGACAAGTATCGTGACACCCCCTTCATGCATCCGGTTGTGGATTCGAATTCGGCAAGGGCCAAAGTGATTTTTTCATCAAATTATTCCAAACTAGCTGTCCCCTGCGGTTTCACCCGCATTTTTCATTACTGCTCCGCTCCCGTGGGTCGTAGCGTGATGGTATATAGCCTATAGCATTCTTCGATAAATGGGCTATCTAACACTGAAAGAATTTTTCAAATCGGACCAGTAGTTCCAGAGATTACCCCCTACATACAAACTTACAAACATACAAACTTACAAATTTTGCCTCTTTATAATATTAGTATAGATGGTACATACTTCCGAAATAAAAAGACTCCTATGCGCTTTTCTAGGACATCGTCTACCCGGGTTCCTTTCTTTTAAATTCGTTCAACCGTTTTAGCGTGAAAAAGTAAAAATACACACAAACATACCCACTTATACATTATAAACTTTCGCCCTTTATGATACTGTGATAAGCAATTTGATTGAGTTGATAGCACAGAAATCTAAATAGATTTCTGTGATTGATAGCATAAAGCATCAGTACTCAACACGTCAATAGAAACGTCCATAACCCATCGTTAATGCTACACAAATGAAGCTATATAATGAACTATTTACGCTCATTAACCAAACCATTAAATATGATGAATATCTCAATAAAATTACCATTTCAACTCTATTACACCAGTTTTTTCTTTAGAATTCTTAGTAGTAGTTACTTTTTATGTCACACAGTGGTAAACAGGCACATACCCTGCATTGTTTTTTTGTTTTTAGGAGTCCATTTTCGAAAGGCTTTGCTCATTTGAAGTTAGGCTTAAGTCAGTCCTAAGGCCTAACCTCCAATCACCCGAAGCCAAAGCGAAGTGCATTATTTCATCAAACCTGTGATCAAACCCACCCTTGTGATTACCATCAGTATATCGAGAGCCCCAAGACAACTTTAAAAAAACACTCACGAAGCCCTTTTATGGAGTAGAGTAGAAATGAGAGTGAAATAGAGTAGAACAGAGCAGAATAGAGGAGAATAAAGCCGAGTAGAGTAATAGTACAGAATAGAATAGGGTCGAATAAAAAACAATAATTTAGAATGGTGACTTATCTACACTTGTCTTTTTGAAGACGACTTTCTTGGATTCATCCACTTCATGCAAATAAAGTGACTGTTCGATACGCGAGTGATGTGGGTTTACGTACCAGTACCTAAGTAATCGCGATTGACCACATGATAGACATCGGTGTCGTCTCAAGAGGCTCAATAAACCGTTTCCTTTGTTCAATGACTTGAAGATACCGGGAGAGTTTCTCATCTGAGAAATTTTGTCTTAAGAACGTGTCAAACCCAACTCTGACGCCAAAGTTTGACAGGTTTCAAGGCTAAAGTTTGAGATATTATAATTATTCAACTACCTGACCCGAAATACGTTATACTGTCTTTTGAAGCTCCCTCTAAAATTATATTTATGGTGTACAATAAAGTATGTATAAATCAATCAATCAAATGCACGAATAGTGAAGACAAATGGTCGTTGTAATTATATAGGTAAAATTTTCTGTGAAACTTGCATTAGTTTTTAGTTTTTCTTTCATAAAAAGTTTTTGCTGACAGTAAAAAACACAACAATAAAAGAATAAGCGAAATTAGTTCAGCTGTTTACGCGTGATGACGTGGACAAAGGAAATAACGATTCATTTGTAATATATTATAAGATCTCTACTTTTAAGATTGAAGTAGGACAACTTCAATATTACAGCAATATTTTCTCGTATAAATCCGCAGTGAAGCAACGATAAATACTTCAAGGAAAAAGATTTCCTTTATCTTAAGATCGTACCCTAGATAGATTAGCCTAGTATTTTATGCAAGAAACATCCGATACTGTGTGTTGTAAATATTCATCTCAGCGTATTGAGAAAGAAAAAGATTCATCATCATCTACCTAGCCTTTTTCCCAAATATATTGAGGTCGGCTTCCAGTCAAGCCGGATTTAGCTGAATACCAGTATTTTACGAGGAGCGGCTGCCTACCAGACGTCCACAACCCATTAACTGGAGAATTTACCAACGATTTACTAACACTAGACGCACAAACATGTAACCCACTCCAATGTCCACATATTAACACATGAATATCAGAAGTGACGTATTGTGGTTAGAGTCTACAGAATACAGCGCTTTTAGTGAAAACTTTAATATAATCATCATCATCTCAGGCGAAAGACGTCCACTGCTGGACATATGCCTCCCCCAAGCGCCCTCATCTTAATTCTTTCATCTATGATTTTTCCAAAAACAACACTGAAATATCCGGATAGTCAGAAACCAGTAAATCTCACTCCAGTTTAGAGTCAAGTCGACATGGCAGTCTTGCCATGAATTACCGTGTTACCTCAGTTAATGGGTTGTGGAGGTCTGGTAGGCAGCCGCTCCTTGTAAAATAGTGGCATTCAGCTAAATCTGGTTTGACTGGAAGCCAACCCCAATTATAGTTGGGAAAAGGTTAGGTAGATGATGTACACCGAAATATCTAACAAAGAAACCAATAAAAACATTAAAGTTATTATTTCCTAACGTCCTAATTTAATACGAAAACAAAAACGTAATTACTCTGATTACAAATAATTCAGCAACGTAGTACATATTTTATTGCGTTGTCATAAGTATGAAACAAAAAATACCTTGCAACGTATTAGGTGCCAAGGTGAGATATAATGGCTAGTAAATAATTATAAAGATACAGTTGATATAAACCCAGTGGTATCACGTTGAATAAGAACTCTAATTTATTGAAATCGTTCCTTAAGTTTAACCAAAGTTAAATTAGGGTTTTTTTTAACAGGAAAATCGCTTAATGACTTCTCCTACTCTAGAGTGTCCCGCTCTCGGACGGAGCGGGTGGCGGGTCAACCTTTTACAGACTAAAGCAGCACCTATACTCTTTCAGTTGTCTTTTTCGTTCTAGGACCAATGGTATCATTTTCGTACTTTTCCCATGGCCCTAGCAGGCATCGGCCCTGCGGAACGTTATATAAAGATAATGTGTGATTAATAGTGATTATTAATAGACTCATTCATTTTAATTACATTGTTTTCTGCTTATTCCTGTAAAGGTTGATTGAGCTATCGGTTCAGTAATACATAAAAACTAGCTGTTGCCAGCTGCTTCGCTCGGATAAAATTAGAAATTTGTCCCAAGGGAACTTACTTCTGGGATAAAAGTATTCTATATACAGGATACATTCTACCGGTGTGGCAAGTTACAAAATAAAACACGCAAACTGTCCTTTATAATATTACTGTGTCATACACTGTAATATTTTTTATGATATTAAATAGGTTTGGTCATCATTTATATAAGAGTTATTTAAGGAAAGGTCTCTTGAAGCTTCGTCACTGCAACTTGCAATATATTCTCTTCCTTAAACATAATATGTACATAATTCATCAAGAAGGAAGATTATCTCTGACCTAAAAAAGGATTGGATAAATATCTTAACTACCGATCTTTATTAACGATTTCCGTTTTTAGTAAACCAATAAATCCTACGTATCCGTCAGTTCACGAAGGAAACTCAATATTTTGTAACCGTTGTTACTGCATACACCATCAATCAGTAGGAATTATTCAACTCCTTGGTAATGATAGCCAAGAGTTATTGATAGTGTGTAATAAGCTTTATGATGTAATGTGGGTTGTGGTGTTAGAGTGAGCGATTTTTAGTTACGTTCTACGTTAAGTCTACTGTTAATAATAGAAGGACCGATGCTGTGCCCTGTGGAACTCCTAGAATTATTTTGGCCGGAAATTCTCAGTTAGAAATAAGTTCTTGTAAAAAAAGTTACAGTCAATTTCAGAAAATAGATATGCGATGATTAAATTAATATGCTACAATAGTGAATCGACGGATTTGACAAAAAAAATATTTTCAGAAAAGCCTTCACACTCGCTACAATCAGACAGTAAACAATTTTTAAGCTGTAGAATTTTAATGGTTAATATTTAGCCTTAGCCTATTTATAGTTTTAAATAATAATTAATTGGCATTATTATATTTTCTCAAAAGTTAATTCTAATGATTCAGTCACTATGTTGTTTACATTTTTCCTTAACAGTCGCTTACACTCGCACCGAACCCAAACCGATTCATTTCAATTGGGTCTGCTGAAGCGAATTACAGTAATAAATTAAGTATATTACACTCACTTTACGGCTACTGTATCAGAAAAACCGAACCACACTTCAGAATGCCGTTGACGAACTGCACCGAACAGGCATTCACGCCTCATCACATTTGTGGGTGAGCAGACTTCCAGCCGTCATCAAAACTGATGTGATATATAAACTTGTAATGTGTCAAAATGATGTGTAATGTCGATTACGTAGGTGTAAAAAACGTGTTTGGCAGTTTGTAAATCATCGTATTACAGTTTTTTTTTTGACAGCTGATGTGATATATAGTTTGCAATTCAGGTTTTACAGGCAAAACTACTAGGACTAGGACCGTAAAATTTTGCACTAGGTTTCTTTTTGTGACGTAGGCAAGTACTAAGAGAGAATTTTAGAAAATTCAAAGATGAAACAGGAATTCAAAGTTTTTATGCAGAAACGTACTATAACGCGGGCGAAGCCGCTGGCATAAGCTAGTTACTTATTAAAAGTGCAACATTAGTCAATGGACGAAATTTTATACTTAGGATTTGACAGAGAATTTATAATTAAAGCCATCTAAACTTCTAATGTGTCAAAATGATGTGTAATGTCGATTACGTAGGTGTAAAAAACGTGTTTGGCAGTTTGTAAATCATTGTATTGCAGTTTTTTTGACAGTTGATGTGTTTTGCAAATCAACTTGTCTATAAATAAAATCTAGTTACCTGCAAAACAAGATCAGTGTCCGTAATCTTTTCGCAAATATAAAAATTAGTTGAAAGAAGTAGAGGTTTTGTAGTTTGGAAGACAATTTAGAATTTTGGTAGTCTTCAAAACTTACCATCTAATTTTAAATTCTTTTATTGTTAGTAGGTACTCATAGTGTAGGTTTCTAGCAATAGATAGATAAGGGTTACATTTTATCCTAAAAATATATGATTTCTGTGAAGTTATGTATTAAATTATATTATATAGCTCGTGGCTAAATAATAACAGCCGCACAGGTCGATCTTCAAGGTTAAGCAACGCTTGCCTAGGTTGGTCTGTGGATGGGTGACCATCTTAACATAACGAGTTTCCTCCGTGCCTCGGAAAGCACGTTAAGCCGTTGGTCCCGGCTGTCATTTGGAGATCTTTGGCAGTCGTTACGGATAGTCGGAAGCCAGTAAATCTGACTCCAGTCTTGCCATGAAGTACCGTGTTACCCCAGTTAATGGGTTGTGGAGGTCTGGTAGGCAGCCGCTCCTCGTAAAATACTGGTATTCAGCTAAATCTGGCTTGACTGGAAGCCGACCCCAATATAGTTGGGAAAAGGCTAGGCAGATGATGATGATGTATTAAATTATATTATACTAAAAGAACAAAACCGCGGGACAAGTCTAGCTTCTAATACATATTGTTGTAACCAAATAAAATACCGTCCGTTAATTAGTAGTTAAAACAAACCATGAATTATATGTTTCCTAATTGACTCCTTATTAGTAATGGTACTTAAATTCAGATGCAATTACACTTCGAAAATGTCAAGTGAATACCTGCTGATAAACAATTTTCTAATTGACATTTTACTAATAAATGTGAGACTTGCAGTGGTTGTGTTGATTACATTATCATTCAATATATTCTTCTGTTCACTGACATTACCTATTTATTCATCAAAGACGTTATTAGAATCCAGATATTAATGTTATCTTACATCATGATTTCTAATTCCTTATCCCAAGTCCAACGTGCCATGGAGCGCAGTATATTAGGTGTTAAATTAACGGATCGCGTTCGAAACACTATACTGCGCTCCAAAACGCAGATCATTGACGTGGCTCAGAAGGCTGCCCAACTTAAATGGGACTGGGCCGGACATGTCTGCCGCATGCCGATCGAGCGGTGGGCCAGTAAAACGCAAGGTTGGTGCCCTGAAATCGCGCGACGGGGTCGCGGCAGACCAAGAAGGAGATGGCGGGACGACTTGGATGCCTTCCTTGAGAATTGGCAGGAAGTGGCTCAAAGCCGGGAACGATAGAAGGAATGGAGGGAGGCCTTTGCCCAGCAGTGGGACAGCATAGGCTAGATATAATAATAATATAATAATATCCCAAGTCGAAGATATATGTTATTTTTGTTTCATACTTCATTTTTACTTACCATGACAGTAGTCATCTCCTTTCTAGACATCACACAATCCATCCATATTTTCTCTTCTCATGTTGTGTTCATCTTGTTATGTTATCTTTCATCGTCTCTATTAGATCCTAATGCTAATGACTTCCCTGTACCAAACGAAGCCGCGTGCAAAAACTATAGTGCTTCGAACAGAGCCAATTAAGTGTTACGTGCATTTGATTTGTTGGGATGTCAGCAGAGAATGTGGTCGGACAGGAGCCGAGTACAGACTACATTAAACACTGCAAAATTGATGTAGAAGGTGAAGAGGGGCATGCATACATAAAACGCATTTATGTCGTGGTTAAAACTAAGGTTTTTTTTACATAACATGGGTAGAATGACAACAAGACGAAAATATACATCTAAAATGAGAGAAAAGAATTGGTAGCTGCATTATATGAATCTGACAGATGTCATGTGTTTAAATTTTATAAGTGCCCATATAAAATATTATTTTTTATTTTGAGCGTAAATATCACAAAGTTCTCTCGCATAAAAAAATCTCTGATAGGAGAGCGCATTGTACTAAAGTTTACCACTTTGATATTACTAACGCTAGAGGAAGAGGCTAAACAAAAGATGCAACTAAATCTGAAGTGATTACACCAGATTCAGTATCCAATAGTGTAACAGAAGAAGTTTACCTACAAGTTAGCCTTCTGCACATAACATTTAACATAGCCACAGAAACACGAGCACTCTACAAACATCCAGCATTGAAACATGTTGGTCGCAGCATCATTATGTAATAGGGAAGCGTTTAAACACAAACTTGAGTAGCACGAGGCGGGAAACTGGCCGATGGGACAGGTTGATGTTAGTGGAGATTTTTAGAATAGCTTGCTGCTTTATTGCATTCTGTTGAGAATCTTCATGAGTATTTAATGTCTGGAGGTAGATTTATGTTGCATGTATCGTGCATCTGTAGATATAAAGCTAAAAGCAGATATAACGCTCTAAGGCAGATGCTAGAACTGCCTCGTTGGTCTAGTGGTCGCAAGAGCGACTGCTGCGGTCCTGGGTTCGATTCCAGGGTCGAGCAAAAAATGCAATTGGAATTTTCCATTACGAATTACTTTGTAGCTGCCCGGAGTTTGAAAGTTGCTCCTGTGTATGTACATACACTTGTGCACTATAATATCTCCTGCGTACTTGGCTGATCTCTGTTGGGATTGGCCACAATGATTGAAATTCGGTCGGGGAGGATTATTTTAAGCAGATATAACGCTTTTTCATCAGGACCTCTTCAGATGTTTCTTAAGATAGCATTGTGGGGCTTGTGCACTTCAATGCACCCTAGGTCCGTGTTGATAGATTTAACTTTGTCACAATACCTACATCTAGGATTATAGGTCAGACTAAAAGAAATACAAACCGTAAGTTAGTTTTGTGGCGAACTGTTTTTTTTATCGTATATAGGTTCGCACTTGACCGCTATCTCACGGAGTATCTTATGGAGTGTGCCACAAAGCCCACAAAGAAGAAGAAGAAGAAATTTGGAGTAGCGTCACAAAGTCGATCTTCTGGGAGAATATTTGTTCGTCATCTCCGGTTAACCTATACTTGCCAGTTGTAGAGAGACTTTCGAGGAACAGAGCTCCCATTTCTCTTTTGCCTTGTCCCTGCCCTGACACACCTTCTCTCTCCAGTCTTAAGTAGGAGAAGTCATTGGATGATTTCACATCTCAACAAAATACTCTGAGAAGATGTATACTATCTCTACTCTATACCTATATAATTTGAGATAGGCAAAACCTATATACAGAACGTCTCCTAAAACAATTTTTACTTTCTCTTTAAATTGAACTCAACCAGTTTGAGATGCTTTTAATATTACAGGAGAGTTTTAATAGTGTTGTTATTAGATATTCATTTGGGCGCCTTTACGATACTACGCCTGAGGTGCTTTAAAATCGTTTCTACTAAATTAAAAATTACGCAAAGCGTATCGTAACTGTTCATTTAAATAAGATTTATCATGCGTGAGGTCAATATCAAACTAGTAGTAACTCATTGATAGATGGAGAAGAATTAATGAGGCTCGTGGATGAGTCATTACGACACATCTTGTCTTCTTGAGTAATCAGCTCATCTCTTGTATACCATGTATTTGTATTGAACTGGTGTTATTTAAATTAATTAGTTTGCACGCTAGTTTGAATAACATGGGTCGGAGAGTTCAATCACTATGTAAAGTGAGCATAGTAAGAGTGATCGAGAAGTTTCTTCATACGTGTGTGTTTACGTAGGACTTTTTTTTAGTTGGAAAATTATTAACTTCTCCCGGTATATGGTGTAACTTTTACTGTACCCAGTTATGTCTTTTGGTCGTCCTTTCCATTTCATGACCACGGTATCTATCTCTTTCAAAAGTTCTCAAGGTCCTAGTGGGCATCACACACAGCCTATCGGTTTTGCTGATATCCTTTTTGAGGTGTCAATGGAACGCTACGTGCCACTGTCGAGCATTCGAACCTTCCTTACCGGACGGCGAGCTACCCACTGCTCGTCCTCCGGATAAGAAGGACTTTGAAAAATTAGAAGGTATAGCGGACTATACCTAACACGACTATGGCAAAGTCTAAAAGGAACTCCCTTTTGGGATAATTATGTTCTCTCAATTTTGTTAAAATTCCTCACTATATACCTACTATCACACATGAAACAAATATTGTAAAGGCGAAAGTTTGTGTTTTTTTATTACTCCTTCACACTTTAACGAATTGACGGCTTTGGACGAAATTAGTTATACAGATATACCATTGGAATAAAACAAAGGATACTTTTTATGCCGGAAGTATATTACCTTAATACAATATTCATACGGGTGCAACCGCTGGTGGGCGCTAGTTTTAAAATAATCTACTGCTGTTTCCGTAATCAATACCTAAGTCTATAACTAAAAATATTATTCGCTGTAACTTTTGTTTTACTCTACTCATAAGTTATCATCGATTAACGTTACCAAGTTTTAACCATTTTTAGATAAATTAACAACCCATTACGCAATGACGATCTTAAAACTATTTCTGAGTAACATTTCTAAGAACGAATGTATTTGCATGTTGCATGCAAATTCTCTACTAAGCAGGCTTAACAAAAATGTGGTTTATGATACTACTAGCGGATAGTACATAATTATTACTAACTATCGTGTTAAATACTGGAGAAAATACAGGAAAATGTATTTAAATTATCCTGTTTAGTCTTTAAACTTGTTAATCAATATTTATGAATGTCTTTTAACTAGCTTCTGACAGCGGCTTTGCCCGCGTGAAAGTAGAAAATTGACTCAAGGGAACATACTCCTAGGATAAAAAGTATTATAATTATGTACTATTTCAGGATATTATGCTATCTACCCGTGTGACATTTTTTTTTTTTAATCCTTTAATTGTTTTGAGCGTGATGCCAGCGCCACACATTGGATATATTGGCTCCAAGTTATATTCTTGGATCCAATACACCAATGTGTGGATCGGTCTTGGCCCGATACTGGGCATAAAAAGACCGATCCACACATTGGTGTATTGGATCCAAGACTATAACTTGGAGCCAATATATCCAATGTGCGGCGCCGGCATGAAGGAGTAACAAATACATATATGCATACTCATACATGTAAACCTTTGGCCTTTATAATATTAGTGTGTTATCTTCTACGTTTATGATTTCTATCTGAGGGTTGACTCGCCATCTCACGGCATCCTCCGGCCTGTATAGTGTATGTCCTAGGTTCGCCACTATCACGCCGTTCCACGCTCTGAGGAGTGGCAGGAGCTAGCACCATGGTAACGATAGACACAGGTGTGGTTCTAGACAGTAAAAGCAGTAAAAGTCTGAAAAACCCTTCTTCTCAACGCAATTCATTGGATGATTTCAGACCACAAAAAAAATTCATTAAATGATTGCCCACTTTAAAACAAAAGCCTTGATGTCTCGCTCGATTGAGTAGACAGAGATGAATGATACACCCAGATTTCACCAGTAACTGACATAAATATTATATCAACAGATGCTCAAGTTACACCGCTTGCCAAAATGTTGGCTACACAATTATTTATCAGCGGTTGGCTAAAACAGTAATAAATTACATAAAGCAAACAGAATCCATGTTGCGGTTAGCAACCACTAGCGAATTAAATTAATGAACAACCCACGCAAGATCGATTATAATTTGCCAAACTGGGGCAATCAAAATCGTCTCATCTCAATTACTTATTAACATACATACCTAGATAATATTAAACTATGTATGTATGTACAGTCAAAAAAAGAGATTAGTTAGTAGCCAAGTCATAACAGTTTTTGCACAATATGTAAGATACTTTATTTTGTTCGTTCTCTGTTTGTACGTAAATCTTCTAATCTGGAGGCATAGAGTTTCTGCAGATAAAACCAAGATATTTTATTCGTCTGATACTACGTGGAAACGATCCTTTATCCGAAAATCCGCGATAGTAACCGAAATGGTAATGATGACGAGTCCTTTCACAAAGATGTTTACTAAGACAATTGACCTATATCTATGATTACTTCCATCTTTTGTATTAACATAAGAAACATAATCACCCTCATAATATTCCCACTACTAGGACTCAGGCCTCATCTAATGCATCACACAGATTCAGAGCGTGTTGGCTACATATTTTGAATTTTTGACTCTACGATTTCCTGGTTTTCTCACGATGTTTTCCTTCACCGGTTTAAGAGCAGTGGTTATGATATTAATTACAAAAAGTAAGGCCTCT
This sequence comes from Mythimna separata, assembly GCA_030763345.1. Classification (NCBI taxonomy): domain Eukaryota; kingdom Metazoa; phylum Arthropoda; class Insecta; order Lepidoptera; family Noctuidae; genus Mythimna; species Mythimna separata. The sequence continues at coordinate 2,111,746 of CM061175.1, forward strand.
CTAGGTTTAAATTCACGACGTATAACACGTAAGTCGAGATTCCTGCTTGGCCACCGCACTACCCACTTTTTTATTACCTACTTGGTAACTAATCTGTTTCGTTAACTGTACTAACACGAGTAAAAATTTCCCCTGCCGAAATCAAGAGTGGCCTCGAGTTTGAAACTGGATCTGGTAATAAACTAACGCACAATTGTAAGATGTTACTACTCGTAAAGATTGTGACATGTACGTACGAGTCTTTGCGAAATTTACGACCACTCTATAATTTTTTGAGTGTCGATTGTAAGTACCTGGGGGGTATGTGCGTAAGATATTATGTATTGTTAATTATGATCTGACTAGCGAATGTTGAGATTTTATCTAATGTGCTGAGTGGAGTGAGCCATGAAATATCTTAGGTCATGTATTCTGTTTATGACCTCTTTATTGTTGCTAGATGGCAATACCTTTTTTAACTAAATACTTAGTCGTCCTGAATACTAAATTAAGGAGATCTGATGTTTTATAAACGTTGTATAACCTACAGTTGGTATTAACTTGCGCATCGAACACGAAAACTCTTGAAAACAAAGCACCCAGACTCAAAACAACTATGTAGGCCAGTAGACGAAACAAACATTTGCTCCGTGCGAGAATCAAATCCACGATATGCAGCACAGCAGTCAATAGCCTGACCAGTGGTAACTTTCTACAGGGTGTTCCTTAAAATAACAATAGTTTTAATGAACGTCTAAAGGATGCAACATCGCTTCAACAACTGAATGAAGTCGGTATTTTTCAGTCTAATAAAAAAAAATCGTTGCTTTCCATCAGGTGAGATAGCGGTCAAACGCAAACCTAACAACAAAAAAAAAGAAAAAAAATAAGTGTGCTGTTTTTCTGATGTTATCCGTACTTAGCAGCATCATCCGCAATGGATCTTCGTATGTTATTCAACCCTAGTTCACAACAGGCTCAGCAGAGAGCAGTAAAAAGGTTGCGTCACGTTGTCGGAAAACTCGCGTTGTGCAATTATCGCGGACGGTGCGTAACACCGCCTAGCGCCTGGTTTGTGTACATTGTGTGCTTTGCACTATTGCAGCGGTGTGGCCATAGCTCACGTATGACTTGGTCATCGGAACGTCAGAATTTCCTCTAAGCGTGCTCCATCGTCGGCCACATCATCGCTTATCATCAGGTCGCGGTCAAACGTGAATAAGCTCACGTCAAGCACAATAAAAAAAGTTAATTTTGTTCATTGCATAGTTGTCCCTCTATTTAATAGTTTATGCGCATAAAGGTACAAGCATTAAGGGCGAACTTAATGCCTCAGGCATTTTCAACCAGTCTACCTAGCCATGGCATTGGCATTTTCTGCCAGTCTTTACCGCTTTATCTGGCACCTACCAATGGGCATAAGTTGTAGTCTGACTCCAAAAGACAACAGAAATAAAACAAAACAGTTGTGTATATCTAAACAACAATCTTAGAAACCCTAAATAATACGACTGTAAGTAAAATATTACTCCATTTACAAAGCAACCCAAAATTCATAATTATAACTTACCTCCAGGCGCCGCCTTATCTGTCTGCCTCCTAACGAGCGAACCGTGAACGACGCATTATTATTACAACAATAATAACATAAGCACAGAATAACGGTAATAATTGTACATTATTGTACATTATTAAACACTTAGGTCGCCTGTCCTTGCCTTTCGCGAGCACGATCGTTAAGGGCTCATGTTTTGTCGTGTAAAATGTTCCATAACTGACAGAGATAGAAAATCCTTTCTTTATACAACAGAAAAGGATAGAAGATATCTTTAACAGTAATTAAGGCAGTAATGCGCAATGTGGATCTTTTTGGGTGGCGGCGACATTTTTTAATAAAAATCTTAAAAAGGTTTTTTCGGGTGAGTAATGTGAAAAGGTTTTTTGAAGTTTGGTACCGTCCTCTTTAATGAAATCGTATTTTTATTTTGATAGGGAAAAGGGGAAGAAAATCATAATATTAATAAAATGTGTGTCCGCATGTTGGCGCAGTGGTTGAGCCATTGACTGCTACGCTGCGTGTCGCGAGTTCGATTCTCGCACGGAACAAATATTTGTATGGCTGACAGATATGCATTTTGAGTCAGGGATCTTGCCTAATCTTTGTCTACTTGGAAGTGAAGGAGGAAGTGAGTCTTCACACTGGAATGACACGGATTTTGATGCTTTTACACAGGTAGACCATATTCCAGAACAGCACATAGAGTATACTTCTTATCCTAAGAGTAAGTCATTGAAAAAATTTTCTACATTCAAGTGCCGAAACAAAGGTCGAAAATAAAAAAGATTAAAAAAAAAACTTTATAACAAAATAAAGTTAACTGTTTGTCACAATAGTCACACATTAAATTAACCATGTCAATGATTATAAGTCATTGCATTTTGTTTTACTGACTTAATATTCTCAACGTAAAGGCTAGAAATTAAATACATTTTGTAATGAAAAAACTTGTGACTAACAAGGCCAAACAAAATATTATAACTTAAACTTAAATCTATACTAATATAATAAAGAGGTAAAGTTTGTTTTTTTGTTTGTATGAGGTAATCTGTGGACGTACTGGTCCGATTGCTAAATTTTTTTCACCAATCGAAAGCTGCTGTATTCCTGAGTGACATAGGCTATATATTATGTACGCGGGCGAAGCTGCGGTCTAAAGCTAGTTAAACATAAGAAGCATACCCATTTTCGCTGTAAATGGAAATTCTTGAGCTTAACATAGTCCCTTAAATTATTTATGGTAAGCTCTAATATCCTTAGGCTTCGATTGACGAAGGTACATGATAAATGAGAGTGGTTATCACATTATCATACTAATATTATAAAGGCTAGAGAGAAGTTTGTGTACACTTGTATGTTAGTTACTGCTTTGTACTGAAATATAATATATATATAACTAGCTGTCCCCTGCGGTTTCACCCGCATTTTTCATTACTGCTCCGCTCCCGTGGGTCGTAGCGTGATGATATATAGCCTATAGCATTCCTCGATAAATGGGCTATCTACCACTGAAAAAATTTTTCAAATCGGACCTGTAGTTCCAGAGATTACCCCCTACATACAAACTTACAAACATACAAACTTACAAATTTTACCTCTTTATAATATTAGTATAGATATATGTTCCACAACTTTCCACACAACGCCATCTAGTCCCAAGCTAAGCAGAGCTTGTGTTATGGGTACTAGATAACTGATAAACATACTTATATATTCTAAATACATACATATTATAGATAAATTACACCCAGACACAGAACAAGTGATCATGCTCATCACACAAACACTTGTCCTGGGTGGGAATCGAACCCACGACCTCCGGCATAGCAGTCAGGGCCACTAACCACTAGACCAACAGGCCAGTATGAAAGGGCTGAATAGATTTGTATGAAAAACGCCTACATCAAGTCCTCCAGAATAGAACACTGTAGAGTTTTCTCTTGAAACTGTTTTCTTCTTTCACGAGGACAAGTCTTCAAAAGCGACAACGAGTGAGAGATAATAATGACAGTAGTCAGACTTTAGAAAGTCTGACCAGCAGTCTATCCAAGGAGTATTGTGTTGCCCAGTAACTGGGTTGTGGAGGACGGTACGATAGGCAGTCGCTTCATGTAAAACACGGGTTTTCAGCCGCATCTGGTTAGGCTATGGGATCCGATCCAAAGATAGTTGAAAAATGGCTAGGATGATACCTCTGCCAACCGCTTTGAGAAACAGTCGCGTGATGCTATTATGTACATGATAATTATATATGTATTACTCAAACATGATGGTCTAGAATCAAAAGAAGTTACAATACTTTATTGCACATGTCGGAAAGTTTCTCAATTCTCAAGATTTCTTTGTATTGAAATTCAAGTCTGTGTATTTAGATTGCTTTATCAGGAAATTCATGCATTATATACGTTGTTCTGAATTTCATATTTATATAAATTAATTTGTTAGTTAGAGTAACTGTTATGACATTAACAATTGGGAAATCTTGTCTAGACTCAATTGTACTGATGCAATTATGAAGGAAGTATAAATTGTTGGAATACAACAAAAACAAATCTGTCCTACTTCAACACTATGCTCTTTCTCTTTCTTACTTTCTAAAAAAGTTATTATTGAAATCCTTAAAACGATGTTTCTCTTTGGCGTCCACCCATTAACCCTAACGAGAAAGAAAGAACGAAAGAAAGAAAATGTGTCTAGACCAAAGGTTGATCTTGGATACTATTTATTCCAGTAAAATACTCGTACTATAGGATATGATAGGACATGTATGCGGACGAAGTCACTGGCAGAAGAAAATTTCCATATTGCTACGGTTTTATTGTTTACGATATTTTGAAGACATATGTAATTAATGGTACCTACAATACTTTTTTAATGCCATCAGATGGTTTTTATAGTTCGTTGAACTGATATTCTTCATGTACCTAAGTCTTCAATTGACTATTATAACGTCATAAGTGCGATATCCGAGATGCAGTCAATGACCTTGTTGCAAATCGCTACAATGATATCGGCTTATAACCCTCCTTAGAGCTCGTTACAATGAATAACAAGGACGATATACTCGTAAGTAACTATGGTGCTAATTTGACGCTTTTTAGTGGCAATATGTACTGACTATAATAGAGGAGCTCGTGGCTAGATAATAACAGCCGCAAGCACGTTAAGCCGTAGGTCCCGGCTGTCATATGTAGATATTTGGCAGTCGTTACGGATAGTCAGAAGCCAGTAAATCTGACTCCAGTCTTGCCATGAAGTACCGTGTTACACCAGTTAATGAGTTGTGGAGGTTTGGTAGACAGCCGCTCCCCGTAAAATACTGTAATTCGGCTAAATCCGGCTTGACTGGAAGCTGCTGGAAGCTGAACCCAATATAGTTGGGAAAAGGCTGGGTAGATGGTGACGTACTGACTATATTGTGGAAAACGCTCGCCTAGGTTGACGGCTGCAAAACACAACTTGACGAAATGGGGTTTTATATACCCGTCTATCTGTCAGATAGAATGTGAGTGGGGTGCTTCTGTGTAAAATATGAGCCATGTGTTAAAATGCCCTAAGTGCCTATAAACCTGCACTTTAGAGGATTTAATGAGTGCTACCGATGTTGCAGTTAAGGTAGCCACATAATAAGCCCAAACATTTTTTTAAAAGAGTTTCCTATAGATTTGAAAGGAAGATGATTGTGAAGCTGGATGGTGAAGATCAAAAACTGGGCGTTGTATCACAACAGAAGGGGTTATATTGAAGGTGCTAAATGATTAAATAATTTATTCTACTCTCAGTGAAGAAGAGGTTAAAAAGAAGCCTACTACTGAGTTGATTGATTGAAATCAACAGATCAAGGAAATTGAAATCAAACACTTTTTGAGAAATCGTCCTCGTTACTTTAGAAATCATCGAAGTTGATTGGTTCAAGGCTACAAATGATTAATGGTCCGTTTACATAACAACCATATATATTATCTATACATCTGGTCTGATACTAGGTTTATATATGTGAGTAAATCTTGACTTTGAATTTTTTGTAGTTCTCAGGATATTGGTCAATTTAATTTATGTGGGTTTTTTGCAATTTGGCGACCTAGTTTAGAAGGTGACATATTGTCACATGTTTAATTTATGCGCTAAAAACCATAACTTTAACTTAAAACAAATATTTAGATAGGCTTGACTAAATCAACGCATCTTATGTAAATAAGGATTCAAAGTTGTGATTTATATCATTAACGATGCTTTAAGACTTTTCAGGCCCGCGATTAAGACAATTCTTAACATTTCATGAATCAACTGATTTATATCTAAATACACGCATGCTTGAGCCATTATTGCTAAACACAGAGCCAGTGATCTGTACATTCTTCACTTCTTCTTCTTTCTGCTCTCATCCCACATTACTTGGGGCCGGTGCAACACGTTTTTTTCTTACATTCTGTTCCGTCGTACTATCATAGTACCTCTGTTCATTCTTCACTGTGGTATCCAATTTTTAGCAAAGATGTAGATACTATAAATCGTGGTATTTACTTATAAGCATCAACATCATTGCTTATCCAGCTTTAAATGACATAAACGCATCATGTACTTGGCAAAGATCACCCAAATTCCACACCAAAAAGATGTGGAAACTACTCAAATGGCCCACTGATCTCAAACACGCACAGTTTGTCAGAGTTAATATTACACTTGCCATATATGTAGTAAATTGTCAGTTTAGTGTCTTCTTTATGTAATGCTAAGCAAAGTTACTGTTTGCGGCGTAACGAGGCGAAGCCAGCCGGTTTTAGGCTGTAGTGACAAGGCAAGATAAGCTGAAAATGTTTTTCTTAATAGGTTATCTTTCATCATCATTCCTCAGCTCTTATTTTGTTTTTGTGTTTGAGGTGGGAAATCATCAATTATATCCTCCCGCTTTGGGCGGATTAGGCTTTTACTGACTAAAAATCTTTTGTTCCTTCAGCTCTTAGCGTTCTAAAACCTCAATATCTCTTTCGTTGGTTCTTCTCGCAAGTCTATTTTCATGCCATTTGTGAAGTCGGCAGAGCATGTGTTTTTCATTCAAATATCTCTTTGTTTCATAAGAAATTTATTACACGGGTAGGCCATTTTCTTAAAAACATCTTTCACCCACGTAAAAGTAGAAACTTATGCCAATAAAACGTATTCTCAGAATAAAAATAGCTATAGCCTGACATAATCTACCCATCTACCAAATTTCATGTTTTATCCAGCCGTTTGACCGTAAAGGAATATTTAACAAACATTTACACATTCATACAAACTTTCGTCTTTACAATACAAGTAAAATAACCGTTAAAAACCTAGTTACAACTAATTTTTCGCTTATCTTTAGCTTAGCATGCGTCATTTACTGGAGGCTCATCATTAGAGTACCAATTTATATACAATAAATCTCTAATAAATTATGTATCCTGCCCATGATTCAACTTTGTAAACCAACTTATGTAACGCTTTGCGATATATTTCTTTGAATCATGCCTCTTTTTTGCGTTACAACGGATTTTGGACTGCTTTCGATAAAATATTATTCAAAAATGTTTTTTTTTCTAATGTTATTGTCAGGTTAATGATCAAATACGTATAATGTATAATAAAATTATATGCAAAACGCATGTATGGGCTTTTCAGATATGTAAACTTAAGTTGCTAGTTGGCTATTTCATAAAATATTTTGAAAATATTATTTATGAGGGTCGCGGGAAGATAAAAAAAGTTTATCTGAAAAAATTTAAAGCGTGTAATGTATTGAGATTTAATTTAACACATTCAATTTATGATTTATCGATTACGTAAGTCAATCCGTTTATTTTAACACAACTACCAATTAATGTCAATAATTTATTAGTATATTCACGGCACGTCTATTTTGTAGATTGCCTGGATTGCACGCGTATAAATATGGCGGGTGGAATCTGGTTAATTATTGTCAGTAATAACCGGTCAGTGTCGTAAATTAGCCTAATCCATAAAGCTGCCAGGTTGCGGTTTTGTTTTGTAATAAATGATCGATATCTTCATCTATATTTTTCTGCACTGCTACTAAGTTGCTTTGTGTGTTTGGTTTAACCGCTAAACTTTTAAAACATGCAACGGAATTTGATTTGGATTATACTAGTCATAAAATAAAATAAGTGCATGTTTATTAATTATAAGAGAATAAAATATAATATTAAAAATATTTATGAAATAATAAACTAATTATAAAAGGAAATATATATATAAATTATGTATGTGATTACATTAATTGTTATTAGTATTTTAGCTTTCCTGTGTTTCCCGGTTCTCATTCGTAGATTTTTGATAGTCATCACAGATAGTCAGACGCCAGAGTTTCAGATCATCAGTCTATCCAAGGAGCATCGTATTGCCCAGTAACTGGGTTGTGGCGGTCCAATAGGCAGTCGCTTTATGTAAAACACAGTTATTTCGTCGCATCCGATTGGACTGTAAGCTAGTTGAGAAAAAAGCTAGGGAGATGATTAGTTTTTTTGACTAAAAGTCAAAATAAATAAATATAATTTGCGCTGGTGCTAATTTGAGGCCGGTTATAACTTTTTTACGTAAATCTCTTGATGCCTAATCCGCAGATTATGATCTATCGAATCTTTGCATTATTTCAAACGTTTATCATTAAGTTTTCTGCGTATTTTGAAATGAATATTACGTAGGTAGAAAAGACGTTTGCGATAGCCAATTAAGACACGGAAACCAAGTGCTATGCGTAAGCAGGGTTCAGTCAAGTGCTATTAAAGGTGATAAGAAAATCACATTTGAATTTCCTTGTGTGACATGTCATGCAAATATGTTAATAGATATTAATTTCAAAGTTGAAACACGTCATACGAGGCATTGGAAAAGACTTGGTACAGCCAGAATCATGTTTTGTCTTTCAACAATCTTTTCTCCCTTTTTTTGTAACCGTATAATATACGATTAAAAAAAAGAAGAAGACGATGAGTGTTGCTATGTTCCTTTTTTTTACTTTTTTGATATTGTAAATAATACATAACGTAATTGTTGATTTCGACTATGGATTTTAACTGTATGTGCAGAAAGTAACTGTAATAATGAAAATTAGAAAAAACACATGTAAAGGGGTAAACCTCTTGCTTGGTAATCATTGTGGGTAAAAAATTATTAAAACATTGTTATATTTCTACCTGCTAACATAGTCTACAAGTTCCAATATTACTCAATGGACCATTGTTAACATACTTATTTAAATATATTTTTTTGTGTATGGCGAAATTATGTTATCATCAACTACTAATTCTTTGAGCAAGTATGGTAACCATATCATAATGATCTTTAGTTGAAGAAAACAGGTACAATACTGCCGCCTATATCAGTACAAAGAAATACAGCAACCAAAAGGACACTTACACATAAACAAAGACCTACCTACGATGACAGTGCTTATAGGGCTCAAACTTACAACCTTGTACATTTGAAGTAAAGCGCACCGGGTGACATTTGCGGGCGTGTCAGCCTTGATAGTTGACATATACCAAGCCCACGAGGTCATTGACATTTGTCTTATAATGCACTTTCATTGGATTAAATGCTCTTTTGATTACTTACCTGTATTTGCTGTTCTGGAGAGAAACCGCAGATAGGTTTTTCAAGGTCTACAGATTCTGTCGACTTGAATTTTGTTCAGAATGTTGCTTTTGACATTTCCGTGTTGTTATATGTGATTCTAGTTAGCAAATTAAATGAGCTGTCTAAAAGGAAATCCTCTGTGGTTGGCCATCGATACGTGGTGGATATATTGGTGTGTCAAAAACAAAGAGAAGATTTTTAAAAGCTGTTCCCTTATCGACATCTCGAACTCTCTCTCTTTTTGGTGATTCAAGAACAGACAGAAGATTTTTAAGCTGTTCTCTTACAGAGATCTCTAAATCTCTCTCTATCTTGACGTATACAAATGTTAATTCTTAAGTATATTCTCTCTCTTGTTGTTCTTAATTATTTGATGCCACGACAGTCGGACGTAAAATATGAAACACAGAAATCAATTTAATCAATTTTTTTAGCTGAAACATTGCTAAACAAAAAGTTGAAAAATCTCTATACAAGAAATTGTTTAGACGATTTTTTTCATGCGTCTGTTCATGGCAACGAACAATTATATTCAAGGAAGTCATAGCAAATTCTCAAAATAATACTACCATACCAACTTATCAGTTGATGATAATTTTGTACGGAAAGTCCAATTTGTATTACCGCATTTCCTTTACACCCTGTATTTACACCAACAAGTACATATCTAAAAAAACTGTTTTTATATGACCCTGTACCAAATAAAGTGTAACCTAATTTAGATACAATATCTTGTATCTTATACAGCGGATATTAATATCTGTCGATCAGTATGTTTCGCGAGTATCCGTTCTACCACCACGCGAGGACAAACGCATTAATGTATGTACCTGATTGTACCTAGATCAGATTGTGCGCACTTAGTGGTAATTACTTCTTGATTAATTAGAAGTAAATATGCTGTTAAAGAATGACCTTTGAAACCTTTCTACGAAACATGAGATTGAAATTAGGGTAATATGTATAATTCTTCTGTACGTACGTTTTTTACCTAACTACGTGCGGCGTGACTAGGGAATGCAAATCCGTCGTGTTTTGAAAATCCGGATTTTTTAAAACGGATTTTGTGTTCAATCCGGATTATCCGGATTTTACGGATTTTTCATGAAAATTAAACAAACCTACTTATATTTTTTTTTTTTTTTTATGAGCCCGTCGTGTCCCACTGCAGGGCAAAGGCCTCCCTTCCATTTTTCCATTCTTTTCGATCTTGAGCCACTGCTGGCCAATCCTCCAGGAAGGAGTCCAAGTCGTCACGCCATCTCCTCACTTATATTAGTTTATTAATATTTTTTTTTTAATAAACTTTTTTCCCTTCACACGATTTCCCTTCGCCGTTCGCCGGCAAGGGGAAACATCGTGAGGAAACCGGCAAGTCCTAGAACCAAAACTTTTAAGACATGTAGCATCCACAAACCCACACTGGGCCTGCCTGGTGGATTACGGCCTCTCCAAGAAGCCGTTTTCCCAACATGTAAAGAATGTATATTTTTTCCATTTTGGGTTGGAAATTATCCAATGACTTATCTCGTTCTGGACAGAGCGGGATATCAGATTTTTAGTGACTAAACTCCACTCATTTTCCTTCTTCTTTTTCTTTGTCTTCGTTCTAGGGCCCTGGGGTTCACTTTCACATAACCCATGGCAACAGTAGGCCCAGCTGGGTTACTACGATTAGTATCACCTTGAGACACACTTCGCGCCGTGGCGGGGTCGATAAACTGCCCATTGCTCGCCATCCGCAAGCCTGCGCCTACTAGGTAGCTGGAAATCGCGGTCTGGATCCGGGAGCTGAAGCGTGAGGATCATTCCCTCGCACGTGCAGCTGCCTCCTTTGCTAGCATTACTGCTTCGCAGAAGCAGGCGACCGCCTGTCACATTCCTTTGCGCTCCGGTCCATGGGCCGTACCAGGACCCGGTGGTGAGTGGTCATTGCCCAAACGGAGCATACCTTTAATAATAGTCCTCAAGACCGAATTTTGATCACGGTGGCCTGATGCCTACTGAAACCTGGAAGCCTGATGTATACTGTAGATATTATAGTGCACAAGTGTGTACGCAGACACTGGCGCACTCTCTGTTCTTTTAATCTTATAGTCAGATGGGAAGGCAATTCAACACGACCGGAGAGAGATCAGGTGCAGGACCCACAGAGTGACGTGTTTTCAGAGGATGATACCCCCATGGTATCATACCACCAACTTCCAAACTCCGGGCAGCTATAGAGTAATTCCTAATGAAAAACCCAATAGCACTATTTGCTTGACCTCTAGTTCGAGCCCAGGACCCACGCTCAGCATTCGCCCTTACGAACCTAGTGTTCGTCCAACAAGACAGTCAAACGTCTCACCTTAACCATAAGCTCTACCGTGTCCTCCAGGCGATCGATCCGCACAATAATGACACCTGGGCGTTTCTTTCGAAAAAATCCGGCGCAGAAACCTCTCGAACTTACCACGTCCGGTGAGGACCTGTGTCATGTGGAAGGTGAGGACGCAGTGACGTCTTTCCAATCACTACTCAAAGAGGGGACTTATAGCCATAATTATGGCGTGCCCAAAAATTGTAGCAGTGTTGGTAATTAGTTCATACTTTTTTCTGTCATAATGATGACGCTTGGCGCCTTAAAAAACATTCAGTCTTTTTTGGGCACGCATGCATTGCAACTTGTCACACGGGTAGACCACGAATAATATTGGACCCACGCCACGTCACGATATTTTTTTTCTTAATTTACTTGGTTATTCGTCATCCACGCGGGTGAAGCCACGGGAAAAAAAGCTAGTGCTAAACTAATAATAAAAGTAGATAATATCATCGCGAATTAAAATTTCTTATTATTCAGAAAATCCGCGGATTTCATTTTCAAATCCGGATTTACAAGTCGAGTAAAAATGTGCGGATATCCGGATTTTACGGATTACGGATAGTCCGGATTGCATTCCCTAGGCGTGACCGATTTGGATGAAATTATGTGGGTATATATGAGTGGATCCCTGAATGGTTCGAAAATAAAATTGAACCTGGTAGGTAGCACTGTAATTGGGTTCTAAATGTTTCATTCTGACGAAAATCTATTTTACGGACCGTTAGCAATATAAAATACAAAATTGTTTCTATCTAAAATGTATTAATAAACATAAAGAAAGAATTAGGCGGTTTTTTCTATACCTATGCATTTTTATTAATTTATACGCCTGTGTGAGGCATGTATATTTTTTTCTTTAATGATTCCTCTGCTCCTAATAATAATCTGTACATAGTAATCCTACCGACCGTTTTTTGATCATGGTGACCAATTTCAACACAGGTTCGTTGAGTACCCAAAAGATATTAAGTGATTAAGTGTGTTCGCAAACTGGTGCACTCTCTATTCCTATTATACTCTCATACGGCAATTCGACACGACCGGAGACACATCAGGCGTAGGAACAACGGCTTTACATACATTCTAAAGCACGGGAGTGTCACACCATCAACTTCCAAACTTTGGCTACAGAGTAAATCCTAATAGAGGAACTCAATAGCACTTTTGGGCCAGGAATTGAAACTAGGACCTGACGCTCAGCAGTGGCGCTTGCGACCACTAGACCAGCAAACCTGTACCTAAGTACTCTTGTACTCTAAACAAACAAACAGAACTCGACTTCCTTTTAGTTCATTCGTGATTAATGTACCGTGATTGTCTTATCCTGGCGGTATCGTATCTCGTGATCTATATGTGAATGAAGTTTTAATTATTTCGTGTTCTTGCAATGTGTCATACTGGTTACGATGTACGAAGGTTACTGCGATGGAGTTGTCACCGGTTCAACGCATGTTCGATGTCGAAATCGCATGCATGTGTGGATTTGGTGACGAATGACGATGCAACTTGCCCATGGAACTCTATATCTGATGGTAGACCTTCGATTGGACCTATTAGAGCTAGCTACTCGTGGTAAAGGATTAATCGATTGATGAGTATGGGCCCTTAAAGCGGGTACTTAAGATAAACAGCTTCAAAACGAATCTAAGGATAGATTCCGGCCCTGACCTTGGAAAACAAAAACAACTGAAGGAGCCTAATAAAATAAAGATAGAAAGAAATAAGGAGAATGAATTTATTTGATACAATACATGGTACACACATAATAGTCAAGTAAACAAAAAAAAAAGCAAAAACACAATTGTGCGTAACACGGCTTGTAATAATTGGGTTTTAGTCAGTAAAAGGCTATCAGTGCTTGCTCCGCCCAGAAAAGTACAAGTTATTTGATGATTTCCCACATAGGAAAAATCATATGCGATGAAAAAAGAGTGATCTACAGAAAAATGTCCTGTAGATCACTCTGTTTAGGGTTCCGTAGCCAAATGGTAAAAACGGAACCCTTATAGTTTCGCCATGTCTGTCCGTCCGTCCGTCCGTCCTCGCTTAATTTCTGTGACCGTCAGCACTAGAAAGCTGAAATTTGTTACCAGTATGTATATCAATCACGCCGATAAAGAAGTAAAATAAAAATTGGAAAAAAATGTTTATTAGGGTCACTCTACATGTAAAGTAGAAAGTGTTTTTTTTTTTTTAATGTAAACCCGAACGTGTAATATATTGTTGGATAGATATGGATATGGATAGACACTTATTGTGACAGACGGGAAACTACGGAACCCTACACTAAGCGTGGCTCGACACGCTCTTGGCCGTTTTTTTTTTCAGTTTCTTTGAAGAAACGTGGTACAATATTGCCTATATTTTTCCTTCCTAGCCTAGTACGAGTATATTCAAAATAAATGCCACATCCACCAGTTCGCAGCTCTGGTCGGTTGCAGCTACCGGAACTGGCAGCCGGACCCGCTTGAAGGGCGCGCGATCGCCTCTCTCCACGTTGAACTGCGTGCTAACATACTACCTATTTTTTACGCTTAGACAAGCAGTTTCAGGTGTATGGTCAAAGTGTTTCATTTAAATAATCTCTGGACTGATATTGTAAGAGATATGATCTTGATTGATGAAGTGTGCTGGGAGTTTAGACAAGAGAAACAGTTTTTCAGTAGGTTTTAGTACTTGTGAATGGCAGGTCACAAAAAAATACATTAGTTTTTGGCCCAAAAGCGTCAGACAGATATCCTTTGGGGTACCTGAAAGTAATATAAAAGGTACATTTCACCATTTATTACAGTTTCATTTTTGAGCGCTTATGTCTTTTTACCAAACATAAAAAAACGTTAATTTGAACCTACTGTTTGTGAACCCTCGGGGTTTCGCAGGCATTTTGAGCGTTTTTTTTTCTTTTATAAGCGTAAAATCGTTTAGGATACCATGCGAAACAAAAAAACATTTAAAGAAGTTAATAAAAAAAGCAGACAAGCAAACAAATATAGTGTTTTATTTTATTCTTATTTTAATTGATATAAACTTGTGTGACAGCGATACCACCGAAGGTAAGCAGTGATGCAATCGTTGATGGTGAGGCGCACTAGTTTATTAAGAGCCTATTCACTCTAGCCATGAAGACACTAAAATTATTTTTCTTCGAATAATTGGAACCCAACGATAAAACTCCAAAATCTCTGATTAAGACCTCCATGGCTTTTTAATCGACCTTTTATCAATTAAAAACACAAATCCAACTCCTAACAGCATGCGATATGTCATCACGATTGATAATCGCGTCGCGGCGGCGCGTGCGACTAATCCCTGCCATACGCAATGTCGTGTCGCAAGCGGAACACGGCTCGGGAGAAGGAAACTACGCGTTAAAATGCCTGACCATTGCGACATTATGACACTGGCGATTTTATGCCGACAAAGAACTGTCTGATCGTATCTTTTATCTTTTTTGATCACTACTGGATGTTGAGTAGGTACTTCAATTGAGAGTAGAACAGCTGCCCGGACTTAAGGTGTTAGTTCTACAGAGACTATTTTTGTACAAAGAACTGAATCACCCGTTGAGTTGGACCAAACTCGAGACGTCGACGGCGCCTAGTGTTCCACGCACGCTTCAAGGAGATGTCAGCAAAACCGCTAGGGGCCAGAACTCCGGGCCCCTGGGACGAAGGCTAAAAAGAAAAATAGGGAGTGAAACAAAAAAATTGTAGATGGAATATGGTACTGGATAGTGACTGAGAGTTAGACACATTTTGAAACTTAGATAAAGGAAAACAAGTCAAAAATAGGTATAAAACGATATAGAAAAAGGCAAAAGACAAAGGCTATCAAAATTAATTAGTGGATTTATGGCGGTGTTGAATATTAATGATTTTTTAGTTTAGTACATACTGTTTAAGCCAGAATGATATGCTAATATGCCAAAGAATATCTTATGTTCTTAGCTGGAAAATCATCGCTTTGGTTGGAGCGAAAAGAACATCACACTTTTACCAACTAAAGCTCACCTGAGTTCTTTCAGTTACCCTTTGCGTTCCACAGCCATAGTAATTCTTTCGAACATTCCCATAGCTCTACCAAAACCCAAGAACTCCAAACGAATTTATAAGCATTTATCAACCCACGCGACCAGACCAATCGGAGGGAATCAAGTAGTTAACCATGATTTATGTGGGCTATAATACCACTGTGCATATTAGCAAACTCGCAAATATTACCAGCATTTGCCTAACCAGCTGCAGGTTATGTAAAATTATAAGAATAAGCATAAACAACTAGTTCATAATATTCCCCCTTTTATTAGGTGGGAAATTATCAGAATTAGTTCTCTCTTTACTCCCTTTTTTTCCTTCTTTGTCTTTGTTCCAGGGTCCCGTGTTTTCCTTTCAGAAGCCAACCCATGGCCCCAGAAGCTTCGACCCTGCTGGGCCCCTACGGTTTTGCAGACATCTCTTTGAAGCTCACGTGTAGCAGTATGTGCCATTGCCGACTTGATAATATTCCCCTGCTGAGCTACAGGCCTCTTCTCTATGAGAAGGCTTGGATGTAATCTATCACGCTTGCTCAGTACGGCTTGACGGATTGGGTTGACAAAAATGACATAAGACATCTAGTCATATGTCTTCGAATTTTATTCTGGAACATACTGATTTCGTCGCAATTTATTACAAAATCTCAAGGATTGATTTCGTAAGTTTGATAAAAATGATTCCGACACGATGATTCTAGTTTGTTACTATTGCTGACAGTGATGACATGATTTTGAAAGACATAAAAAGAGGCTGCTATTTCTATCAAGTCGATAAAGATTTTCGAGAAATGAAAGCACCTGTTGCAAGTTCGGTTTTCAGTTCATGTAGTTTTCTAAGTTTATCTAGGAATATTACTGACACCCTGTGCCTCGGAAAGCATTTACAGCCATTGGTTCCGGGTGTAATTCGTAGATCTTTGACAGTTCTTACAAGTAGCCAGAAGCCAAAAAGTCTGACTATCTTGAAAGTGAGTCTATCCAAGGAGTATTGTATTGCCAAGTAACTGGGTTGTGGAGTGTTGATGGGCAAACGCTCTGTACAAAACACGGATATCCAGTCGCATCCGGTTAGGCTGGAACCTGATTTCAAGCTAGGTTGGAAAAGGGTAAAAGATGACTAAATCTAGTCACCGACAAAACTACGCAACGACATAGTAGATAAAACTACGTATAGTAAAGTTTAATTCATAAATCGTATGACCAGTAAAAGTATGGTGTAAATGAAGGACATTTGGCCGGATGCATTGCGATATCACCAAATGGCATATACCTACTCGTAATGGACTAGGTTATGTAGTAAGTCGGGTCGCACGGCCTTTAGACATGGCGACTTTTTGCTGGGACACTGTCGCGACGCTATTGGGACAATCATTGTGGCCTAGTGCTCTTATAAACATACCTATCACTAGCTTCTGCCAGAGGCTTTGCCCACGTGATATTTCTTAATGTAATGCATTTTTTAATAATATAAAATAGTGTTTTATTGTGATGTTTTACAGTTTCTAAAATTGATCTAGAATTTTTGAGTGTATTCGCTAAAAAAGAAAATACAAATCTTTTCTCTTTATAATACGAGGCTTATTAGTAAAAAATAAAGATTAAAATCTGTACTAACCATTACATTTAGTGTGAATAGTTACTGATTTCAGAATACTTGTATCACACTGAACTGAAATGCATGCTGCATTAATTGTTCTTAGGCGTTTTATCAGATATAAATGGTTGGGTGGTGGGGTCTTTTTGAATACTCTACGTAGGTTTTTTGTGCAATAAAATAAGTGTATGTGGTATCTACCAACACATGTTAATGAGTTGTGTCCAAAATAAAATTCGATCAAATTAGAGTCTCCAAAATAATGAGAGATGACCATTAATGTAGTCCAGTTGCGCAACTATATCCCAATTAAGAGTTGCCTCGTTTGTAGATCCTCAGGAATTTGGACAAGTAGCCCGCTTACCTTGCCTAGTGGTTCTCGGTTACGGGCACAAGCGGAAAGGACCCTTCAATGGTGTCGTAAGAGGTGACTAAGGGACGGTGAATTTGAAATAATGATCACTTCGAATGCCTTTGTAACTGTGTCCCTTCAGGGAATGTTTCGTAACCATGGTTAGGTAATATTTAGAGCAGCAGGCTGCATTGTCTTGTAGAATTGGTAAATTGGTTCGGTAACAGAACTTTGCGTTTGACAGGAGGCTTAAATTTAAGCTTCAAAATGTTTTTAGGGCAGTTTTAGGCCATAGGAAGTATAAACAAAATTTAATGTACGAGTGTAGTATCATTAGGGATCATTTTCTAGCAACGCCGCTGGCAGTAGATAAAATCATTATCATCATCTTCATCATCATCTCAGCCGAAAGACGTCCGCTGCTGGACATACCCTTCCCCAAGCATCGCCATAATGACCGGTGCTGTGCGTCTCGCATCAGGTCATCCGATCGGTCCACCTTGTGGGTAGCCTATTACAATAAAGAACTACAATTTGCTAATTTTCTTCCAGTAAGTTCTAAAGACAAAAAAACAGCCAATGACTTCTCCCGCCCTATGGTGTGGCGAGAGAGCGTGTCAGACTTTTACTGATCCATATACTTTTCTTCGTTTACCCTTCGTGTTCTTTTAAACATTCCTGCAGCCCTAGCAACTTAAATTGAATAGATTTTATACTTTTGTTGCAATACTAATCGCTTTCCGGATGTAGCGTCAATATAAAAAATAAAACTCGTAACGATTTAGATCAGCTTTACATATTTGGGCATATTCTGAGAATTTCGTCCAAACTAGTTTTTTGTAAATCGACAAAAAATGCTGTAAAATTTTCCAGATCACCACCATGACAATAAAAATAACAACATTAGACAAATTAATTTTGTACAGTCTACACCAAAATATACGAACGTTATGTGCCTATGTATACTTACTGTTGTCGAATGCCAAAAACTCAATGAGCGTGAGTTTCAGAAAAAAAGGTTCTAGTAGATTAGGACATAGTAAAACTGCCGTGTAGTTTTTCTTCGTTATTATTTTGTTCTTATTGTATATGAAACATTTATTTAACTAATGTAATTGGCTTTCGGTCGTCTTATGTTAAAGTAAAAATAAAAGTTTTATTAAATAATATTATTATGAAGACGTACCAAGCGTACAGAATTACTATCGTATTCTAAATTAGAATAAATTTTGTTTTAATTTAGAATGGATATTTTTTAAGGTTCGATAAAAGCGACAAAATGAAGCGGACTAATACAAAAAAAAAACAGAACTTATGAGATTTTTCATTTCTTTGGGTAGTGTAAAATGTATGTCGGGTGAAATGAGTCGATACAGAATTATTTGAATTGAGAACTAATTTTTAGGTTTGATGGTTATTTTGCTTACTGTACAGAGTTGATTAGAACGACTTCATAGTTCACATTTAAACATATGGATACAATTAATACGTCAGGTGATTTTAATAAATTAATTGATACAAAGAATGTTGCAGGCATGTGTGAAAAATTATAATCATTCTCCTGAATGCGGAAAATTATGTGTATTACCTTGAGATTTGCCATGTATGGGTGAACTTCATTAGATTTAATTGTTGACGTAAATTGACTGTATTTATACTAGTTCACAAATGCTTGGCTTTCAAAATGCGTAAGTTATGGCATTGAATGTAGGTACTGCTAACAGATTTGCTAATAAAATTGCATTAATGACTGCAAATTCATTTTTTAAATTGAACTGAGCTATTTAGTAAAAGAGTAAGATAAAAAAAGAGAGACAGAAAAAAACAAAGAAAGAAAGAAAACAGAAGAGAAGAAACAACGAAAGAAAGATCATTTCTTTTTTTTCATTTTACCTAGGTACTTTTGTTTTTCGTAACTTTTTAATTATAAACTTTTTAGCACCTCGTAAAGTCGTTCTTTGCATGCTCGGTTTCCACAATTAACACTTATAATTATATTTAAAATAATAATTATTATCAATAATTATTATTTTATTTTGCTTATTATAATTTGACATAATTTTCCTGTAAGTTTGGCAGGAAAACACTCATTTTTACGACTAAAAAATTACCCGGAACCCTTCTCTTGTCTGCCAGTGAATTTACAACCTTTCAGCTGTACTATACCGTTATGTGACCTCGTTTAATAGTGCAATTTATTATTTTTTATTGCACTGGATTTGTAGGTACTTGTGACTAATCGTGCTTGAAAAGAAAATAATGTGTTTCCTCTTACCGAAACAGCGGTAGGTAAGGTAAGTCGCGTGTAGGTATCACGTGCGTTACGAGCGAATTGGCCGTGAGCCCGTGACTGATAAGAACTTCACGATAACAATTCTTGAGCTTCAAGAGAACTTTACATCCGTAAACTCCCGAGATCCGTCACTAAGGGATGCCTAATTTAATGCTCAAATACAGGTAAGTACAGGAATTGTATACTCGTAATGTTGTGATGAGCGATTCGGAGATGTTCTGACTTTTGAAAGAATTGTAGTCATAAGTCTTCCGAACAATCCCGTAGGCATGAAATATCTTAACCCTGACTTACACAAAGAACTCGTAAGACCCTGATGCCCGATGAATAATGTCCAACCTTTTTTGCACACAGGTATTTTCTTTTTATGGTTCGTTAGAGGATCCTGTAGAAGATTTGGGTAAATACGTCCACAATCTTCATCAAATCAAATCAAGTCATATATTTCAAATAAACCATTTACAATTACTTTTGAAATGGTCAAAAGGTTAGAAAAATGATGCTAATACACGTTCCAAATTGAACGTGATTGACGTGATTGTTGTTGTTCCAACATGTTCAATAGTTTATATTAAAGGCTAATAAAACTTACCCATGTTTTCATTATTGGAAGATAAAAAACTGTAGCTGCCTTACCTGTAACAATAAAAAAAACAACTTTTATAACAATGTATAATGAAAATCATCAACAAAACTTCAATATGGCTGCAAAACGAGCTTTATCAAACGTTTAATCTGTACCTAAACCTGAGACAAAAGCTCAGGGTACTAAGATAAGGCGATACACGGTCACAATTTACCTACAAAGGCAATTTGTTTCATCGAGGACTCGACTCTTGACCTTTACCACAGGATATAGGATAAAGGGCTTGCCTTTACTTATAGAGTCATCTACATACCTACATAATTTTTAGATTATATTGTATCATTTAAAAATCATGTATGTGATTAACCACCTATTCACATAATTATGCAATGTGGATATGACAATACTACAATAAATGAAAATACTGGCAATACTCAACATTATGAATAACTTTTAGAATGGGACCAACCCTGAAATTGCGAAAAAAAATCAGGTGACCAAATGTACGGGACAGCTAGTATTGCAGTGTTTTCATTTATTGTTGTACCAGTTTTGTCATATCCACATTGTATATGTGTGCTTATTTCTTTGCTTGTTACTTCTTCACGCTCAAATGGTTGAACGCTTTTGGATGAAAGGCATAAAGGTAAACCATAGCGTATTACATAGGATACTTTATATTCTATGATACTTTATATCAGAGAATACTATCATCCCAGTAGTATATTCCTTAGGACAATATCCTACAGTCATGTGGGCGAAGCAGCTTGCGACAAATAGTAGTGAATTAAAAAAATACAAATTTTTGCAGGTCAAGTTTTTTCAATTTTTTCTCTCTTTTAAAGTGCAGTTTTTTGGACATACAGCAGCCTTTGAATTATTGTAGTTAATAGGTTTAGTTTTGCTTTTTAAATCTATTGTGTATTCAATGTAATGTGTCACTCTCACCGTCTACTATGTCTAGTAAATAAAATAACAAGCGCATTCTTGTTCACAAAAAGGTAATAGACTTGTCACGACGGTTACTAACCGTTTTTCCGTTTTCCTGGGTATGTGTGACCTCAATTAAAATATTGTGACAGGTTTCGTGAACTATATTGGTACAAACAGAATAGTAACAACAGCTGATTCTGAACGATTTGATATTGCCTGAATTAGTACTTAGGGCTTTTTATAGTAATAAGTAAGCATCACATGGAGCTAACAACATTGATGACATGAAAGATGAGGACTAGATCTATGCCATCTTATCGAAGGCCTTCGGCTTGGAGGTAGTTTTTTTTTAAGTCCTCCGACTTAAAAAAGCAAAATAATTTCTCTCGTTTTGGGCCGAGCGGGAGGGCGTGTCAGACTTCTACTGAGTAAATCCCACGCATGTTCCGTCTTTGCCTTAATTCCAGGGTCCCGGGGTTCTCTTTCGCCAACCCAGGCAGGGCCCCAGAAGACTGTGTTACCGTGGGATAATATTTTCTATTATCACTTGCAGAAGCCAGTAAATCTGACTCCAGTCCCTACCGTATACCACAACCCATTAACAGTACCCCTGTTAATGGGTTGTGGAGGTCTGGTAGGCAGCCGCTCCTCGTAAAATACTGGTATTGAGCTAAATCCAGCTTGACTGGAAGCCGACCCCAATGTAGTTGGGAAAAGGCTAGGTAGATGATGACTTGCAGAAGCCAATAATAATATAAAAGAGCTTCTCCATAAATAATATGCGTTATTTTTCGTTCAAGGTCTGACATGCTTTACAAACTTGAATTCTATTTTGGGTTGTTTAGTTACGTTTGGATGCATCAATGATGACCATTAGGTCCGGGTTAGATGAGTTACTAACCGGACTTAAATCTAATTTATAGTTTTTTTTTTGTATATTTTTAATATCCAGATCGGCTGCGCACGAGTAGCTTCAAGTTTGATTATTATCACACAGAAATTAAGTATAAATGCGAAAGTTTGTGAGTGTTTTTATTTATACGTTTGTTCCTTTTCACGCTCGAACGGCTGAACAGATTTGGATTAGAATTTGGAAAACCAAAAACGTCTGATGTCCGAAAACGACAGCGCCGATGCACGCTAGCCACAGCCACAGGGATTTTCTGGAAAGGAAACAAACCTAGAACGCAAAAGGTAACTAGAGGAAATAGGTGTAGTTTTAGTCAGTAAAAGTTGAAACGCCCCTCACGCTCCACCCTAAAGCCGGAGAGCTCATTGGATGATTTCTCACCTTAACAGCACACACCACCACAAACTACCTGCCTACACCCTATTCATTTAAAGTTCCTTATATGAATTTATTTTTGGTGTACAATAAAAGGTATTGCAAGTAATAAGAGAGTTTATCTATACTAATATTATAAAGAGGAAAGATTTGTACCTATTTTTGTATGTTTGTAATGAATAGGCTCAAAAAGTACTGGGCCGATTTAAAAAATTCTTTCACTAATAGAATGCTACATTCTTCCAATTTGACATAGGCTACATTTCATTTTTACTAAAAAAGTGTTTTATATCCAAATGTCCAAAAATAAATAATTGTCTACCCCGTGCGAAGCCGGGACGGCCTGCTAGTCTATCATAAAAAATATAAGTTTTATACAATAAACTATTGATTGATTGCTTGCTATCGCCCTCAAGTTCACAAGCACCTCCTTGGTTCATGACATTGTGCATAATATCTAGTTTGGCGAGGTTCCGCTCAGGTTTTCATCCGAGCCTCGCGAAGGTTGAAGAGGTCAGTCACGTGTTGCGAAAGCTGCTTTCTCAATGTTATGCTGTTGGTCTATTGTTTTGTTAGGTATTATCTACGCTGCTCTATTAAGTAAGGTTTAGCATAAGATTCTTCGTAATAAGACGATAAACGTAATACGTTTTCAAGTCAGCTTTATTCTGTGCATAAAAACACACACACGTAGACACACAAAACACAAAGCAAATAGGAACATAGGAGTTGGTTCTAGTCAGTAAAAGTCTTACACGCCAAAAGCGAGAAAGATATTTATTGAACTCATTCGATAATGAAGTCAATAAATATCTGCTACATTTTTTCTTTGCTTTGCGTTCCAGGACTCAGAGTTTACCTTTGGGAAGCCTCAGTAGGCTTCCGCTGCTGGGCCCTTACGGTTTAGCTGATATCTCTTTAACGCGCCCTGGAAAAACTACGCGTTATCGAGAACTCGGACTCGATCTAGACGGAAAACTATTCATTGCTCGTCGCCAGCAGGCTCACGTCTATAGTTGCTACCTCTTGTCAAGGCTGGTGTCAGATTTTGTTAGTTATGACTATAGGTATCAACATTAAAAGAGGTTCTAATGTCACTGCTTAATGTGGTTTCTCAGGCACGGAGGAATCTCGATAATTTAAGATCGTAACATATCCAAAGGCGGACCTCGGCAAACATTGCTGCAACTTTAAAAATTAGTATGTAGGGCTTTTTTTTATTCTAAACACACGTGCAGATTACATTATTCTTAAACACAATCAGCCTCCCACATCCTCCAAATCAAACTGCAAGTTAATTGTTTTATAACGATCTTATCCACTTAATGATCTAACCGTATCAAATGCTCATCATCTATCATGTTGCCAACGCATTCGAGAGCTTTTCGAAATGTGTATGTACGTATGATATTTTGAAGGTCCAAATTGAAGCAGTTCATTAATTACAATAGTTTTATTGTTCTTCGTGATGTTTTGAAGGGCACGTAATAGAGCAACTTTGAAAAGAATCGAATGGTAATTTATAATAATTCAACAAACACATTGTTTTTTCATTGATTGTTAGACAAGCAATTAATAATTCAAATAATTGTAGTCATTGCAGCTAAGGATATGTGATGTGACGAAAATGGATAAAGTGAGAAATGATTATAAATACTCATTTCTCACTTTATGTAGGAAGCCGCTTTCAAACTTATAGATATGATAGAAAGAAAGTTAGTCATAGCGAGACGCGTAACAGGGCAGAATAGAAGAAAAAAACAGGGCAAGTGCGAGTCGGACTCGCGCACTGAGGGTTCCGTACCAACTGACCTATGAAAACAGTTCATTCTCGAATCGAGGCTTGAAGACTTTTCCTTTTTTTTCTGGTGACGTGACTACAAATTTTCAGTTTTCAGACTTTTCCCTATGTTAGTGCTATAATACCTAGCTTCGTGCCAAATTTCAAGATTCTAGGTCGACTGGAAGTACCCTTTAGGTTTTGATTCCCTTGCGAGTACTTGCGAGTTTCAAAATATGCAGCTTAAATTGCTGTTTCTTTTGATTGCGTTGACATAGAAGTTTGATTTTGTTACAGCTTGAAGGTATTATAGATCTGAGTATTTGGTATGAATTTCAATTTAATACCTCTACGCGTTTATGAGGAAATGGGTAGTAAGTTTAAAATTATTAAAAAAATATATATTATGTGATGTAACTAAAAATGTATGGTTTTCGTAATTTTTCCTTTATCTATGCTATAAGACGTTGCTTCGTACCAAATTTCAAGATTCTGAGTTCACGGGAAGCACCCTGTAGGTTTTGATTCCCTTGCAAGTGTCGAACATTTGCGGCATAAACGGCTGTATCTTTTGATTGCGTTGGCTTAGAAGTTTGATTTTATCACAGCTTCAAGGGACAGTAGACTTGAGTAATTGATATAAATTTCAGCTTCATACCTCCACGCGTTCCTGAGAAAAAGGGTCTTGACAGACGGACGGACAGACGGACAACAAAGTGATCCTATAAGGGTTCCGTTTTTTTCCTTTTGAGGTACGGAACCCTAAAAACACGTCTTGCGCCGACCCCAAGTAATATGGGACAAGGACAGGAAGAAGAAGAAGATTTATTGCAGGTAAGGAGTAAAGTTCTCAGCCCAAGCCTGTATTTTTTGACAACCTTCGTGTATTTAAATCCTGTGTAAGGTTACTTCTAGGCGAGCGTGCTCCATCATTGAACACATAATCGCTTATAGGTTGAAAGGTTTGCGTTTGATCTCCTGATCACCTGGTGGTGTGATAGCTAGATGAAACGCCTAGACGAAAAGCCTATCAATAACAAAAAAGAATAATGTAAAAAATATATAATAAAAAGAACACGATTCAGCATTTTATTCTGGGAACACACTGGCCCAGTTTGTGAAGGCCTCATAAAAACAATAGCTCCAATTTTCTTTTGTTCTTCATATAATGCAGATTTTCCCATATTGATAGCTTTTGTTACTAACATGATTGATCGGACAATTAGGCCAATATTAAACTGCATATACACATGTACTTGTAGCTAAATCATCTTTGCATCAGAGTTTTTATGACAGCTAGTTGAGATGGTACCACCTGTGACTTCGTTCATGTTCAAACTCGTGAAACAACACAATGCAATTTGGTCATAATTTCAAAAAGTATTTTTCTGAGTGGGCAACCTTTTTTCCAAATATTTTGTTAAATAAATGTGGTATATTTTTTATTTTATCAGTTTATTCGTCCATTTAAACTAGACTGTCTTCACCGGTGTTTTCTAGCTGACTAGACTGACAAGAAACACCAAAACGAACTTAAAGTTCAAAATCTCTTTTAAAATCCATGCACTAAACATGAATGCTTTTTTATTCTTTCATCATAAACGAAACATCTATGTACACTCAATCTATAGGTAAAAACTACATGAAAAGACTACGTGGTTCAATAGTTTTTGAGTTTATCGCATTCATACAGACAGTCGTGGTGAGACATTGTTTTATAATATTTAACGAGTTATATAACAATACTATAAATATAAAGATCATCAAAAAATATGATCATAAATAAAAGTTGACTCATTTATTATTTAATCTATTTACATAATAAATTATTACATAATTAATCCATCCTTGTATCTACCTATCACAATTCTAAAATTATAATACGAAGCTCCTTTTACTAATTAATTCATTAATTTTATCTATAGACTATAACTCACCGAATCGGTAGCATCTAATTTAGACTAATTAGTTTTTAACAAAATTATCTCTCTGAAAAAAACTAGTTGACCGAGATCTTAAATGTCATTATCGTTTTGAAGAAAAAAATCTTTTTATAATCCGCACGAATAAATAATATCCTAACAAATAATATTTCAAACAAATGGTCAGTTTAAATTATTGTTTATTTGGTTTTCGATTATTCTAGAAGGTCAAAGATAAGTCATTTGTTTCATAAACACACAGAATAGAATAGAATAAATTTTATTGTACACCAAAAAGTAACATTACAGTTTATACAATAACTTAAATCTATGGGTACAATGGTGGAATAAACGCTAACAGCGATATCTACCAGACAACTTTACGATGGATCGTAAGAACTTGAAATAGTACAGGGGGTAGTCTACGGTGTACACTATAAATAAGCAGATAAAATAAAAAATAGCATCATTAAAACCTGTACTGTCCTACTGCAGACCAAAATCATCTGCTCCCTTTTTCTGCTCTATAGCTGAACTTGTTTTGAAGGAAAACTTCTTATCGTAAACTTAACCCACAATCCCTTTTTTAATGCCACAGTTTCTTTATTTTTTTATTAAAAATAGATCAGCAGCTGCTACGGTAGACAAAGGGTACTAAAATAACACAGGTGGGTTAAGTCAGTAAAAATCTGTCGCTATCATTCCGCCCAGAGTCGGAGGGATTATTAATTTATAACTTCTTACAAACAAAAAAAAACTTATTTGCATGCAAAAGACATGAGTAACTAACTATATCGCAAACTGACCCCAGTTTGCGTAAAGACGTGACTTGCGTCTTGTGGCACGTGGTGTGCTTGACCATACGTCTTCTGCAATAATTACTTTTGACACTGAAGTCAAGGTGTTAAATATAACTGTAGTCACTATCACTGTATAGTATAAAACAAAGTCGCTTTTCACTGTCTGTCTGTCTGTGTGTTCTATGTATGCCTATATCTTTAAAACGACACTACGGACTTTGATGCAGTTTTTTTTAATAGATAGGTTGATTCGAGGGGAAGGTTTATATGTTTAATACATGCATGATTATAGTAGAGAAACACAGCATTGCACCCGTGCAAAGCCAGGGCGAGTCGCTAGTTATATACAAATAAACATACGCCCACATAATATTATTACTCATACATATGACCAAGTTTCGCGTTCATGACTTCTTCTGTTTGCTAATTGTTTCAAAACTTAAGTAATTTACACATTGTTTTCGCTTTTGTTATAATAAGGAACTATTCAGAAATAATATTTGCACAAGGTTAATTTCAGAGGCAATAATGAATTTCAGAGGCATACTGCTTGCACTGAAATTTTTATATCTATGCTATATCCTACTTCAGGACATGGTTTACCGATGATGTGACCAATTGAAGCCACACACACTCTCAAACTTTCGCCTATATAAAAATATTGTGATACAATTTATATTATGATAGAAGATTGCTTGTCACGAGATTGTTTAATAATTTACACTGAAATATCTACTAATGAACAAACCACGACATGCATGGTCTGTTTTTTATACCCTGAGACTAGATTGACACAGGTAATGTCAAATTTACTATAGGAATAATGCCAGTTCTTTTGTTTTGTAATGTCATTTTAGTCTCAGGATATAGAAAACAGACTCTAGCTAATCAAATATTGAAAATGTCTACAAAATTTCAGCTCATTTGGTTAGGGTTAACTGTTGTAGAATTCATTGGCAAGATTTACCTAAACAAACGAACACATACAAAAGAACATAGCAAGTTAAATAAAAGCTTGTAATAAATGGTTCGCCGCTCACATAAACTACGAGTTAATAGGTCAACTAAGTTCACAACGTATTGAGAGCAAAGCACAAGGTTCACTGATTAAATCTTGAACTTGAATATAACCTTTCTAATCTTAGCTTTTAATAATATTGCCCGGTAAACATTGAGAACAAAAGTGAGATTGGGATTTTGTATGTGTTACTATCATCCAAAATACCTATTGGTGCCGAATCGGGAATAACATAGGAGCCAAAAATTTTGGTGCCGAAAATCTGGGTTCCGAAACGGGAATACTTCCAGAAGTTTAGAGTATTGTTACAGGAACGTGTGATAGTGTTGCGGAATACAGTTGTGTTGCACACATGACGACAAAGAAGAGTAAAGTGCCAAAACTCTCGTGACCGATGACCAACAGGTGGACAGACCTAAACTTTTTGCTTGCTGAGTATTCCCGTTCCCGGCACCAAAATTTCTCTTTGACTTCTCCGCCCAAGAGCGGGAGAAGTCATTGTGGGAGAGCGTGTCAGTCTTTTACTGACTAAATCCCACCCCGTACCCTCGATGCCTTCAATTTGGGGACACCGAGCTTACCTTTCGGAATACCGTTCCAGTCCCCAGAAACTCAACTTAGCTTTAGTACTGCAACCGGTTTTAACTTTAACCTAAAGCTGCTCTAAAGGTTACTAATAAATTGACGGGAAGTAGTATAATTTTGTTGGAAGCTGTGCGTGATTGAGATGTGTGTGAAACTGTTTAACCTCGTTCTGTAGGAAGTGGTTGGGTAAGAGCCTATTGAAATCTTGTTTTACAAGAGTGACTCATAGATGAAAACTTTGTTGGGTAGCATATTTTTAGTAATCAGATAAATTCTTCGTTCTTTTTCATCATCATCTACCTAGCCTTTTTCCCAACTGTATTGGGGTCGGCTTCTAGTCAAGCCGGATTTAGCTGAATACCGGTATTTGACGAGGAGCGGCTGCCTACCAGACCTTTTTCGTTCTTTTTATGGAATTTAAAATGTTGATTGAGCTTAATTAAGCATAATCAACCTTTTTATGTTTCCACTGCTGAGACTTAGGCCTCCTCTCTGGGAGAGGGCTTTAATCTGCACTGGGCCCGGATGCATTGCGGTTTATTCCCTCTCCTATTGAAAAGGCCTGAGTCCCAGCAGTAACATTATTAGCTTATTTTATATCATGTTATGGTTGAGTTTTAAATGCAATCTACGTCATATAAATAACTAGTTTTGAACTTGAAGTCAAAGCTAAAAACGAGCTTTTAAATTTATTAAACGACTAATATCATTATATAACAAACTAAATTATCGTTTGATTAATTTCAGTCCATATTTGGCCAGTCCATAATTCTCGCTCAAAACCTGACCTTGCTGAAATTGGGTGAATGTCAAGTATAAACAAATTTACTAAGACTGTATTTACTAATACTGTCATATCAAGTAATTGACCCCGATATAATTATGATAATTTGTGAACTGATTTAGTGAAAGAAATAGTGTCTGAATTAATTGTAAAATACATGAGTTTCAGTATGATTTTAATAGAATACTGTACTGTAGACCCTTTTTACATAACGCAAAAAAAATCTCAAGAAAGCTACCTCCTGTTTTTTAGGTGGGCAACCATCAAAAAACTTTTCCTGTTATGTCCAACCATTCTTCCATTTCCACTGGAGGAAGTTTTATTTTGTAGTCTCGCGTTTAATCACTTATCGCTCCTGATGGTAAGCAATGATGATAATGTAGCACACTTGTCTAGAAGTAACTTATACACTCTTGACATAGAAACCCTAACATTAGACACAGGCAAATGTCAACCTCACAATAATAATGATGCCAGTTCTTTTGTATTGTGACAAGTGTGACAATACAAAAGAACTGGCCACGTAATGTCATTTTAGTCTCAGAGATTAAAAAACAGGCTCTAGTCTAGTAATTATTATTAACAGACCACCTACTCTATAAAAATAAACTATGAATCAAGTACTAAGTACATTGTTCCCGCCACGGATCAACTAAAAATAAAGAAGTTTAAATAAAGAATCAATGTCGTCTAAATGAGACAACATTGGTTCTTTTTTCGTTCTTTGTTCGGCGTCTCGTTCTATCGTTCAATGCACCAGATTTAGGGTGGATTCGTTCGAGTTCAAGGTCGTGTGACCGGAACCGGTCGCAGAATAGGCGAAGAGCTGTAGTTCTGAAAGTTTATGTCATTGGTTTCTGATGATAAGTAAGTGTTTTGTGATGTAAAGGCAGTTAGGTTACTTTTATTGTGACAGTTTTTTGTTATCTAATGACATCTCCAGTTTTGGGTGGAACGGGAATCTGTCAGACTTTTACTGACTAAATCAATGGTATTTCCTTAACTGTTTTGAGGCTGCAGGTGGCATAGGCATTCTCGTTAAATAATATGGAGTTTTTTTTAATCGAGTGGTTGATTGAAAGATAAAACGGTAATTTATTAAGAGATAATAGAAAAAAGAACACTCATAAAAACATGTTATGTGCATAACATGTATATTTCTATTTTACACGAGCATTTAATGTTTAATGGCTTATTAAAATAAATAAATCATAATGTACAACACATTATGATTTATTTATTTTAATAAGCCAAGTTTCAATAAGTAAATAATAAAATATAACATGCAATATTAGTATACATATAAATCAATTGTTATTACGTATATCTTCATGTTTCTTGACATTGACAAAATACGATACAATTTAGTGCTAATTATTACTCCATTAACATTTAACTTAATTGATGTTTTTACTTAAAATTATCTAATTTCTCATTATTAATTATCTACTTATGTTAATAAGTTTTAAGTTCAAGAGTGGTACTTTAATTTATGATACAGTTTGATGCATTTCCTTCTAAAATGCATCTTCATAATTAGGTTTGCTAATTAGTAATCTTGACTTTTTTAAATTTATGTATCGTTTTGTACTCGAGATAAAAAGGTTTTATTAATGTCCTAATTTTATATTACAGTTTTATGAATTACATTCGAGCTATCATTTTTTTTAACCTTCACATTCCCACTACTGGGCAAATGCCCTTCTTCAAGGTATTCATTCTTTTTTATTTTACCTCTTTTGTGAAGAGGTGGCGAGATGACCTAGACGCCTTCGGCAAGGACTGGTTTGAAGTAACACAAGAAAATAATTAAAGATACATATTTAAAAAAAAACTTTTCTTAACTAATATAAAAATTATTTATATAAGTTCACTAAATAATACAAATAAAAAAAAACCTTAAAGAACTATCGAAAAAAAATTTCTTACACTCTGTTTTACCCTGAGACTAAATTGACATAAGTAATGTCAAACTTACTATAGGAATGATGCCAGTTCTTTTGTGTTTTAATATCATTTTAGTCTCTGTCCAAGAAGCGAGATAAACCTGTTGATAAAGTTCTAAAAGATAACTCAGGTTCTTAGCCTACAATACGATTGTGTTGCACGCTTGATCGAGTAAAGCCTTTCCAATATTCTGTATAATTATAGATACTTACTTGTGTACTTGAATGAACACCGTGTGGCATGTAAATCGATTGATTTTTATCCACAGAACGAGAGCGGAACGGTGTAAAGCCGTATTTAGAATTGCATATGATTTATTTTAGGTTAGGTTGGTTCTGTTAATTGTTTGCTACAACAGCAACATCAATTGCTAACCAGTACATTTTTTTTTATATAGCATAGACTAGTGCTTGACTGCAATCCCACCTGATGGTGAGGCGCACTAGTTTATTAAGAGCCTATACATGCATTCTCCTTGGAACTTATTTGTCGTGAGGATTCGGAAGTAATCCATGATTCACAGCTCTGAAAATCTCTGAAATAAACTGTCCTAACTAAAAAGACTGCAAAGAGTATCGTTACCTTGTACTAGGAATAAGACCTCTTGTATCTTGGTTGCATTCGCATATATGCAAACTTACTTACACAATCCAACTGTATGTAGACCATACAAATATTTGTTCCATACGAGAATCGAACTCATAATGTAGTACAGCAGCCATCCGCTTAACAGTAGCAACAACAGCGATACCGTTGCATCAATCGCATTTGGACAATAGTTGAATTATTGCTGCAATTTATGCTATCTTCTAGAGATAACTTTAAAGGACAATAACAAAACTGAATTCTTTTTGACGAAAGCCACAGAGCATAAATCCACCACTTCTGGCACGCAAAAGGCAGCTGAAGAGATACGGATGAGTTTTAGACACAAAAAGTTAGACACTCCGTTTCGATCCACACTAAGCGTGAGTAGTTACTTAATGATTACATACCGCAAAAAAATAAGTACATCAATACATAAGTTTTCGATGATTAGTACCTACACAAAAATACAAGCACGTAGCCAATTTAGTCTCTATAATAGTTTTATACACATCTATAAGGGCTACACACGATTTCAATTTAACTTTAATAGTAATAATAATGCCACTTATTACTATTATTATTAAAAAGGGAAGTGACTGGAAACATTGGCAGTGTTTTAAAGGTCAAAAATTGTATCAAAACGGCCACGAATTCAATTGTGGGTCAAGATTCGGTGCTGATTACGATAAACTGGAAATGTACTTCCTTATAAGCGATTGTTTATAATAATAAGGAATTCTTGAGGCGAATATTTTGGAAGTAAACAATGATATAAATAGTTGAACAATGAACAACTTTGGTAAGACAACACAGCTTGTCTGATAGCTATCGCTGTCTGCGATGAGATCACCATTGTATCCATACAAAAAGGGTTTTCTAAAATGACGTTTATCAGGTGGCAGCACTGAATCATAAAGTCTAGGCACCTGTCAAAACGCTTATGTTAATGACATTAGTTAGACATCAATGTCAACCTCAAATGTTAGACATCAACGTCATGTCATACTTTTTCAAAAGTAGAACATTTCTCGACTAAGTGGTGACAACTGGTGATGTGAATTTTCTTGAAATCGTTCATTGAAAGTTTCATACTAATATTATAAAGGCGAAAAAATTTAACTTTGTATTATGTTTATTACTTCTTCACACTCAAACGAATGTCGAACAAAGAATGAATGAAACTTGATACATGGTTACACCATTTATTAAAGAAGCACATGGTCATATTTTTTTTATACCGGGAATTCGTTCCTTTGGGTATAATTTTCTACTATCAGGCGAGAGAAGTCACTGGCAGTAGCTAGTATTCTTTATTATCTATGTCAGTACTATTTTCCTACGTTTATCTTGCTTATCACGTATCACATTGAAGTTGATGCACTTGTGGCGTAACATATGTCTGGCAATGAACTTCTTTATACAATCACAATAATAAATATTATGCAGGTATGTAATAAGACGTCGATACATTGAAGACCGATTTAGCATAGCCTAAACAATTAGACTAATTGGAACACACCAATATTATCGTTTTTTGTATTTCTATGTTTGTTGCTTTTTGACATGACATAACAACCTCCCTCAGGTTACCCCATTATACATTATTTAGTTCCTCTTTAGAGTATCAATGCAGATTTGAACTGATATTACAAAATAAGATAGAACACAATTAGATCAATTAATTTTGAATTTTATATTGTGATGATGAATGAGTTGACCATTTACTCTAATAGGCCAAAAAAGGGTATAAATGGAATAGAATAGATTTTATTCGACGCAAGCAATGCAATACAACTGTAACTGCACAAAAAAAGAGTACAGAAATAAAATACAGTTGCACTGAGCGTGTCCACATCAGCGAAAGGGTCGCTAACTCAACAATTGCTGGGCGTCAGACACTCAGCGCTGATTTTCAGCACACACAGATACACACAGATAGTATAGGTATATACTTACACTAAAAATTGATGCACACTAGTGTACACACTAGTGTTTAAATATCCCTTCTTTACATTACATTAATACAGCATTGGATAAGGTTTATCTATGTAATAAATCGCATTTAAACTAGATAGTAGTAGGATAAGCCTAGGTTTTAGAAACTAAATAATTACTAATATAAATAATCGAAACAACCTCACCTGTCACGTTTATTTGATTCCTCAACTACTTATAATTTATTAAGGTGGTAACCTGAAAACGTCATATCAAAACGAATTATAGCATTACAACATTGTTTAATAACATAATTTGATCAAATTGCAGGTGCATCAGGTATTACATATGATTTATTTTGGCCTAACATCCTGTATATACACCTAAAATAGTATTGGCAAATATCCTGAAAGAAAATAACATTTGATTCCGGTATGATTTAACATCGAGAAATCCTGTTATACAATTTTACGAATTGATTAATTATACGTACATTCAACGTCATATCAACGTTATACACAGTTTCCGTCACATCTGTCTGAATGTATGAACGGTTCTCTTTATGGTTAGACCTTATACCATTTATTTTGAGTAGGTATGGCAAGCGGACGTCTCCTGCAAATCAGCGATGCTAGCGAAGGAGGCGGCAAGACGCATCAGAGACCTCAACCACAAATTCCAGCCACCGTAGACATATGCTTGCGAACGACGAGCAATGGGTACCTCGTCGTCCGGTCGTCCGATAACCGTCCGAACTGAGCCCGAGTCGCCGAAAGCGCGTAGTTTATCACGCATACTTTAAAGAAATGTCAGCAAAACCGTAGCTAGGGGCCCAGCAAGGTCGAAATCTATAGAGACAATGAGATTACTTCTGAAAGGCAAACTTGTGGTCCTGGGCACAAAGACAAGAAAGGAACATAGATGTGTTCTAATCAGTAAAAGTCTGATACGCCGCCATTATATCTGATATCATTTGATTTCCCAACACAAAAACAATCACGTCCTATGTGAGACGGGTCATTTGTATATTTATTTATTAAAACTAAATGTGCAAGTAAGTGACACTGTACAAAAGCGTATTAATGCCTTAGGCATTTTCTACCAGTCAATCTATAACAATCGCTATAAAAATCGATTTTTATTTCCGCGTGAATTGCGATGTTTATCACATTTTAGCAAAAGCAAGGACTCAAAACCTTTTCAATACAAAGTTATCGATAAATAAAAGTTTCCTGTATAATTATCGCATATTATTTTTTATGATTGATTGCAATTATGTTGGGTGCTCGTAATTAATGCTTCATTAGTTCATAATTAACGCTGAGTACAATATGGTCACCTGATTAAGTCACATTATATTGACTTACAGGTTGAAGTAACTGCTGTAACACTGTTACTTGATACCTATTAAAGCATAACACTGAAAACCAGTCTATAATATCTATGCTTTGTTTCAGTAGTTAAAAGTACATAGACTTGGGCAACATAAGAAACAATAATGAAGTAGCTAATATTGGCTCTTAAATCATGACATTTAAAACAATATCGAACGTCTTGAAAAAATAATAATTCCTTTTATAATTTTCTTTTTAAAGTTGTCTTTGAATATCAACTTTTTAAGTTGATGAGCTATTTTTTTTTTATTTTTTACTTACGTCCAGACTCGCGTTCGACCACTATCTCACCTGATACCTGATATTTATGTGCCCATATAGTATCTATTTCCATTTTAGTGTCTTTTTGCGGTAGAAAATTGGTCATCAAATAAATTTTCTCACGTAACAATAACACGTATAATACTACTCGTATAATAAATGCAATATAATAATAATAAACACGCCCTGTCACTGCACCCAACGTCGGATGTGTTGGTGCTTCCACAGGGTGTGTTCTTTCCATTTTTACATGTGTTCTGTCAGTTGCATTCCAGGGTCATGGGAACTCCTTGGAACATTGCCGCTTCCGTAGTAGATCCGACAGCAGCATGAATTCGGTACAATAAAATACCTTAACCTATCACATACCCGCAAAACGAGACACAATAGTAAAACAATAACAGCGCGGTCTCATAGGACCGGCCGGGGATTCATGATTTAAAAAGGGATAACCAGTTGATGAGGCTGTCCGTACATTCAGTGGCGATTAAATTACGGCAATAAAATATTTAATACCCTATATTACCTACCTATAGGTTTTTTTTTTTTTTTTTCCTGGTAGGGGAATCATCAGAATGACTTCCCCCGCTCTTGGGCGGAACGGGAGGGCGTGTCAGACTCTTACTGACTAAACCCCTACCCCGTTCCTTCGTTGCCTTCGTTCTGGGGGGGACTCGGTATCAACCGTTAGGAATACCACATGTTCCTCCCAGAGGCTTCGGCCCTACCGGGCCCCTACAGTTTGCTGACATCTCCTTGAGGCGCGCGTGGAACAGAACGCGCCGTTGACGACTGGGCTCGGTCCAGATTATTTCCAGACTGCCGGACAGCGAGCTACCCAGTGCTCGCCGTCCGCGAACCCACCTACCTATAGGTGGGTTTGTGATTTTTTTAATTGATATATCTATGAGATTTTAATTATTGTTTTGTAGATTATACTCGTACGAGTAATTAAAAAATGAATTACCTTAAAGTCCCCGTTTTACCCCACCTTCCCCTTCTTATGATGTTGTATAAAACCATGAACATTCACACACTATAGTCTTAGGTCATAAGTCAATGGGTATATAATCCTACTTATGTATCAAGTGCATTAACTTTCCCGTTTTACGATTTATAAATATTATTTTATCGCAAACTTATATTAATATTATTTGTTCCGTGAATATTATGAATGCGAAAGTAAAATGGTCGGTCGGTATGTCTGTTACGATTTCAGTAATAAACAGTAAAGACAGTTTTTTGTATCAAAACATAGAATTTTGGAGGAGGGCTAAGAAAATGTTTTGTCGAGAGGGATAAGAGTATGTGTTCTTGGGATGATATTCAAGATACTCGTAGGCAAAATCGCTTATAGAATCTAGTGATCTTATTTTTTTTTAACTTTGCCCCACATTGGGAATGACTCCTGTATATTATAAGACACCCTGACCCGAAACATTTATCTGAATGCTATACAAATATTTGTTCTGTACGGGAATCGAACCTGCAACACGCGGCGCAGCAGCCAATTGTTTAGCCACTGCGCCAATCCACCAAAAAAAGAAAGAAAGAAACATGTTTTATTTGGAACACACAGTGCAAGAAAAATGAAAAGGTTATGTGTATCGTTTTCTTATATAACTCTGCATCATCATCATCTGCCTAGCCTTTTCCTAAATATATTGAGGTCGGCTACCAGTCAAGCGGGATTTAGCTGAATATCAGTAGGTATATTACGAGGAGCGGTTGCCTACCAGATTTCCACAACCCATTAACTGGGGTAACACGGTACTTCACGGCAAGACTGGAGTCAGATTTACTGGCTTCTGACTAACCGTAACTTACATAACTCTACACTAAAGTTAATTAAAACATCTATGATGTTTGTAGTTTTTATGTTCTAAGTCAGGGGTCATTTGGTTCGCGACGGAAGTTTCTCAAGTCAGAAATATCAGTGGGTAGATACGCATAAACTTTAAACATATTTAATTATGCTTGTACTTATTTAATTAATTAAATAAATGTAATTATTAAGTATGCGTGCTGGTTAAAGTATAAAACTTGTACTCTCAAGCGCTGGTCGAGAGATTATGAGTACTCTTTTTTCTAAATAATTCACAATAAAACCATACATAATAGGTACATATGGAAGAAAATTCCTAAAGCATTGCCTTTGCAGTGTTTCTAACTAGTGCGTACAGTTTTAATAAATAACTAATTCCATCAGTAATTTATTCTATGGCATGATTAAAAGCGTATCCTTAAGAGGAGGTAACACGATAAATCACATAATGTTTAATTATCCAAATACTATAATGCAGTTACAAAATACATAACTAATTAAGCACGTAAAAAATATAAATGACTAGCTTTTGCCAGCGGCTTCACTCGCGTAAAAGTAAATTTCTCCATACAAACTTGAACCCCCATATCATCTCTTTAGGGGTGAGTTCTGGAAAATCCTCTCTTATATGAAAACATGTATAATTGTTGTATTGTACCATTTGTTTTACTATCCGCAGTATGCCAAAGCTGGAGATGGATAAGTTATTGGGTTCGGCCATTAGTGTTCGCTTATCTCAAAAGGAAACAGTGAGTAAAATTTTTCGTTTCTAGAATCAGTAGTTTTTGCTGTGCGTTGATATGTCAGTCAATCAGTTTCTCTTTTTATATATAAAAATTAAGTACTTATAGAAGCAAATAATTTAGCCCTATATGATACGCGAACAAATCTCAACAAAGCAAGTTAATTATTTTAGATTTAATTCATAAATCACTCTGAATCATACACGCTCCAGATAAAAATAATTTAAAACGCAATAAAACAAAGCCCTATAAAACTAATTAGTATATAAGAAATTAGAATAAATGAATCAGTATCCAATCCAGGTCATGGTTCCACAATATTATCTAGTAGATAGGTAGCTACCTATTTACGCATATCATTATGTCAACTGACCTGTCATAAATATAGAGAATGTACTTAATGACAGCTGCATATATTAGGTTGGTACCTAACCCTTGATCAGGTAAATTGGTAGGTCTAAGTACTTTTTTAAAGGGATAAATCCAGATAGTAGTTCATACGAAACTGAAATATAGACTCTTGATGCCGAATCGTTTGAAAGAGTCATCGTAATCCTGGACCGCAATGTGCAACTGAAGGAACAGAGGTGGGTTTTAGTTGGTAAGACTCCTTCTCACTCCACTAAAAAGCGAAAAGAGTTATTTGATGATTTGCCATCCTCAAAAAAAACCTATGAAAAGTTACTTAAATCAAATGATATTTATATATAATTAAAAATAATACTTGTACACCAAATCATTTTTTGTCAAGTTAAACTAAATATACGAGTATATGTGGGAGAATAGAGGTTTTATATAAAATCATTAAAGGAGACAAGTCGTAAAGGCTATGTCAACAAGTTCGGAAAGATTAACGACTAGGCTGGTGAGCTTTCGCCCTATTACGTGTCTATAGATTATGGCACATATCTAGCATCAAGATGTAGGTAGGTATTACTAAACACATCTATTGGAGAAACACATATCCATTCGAGGAACACAAGCATCAAGTCAGGCTTATAGCAACCCTGGAACCCAAAGAGCAACAAAAAACCCGGGGGATTTAGTTAGATTTTTTTAAATGATATAAACCAGTGCTTGACTGCGATCCCACCTGAAGGTAAGCAGTAATGCAATCGTTGATGGTAAGGTGGACTAGTTTATTAAGAGCATATTTTCTCTAGCCTTGAAGACATCTAAATTATATTCGGACGGGAAGACAGTTGACAGTTTGACACTTCTGCCTGCTTTACCCAGAACCGGAGAAGTTATTTAACCGTTCACTGGTTAGGTTAGCCCTTATGAACACCCGTAAAAACATAAGAACAACGCGATAAACTGTCACTGTATATCTACAGCTTCATAACATTTCGGTCACCATTGGTCTTTTTATGTTTATTGTATTCAAGACTGAATAGGTTACTTCTAAGCACGCGTGCTTCATCATCGACCACATAATCACTTACTATCAGATGTGATAGCGTCAAGCCTTTCAATAATAATTAATACTGTGCTTACATCATTTCTGTTTAACGATAAAATCTTCGCTTTTTCCAATGGTCTAATCAACTCTAATAACTTACTACGATATACAAAATACAACGTCATTGGGAAGGTTTACAGATGAAGTAATTAAATATTCAAAGGCTTCATTAGGCTAAGTACAGTTACATTTCCTGGGAACCATAGGTCACTCACTATCAACCTAGGGTTATATTCACCTATCTGCTATAAATCACCGTCGAAAGTCAACTTTATAACTTACTCATAAAATTTTTTCACACGAATAAAAGACACTATATAAAGGTGGATTTAATGAGTAAGTTATGATGTGTCTACACGGTACAGATTTTAGCACAGACCTACCTACGTAGATTATACACCGACATTTGTCTGTATTCCACACTATATTACACTGATAACATTCATCATCATCATCTGCCTAGCCTTTTTCCTTATTGGGGTCGGCTTCCAGTCAAGCCGGATTGAGCTGAATACTAGACCTCCACAACCCATTAATTGGGGTAACACGGTACTTCATGGCAAGACTGGAGTCAGATTTACTGGCTTCTGATTATCCGTAACGACAACATTCTATAGAAATTTACGTACCTAAGTATGTATTAATTACTCAGATACCCGCGAAACGAGACACAATAGTAAAACAATAACAGCGCGGTCTCATAGGACCGGTTGGGGATTCAAACGTTAAGACGCACCATAAAGAATTTTCTACCAGTTGGTTAACTGACAACTAAACGAAGGTTAAAGTTGACCGGTTTATTTAAATACGAAGTTAACCTAACCACACTTTTAAAGAAAGAATCAACAACACTGATTAGCACATTGCATAATGTTGTGATTGGCCACTCTATCATTTAATCGAAGGTAATAATGTTGGAACTTGTTTTAACTTGACTCCTATAAAACTGTATTTTAATTGATTTCATTATGTTTGTCACGCAATAAGGGAAATAGACCTTGCTGTGCGTAGGCCTATTTATGAATCATAATGAAAAATTACTTACCCGAGAATTGAACTTAGATACCTAAGACTATACTATAAACAATAATACGATACTACATACTATAAGCATTAATGACGTTTATGTAACAAGGGGTAAGCGATATTGTAGTCAATGAAGTAATATGTTGATGTTACAAACAAGTGACCTTAAGATTTACTAAATTATGTCACCAAAACCAAAAATGCAACTCAATGGACCGTGTTTCAAAAAATCAAAAAGTCAATAACATAAAATTCTGTTCGACTTCGCTCACTTTAATAACTTAATCAAACAAAAAGTAGAACAAACAAAAGGATATGAACTAATATCGTTATTCGTAAACTGTTAGACATCGAAATAATTTACAATCTAGAACTATTACCGACATTCGCAAACTACAATTATTACGGACGAAGCTGTAATCTTTGTACAGGATGCCGACCAGTATTTAATATCTAACGGAAACACTAATATTTACTTCAAGATACGAAATTTCAAAATAGATGTAACTCAAAAATGCATCGAATTAAAATCCCAATTGAAACGTTTGAACACACGGAACGATTATTATGGAATGTCAAAAAAGGATTTATTATTATTGAATCGCAAAAAATGAGAGTAATTAGAGCGAAGAATTATTTGAATTGCTTTTTTTTTATTCGAACGCGCGGCGCGTCTGTCTTCTGTCCGACGGCTAGTCGAATACGAAGGACTCGTACACAAAACAGCCTGTTCCCGCTAGGGGGGCAATGGCGAAAGTATCGCCAAATAACCACCTATAAAAACACACAACACACTCAACACAGTATCCAGTACGATTCCCGACACCAACCACCGTTGAAGAGGCATTATGAAAACAACGGTGAGTGCGCCAAGTGTAGTGCAGTGCAAGTGATGACTTCAAAAAAGTGATACAGTGTGTCCCGTGCTTGTGAAACAGTGATTCGTAGGGCCTGTTATACCATTGTTAGTTACATTGACGGTCAAAATTAAAGTGATTTTTTATAGTTTTTCAATTTTTGTTCTCAATAATTTCCGTTTGGTCAATGGTGAAACAGGTTCTACGTCAAATATCACCGGAATTTTTGTGTGCAAAACGGGATGTGACACACTTTTTTGAAGTCAGCATTTTGCTATTATTTTTATTACCGATCCATAGTTGTAATTGTATCGCGATCCGAAAATGGAATTAGATCATTTAGCTATCATAACAAAACATAATAATTATAATTTAAAACAAAACCGGATAATAGTAATTTAGTGCAACATTCAGCGGTTTCGTTTAAAAAGATTTCGATCTAAAACGAATTATTTTTCCATTATCAAAATTTAACATCACAACAAACTTACTCGTAAAATATATCAAACAACCTACTGGCAATGAAAATACAAATAGTCGAGCTACTATAAACTAAATTCAGACTTATTGCTTACATTGCTGATGAGTAATCTTATGGCATATTACGTCACAATGCAGAATTCACTCTCGATCACGCCTAACAGGTTTCAGTCCAGTTTAACAAGGAAGAGAGTCCAGGAAGGTATAAGTCAATGCAACGCCCAGTTAATGCGTGAATTGCATAAAGCCACCCGAGGAAATAAGTAGACAGAAAAATAAACAAGACGTAATAAGAGAAACGGAACTACCGAAAGAAAAATAAAATAATTTTCTAGAAAAAATATTCATAACAATGAAATTTCAAAAGAAAATTTTAAAAGGTTCTAAAAAAAATCTGATAACACAAATGACACGAGATTCGCAGATAAAGTTATGAAAAGAACATGGCACCTGTTTTTCACGACAGTGAGAAAAGTTTTACGCAACAATAGTTTTGTAAATCGACCCGTGAGAAAACACCAGACTCGTTACATTCAGAGATTGACTGCTAAATACATTGCTTCAATGTTAATTGTAACACTTAAGATAGTATCAAATAAACTCTGCATTTAAAAGTATAACAAACCGCGATTTAAGTAAACTAAAATTTGTACGCGATTTATGGAAACACACAGGCATTTATTTAGGGCGGGAGCGCTCTTACCTGTGTTTATTTTTTACGAAAAAAAAATAAGCTTACGAAGTGTTCTAACTACCTATTATCCGCCATAAAACTAATTCAAGAATTCTAGTGACTCCATTAGGTTTTATAATCTAGTTCGATTTTAATAGACCTAGCTACTGGTTACAGCTTCCTGTCCAATTGATTAACTTTTAATTGCGTTAAGAATTAAGCGGGAATTAATAGGCTCGGTTTCAGAACTAACTTATTCAAAGACAAGCGCCAACAGAATTGCGAAGCTGATAATATTTATTAGTTTCCTGCATAACCAGAATTGCCTTATAAGGTTTGTGTTACTAGCAAGCTCTAGTTTTGTTTCGGAAAATCGCTAATATGTATGATGACGCATCGTCTCGGAATTAGACTAAAAAACTGATGATAATGCCCATTCTAGACTTTAATGATGATAATTAAGATTGTTATAATTCAGAAGCATAAATATCTTAGTAATTCCTCTGATTTACCACCCGCAACGCATTCTGAAATATTTTTTTTCTTTTTTAAGCCTTGATATTTTTCAGTCTTACATAATATAAAGCCCCCAGCGCATCTCTGTCTGTTTGAACACAATAAACTCAAAAGCGAATTTTCATGCAATTTTCACTAGTAGATAGAGTGATTGATACGAAAGGGTAAAATGTATATATGCAGTGAAAAGTCGAGAATTTTAAAGATTTGTCATATACGTGCAAAGCTAGCTAATAAAATAAAAAACTAGAAAAGAATCAAGAAAAAAAAAACCGTCGCGTTCCTATCCACATTTCCTAACAGAACATTTTCCTCACTACACCCATCAATCTCGCAAGTTTGATTAATATAAAGATGTGCACAAGTCCATTTCATAATCCACGGGTCAATGTTTACTACCGCACCAACATATATTATTACATAAGAAAAGTAAAACTAGCACATTTTCTTTATTAGTCACTCGCTCTTGCGATCTTTGACCATGTATAGTGGCCATATTTCTTGGTATTATATCGCAAGATATGGTACAATCCATGTGTTTGTAATAGTGTCAGCTGATTTGGTTTTAAACTGGTTTGAAACTTAGGAGAAAAACCACACTGACAAAGGCTAAACATGAGTATCTGTGTGTGTGTTTGTGTATATTTGTTAAATGTTCACTCTCAAACGATTGAACGAATTTGAATGAAATTAAGGTACATGCGTAAATCCTGTTTTTCCCGAGAGTGTCTTCCCTTAGGACAATTCTACTTTCACGCGACTAAGCTACTGACCTAAGCTAGTCTAGAAGAAAAATAGAAAAAGCAATACCCTCTCTCTGGGTCAGTCGAGTAAAACAAAAATCACATTGCACACAAAAAACTTACGCACAAAACTACAATGTTCATAGTAAGTTCTTTGTCCGACTTCAGAACACCACAAATTAACATATCGCAAAAGTTGCAGTTAGGTAAGTATCTGCGACCCATTTCCTAAGTTACGACACCACCATAGAAGTAATACTATCCCACGAGCCGAGCCGAGCCAACCCGATCGCTGTCCGACCTCGTTCTCTTTCCTACTGATTAGCATCTTTTTCTATCAAAACAATGCGAATGAATATGTTTGCGATACAATTTTCAAGTATTGTTTTGGTATTGAGAATTGATATTTACGTAAAATATCGATAGAATTTGTTTTTAAAATATTATTTTATTGGTACTTTTTGTTTAGTTTTAGTTTTTGCTATCTCACTGGAAAAGGCCTTCCCTTTTTTCTTGAGCTAACTCATACCAGGACTTACGATAGGCGTTTAGGTCATTTCGCCATATCCGCTGAGGTTGGACTCAGCAACGTGTCCATCCTCACATATCCACTATGTAAAGAGTAATACCCAGAGGTCATATTACATTGACCGACGTGACCCACTGAATTACATTATAGCAATTTTATCATATTATCTAAATCTAATCATAGATAACGATCTCAAAACCACTTTGAGTCATAATGACGAAAGAATTCATTACACATCTGTCAAATCTGTGTCACGTATTTCTCAAATGACAAAAGAAATGTCATAAAAACGTGCCGTTTACATACAGGTAATGTTTTACTG
This sequence comes from Mythimna separata, assembly GCA_030763345.1. Classification (NCBI taxonomy): domain Eukaryota; kingdom Metazoa; phylum Arthropoda; class Insecta; order Lepidoptera; family Noctuidae; genus Mythimna; species Mythimna separata. Next base: position 2,156,537 of record CM061175.1, read on the forward strand.
CCCCCACGTGCCAAAGAAGTCAGTTTGACGAGTTTGCAAGCGCATGATGCTGTCAGATGACGTCACAAAGATGCGCTCTGCGGTTTCAATGTTCGTGATTCTTTTTTCAAATAAAGAAAGATTTAATCAGACAGTTACGTACAATGACGCGTCCGTGTGTGTTGCGGATTATGTCGTAGTAATGATACGTTCTCGGGAACTTACTGCTCGGGTTTTGTAACTGTAGATGTGTTAGTAAATAGATATGGTTGTTACGGTATTCATTTCGTAAAATATGTGGCACTGAACTGCTGTGCACCTTATGTATGGACGTTGTACAAAAACTTGCATTTTACTAAGGCTTAAAGCTTAGTAAAATTGCACAAGATAATCTTCCTAAAATTATTTTCTACTAAGGTCATCCATCACAATTCACATATTATCAACAGTGCAATTTCTAAGAATGCCTCTAGAAAATTCGTTACAATTCAAAATTTGAAACAAAGCAAGGTCAAATTAATTTTCATTTAACATTGCACAAAGAAAAACAAAAATGCTGGGAAAACTTTGAACAAAGAACGGCCGATGCAAGCCGGATTGCACCATGGTGGTTTAACTTAGCGATTTGTGACCGACGATTATAGAGCAGTTACCGAGCCGTTTGGCTCTAGCGTGATATTATTTAAATGACTATTGCAAATAGATGTACGGCTTTACAAGGATATTTTGCAACTTCTTGGCGGATTTGTATGTTTTTTGTTTGAATTAGAATATTAGAAGGAAAATGTTTAGGCTGTCAACGGGTTGAAAATGTTAGAGAGCGATGCTGTCTCAAATAATTTTGTTTTTATAGATTTGCGAATGCCAAACTATAGCATACTGTTTACAAAAAATACCCGCTACATATCTTATAAACTTATCTACATCCTTATTTTTATTACGTGTCCATTAAGCCATGTAAGCAGTACCCAGCTATTTTCAACACTAGCCGGTGACTTTGCAAATTCTGGACAACATTCACCAAGGTCAATACGACTACGTAACTTTCAATCGCTCATTGAACAATCGGGAAATGAAATCTGGGTGATAGCTCATCAATCTTGGTATTGTCCGGGTATTTTGCAAACTATCCAAAGACCGGGTACTAACCACATGTTTAGTTGGGAAATAATCGCGACCTTAATTGGTTGGTTAATGTTAGTTAATCTTAGATTAAGAGTTTTGTTCCCTTAACTTATGTAACGAGTTTCAATAGGACTTTTGAGAAGTAAATTTAATGGCATAATCGCTCAGCTTCAGTGATTTAAACAGCAGATAATGTATGCCTAGATATCTTCCTAGTACTTTGAATAGAAAGACCTTTATACGTTTGTGTTATTGTTTAGTCTAAAAGTTTTATGGTATCATATATATAAATATCAGCGATATAAATTTTGCAATACAAAGTTATTGATGATAGTCGTTTCCATGTCACCTGGTTGCAAGAACGGTTGCACAACCTTGATTTAACTATTTGCAATATTGTACAGAATATTTAACGTTCGTCAACTATACGATGCGATGCTATATTAAACTATCGTTATATAACGGTGTATTGACACGATTTGCATCGATGCTTCTAGTTCGATTACGACGATTATGAATTAATAAGGCATTATTTTCGACTGTTGTACAGCATTAAGTAATTTGATTGAGTTATTAGTGTTTTTTGTATACCAATTATTTTGTAAACTGGTTCTTGCAATATGGACTATTTTTATATGCTCATTGACTCAGAAAATCTAGATTTTTTAGTAATTTATTGTGATGATATCATACAAAGTCTAGAATACTAGATACTTTTTATTATAAATTTTAAAAGGATCTTGACATTGAAATAGATAATCTTGTACGAATGCCATCTAAACTCGATTCGTTCCGGACAAAAGTGAATCAGGCTTTTTTCTAACATTAATTTTTATACTGATATTATGTCTCAGCTACAAATGACAATATTTTACATAAAAGTAATGGCGTGTTCATTTCAATTATTTGTCTCTATATTTCTAACAAATCGAGGTATATTTTCTTCGACATTGACAATTTGTGTTCACTAGAGAGTCGTTTTCCTGAGTTTTTCATGAAATTCCTCTCCACAGTTGAGCAGGCATTATAGTCGCTAATTTACGTTTTAATACAATAATGCAGTGGCACGATACAAACGGCATTATTACATAACCGCTAATTGCAGGATAGAGATCCATTTAATAGATCACTTTGTTATAACAACTTTGTCGCACGTCAGAATTCCACACATCAAAGTGAGCACCACTTATATTTCGCATTTTAAAGTAATAATGTGTAGGCAAAAGAGACTTTAAATACCAGGTCTTAACAAACATTTTCCTTTGTTCCAGTTCTGCTTAGTTTTCCTGCTGGTAGCAGCCGCAGCTGCCAGCGAGAAGAAGACGACAGAAAAGAAAGCGGAGCCATTGGACAAGAAGTTGGACAAACGTGGACTCTTGAACCTCGGCTATGGCTACGGCATCCATGGGCTAGACATCGGCTACATCGGCAGCGGCCACGGCCTCGGCGGAGCCTACAACTTCGTCGATGACCACGCCTACAACGGCTACGGAACCTACGACCTCGGACAACACTCCCACTCCGACACCACGAGGACCATCACCCTCGTGAAGGGAGTCCCCTACGCCGTGCCCGTCGAGAAACACATCCCGTACCCCGTCGAGAAGCCCGTGCCTTACCCCGTCAAAGTGCCCGTACCACAGCCCTACGAGGTCGTCAAACACGTGCCTGTTCACGTGAAAGAGTACGTCAAAGTCCCCGTCCATGTGCCTGCGCCTTACCCGGTTGAGAAGAAGGTACCTTACCCCGTCCACGTTCCCGTCGACAGGCCCTACCCCGTGAAGGTCCTCGTCCCTCAGCCCTACCCCGTTGAGAAACACATCCCCTACCCCGTCAAGGTGCCAGTGCCCCAGCCCTACCCCGTGGAGAAACACGTGCCATACCCGGTTGAAGTGAAGGTCCCCGTCCCCCAGCCTTACCCCGTCATCAAACACGTCGGCTACCCCGTCAAGGTGCCCGTTGACAGGCCCTACCCCGTACACGTACCTGCTCCCTACCCCGTTGAGAAGCCTGTTCCTGTCGCTGTCCCCGTTGAGAAGCCAGTGCCAGTGCCCGTTCACGTGCCCGTTGACAGGCCCTACCCCGTGAATGTAGACAGGCCTTACCCTGTGCCCGTGAAGGTGCCCGTGCCTGAGCCCTACCCCGTCTACAAGCACGTGCCTTACGCGGTAGAGAAGCCCGTGCCCTACCCCGTGAAGGTGCCCGTAGACAGGCCCTACCCCGTGCATGTAGAGAAGCACATCCCCGTGCCCGTTGAGAAGCCCTACCCCGTGCCCGTGAAGGTCCCAGTGTTCGTCAGCGAGCACGGAGACCACGGTGACCACGGAGACCACTCCAGCCAACTGAGCTTTGGAGGCTCCTACTACAGCCATTAGAATAATACTAGCTTTAATATAAAAAGTTTTCATCCGCCAAGCGATCATTGAAATTTTATTTATAATCTCGCCTAGTAATGGCCGGGACACCAGCAAAAGGAAAACACTTCATTTTTGTATATTTATATGTAAACATGTCTTGCATGTATGAGCGTACGTGTACGTAGTGATATAAAGGTTACCATTTTAGGTTAAGATGAATGTAAAAAAGTATGAAAAAATTAAATAATTAATAATTATTTTTCTTTGTTTGGATTTTTCAACTACCACTAACTAGAACACATAACTAACCCAATATATAAATATACTCGTAGCATATTATTATGAAATTATAATGAATAATTAAAATAATATTTTAAAATTGGCTTCATAAAATAGTCTTCACAAATATAACTACTTTCTTCAAATGAATAAAATCATAAAATATTAGTTTAGACAGAAATTAAATAGATAAAATATTAATAAAAAAGAAACTTAGCACCTTACTAATTCAATACAAAAAAAAGAAACAATGACAATCCAATCATGGTTTCCCATTAACAGAAAAAAATCGCATTTTACAAATCTGACCTCTAAAATCACAGGCCTTTTTATTTTTTTTAAAGGAAATCACCGATCGATTGAGGAAATAAACAAACGCGGAGTGAGTTGTAACTAAACAATCATAAAGAACAACCTTCAGTTACCGCCACTCGGTTCTATAATAATATTTTATTTTATTCGCAAGAATTAAACTGTTATAAAAGAATGGCCACGGTCACTGTGGACTTGAGATTTTTTGTAGCAAATTGTTATAATTTGTTTAGAATGTATTTAGCTTGATTTTATCTATATTTTTTTTAATACAATTTTATAATAGAATGTTTGCTATCTAAAATTAATAATAATAATAATTTTATATTTGTATCAAAACCAACTAACCAAACCACCGGTACTGTAAAAACGGTGCGCTACAGATCGTAAAAAGATATTAACTTTAAAATCTGAAATATAACTGCACACTGTTCAGTAAAAAATCTTAAAAAAACTGATCTTCTTTCCACTTGGTTGACTGGTAGAGAATGTCAAAGGGCGGTCTAATACCTTTTGTGATTCATGAAATTTGTACAACTCATATGCAACAAGTAGGTACCTATGGTACCTATTTTTTTTTTGAGCCTATTCTGTCCCAATCCTGGGCAAAGGCACCTATTTTACACAGAAAAAAATCTAAATAAACTTTATAGACTCTGTCCCCCGTTTGGTACTTAAAACGATGAAAATAACTCTCAAACACTAACACCCTGAAGCCAAAATATAACCCTTAAGTATCCCACATATTACGATTTTAGTCACGTAGGAATTAAACTCTTGATCTATATTCAAAAAGCCAAACATACTTATTATTTATACAAATTATGTTTTAACACTTTTTTTGAAGGCAGTCGCTTCATATGATACTGGTATTCAGTTACAACTAATTAATATAACGTTCCACATACTTACTTCTACTGGCAACTTCGAGAAAGTTCACGATGATAATTATATCCTCAGTATTTTTTCCTAAGTCGCCAGTTATTGTGGTCGTTTGTTACGTGAGAAGCGCTTTTACGTAAGACAAGATGTTAAGGTTAACAAAAGTGGAGTAACCGTCCATTTTATATTATTTACCGACCTTGTATTATATGTAGGTATTTCTACGATTTTGACACGCTTCTCTAATTCGGTCAAGTGCATGTTTGTTTTATGGAATATGTTGATGTATATGTTCAACTTGTTTCGGCTAGTGAAGTGGTGATGCAAACAAAAGTAGCCGTTTACTATTAGTCAGTAATGAAATCGCTGTAGCTATCACTCTAGTTCGAAGACAAAAAAGTTTTACAACATAATAATATACCTACCTAGGCAGATCAAACTATGTATACTGTTGTTTATCCTTTGTCTATAGTTGCCACTACAGTTCTTTCATTATTTACCCACGTAATCTATGCCTATCTCCCGATTTCTGATTTAAGCATTTGAAGTTGAGTGTTTCTCAAACTCTAAACTTCAAACCTGTCAAAAGGGACGTTTTTACTCAAAATACTCTACCATATGTCAGTCAGTGATAAAGTAGCATTTTATTGATAAAGAAATTTTTACAATTTTGTCAGTCGTTTTTGAGTTGATTCATTACAATCAAAAATACAAATCATTCCTCTTTGTAATATTCGTATAGATAGATCTAGCTAAAGTCTTATGCTACTGGATTTAACAAAACATAATGAACACATCAAAAGACCATTACATTGCATGCCAAAATAAGTAACCATTCATTTATTTTACGCATACACATTTGTCGATGCAGACAACAATATAAGAAGTGTTAAGACACACAAAACGCACGGTTTCTCAGCCATTGCACATCTATCCTCAACACAGGTTCTTGTGTACGTACATATGTATTAGGCGTTGGTACACGGCACAAAGCATTCTTTGTCCCATTGTGTACGTGCTCACATCACACGCCTTGGTGTACACATGAGGAAGAAAAACTTGCACACAATAGAATAAAAATGTTTTGATAATTACATTTGAATAATAATTAGGGTTTAATTAGATATCTCGATTAGGGGAGGATGTTTATATTGAAAACAATTAAAATTTTCGGTAGCTTTTTTTTAGGTGGGTGTATCATCAAAATTACTTCTCTCGCTCTGGGTGGAGCAGGAGAGCACGTCAGACGTTTACTGACTAAAACCGATTCTTGTTCCTTCTTTGCTTTTGTCCCTTGGGTTCTTTTTCGTACAGCGCAGGGCCCCAGTAGGCTTCGAGCTTCGACCCTACTGGGCCCTTACGCGGTTGTTTAAAATACTAATTTTTATATGGAACTTTATATTACTTTTTAATTTATTAAAAGAAACTATCTATTTAAGAGAAATATAGCAAATTAGTTTACACTGAGAGAGTTCCATTAATTTAAATTCAATATTAGTACAAGACTTATTAAAACCAGTACTCATGTTTTGTAATAACAAGACCACGAAACAAATTATACCTAATCTATTTTCTACAAACTCCTAACTTATCTACAAGTAAAAACAAGGAAGTGTAAAGTAGCTTTAATTACTCGTATCAAACTAGAATTAACCACAAACGCAAACTATATTGCCCAATAGCTTGACAGACAGAATGCAACCGTAATTGGTAGTGTGCAAAAATTACACAGCAACTGTGCACCTCGCATTGTCCGCCAGTGTATTTGCGTTTGCAGGTTTCATGGGAAAAACTTTAATTTGTTGTTTTTCATTGCGTAAGAGGTCGGTAGTGCAATGATATAAAGTAAATAATGTAGTTTTATATGCACTGAAACTGGAACAGTTGAATTGGATGAAGGATTTTTGGTAAAGAAATTGTAATTTGGGTTTTTTTTTAGCAAAGACGTGACAATGAGGAACGTAATGTGAAATTCGGAGCTTGTTGCTAAATTAATAATTACTGTATAGGTTTATGGCTATAAGTGCTCGGCTCAACCTTGAAGGTTGAGCCGAGCACTCTGGATGTAGATCATAATATATTGAGATTCCTCCGTGGGCCCCTTCCTCTGTTACTAGGGCCGATAATGAGGGATTTAAAAAGTCTTACTAGGTCTTGTCTTAATTATTATTACTGCCTACCACATCGAAGACGAGAAGAAGAAGAGTTACAATCAAACAAAGAAAATTATTGTTTCGACACATGGCTACATCATACTAGCAAAACCATAGGACCCTATGCAACGGACAACTGAAGGGAACTGGTATAGGTAGTTTTAGTTAACAAAAGTCTGATTTGCTCCACTCTAGAATGAGAAAAGGGATTAGATGATTTAACACCGCGAAAAAAGACCACTAATAAAACAATTGTTTTTCTTTAGTATTAAGTGAATTTTATAAAGATGTACTCTCTCAATAAATAACTCAAATATTTTTTATTGTCTATATATCGTATTCCAATGAAGCTATTTTCAAATGTAAAGTTTATTAATTTGTTTACCTTTTACTACCATCTACTGTTCTGCTTACCCCCTAACCGTTTAGTAACATACTATGCAGAGCGCCATCTACGTAACCTCAATGTAAACAGCCAATTGGTAACAAGTTATCGCCAGCTCGAGGTTTAGAAAGTATAGACGACTGCGGTTCCTACACAATTTAATAGTTCTTGACGACATCGATAGAGGGCGTAGCTGTGGATAAGTTATAATTAACTTACTGTAAAGGAAAAAAATGCATTTTCCTGAAAGGAGTTCACTAATTTTTTTCTGTAAAAATCTGAAGTAAGTAAATCTCGTTTGATTCATAGCGTAGAGGCAGTATAATGACGTTATTAAATAGCATACTTAAATGTATCGTTCAATGCGATTAGAGTAATCAAACCCGATACTACCTCGTTAACTAGAAATATTATTATTGTTTTATTTTTACTATTCATAAAAGTTCTAGTGCTACGAAAGGAAAAGTTCGTAGCACTTCCGTAGCTGCGTAGCACGTAGCAGTCTGTACTTGCTTTTGCATTTTCTTTTTTTTTTTGTTAAGTTTGCTTTCAGGACTCCTGAATTTCAGGCCTTTTAATAAAAGAGGACCACGTTTTAGAACTCATTATCCGACTCAGTCATCTAAAGGGCAATAGAAGGAGCTATGCTCGGAGTTTCCTTGCGTGATCGAATCAAGGATGAAGATGGATATCTTCTACAGGAGACACAGAGTTACCAATATGAACCGAAAAATCTCCAAGCTTAAGTACCCCTAGAACAGATGATTGATGGGGCCAAAAGATTCTAGAGTATCGACCACGTATTGAAAGGCGCAGCGTTGCTTGGCCTCCCACAAAGTTAACCGATAACCTAGTGAGAATCGCGGGAATTCGATGGATGTAAGACGTAGAGGACTAGTCGATGTGGCGACGCTTGGGGGAGGCAAGATGTTCACTGTTGGACATATGCCTATATGTCCAACAGTGAACATCTTTCCTCTCAAATGATGATTATTAACGCTGCCCGCCCACGGCAGACTTTGTAGGTCCGATAATCGGCACATGTTATAATCCTATAGTATATTCTGACCGACTTTTTGTAGGTCGTGTGCGTTGCGCTATTGAAATCAGTGTGTTCTATTTTTCACCTACAAAAAATCGTTCACCGATTGTCGGTCGTGAGCGGGCACCCTTAAGAGGACTAGGTATAATCTATTTTAATGATAGCTTTCAATATCAACAAACCAGACCCATTCGTATTTTGCAAGGAGAATCAAAGTAATGTGTTACGATAGGCATTCTTATGAACAAAATTCTAATAGAGAGCTCTTGAAGATCCACTTTCGCTCTTAGAATAACTTTAATTATTAAAAAAAAGCAACTAATCTGTGAATCTACATTTTGAGAGTATTAGATAACGCAAATAGTAAGTTGAGGAAAGATTTATTGCAATGTATATAAGGTAGGTAATATGATCTAATGTACAATCAAATTAGTCTCGCTTGCGGTTTAATAAATAGAATAGAAGATTCAATATTTAGTCAACTAGTCTATGCCAGTGACTTCATTTGCGTGAAATCCGAAAATAATCCCAAGGAGACATACTCCCTGAATAAAAATCCTTTATGCTATTCAAAGATATGGTCAGGCACATTGAGTGACATGAGTGTGCCTAAGTGTACATCTAAATCGTTTCAGAAGTTTTAGTAACAAACATACACACATTTACAATACATCCTTTCGTTTTAACAATATTAGTGTAATAAATGTTATGAGTTAAATCGGAAAATTATTTTATTTTCACTTTACAGATTCTTTTTTTAGGTGGGGAATCATCAAAATGACTTCTTCCGCTCTGGGCGGAGCGGGACGGCGTGTCAGACTTTTATTGACTAAAACCACTTCTGTTCCTTCCTTGCCCCAATTCCGGGATCCCGGGGATCTCTTCTCGTCAACTCAAGCCCCAGAAGGCTTTGACCCTGTCGGGGTCCCAACAATTTGAGTGAAGAGTACCAATTCTTTAGATTTCCAGTTACTTTAAAATCATTCAAATCGCTTTCTTCAAAGACAATGCGGTAGTTGCAGAGTTTAATAATCTACTGGCTATATAATCAAAGTCGCCAACCGCTAGTTAACACAATCATTATGTTTAAATCATCATCACTCCTCACGAACAGCCCATTCAACGTGAAACCAACTGTTGTCTTCACCATCACCTACTCGTAGCGTGAAAGGCATTACAGACAAAATGAAAACAAAAATGGACATACATATAGCTAAATAATTTATCATTGAAAGTACAGTTAGGTGCAGAAATATTATGTTCAGGTTAGTTCAAGAACAAGCAAAATTCAAAAGCAGTTTTCTTGTAAATTATATTAAAAACATAATTTAAAAGAGTGTCCATGGAGTTTTATGCTCGTTCTTCTCCTCAGAGATCTACGCTTAAGAGCGGACAATTTAGCTTGTCTTTTTTGACTGATCGACATTTTGACAGTTCAAAAGTTTTACACTCTCTCTCACTTCCGATCATGTTCCACCAAAAAAGAATAGGTATGAATAGATCACCGTTTTCCCAAGAAAAACCAGGCAAAGACTACATAACGTCACTTGCAATCCTAACGTGCCCTTTTAATTCATGAATCTCCGACCGGTCTCATGCGACCGTGCTATTATTGTCTTACTATAATAGTGTCTTGTTTCGCGGGTACGTGATAGGTAAATCTTTTCAAAATGAATCGTTGCTGCATTCAATTCATATTTTTACACATGACTGTACAATTAAGCAAACCGACCAACAATGTGTGTGTATGTAGGTAACAGTGTGTGTGTGTGCGTGCAATAATTTATTAATGTGTGTGCTTAACACTTGATACATTATAATAACGGAGGCTTGACGCAAGCTCTTACGACACCGAGAAACAAAAAGTGTAAGAGTTATATTTTTTTTTCTTTTTGTTGTTCGTGTTGAGACACCCTAGCTGGTTTTTTTCTAGAAGGTAGGTTGATGTATGTTGCCGACATATATGTGGGCAACCAGTATTGATGAAGAAACATAAATAAAACATTTCGAAGCAAATCCGAAATATCTTTTTAAGTTTTTATTTATTTATTTTTTTGGTTCAAACACTTTTTAAAGAATAATCTGATAATAATTTATCAATTTAGACTTTTATTTGGCTCTAAATCAGAAATATTACATTAATTTATCAAAAATTATATAAAAATCAATAAATTAAATAGCTGATCTGAGTTTATAATCCTTTCAAAGTTGATCGCGGTTTTGCGGTCAGCTTACTTCATTTAAAGCCTTATTCTTGAACCGGTGCATTTAGAAAGTAAACACATATCTCAGTTCCGTTTAAAAAAAATATATAGCAAGTTTTAGAACCAAAAAATCCAAGGCACGTATTGTAACATGAGTATTGTAACCCTCACTAAGTATGCGTGCAAAAGCTTATTTAAAAAAAAAAACAACAGATTAATGTGTCTCAATAATTTATTTTTGATAATACTTATTAAAAGTTAAAATATACTACAGACGTTGAAGAAGTCCTCCTAATTCATTGGTATTTTTTAATTTTTGGGGTAACCTAAAAATTGAAAAATATCAACTTCATGGCTACAGTGAATAGGCTCTTAATAACTAATGCACCTCACCATCAACGATTGCATCACTGCTTAACATCAGATGGGATTGCAGTCAAACACTAGTTTATATTATTAAAAAAAAACTTGCTTAAAACTTTATTTGCTTTCCAAAAGAAACCCAATGGATTTTCATAATTCATGAATAGTGAACCCATTTCTAAAACAACGGTTTTGCGTAGCACCTATCAATTAATAATATATTTTTATTATTCTTAGGATTATTTAAATTAATATTCGAATTTTAGTATACTTATGCAGTTTAATGTTTATGACATTTTAAAAATATTTTTTTGATGCTATCTATAGGTATTTTTTTTAATGTATGCATTTATAATTGATACGTATTTTTGAATATATTATCAAAAATTTCAATAGTCTGATGAACTATGCAATGGTATTTGACAGGTGTTAATTAATGACGTGAAATAGCCAGAGACCTATTTTTCAGATGGTAAATCTATAGGATACGACAAGACGAGACGAGTCGAGACGAGACGAGACAAGAGCAAAGTTACGGAAATAAGTTATGCTTCCTTTAAAAAGCCTCAATACTGAACAGCAAAGTCACCGCCATAGGCTTGAAACATACTTCCCAGTACTTTATCTCTGTGAACTTTAAAATATAATTGCAGCTAGCTTATGCAATATTTCGATGGCTTCTCAGTTCTGGTGTGAAATATAATAATAGTGCTTTAGATTTCCTGTAAAAAGCAGGAAATCAATAACTTACAAGATCTGTTAGAATTGAGTTACTGTTTGGTTTTCTTGGCTATAAATTTAGTTACAGATTAGGGCTTCGATGGAAGGAAGGCAGTTGTATAAAAGTATCAAGATTATTTTGCCGAACAGTTGTTTAATATATAGGTCGTTTTTGTATTGGGAAAATATTCTAAATTCATTAACCTTTTGTTTCTTTATTCATATTTTTGCGAAAATTTTAAGATATTATAATTATGTGTTTATATGATAGATATGTAAAAAATAATTTTTACATATATATCTACTTATTTAAATTTTCACAAAAATATTCTTCATCATTTGCATGACAATTAAGTGCACTTAACGCAACAATATAATAGATGATGATGATGGTGATAACGCAACAATATAATCAACTTATTTATAAGTAAATCAATAAATTAAATATTAACTGCCAAATTCGTTTTAACAAAGTATATTTGACCATGCAAACAGAAGATAAAATGAATTATTAACACGAAGATGTTAATTATGGTGAACAAACGGATACACTAATTTTTCAACACTTAAAAACGAATTAATATGCAAAAGGTGACCTTAACACGTTGTGCTAACATGTGATTCATTCATTATTTGTAGGGTTGGCAATCATTTATTTTTTTTCAAAGTCAATAGTCAAAGTCAAAATCTTTTTATTTCACATAGGCCTACAGGGGCACTTATAAAACGTTAGAAGCTAGTGCACGGTTCCAATTGGTCGTTTCCTATGGAGAAGAACCGGCAAGAAACTCCATTTTGTTTTTGCTTTGGGAAATTATTGTCTAACTTCTTGCACTCTGAGTGGAGCGAGAGGCATGTCAGATTTTCACTGACTAAAACCACACTTACTTCTTCTTTGATTTTCGTTCCAGGATCCCAGAGTGCCTTTTTGGAAGTCAACTCAGGGCTCTATTAGATTCGGCTGCTGAGCCCCAACGATTTTGCTGATATCTCTTAGAGGTGCGCGTCACTAAGAACTAAGCGCCGTCAACGACTCGAACTTGGCAGACAGTTACCGAAAAGTAAAACCTGACTATGTTCCTCCAGATTATTATAATTTTCAGCTTCTTTATACCCATTTAACTGTAATATTTATAAGTACAAAAAAATTATAAGTAGTTATTATAATTATGATTTTTTTAAAAGATTGTTTAGCAAATCTTGCCTCAAATACGGACACATACAACTTTCAAAACGTGGCAACCCTATTCCACTATTAATTAAATCACTACACTAAATAGTGCGCTCGTATATGTATCGTTATAGAAGGAAAAGGCAGGCGATAAACACATTCACACCAGATTGCTTATGGTAATGTTATTGTTTTAAACTAATTTATGGTCGGGATTTACATAAGTTTCGCGTGAAAGAGGCGTTTAGCCGCACTAAGTGAGTTTGGAGCATGAAAAATTAAGCAGTTTGCATTAATTTAATTTTGCCATTTACTAACAAGGTTTTAAATTGATAATCTTAGAAAAATGTTGGTAATCTTAGAAAAATGCAATTTTCATTAATTCATTCTCTTATGTAGATCTCTTTACTAAAACCTACTTTTTATACTTTATAAAAATTTACTGGCCATTATCTGTCAGAAAAATCGTAGATGCCATTAACTTTTTCTTTTTATTTTATTTTTCTTTATTCATTTAAAGGTTTTTGATCAGTTTTTCAACAAAAAATAGCCAGTATTTTTTGTTTTATTCTAATCCAACCTCATTTTTTATCTCAAATATTTTGACAGGTCTGATTGAAACTCTTTAGTTACATAATTTATGAATTTTATTCTTTTATTTATGAATTTTAATCTATTAAATAAAATAAAATATGTATGTCTTTAGGAGATAGTTTTGAAAATAATGTTGCATAATTTGTACATATTATTTTAGAAATAGTTATTTGTATTTATAGTCGGTATGTTAAGCATGTAATTTTTTATTTAAAATAAATACTATACATACTACAGTATAATGAAAAGTTAGCTATAATAAAATTAGAAGAATACCACTAAATGCAACCACACACACTTCACGTAATCATTAAGTAACGTATTTCAATACACTGACCATGAAAAAAAAACACAAAAAAGTTTTAATATACATAACAGTCTTATTATGCAGATATGTTGCACACCTAACCTAATTCACATGCTTGCGCCAAAAGTATGCTTGCATATCACGATGACAGACCACATCAATCTTATCTCGAAAGAAATAAGGTTCAAATTACAATGACATTGTAATGACAGATGTTAACCGTATCATTGCTCCTCATTTTGGTGTGAAATTGAAAAAAATATCCTTTTAAAATGTCGCTCACTGAATTACTGGCACTTACACAATGAGGGTTATTATCTTAAAGTACGGTTTTTGCTGGATCTGACAAATTACCACTTGCGTACTTGGATGTGCGGTTTTTTCGATTTTTGATTGGACAATCACCTTTAAGTACAGTTACGATCTTTAAGACTTTCATCGAAATGTGTAATTTTATTTGATTCATCACGGTTGAGTGAATTTCCCTTATTTTTTGTCTGATTAGTGAAGATGTAATGATTTATGTTAAGATTGCATGTACGATGTACAATCTATAGGAAGTCTGCGTAATATCTCTAATTTAGTTCATATAAGTTCGTGGAATGGTTTGAAAGAGTCACCGTATCGCTAGAATACAAAGGGTAACCAGAATGAGTTTGATCGAGCCAGGTTCGTCTACGGTGCGAATGTTTTACGAGCACTTCAAAAAGACATCAGCAAACCGTTGGGGCCCAGCAAGGCTGATGCCCGCTAGAGCCTTAGGTTAAAGTAAGAAAAGGAAACTCGGGTCCTAAAACGCAAAAGCTAACTGAAGGAACATATATCTGGTTTTAGTCAGTAAAAGTCTGGCACGTCCTTTCGTTCCACTCTTAGAGTGTTTGCGCCTTAAAAAAATTCACCCAAACGTTCGTCTCTATAATGTTAGTATAGTTCTAATATCTGTATAATATTAGTGGTTACAGTTTGTGAGTGGCTGAACGCTTAAATCTACAGTTTCGTAATATTTCTTAGTGAAAGAACGAAGAGGAGTGACAGGATAAATCGCTCATTGTTTGCAGCAAGTCGCAAATGTCATGATTACTCCAATATATTGGGACATCCGTCTTCGAAATGTTCAAGTTGGACAGAAGAATTGAATTATGTACAATAAGCTGCTACCATTGGCTTCACATGTGCGAAATTACAAACTGTCTCAAGAGAATATACTTCTGGGATAAAAATCATATCCTATGTGCTGTTCCAAGACATGGTCTATCCGTTTTATTATTATCTTATCAGGTCCGTTTGAGCGTGAAGAATTAACGAGAACATTCACAAAATTTCGCATTTATAATATTAGTGTGACAGGCAGTATTATGTGCAGTAACATGTATAGGTCGACAAATCACCTTTTTAAGACTTTCTACATAAGCACGTACTCGTACTAGCACTCGTACGTGACAGATAGACATTAAAAAACAATTAGATGTTTGAGCCCTGTTTACTTGTAATGATTTGTTACGGGGGGATGCTGTTAGTGCTACCCCAGACTCTGCTTAGTAAAGAAGTGAGTCATTTGCAGACGATCGCATGGAAACTAGCTTGGCCTAGCTTGCTTGGACTAGAGTTTTTGGCGGGATTTTAGAGAGAAACAGGAGTTCAGGAACTAACATGAGAGAAGAGAGTCACATCCCTCGCACCAGTTAGGCTGAGAAAATGATAATAAACATATTGACTGAGTTAACAACACTGAGTTATCAAAAGGTCAAACCATGTCATTGACCTCACAAAGGTTAAGCTCTTGAATTAACCAGTCGTGCGCCAGCTAATTAACTAAAGACCCACGTCTGAAGATGCTTATGTCAGACACTCGGAGATGCGTGACTTTATAATCTATACCGTGAATGAAACACAATTCAACGGATAGTTGGAAAAGTACAGAGCGATAATAATTAGTTCGTATTAAATAGTAATTTTTACAGCACTTGCACTTTTATATGTCATAAAACCCTCACTTTTGAGAGAGGTCTGGTAGGCAGTCGCTTCTCGTAAAATACTAGTATTCAGCTAAATCCAGCTTGACTGGAAGTCGACCCCAATATAAACACTGTTTTAGGCTTTCACGGTTTGTTTCACAATATAAATTGTCAGTTACGGGATATCTTCCATGATTTTGAAAAATCAACAATTTATATTGGGACCCCAATATAGTTGGGAAAATATTGCTAGGCAGATGATGACAACCCTAACCTAAAGCATATCATTCTGCCCCTAGAGAGACAATGTAGTATGGGTGATCTTTAGGGAGTAGTGTGATTTGATTTTGGAACGGCAAAACCATTTGTTCTAGAACCAAAAAATTTAAGACAAAGACTAAGGTAGATTACGGTCCATTGTGTCTCCTAGAGAAGAGGCCTTTTTTTTTATCAAATAACCCCTCCTGTGTAGCGAAAGTGACTTTTTGAGGAGCTCGTGGCTAGATAATAACAGTCGCACGGGTTGATCTTCAAGGTTAAGCAGAGCTTGCCAAGGTTGGTCTGAGGATGAGTGACCATCTTAACATACAGAGTTTCCTCCGTGCCTCAGAAAGCACGTTAAGCCGTAGGTCCCGGCTGTCATTTGTAGATCTTTGGCAGTCGTTACGGATAGTCGGAAGCCAGTAAATCTGACTCCAGTCTTGCCATGAAGTACCGTGTTACCCCAGTTAATGGGTTGTGGAGGTCTGGTAGGCAGCGGCTCCTCGTAAAATACTGTTATTCAGCTAAATCCGGCTTGACTGGAAGCCGACCCCAATATAGTTAGGAAAAGGCTAGGCAGATGATGATGATGACGTATCGCGAAAGGGACTTTCAGACTATTATTGATTAAGTCAACTATCTGTATTTTTTCAGTTGCTCTTTACATTTCAGGGCCACATGTAACTTATTCGTTCGCTCACAGTTTTGCAGTAGAGAGGCTGCCTGAATTACACTACACTGAAGAGTGCATTCATCACGTTGCAAGACTACAAATTAAAAGTCATCTTTACAAACAATTTTTTTATTACTTTTTAATAATAAACTTTCTGGTTAAACCGCAAATTTGTTGCGGTTTTATAAGTTAGTGCATGAAAGGCTAAATGTTTTCGTCCTTGAGGATATTCTAAGGTAAATACTTTCAAATGGACATAGTGTTAGATAGTACCCACATGTCTAAGTTTATGAAATATATTTGAAGTTAAACTTGATCACTTTGAACAGATTTACGCAATACACAACTTGATATTAAAAGGTCGCTTCACCATCTTCTTTTTAAAAGTTGAAACGAGTTCTAAATAAATCTTGTTATGCTTGACTTGTATATCTTTCCGATTATGTTTGGTTTGTGGTTAAAACTGTGCAGGTGTAACCGAATAGTTTATATGTTTAGTTAAGGTAATCTTTATGCAACTAAAGGTACAAAGGCCGACTTAATTCCTTAGGTATTCTCTACCAGTCGACCTAGGATAGTTGGACCAACTCAAAAGTATGAGAAGAACAAAACATTATCAAATCGTTAAAAGAACGGAGACTCTTAGTGAGTGAAGAGCAAATATAATATGGAAAGTGAGATAAGAGGAACAAGCGCAATTTTCTTCTCTGGCGAATAAGCATCCATTTAAACTCTAATCTGAAGCTCGACACATGCATATATTACAATAGTTAGGTTAACAGATTCTTCGAAAGGGCTATTATGGCCCTGTAAAGCAAATGTCAGCTGAAGGAAAACGTATGGGTTTTCAGTAAAAGTTAGATCCTCCCCACGCTCCATTCAGAACGAGAGGAGATAACTTACAACTCAAAAAAAGAGTTTACTGTTCATCTTTTTAGAGTTGATTTGCATTATGAAAATACGACATTAATACGAAAGACATTTATATTTCAATCATTTTTGCGGAAACGCGTTGTTGCTTTGTTGAGTTATATCTGTCTGGGAGCCTTTCAAAAAATTTGGTTTGACTGCCAACGCAACCGATAACATTCTCCATCATAAATAATAATTAACAATTTCTAGCAGTCCATACGACAATCTATACTAATATTACAAGCTGAAGAGTTTGTTTGTTAAAAGGCGCTAATCTGAGAAACTAGTAGTTTAAATAAAAAAATACTTTAAATGTTTTTTTTTAAGGAGGGAAATCATCAACATGACTTCTTCTCTGGGCGAAGCGGGAGGGCGTGCCAGACTTCAACTGACTAAAACCCATTCTTTTTCCTTCTTAACCTTAATTTCAGGGTCCCAGTGTTCTTTTTCGTTCAACCTAGGGCCTAAGTAGGTTTCGACTCTACCGGGCCATCATTTTAATGTTAAATAGCTCATTTATTGAAGGGTTGTGGAGGTCTGGTAGGCAGCCGCTCCTCATAAAATACTGGTGTTCAGCTAAACCCGGCTTGACTGGAAGCCGACCCCAATATAGTTGGGAAAAGGCTAGGTAGATGATGAGCTCATTTATTGAAGGGCTGTGTAACATACTAGGGGGTATCATACAGATCTAGGGGAGTGGAGCAGTAACCACAGATGCAAGTAAAACCGTGGGGGACAGCTAGTATTTAAATATATATTAATTAAGTCCAAAAAACAAAGCAGAAATAACAATTTGGTATGTGCGCACGTAACGCCCTCTATGCTATGTGGGGCATAATAACTTTCGTAATTATAATGATTCAGTATCAAATTATTGTAAGGCTTGCGTTTATGAGCGGGTGTTTGGTGCAAAGTAAGAGCGGTAAGCGATTTGGAAACTAGATTATTATTATATCTAGCCTATAATGTTCCGTTACTCAGCAAAGGTCTTTTTCCATTTCTTCTATTGCGGCTCTGAGCGCTGAAATCGTACGAAGGGGTCATGGCAGACAAAAAAAAGATAGCGAGACGTATTAGGTGTTTTTCATAGTAATTGGAAAGAATAAAAAAAATACTGATGATATTTAATTTACTTAATATATTTGGTTTCTGTGTTTGATTTGACGTACCTAACTTAAACATACGAGTATAATATGTATTTGGCGGTTAGATTAATCAATTCAAGTTTCTATAATATTAAAATATAACATGGATATGTTTTATTATACTTTAAGCAAAGGTATCGGAAACTCCAATGTCTTCGCAACTTTATCGAAAAAGTCTTGGCATTATGCTTATCCTTGACATAAACCAAAAATGATAAGAAGTATGGAGGTTTGTGTACGATCACCACCACAAAAAAAAATGCCTTCTGGAATATGTATGCATTTTGTTTCGTTTAGTCAAAAAATCTTTTTATTGAAACTTTTTGCCGCTACCTCTTATACTTTGCACCATCAACCACCCACTATGGCTGGACGTCCGTACGTTTTGCTCCACATACGTAATGTGGACATCTCACTGCGACATTGCATCACGGCATTTTTCTCAACGCGATGGTAACGTTAGGAAACGCATACGATATTACTTTGTGAAGTAATTGATCATGAGAAGACATTAATTGAACTCACATAGTTTGGAGGTCTTGTTGCGAAGATTGACTGGCAAAAAAGCTGGTCGTGGCAAACTTGTAGCGAGGCTATGGTGCAATTTGGAACCTCTCCAAGTTGCAATTTTCAACATAACATGACACCTTTAAAGGTGAATGATCAGGTTTAGTGATTATGTTTTGTTATTGAATAGAATAATAAGAATATAAAAAAATTAACGGTTACAAACATAGAGTAAAACAAACAAAAGTAAAGCTGACCCCAGCATTTGTTGGGCGTCAGACATACAGTTGGCCGGGTTTTCAGAAGCCATTTACCAACGAGGGTAAATAAAATACAAACTTAAAGTAAATAGGTCATTGCACAACGCTGGGCAAAGGCCTCCCGCTTCTCCTTCCAAATTACTCTGTCTTGGGCAAGCCCTGACCCCGAGAACATAATCAGATCTGAGGAATAAGAAATGGAATTGGAAAAATTATTATGATTGCAAAGTGGTTTTTCAGTTAATTCATGAAAAATTTAACATTTGGTGAATCGATTACTGCAGTGTTTTATATCTCTACAAATATGAGGCATCCTATCAAACCAGTTGACTCTGGCCAAAATGAAAGCAGTAGTGAGTAGCCATTGTGTTACGCAATGCCTACTAGTCTACTGGTCATTTAAACTATGCTAAATCATATCACTGATGAATCTGGCTGAACATTGCCACAAAAGAGATACGTACAGAAAGCAATCTACATACAAAGCGCGCTCGAGCAACGCACACATAGACACTGCTCACAGACACGATGTCTCGGACCATGCGCGCTTGGGCTGTGCTCAGACTGAGTGGCCGGCGCCTACCTTAGCGCGATCACCGAGCATAGGTATGCACAGTAAAGTACATGTACATGAGATTGCTTTCTGTACATATGTATTTTGTGGCATTGCTTAGCGTGACTTTTAAACACACACAAACAGATCTTTCAAACATTGAAATCTGTCGACCGAATTCAAAAGGCAAAATGTAAAAAGATATAGCATTTAATTTCACATAATGTTAATTAATCTAGATAATTTTAATAATTAGATTCTAATGTCAATTTTAACATGTTAATCGAGTTTATCAGATCAATTATATTTTATCGATAAAATTTTGAAATGCATAGAAGACTTGTAGATTGTTATCTGAATAGATTTATAGGAATAAATTAACTAATTGTTGCGTGGGAATAAACGTCGTGAATTATTCTCAATACTATAATTGGAACAATGTGGAATATGCGGACTTGAGAGTATAGTGTTCTAAATAGTGGCAGCATTGGTCCTTTCACAAAGTACCTATACTCGTACAATATCTTAGATCATATTGCAATACTGCATGTAACCACAGCATTATATATTTAGGCACTACACTACAAAAAGATAATCAGCTAGAAAAATTAAACTTTTTGCACGTTCCAAAGCGTAGATCTCTACGAAGAAGAACTTACAAGAAACTTCATGACTCGCTCGACCCTAGACATTGGATAATTTCCTAACTCAAAAAAGAAAACCAGAATTGATGAAAAGAAAGAGGTTCAACAATGAACTTCCCTATGAAGTTGATAAATGAATCAGTGTGTGATTCAACTATTATATTCTCACTGTTTAGTCGTGTTCAATACTCATTAATTACTTAGGTACTGATATTCTTAGAAAACCATGCAATATTTTTGCTCAAGAGATTGATGTGCAGTTATGTTATAAAGTGCATATGAAGCTATATTATACTCGTAAGTGTGAAATTGTACCCATGTGCACATGTGTTGGGTCAAACGGCATATAATTTGAAATCAACCGAATTATAGCCGCTTTCCACTTCAGATTAAAAATTATACCGGAACAAAATCACCTAAAAATTTGTACTAATTTATTTCAATTTTTGAAAACGTGTGTTAAGTTTGTTCCAGGTTAATGTTCAGATTAGACGTTTAAAAGGCCATAAATATATGCTAAAATGTAAAATGCAGAATATTTTACTCAAATCATGAGGCGTTCAAGACTTCTACTGTTTTTCACGTTTTTGTTGATAATGGAATATACAACAGCTTATCATTTTTATTATTTAAGAGACGTGCCAGGTAATTAAGTTTTGATATTATTTTTTTAGTATTTAAACTAATTAATACTAGACAAATCTTAGAATTAAATGTTTAAGCTTCCATGCACCAATCTCTATTCGGAAAGTATAATATTCAAATAAAGTATTTTTCGATTGTTAAGTCACTTGTTTTCTACAATTGTGCCTGCAAGCGGTACAACTGCTTTCTTAGTTTTTCTTTCCATGACATTAAATTTCCCGTAAGCAATTATTTTTCCGAGTTTAGTTTTTCAAATTTTTTACAAAAATATTTCCTTTATATTACTCGTACGTTACGTGTACGATAGACCTTCTACAGATTTGTCTCATTTCCAGAATGCTCCAATGATCAGATTTGCATACACGACTATGGTCCGGGCTGTTTTTGTCTATACGGAAATTGTCAGTGCTACGCCACTAAGT
Organism: Mythimna separata; assembly: GCA_030763345.1. Taxonomy (NCBI): domain Eukaryota; kingdom Metazoa; phylum Arthropoda; class Insecta; order Lepidoptera; family Noctuidae; genus Mythimna; species Mythimna separata. Next base: position 2,178,387 of record CM061175.1, read on the forward strand.
CTAGTTGAAGATAATACAACGTAAGCCGCAATTAGATTTTGATGTACCTACCCTAACGGTCAAATCGATTTCAGTTCAGTCTTATCCAGTGTGGTACAAGGGTCATTAAAAAATCATTGGCTACGCTTTATACTGCTGACTGGTCAACATCATCATCATCGTCTCAGCCGAAAGACGTCCATACGACAACACATAGGCCTCACCCTAGTGTCGCCATAACGACCGGTCCTTTTTTATTATTTATATTATTTCAAAATAGTCACAACAGCTGATTTAGTCAGTAATAAAGTTAATTTACCAAACTTTTTAGTTTCATTGCTTAATACCTATTGTTTATTAATTTCGTATTGTTCCAGGAAAGGGTATAGAGTTTAAGCTAGTATTTAAATTTGGTGATCCTAGTCCAAGTCAATACAATGAAGTTGAATCAAGATATCAAGATTCTCCTACGGAAAATCATAAATCACCACCATATGATCAAAATTCTGGTATTGAAAATCACAAATCACAATCACATTCTCAATATTCTAGTTTTGAAAATCACAAATCACAACCACATTATCGAAACTTTGGTACTAACAATCACAGATCACCACCACAATATCGAAACTTTGGTACTAACAATCACAGATCACCAACACGCTATCAACGTTCTGGTACTGAAAATCAAAAATCACGACATCGTATCATCTTTATGTCATAAATGATCACAAATCACCATCACAGCATCATAACTCTGGCATTGAAAATCTCAGATCGAAACCAAAATACCGTCATCATGTTGTTGAAAATCGAAGATCACTACCATTGTACCTACATTTTGATTTTGAAAACCACAGATTAAAAGTAAAGCGCCGAAACGCTGATATTGAAAAACACAAATTACAACCGAACTATCGAAAGTTTGGAATTGAAAATCACAAAAAGTATTTATGTAAAGCATACTAATGTAGTAGTAAATAGTACAGGTTATGTGGAGTTCTAAGAAAAACACATAATGAAACTGGCAAAGAATGGCCAAAAACCGGGAAGAAACATAGAGGGAGGTCTTTGCCCAGCAGTAGGACAGTGCAAATAATTCTGTTATAGTGACTCAAAATTACTTTGGTAGTATTTTGCTACAAGAGACTGTCTACAGGAAAAAATAATGAATCTACAATCATTATGATATGAGAAGACGTAATATATAATATTAATGCCATTTTAATAAAAACTTGATTATTAGCGTCTTCTTTAATTTAGAGTGATGACTTTAATTAGTATAATTTTGTAAATACACACATATGTGCATTCAATATAATTTTCATTATCATACTTTTCGATACTGAACTGCAAAGTGCAAAATACCAAAAAAATTACAACTGACAAAACAGTGCGAAATGAAAACTTTTATTTAGCGGGCTACCTAGAACATTCATCATCATATTTTCAGCTGAAAGACGTGAACTGTTAGACATAGGTTTCTTTCAAGTATCGCCATAACAAACAGACCTGTGCGTCTAGCATCCATCGGTTTCCCGCGACCCTCATCGGTCTACCTTTTGGAAGATATTCCAACACCGGTATCTTCCGGTACGTGGTCGCCACTCCAGAACCTTTTGACCCCATCATCGGTCATCAGTTCTGCAATCAATGTGTCCTGACCACTGTTACTTAAGTTTGGTGATTCTGCAGGCTATGTCAGTAACCTTGATTCCAGGAGCATTAACCTAACATGATTGTTGATGACACTATCGTAACCAACGATAGGACGTGCTTAGCAGCGATGACAGCTAATTGCAGCTACGTGACTAGATAGTCAAGAGCCTCGTCACACCTAATATGGTTGAATTGGGTAGTGCAGCTACCAGTCCTCTTCACTACAAATAGTTGAACAATACCTATGGAATGATATCTACTGTAACTATAGACTAAATAAAATCATGAAAGTTAGTTGTACCAGCAGCTTGCATTTCACAAATTTCGGTTTTGTAAATATTATTTAAAATGTTACTTAAAATTATAATTGATTCATAAATTAAACTATTAACTTAGATAATTGCTATCTCTTTAGACTTTTCCCAACTAGTTGAGGAGTTAGCTTCTAGACCAACCGGATGCGGCTGAATACCTGTGTTTTAAATATAGTGACTGGGACTGCCCATCATACCTCTACAATACAGTTACTGAGAAACAACGTACTGCTTGGATAGACTACTGGTCAGATTTTCTGCCCTCTAACTACCTGGCACCTAACCAACGGCTTTACATGTTTTCCGAGGTGCAGGGTGTCAGTAATGTTACAAATTAACTTAGAAAAAAAGATTTTAATTAAAAAAAATATCTGAAAATGTTAACGTCTGAAAATCTTATTTTACTATCTTGAAAACACACTATTATTCTAATAATAAACTAACCAGCCTTATTCTTTCATTAGAGAAATACTTAACGTTTTGAAACTAGTCAACCTAAAACAAGTTTGTATTTTTTTATATATTACTCAGTCATCTACAACATACTACACATTTCACAAATCATCTTATACATTTAGGAATTTATCACACTTTTATTAGTGACCTAGATTTTTTGCTGGCCAGTGTACTACTGATACATATACGGTACTGATCTCAATATAATTAAACAGCATAATAATCTTAATAAAAATAAAACAATTTCAAAGAACAATAAGGACCTTGGAATGACAATCGCTTCACGAAAACCGTTCGGTGGGAAACGTTTGCGAAATAACACTTAAGAATCGCTCGGATCTAAGGTGTTGACGCACTGTGAGAAGAAAACGCGGCGGTTGAAACGCTCCGACTGCAAGACGCATGCCTCAAGGAGATTTCAGCAAATTGTACGGGCCCAGCAGGGTCGAAGCCTCTGGGGCCGTGGATCGGATTCCGAAAGCGAAGCTCGGTAACCCCAATCCAAAGCAGCGAAGAAATGGGGTAGGGTTTAGTCAGTAAAAGTCTGACCCATCCCAAGAGTGGGAGAAGTCATTCTGATGATTCCCCTTAAAAAAAAAGTGGCAGGCAAGTTATAGTAATTATGGATATGGATAGTTATGGAAGAAACGTAATAATTATGTAATAAATGTCAACAAAAACATTTGTCTCTTATTGAAGCTGACCTGTGTTGATGACTTGACTGACCTTTACACAAAAGAAAACTTGATCAATGATTACATGATTTGGTCGTTGCAATTCTGCAGGTATATGCCATACAAAGGTGGCAGTGACAAACTTAATGAGGATTTAACTGGGTCTTTGGAGAGATATTTATTTAGAAATAAACTAGTGCGCCTCAACAACAAACGATTGCATCTTTATAATTCATAAGATAGGATCGCGGTCAAACACTAGTTTATATAAAAAAAAATAGACTGCTATAGATTATGTAAGTAATGCTGCAATTCACAAAAAGTATGGTTTCTTTAATATGTCTATGACCTTGAACTTTTAGTCTAGAAGCCATTGACAAATCAAAACAGGAAACAATTAAGGAAGTAATTATAGTAGTAACTAAACTTATAAACATAAGACATACAACAGAACATATACTAAACACTTCCGAAATAATACAACGATGAAATTATAAATTCTTATCTTTTAAATGAATATTACACATGGGAACTCTGTAACTGCCTATTTTGAGAGCATAATCACACCATAGAGTCTAAGAGTTCACACACAGGTAAATAATGTAGCTATTATCATTGCAGCTATTGCAACTGCCATCATATTAGCAGTAAATAACGGAAAACAAAACAGTTTGGTTTGTATTTCGAAATCTGAAGATGTGTTCTAGATTTGAATTGCATAGAACATGGAACATGTAATCGATTTGAAAAGTGTTTTCGTAAAGGAATAAGAGAAAAACCTTAGATTTTTATAAAAAGTTTTTATTATTAAAACTCTTAGAAATAAGCACTTCTACCTTTTCCAAAATTTCTAGAAACCATATCCCATTTTTCAATTTTTTCTGGTAAACATATTTAAAAAAATACTATTGTTGATATATAAGTATTTTTTGTATTTCTTGCCTTGTCTCACTAGCTTTTGATGCTATACCAGTGCCTATTAGGCCTATTGTGTGAAGTAAGACATTTTAAGTTGAATGGAAATTGAGTACTTGTAGGAATTTGCATAGCATCAATAAACTCGATGGTAAACTAGGTCTTTCTAATAGAGCTCTTAACGAAAGACCTTGGCAGAAATGTTTTGATCAGCATGCCAGGCAGGTAGCTTCTTGTTTTCAATTATGTCATCAGTGTAACAGATAAGTGGTGTTGTCTGTAAGTTGATTGATAATGAAAGATGCTACTAGTATATTTGAAACAAACTTTATAGGAGAGTAGATATCAGTCAAGTCCTTTGGGCATTCAATATCATTATTATTTCCCTAGCTTTTATTTCAACTAACTTGGGGTCAGCGTCTAACGAGATGCAGCTCCATATAAAACACAGGTAATCCTGTGTTTTATATGGAGCGTCTATTATCAAACTTTTAGAACCCATTTATAAAGCAAAACGGAACATTCAGTATGAAGCTAACTGTTCCCTGGACGAATTATGAACTGGGATAACTGTTCCCAGATCCTTAGATCCCTGCAAAACTGCGACCAATGTAAAGGAGACTGGGACTTCTGGGCCTAGCAGCAGTAAAGGGTTGAAATATGGCTTAAAAAATTAGTTATTATTTTCTATTTCAAAATACAAAAATAACTAGGGCTATTCGTGCCCGGAAGATGAGATATCTAAAAAATAAGTTTTATTCGTGAGTAACCTATTTTAGGTTAGCAGTCAGTTACTACAATATATTCCAAGGAGCTCGTATACCTGGTTTATTCTAAGGTATTTTTTTAATTTGTGATGACACTGACGTATATACTCTTTTCTACTCTATGTGTGATCAGTCGTAGAGATGGGCGCTTTATTAGATTCGATTACAAACCGATATTTATCCGATATCAGACTTCATAATACAATTTCGGTTTTTTGGATATTCGGTTTCAGTAGCGCATAACCTTACAATGAACCGTAAAATAAAATAAGTTAGTGCATATCTCGTAAATAAAGTCTTAAGCACTTAAATGTGCAATAGAGTTTTACAAAAATCTGAATTTCGCAATTCGCATTGTTTTTTTTTATTCTGCTGTTACGTTTGTTTATAAAGAGAAAACGCTTTTTCGAAGTTTTACGCATTGGTCAGTTTGCGTTGAGATACACACAAAAATCGTTAAGTGGTACTCACCAGTGATTTTATTTACGATTCGGATTCGGATTAATTTGGCTGTATAGATCGATATCATTTAGTTCGGCTAAGCTAAGAAATCGATACTAATCGATTTATTTTTTAAATCTTATTTAAAAAATAAATCGATAAAAAAAAAAAATTCGCTTCGATAAACACGCATGCTCAATCACTACTTTCGTCTATACTCTTTGAATTCTGTTTCGTGCATTTACGTTTTCAGTGAATTTTCTAATATTTTACTGATACTTAAGTATATCTGTCGACCTCAGTTTTTCTTTCTTCGGACTTCCAATTTAATTAAGTTGTATTTAAGACCTTTGTGTCGAACAATTTAAACTTTGACTTTGGTGCAGTATATTGGATTTTACGGGCGACTTATCGAAAGGATATATTATTGATACCATAAATTGTCGTATAAATTGTAGTATAACTGCTGCAATGCACTAAACCAACAGAGACGTGATGATGAAACTATACTGTCAATGATTTCGCTCAATGACGAGCGCCACAACCTGTAAGTAGGTATTATTTAACCCATATTTTATCAACCAGCGTCTACTACCATTCACCGTTCTTTTTCTCCGTGGTCATCATCATCTTCCTGCCCTCATATCGTTTTATTTGGGATTGGCGCAACACGTTTTTTTTCATTCTGTCCTGTCACTCGCCACGCTATAACTAACTCCCTTTTCTTCTATCTCACTTCTCATACGATCTATTCATCTTTTCTTTGGCCTCCTTCTCCCTCTATACACATGTAAACTCATCACTCTTTTACATGACCATACCAAGAAAAACGATTCCCATTCAATTTTTCAGTCGCTGGCGCCATTTTCAAACTTCCCGAAATATACTCTTCATCGGGTATATTAACAAAAAAATGGACTAAAACTGGTCGGAAATCATGGAGAATATTTAAATACCAAAACTGACGGAATGCTACTTAGTTGGTCATAATTTGTTGAATAAACTATTCCCATGTTTCAGGTAAGTAATCAGAAGTTACAATATTTGCTCAACTTGCTGGTATTTGGCTCAAAGATTGTCTGCTGATGAATCAAGACAACTTGGCCACCGTTGTATTTGTCTCTGCAGTGGTCGTTCTTTTGTATCGTGAATCAGTCACCAACTTCACCACGGCTTGACTCATGAATCGAGATATGCAATTTTATACAAAAATGAACTATGCTTCGAAGTGTAAATAGTTTTAGTTTACATGCCGTTTATAAATAAAAAATATTAATCTAAAAATGTTTTATTTTGTGTTACATATCATATTCTGTGTCATCAAATACTGTCAATTAAAACGTAATATCTTGCATAACCTCACTTTTACTAAATCTCTTATAACTTTTTTCTCTGATTTATTTGGTCCACAGAATTTTCTGTAAATGGTTAAAAATATTTAAGCTATTAACTGACATCAGTTTCATTTTTTTACAAACAACTATCAACCTAGGCCCAAGATTGTATGGAGAGGTATCGGTCTCCTTTGGCCCGCTCAATAATAGATGCTTCTAGAAAACCAATCCGATAAAGTCAGGAGGTAGTAGAATACGTATAAAAAGAAATAATAAAGTACTGAATACTGTGTAAATAACAAAAACAATGTTTCCTCATATAGTAAAACAATCACGTAAATGATGTCGATTGGACCAACTTGCAGCATAGTAAGTGATAGACATTACTATTCTACATTAGATGAGCATGCGTACTCGAAGCTGTTCCGAATATTTTGCGCTAGTAAACTGACAAATTAAGGCTAATCACGCGTTTGTCGTCACATAGAAAATGGAATAAAGTTATGTATATAGAACGTGGACTATATATGAAAAGTTAGATCTATGAGCATGAGCTAATAACTATGTTTTTGTACTACTTACTCATGTTTTGACAAATTAACTACCTCTATTCAATGAGGATTGTCTAGAATAAAGTTCACCAGGTGGCAGCACTGAGTCGTCAGTTTCAGGCAATTGTCAAAACACTTATGTTAATGACATTAGCCAGATATACACGTTTTCAAAAGTAGAAGACCTCCCGAATGGCACTAGCAGTTAAGCAGCAATATAAAATTTATAGTAGGTACGTCAAAGCATATCGAGTACAAGTTTTTATCTCACAGAAATGCTTTGAGCATACGCTTAAAATAGTTAGTATAGTTACGGTAACAGAAGGTATATTATTAAAAGCCGCGATTGGTACGCCCAGTGCGAAACTTGGAAGCCTATTACGAAAACTTTATCGCGGCTATCGATAATGGAGCAAACGATCGACAGTCCCACGACGCACTGCTGTTATTATCTATTATGGCACAAGGAGAAATTTCTATTGTATACTCATAATAGTATCGGTTTAATAGTAATTAAGCCTTCCTAAGGCTTTGCTGCTGCTGGATTAAGAAGTCCTAAAAGTATTTTTTCATGAAAATCCATTCAAGCGTTTGTGTGTAGTGTACTTTTTTTAGAATTCGATGGTTTTCATTTCTCTCAAAATATTTGGGCCCAGAAGTGGTCACGTTTATAGCGTCGTTCAGGAACATTTTCAAGGTCCTCCAAAGTGCATTGTAGGGATACTTCAACACGTAGTAATAAACATACACACACATACATGAATAGTAGTAGTGTGATTTTATCCTAAAAGTACCAGTGACCCCACTAGTACTTTTGCAACATTTGTAAACTGAAAATGACTTTGAGTCATAAGTGAACACAGTACATCAATTAAAACAGCAGGACTTGACTTACACTCTATAAAATAGACCCTTAAAAACGATCGCTAGTACGAAGTAACATAGTAACAAGAGAATAAGATATTATCTTTTTTATTAACATATTCCTGTAAACGATTCATTTACCTCATTTCAGCCGAAAAACGTACAATATTGGATATGTGCCTCCCCCGAGTCTCACCATAACAACCGGTCATGTGCATCTCACATGCATCGAATTTCCGCGACCCTCATTAGGTCATCGGCCCACTATCCTCATGCTATACATACCATCGTCGATATATGATAAGTGTAGATAACTTTACCCTATAAAAAGTAAGACATTATTATTATCATCTACACTTCACATCAAGTAATAATAATAATCTATGACTAACAAAATTTATATCTTATAAATCCTAAACGGATCTAACTATTTCTGTCTATCTGTAATTTTACTTATTATTTACCTAAAAATAAAAATACCGGCAGTTAAGCTTGCAATTTCCTGATTGAATTTATTTAAAAAGGTTTTTTCATCAAATTAGTCGGACATACATAAAGTGTAGTTAATTCGGCGCGAAATTATTTTCTGTTGGGTTTACCCTCGTCGCTAGGTGTCATGACCGTGAATGTTCAGGTTGAGATTTGGCGTGGATAATTTAGAGAAAGATAAATGTTTTCTTGTTAAAGTTTTAAAATATATAGTCACTATGGAGCTGGATAAACAGGTGGATTCAGTGATTGGCACTGAAACTTTTGGTCTATATAAAAGTAGGTTTTATATTTACGATGCGTTTTTAATTAGTGTGGCAGAGTATAATCTCAGAACAGTAAGGTCCAGGACCTTCGAAGACCTTTAAGTGGATTGTAGTAGAAACCATAATAATTAGAGAACAAAAATATGGAACGATGTTATTAACGATATTATTACTAGCTCACACCTTACTTACTCGTCCTTCCATCGGCGTTATAATAAATTGATGTAATGATAGATACTGCAGAAAAATATCTTACGAAAAACACCGCCTTATCTCCAGATCAATCGTAACATGAAGTCACGTTCACAATTTCCACATGACCTGACCTGAACCAAATGCCCTCTGAATCAAAAAATCAAACAGGTTTCAGTACACAAAGTTCAGACTACTTTGAAGACTATAAAATTATACAGCGTTAAACCGGTTGTTTTATAGGTATAATTACAACCCGCCCCGTCTACAGGTGCGTCAGGTCATGTTGCATAACGCAAGAAGCCAAGACCTGACTGTTATGATGGATGACAACATTGCCACGTCAGTAAAAGGGCACGTACCTTTATAGTCTGACGCTTGACAACATAACGGAGTCATTGATGGTCACGTCTCAACTCTTGCGAAGTTAGGTACTTGAACAAGGTACTTATATAGGTATTAGAACAACGTAATTAGTATGATTTGACATTAATTGTAAAGAGTAAGATTTAAGCTTAGCCTAGGGGACAAAATATCCCCAACATATTGCGTAGTGCTCAATCTACGTGATGTTGCAACGTTGCCTAGTGTCTTAACTTGCCCCTCAAAATTTAACAATATATTCACATATCATAGGACTTATCCTTTGGCAGAGTTGTGTATCATTTTCTGGGACATTTTGTCCCCTTATGTATGAAGCTTAATTTTAAAATATTTCATCTCTATTTGTTGAAGAGTTAGGAATGAAGATTAATCCATGATTTGGCATTTTTTGCATGAAAAGGCAATAAACTGAATAAACCCGGACTCAACCCGGATTTCATTCATTCGCTAGGAGTTTTTCAGTAGTTACCTATCTACTGAAAAACTTCTAGCGAATAAATGAAATACTGCAACTACCTAGACATTAACAAAAACAGGATACGATACCACGCTGAGCACAAATGATTCAATGATTATCGATTCATAAAAAAATATTTCATGTGTTTATAAAAAGAAATAAATTTTTATTAACCTGAACATTAAATTAAAATGGATGTATACATTTTCTTTTTAATATTTGCATATTTGTAACTTAGGTGAAATATGTTTTGGTCTATAATTGTCACCATTACAACATTTACCATATTGATAGCAAATAAAATGATTGATAGATTGTTTCATCCGGATCATAGAGAGGATAACATAGACGACTTTATAATGATCTGTAATAGCCTACCCAATTTCAGCAAAGTCTTTTCCTTCTTTATTTAAGAAAACTTTGGTATTCAGCTAAATCCGGCTTGACTGGAAGCCGACCCCAATATAGTTGGGAAAAGGCTAGGCAGATGATGATTTAAGAAAACTTTAGGACATGGGCTACCAGGAGGCAGCTAGTAACAGCCTTTGGTTGATTACTTCATTCAAGGAGGGCCCTTCCGATAAGGACCAAGCCCGGTAGATGACGTGGTCCATCCGCGCCTCAATGAGATTTCCGCATGCCTGTCAGAGATGCGGGATTGTTTTTATTTTTTTAACAGAAACACGGAAAAGTCTGACCCTTCGCTCTCTGACTAGAGCGGGAAAATTTACTTGGTAATTCTCTCGATAGACTCTACCAATTAATATTTTAGGTGGTTTTATTTAATATATTCTAATAACAGATGTTATACGTAGAAGAGGGCCAATTACAAGTTTCCACTAATATAATTTTTCAAATTAACAAAACGGCATAAATAGCGTGAGAGTTAAACATAAGTTAACATTATAAAACAAAGTTAACCTTCAAAGAAAAAGTTACTTTGACATTTTTTAAGCGTCTGGACAAATTTGTAAACATATCAAGCTCAAAATCCCGACACACCAAATTGAACATTCGATAAACTCTTTGAATATAATATGAATAATGATTATAGACTGAATCATTAAATCGCTACTGATTTTGCATGAATTCACTATTCAATTATATTCTGATACTAATAGGTGTACCAAGCTTTTATTGATGTTCCATAACTTGAATAAACCCACTGATGGAACAAATCGTATTATATAGAGAAACTCTAACTGAATTACCTTGAGTTGATTTAAATTGTAAGCATCCTCAATAAAAAATGATGCAATTTGACTGCAGTTCTTTAATAATAATTGATTGATGGCATACCTAACATAATTATGTACGTTTGTGTGTTTGTTTGTACGGGATATAGCCTTATTATACACGCTAGTGTATTAAACTTAATCAAGTTATAAGAATTAATTTTTAGAGTTGTTAATCGAACGCGAAGCTCATTCTTTTGTAATGACTAATGATAATAGTGTAACGTGCGTGCAATTATTACAAAATATTTAATCATTTGTGTTTCATGATTTGTAAGGCTCGAAGTAACTAAAAGCTGCTCTTTTTACACGACTGCCCAAAAAAAGGAGTGTTATGTTTTTAAGGTTTTTTTTTTCTGGTAGGGGAATCATCAGAATGACTTCTCCCGCTCTTGGGCGGAGCGGGAGGGCGTGTCAGACTCTTACTGACTAAACCCCTACCCCGTTCCTTCGTTGCCTTCGTTCTGGGGGGGGCTCGGTGTCAACCTTTAGGAATACCACGTGTTCCCCCCAGAGGCTTCGGCCCTGCCGGACCCCTACAGTTTGCTGACATCTCCTTGAGGCGCGCGTGGAACAGAACGCGCCGTTGACGACTGGGATGTTTATAAGGTGGGATTTCATCCTCATATTCTTTTACTGACTTAAATCCACTCCTATGGTCCTATGCTCTTGTACCTCGATGTTTCCTTTCAGAAAACCCATGGACCTGCTAAGTTAGGCAAAACCCAAACTCAAATAAAGATAAATTTTAAATAGACATACATAAACCTCACAAAACAGAATGCCGACGCCTTCACTCAATGTCACATTTCTGAAGATCCTAAAACTGATACCGTCGCAGGAACAAGATGGAAAGATAAAAAATACTAGAACGTATGTAAGCGATGCGATAAAAATACCTTCCGCTCCTAAAACAAAGGCTTTTAGAAATTCACACACTAATTCAAAATATAAGAAACAATAAGCAAGCATGCAAAGGTCAAATTAAACGTCAAAAACCAAATAATTTATGTTCATTTATACACAATTAAATATTTCGTAAAATATGATAAGAATAATAAAAAATATGCATAAACTGTCTGAGTTGACAAGATGTCATTCAAGGATGAATCACTTAGAATTTCTGCATTCATAAAATGGATTTTGAATTTCGTAAAAAATCATAATCTGTTGGTTTTGTCATTTTTGAATGTTTGCAAATGTGTCATCGTTAATACCCAGAATAATATATGGACGATATTTATAGGATAAGTTGCTAAGCTTAGCTTATAAAGCCAAGTTAAACTAAGACACCCATTTAAAATTATAATAAACTATACAACGCAAGTTAACTTATATTGTATAGTTTACATCACCGTCACACCTATAAACTAACCTGATAGGATCAAATAAGCACCAAATTTTAAATGCATGTCTTAGTTTTGCAACTAGGGCACGTTACCAACTGGGGCATGTATGTCTAGTCAGCCTGATAAGGCTTCTTCTCTGAGAGAAAGAGTGGTTCAGCTCGTGAATGTGACGATTTTCTATTGTATCGGCTTCCTGGCAATGACCAAGAAAAAGTTGATTTTTGTTTGCAAAATGTCTACTTGTTTTTGAAAAACGATATATTATGCTGATATTGAATCAATCTTAGCTTATTATCTGTGGAGATATCGCATACTTCTTTTGAGCTGCAATTGAGTCTGTGACTTGTCGATTCTGGAGGGTAGTGTCTGAATTTCACTAACTAAAACCACACACTAGCTGCCTTACTAGCTGTTTCCATTTTAGGGCTGCGGTGATTCTTTGAACAATACAGCAGCCCTTTTGTCGCAGTATCTTTTTGAAACGTGCATGGAACAACGCTCAGTTCGCCCTGGCCTAGCTCCTGGCTCTTATCGGTCGGTATGTTTGTTTAGAATTCCCTCGGCCTTTTTACTAGAATTTCATTGCACCCAACTAAAAGTCATTGAGATTGCATCTCATAACTTTACATTCTTGAAATCAATAGCAAATCACTCAGATGCTAATTCACCACGCCCACATTCGTCTACGACTCAGATTAAATGAAAACCTTATAAAAAATGGTAGACTACAGATGTCTGCCTTGACACAAAACTTCATTTTAGTTTTAGGAAAAATATAAATCAAGCATAATATGCATATTATTATTCAAGTTCTATTGTCGATATGTCATTCCAATCCATCAGGGTCTCTCTGTAATTTAACTGGTTTGTTAAGTATTAGTTAGGTACGGAATTTCTTGCCCATCCTTCTTTGGTCTAAGCTTTGGCATATAGCTTCGTCTAAATTCCTCGGTAAGTAGAAATGCCTGCAAATCGCTTTGTTAAAATCGCTGTGTTTAAGACACACGAGTATTAATTAAGATGTTTCTACATAATTAGTTTCATTGCTAAGCTCACCTTTGTACATGCATTTCCAAATTAATGTGTACTATATTAAGTTTTTTATTACAACAAAGAATTGACAGTTATTTGCAGATCCATTGCTGGAAATAGATTAAAATTTTGTCATCAGAAATGTTTGTTTGAAATAGATAGTTTAAGAAAGAGTTTACAGGCAATTTTGAATCGTCAAAATGTCAGTTCATTGATTGTTTCAGCAATGGAAAGGTATTTTTGTCATTGAAAGTTCTTCTTATCGTATGTCATCATAACGAATGACTTGATTTTAAGAGCATCTACTCTATAATTTATTTAATCAAATACTACAGCAGTAATAAATTACCAAGCTCTGTCAGAAGCAAGCTTCTATAATTAATTACACACCAAATTCTTAATTCAATTACGAAATTCTACTAATCTAGGAACAGAGTGAAACACAGACATGCATCTGCTTATCGTACCGCACAAGTGGCTTGTCAAGCAAAACTTGTTGCAAGCGTAGGCGATGGGCATTTAGCAAGCTCCCAAGTACCTGTAGACACTATCATTTCACCCGATGTAAACATGGATGTATAAGAAGCATGATTGGATAAGTGACATAGAAACATTAGTATTTGAAATGATGGAACAGATCTAGTTGATACTAATGATGAAGTGGTAAATATATAGCTTATTATCATAGTCTAGCTTAAATGACCAATTCAAGTCTAACCCATCGAAGCTAGCTGACATTTTATATTTGACAGCATATAAACAAGAATAGGTTAAAACTGTTCGTTTAGCAACCTTAGAATCTCAGAATCGTGGCCTATATCGCATCATATATAATTACGTTTGATAGAATTATAGAGCGACTGGTTTTAATGTTTGAAGTACGTTTTAAATACCAAAGAACGAATAATTAGAGCTGAAGCAGCTCAAAAGCGTAAGGCATTGGTAAATCGACTGAATACGGTCACTATGTGTACTTTAGAGATCCCTTTGTCTCAAACTCAGCCATATGGCTCAAGAATGTTGCCACGTCTCTCTAAATTCTATATTCCCTGCCGCTGTTGCTGTCACTAAACTGTCCGATGGCGAAGCTACGATCGACTTCAAGATAGCTATTACTCATTTACTTACTTAACATCTGGCTTACGTGCCAAACCTTTTGTTGTACTAACTATGAATTTGCATTTTAACCGAATCGTGGAATATTTGCAATATGCCGTAATATAGTTATAGCCATGGTGACGAATGAAGAATTAAAAGAAATATTGCACAATGGTAATGACCCTGTGATCTGGTATATGGTATAAACAAAGCCAAAAGCAAAAAATTTACGGAAAATACATAAAAGAAATGGACAAGCAGGATCATGGATTAAATCCTAGCATAATATTAGAGAAAGTGAATACAGGTAGAAAAAAAACATAGACCTGAGTCATGAGAAGTAACTAGAGTAAATATGATTGCGAAGCCTGTCAAAACCATCCAATAAAGTCTCATTATAATAAATAGTATAGTTAGTAAGTAGGTAATCAGCATTTAGGGAGAGGGAGGCCAAAGAAAAGATGGATGTGTGAGGATTGATATGATAGAAAAGGGATAGTATGACGAGTGAAAAGACATAATGGAAGAAAAAAACATATTGCGCCAACCCCAAGTAATATGGGACAAGGGTAGGAAGAATAAGGAGAAGAATCAGCCTTATAATATTCCCGCTGCTGCAGAGGAGTCTTGAGTCTCACTCAAGACTCCTCTCTAAGAAAAGGATCATCATAAAGAACATTAAAAAATCCGAAGAAATACCTATCTTTGTTGCCCATGTTACAGAAACTATTTCAATTGCTATTATTATTGAAACGAATACAGCCAAAAATCGTACAAAAAGTCCTGATTCAAAATCATTCATTTGATTTCAGAGAAAAACACTCTACAGTAGACCACGTACAGAGAATAATAAACAGTATTGAAAAAACTCTCGAGAATAAGGAAGTCTGTGTCACTGTATTTATAGATTTCACGAAAACGTTTGATAAAATTTAATAATCAAACTCTGACTCATACTGCCTCAAAAATTTTCTGATACTCTGGAATCGCATTTAACTAACAAAATGTTTAATATAAAGCAACAGAATATTCAGGGATAAAAGCGATATAAGCTGGGGTATCTCAAGAAAGTGTGTTAAGCCAATTAGGCCATATTTGTACACATGTGACATCCTAGAGCTGCATAACAACACCTTTGGAGATAAAACCACTATTACGGCCAATGGATCAATTTAAAAAATGACAAAAATCTAGAAACTTTAACATGTATTGATTAAATTATAATTTCTGTTTATCAGTACATTTAGGACCTAAATGTAGCATTGTCAAGAAAATTAAAAAATAATTAGTTTGTTATAGGACACTGAAAAAGTTGCCTGATACGTATAAAATAACGGCTTCTACGCTAACCTTGAAATAAAATTCGTCATTGGTATCATCAAACAATTTGCTGAAATATAGGCTTCATTGATATGTGAATGTTGGTACAATAGTACAACTGCTAGACAACAAGGACCCGGACTTAGTACATAAAAACTAAACCTATTGAGTTAGTGCAGTGTTCAAGGTTAATAATAGTGATAAATAAAGTGCATATACATACCTATAACAGATATTTTCATTCATATTAAACTCTAAGACAATGCTACGGACTTGTGTAAAAGTGCAGACGACGCTATTCTTAATATCTGCAACGTATAATAATGACTAGTAATATAGTATTTTAGGCTAGATTATAATTAAATAATTCACTAAGAACTTTCTTTAACTCATATGGTGCAAATATAGGCTAAAGAATTTATAAGTATAGTTAAGCAAGTCCGCTCTTAAATACTTCCGATTATACATCAATTGATTGCCAGAATCCCAGTTTCTCGTATCTAATGCCTCTATAATGTTTGAATCCCCGACCGGTTCTATGAGACCGCGCTGTTATTGTTTTACTATTGTGTCTCGTTTCGCGGGCATGTGATAGATTAATAACGTGCCCAATGCGTCATTGAAATACGCCCGTAACCCAGAGGCAAAGTTGAAAGTCTCTTGATAGTTATCCTTGTGGGTCACGTCTTACGTCCTATTAGAGCGTGGCAATCATGAATTTGTAGTTTTAATAGATATTGTGATAGTCATTTTTTTATGATGACGATCAATCTTGGATCAATTGTTCTTTTCATTTTTGGTGTTATGTGATTTTTTTTTCAATTATTATTATTCTAAATATTAGTAGGTACTCTAGTTGTGTGTTTTACTAATGTCTATATTTTTTGGATTTTCTTTTCTATACCTACTCAATCAAGAAATGTATCCTGGTTTGCTATTTTTCCCAAAGATTGAATTTTTTTCATATTCTACCAATCACATCATTCAAACCTATTTAAATATTAGATTAGTTTCTATTAAATTTTTATTATAATTAAATACTACTAGGCTAATTAAGAAAACTTGCTTACTTTACTTGCATGTTCAAATACGGATTATACCAACGGATTATAAATTGTAAGTTACTAAGCTGACTAGTATTAACACCAATGAAAAACAACTGAAATCCTTTAAGTAGATAACACGAAACTACAAATATATGCTAATGGAACTGTTATTGTATGAAACTGATATGCATGTTCTGTATGCGCAAACATGGAACGAACATTTGTATTCCAGTCACGAGTCATTAGGAAAATAATCGATTATTTAGGAACTGCATCACTGTAAACCTTCCCCTTTTTCTTTTTGTGCTTGTCAGTACAAAATTATAAATTATTTCAAGGTTCATACTTCTGAAATAAAAAGTATCCTATTTAAAAAGATAATTATGGTATACCTGTGTCCCAAATTATGTTCAAATATGTTTGAAAATAAAGAAGTACAATACTTATACACTCAAAAACATATAATCTTGACTTTTATAATGTTTACTAGCGCGATAGTGTGACCTAATTTTTTTTAGATTATCTATTTTTGAGTTATTCTCCAACTTTATTCTTAGTAAAACGCCTGTAAATTAGAGCCAACAATAGCTTCTTAGGCAGTAACAATGAATTTCTACAGAATCTGATGAACGTTCAACCCTTTTAATTCAAAAGCAGCTTTGCAACCCAGATCCTCAAATTGATGTAAAACGGTACTGTATCGCAAATGTATAATTTATACTTTGAATGCAATCTGTGGCCATTCTATTATTTACTTACGGATGTCTCGATTCGCCCTTCACCTCTAATTGCATGTCTTCAAGGACTCGTCTCCAAATGATCTCTTGTTGTCCAGCTAGCTAACAATCTCTATATTTCTTTGATACCAACGATTCAAACAAAGTAAATTTTAGAAATTCCAACGCAAGTCTTTTTATTTCAAAAATCTTAATTAGTGTCTATGACTACATTTTCATAGCAATCTAACGTACGCCAATTACTCGTCGAAATATTTTTACCAGTAAACTGAATATGATCTCTATCTTTCGTAATTAAACACCCTCTTAAAACTTTTACATTTACCGCCGTGCATGTTATTAACTAAATTAATTTACCAACTCAACACACAATTCACTTAATTACATGATTAGTATATTAACTGCAGTAATGAAAACAAAGAAAATATTCGAGAAAAATCCATGGATAACGATTAAAACGAAAAACGTATAGAACAACCGAGTATGTATTCACTAAACTGCAACATACAACAAGAGCTGAACATGAGCACAGCAACCTTGAAGCCTTACAAAGGAAAAGCATTCGCAGATCGGCATTAGATGATTACGTTAATTATATTTAAATTATATCATTGCTAGAGAACCGGTCGCCGCGAATCTCGGCGTAGACAGATATAGAGCATTTCGGCTCGCTCGATTCCGAACCCCCTCAAAAGCGAAAGTGTAACATGGTCCTATAGAGTGCCGCCATTTTTTTTCTTCGGTCGGCCGCTCTTACCGCATATATATAGCGAAGCTACGAACGATCACGCATCATTCGCATTCAGGACTTCGCTGACTTCAGTGCAACCTACTAGTGCAGCATCATGAGGCACATGGTGTGTTCGAACTTTATAATACTCAAAATTACAAAAAATAATTAAGTGACAGTGCAAATAATAATTATAAACCCGTAGGGTTGTGACAGTGCCTGGATATACAAAACCCCCTTGTCCCACTTTAAAGTTATGCAACAAGGAAATTGCGTACTTAGTGTGTAGTTGTCTGTGCCGATGTTAACTCGACCACTCATTAAAACAACGAGCCTCGAAGCATATTTGCACCAGATAATTAGTCAACTGCGATAATAACTTTCGATTCTATTCTTACAATCACATTCGCTCCAGTTTTTGGTATTAATCTTTGCCTTTTTGTTAACAGCTCGTGGCCGCCAGTCTGGTGGCTCTCTTGGCCTTCGCATACGCAGAAGAAGCCAAGGCAGCAGAAAAAGAAGTGGCAGTGACCGACAACAAGGAAGCTGCGGCGGACGATAAGAAGCACGAGAAGAGAGGAGTGTTCGACATCGGACTCGGCTATGGACATGGCAGTGGTCACGGAGGCTTCGGTGGCGACTTCGGCGGTGGTTTCGGCGGTGGCTATGAGGGCGGCTATGGCGGAGGTTACGGTGGACACGACACCCATTCCCACAAAACAATCACTGTGGTCAAGAACGTCCCTGTCCCCTACCCAGTAGAGAAGCACATCCCCTACCCGGTGGAGAAGAAGGTCCCCGTACCCGTAAAGGTGCATGTTCCCCAACCCTACCCCGTCGTCAAGCACGTTCCTTACCCAGTCAAGGAGATCGTCAAAGTACCCGTGCATGTGCCTCAACCCTACCCAGTTGAGAAGAAGGTGCCTTACCCCGTCCATGTTCCTGTAGACAGGCCCGTACCCGTCAAGGTGTACGTACCTCAGCCCTACCCCGTTGAGAAGAAGGTCCACGTCCCTGTCAAGGTTCATGTTCCCGCTCCTTACCCAGTTGAGAAGAAGGTACCCTACCCCGTAAAGGTTCCCGTACATGTGCCCGCACCCTACCCCGTGTACAAGGAAGTGCCCTACCCCGTCAAGGTCCCCGTTGACAGGCCCTACCCCGTGCATATCCCCAAGCCTGTGCCTTACCCAGTTGAGAAGCCCGTACCCTACCCCGTAGAGAAGCCCGTCCCCTACCCCGTCAAGGTCCCTGTTGACCGTCCCGTGCCTGTGCACGTTGAGAAACCCGTGCCCTACCCCGTGAAGGTGCCCTACCCAGCGCCATACCCCGTTGAGAAGCACATCCCGTACCCAGTGGAGAAGCCAGTGCCTTACCCCGTGAAGGTGCCCGTCGACAGGCCCTACCCCGTGCACATTGAGAAGCACGTGCCAGTCCACATCGAGAAGCCCGTGCCTTACCCCGTGAAGGTGCCAGTCCCCGTTGTTGTCGGTCACGGACACGGCCACGAATATGGCCAGCATGATAGCTACTAAGGCTGCAGGGAGCAGAATACGTCAGAATGTGATACATAAATATAAGCTTAGCACTAACACGAACGGGGGACGTGAAATACCCCGGCAATGGATAGTGGTCGTGCTACCAGATCCAAGGAACTTGTATTCCACGACCCGCGATCGAACGCACTGAACTAAATACTCTATTAGTCTACTTTTTTTGTTATTTTTTTTTAATCGGTTGAAGTTACGTTTGAGTTTATGTACCTGTTATATTAAGACGAAAAAATGATGTTTTTGAATTTCCCTTAATTTTTGGATGAGCGAACTGATTGTGAAAATAAATGGCCTCGCCAATTATGATAATAATTATGTCCGTTGTTTTAATTCGTCCATTGTCCCTGTGTAATTGGGTGTAACGTTATGGGTCTGTAAGTAAGTTTTACGAAATGCGAAATAATATGACCCAGATAGAAGCATCGCAAGCGGATAGCCGCTAGTTACGCGTGTGACGAAACCTGCTACATTTTCACTCTTGACAATATACGCGCGGTACGCGATCTTTGTTTTGCGTAATAAGCCGCGATATTACGCGAGCGTAATCTCACACGATTACAATTAACTACATTGTACTATTACTATTTATTAGCGCACAGCAATCAATAACACAGAAACCTGTTTCATTCGTAGTAGGATCTCTCTCTATGATCATAAATTCATTGCATAAAATTACAAATTCGTTGAGCATCCATTTGTCAAATTGCAGATTGATTACTGACTCAACGCTGATCTTTCAAAATCAGTGTTACTTGATTTACAACGCATGTTTTATGAGCATTAAATGTTGCAACATGTCATTACATGTGGTGGTTGTTTACTGTCAACATTACTGCGACAAAGTGTACGTTCGGCCGCCATTACGAAAATATAAGCCTCATTTTACGTAAGCTTTGTTATTTAAATGTTCGAAAACAATTCCGTGGGTGCCAATAAAAGTGCATTTATGACGTTTTTGCGAAATAATCTCGATTCAATTAGCATTGCGGTTTTGGTAAATGGCAATAATAATCTTTAAATGTGATGGTGAAATGGAAAATGGTGTGCAATGCGAAATACTTCTCATCCCACTCACGTAGAAGTAATTTAAGTGGGATAAGTGACTAGTTATGTAGTTATTCTCACTTGCGTGAGACATAATGCAAGTTGACGATACAGAGAGTATTCTCACAGTATTTAAAATTATGTTAAGCGCCTTATGTAGTGAGATGAAATTGACAGGAAGTCTATATGTAAGGAAACGATGGCATCAATACAATGCCCTGTGAATTCCTTGGCTCGTAATATGTCTGAGTAGAAGTATTGCTTTTCTTCGGTCCTTGCATGAATAAAATTATTCCATATTCTAGAAATTCTCCGCCACCAACGATGAAATAACATAGATAAGGCTAATTTTGGAGCACTAATTCATTGATATTTCCATTAATTTCTCTTATGCCTAAAACATGTCACACGTCGAATTTTCTAGTTTTTCCAATAACATTTCCAAAACCAATATCACGTTTGCCATGTGCTATAATTTCTAGAGCAAAATTATTTGCCTTGAATACAAAATGTATGAATAATTCATAATGAATAAATTATTATTTTTGGAGAACCTTGACCTGACCATCTACAATAACATTAATAAAGACATCCCAGTGATTATTTTTTCCGATAAAATGTCTATTAAATTCGGATCTTCGTTATAGACTACTAGTTTCGGCTAGCGGTTTCGCTCACGTAAAAGTAGGTTCCTCCATACGAACTTTGAACATCCATTTTATCCCCATAGGGGGTAAATTTTGGGTAATCCTCTTTTAATGCTTGCTTACTTTATAAAAAAAATCTTGCGCAAAATTTTACACTCCTAGTCCCAGTAGTTTCAGCTGTGCATTGATGTGTCAGTTAGTTAGTTTCTCTTTTTATATATTATACTCGTAGAATAGATATTAAATGCATTACTAATTAAGGTAGACTAATAAATAACCACAGATTAATTAAACCAATTAATAATTTGATTGTGATTATGCATATAAAGTCAATTATGTCAATGTATTCAATTTTATGCAACTTAACGCTTTATATTTTGCTACTGAATTTGATGTTTAAACATTAGATAGTTTAGGCAGTATCAATAAAATCGAAATACTTTTCGATATTTGCATTTCGAAAATATGTATGCACATCAATCTTATGTGCGAAATTTTGGCATTGTTTTCTAATAATATCAGTAACTAATTATTGAGGTTAAAAATATACGAACTTGTTATTTACTGTTTGTTTTTTGTACAGTTTGTTTCAATAGTGCCATTCACTAGCTTGTTTTTGCACAAATAAGTTTTTTTATATATCACTGTGGTGGTCCTGAAATATAAAAGGTAACTGGAAAAAAACGGTTTAACTCAGTCACACGCCTCTCCTCTTCATCTCAGGCTCTCACTCTGTTTAAAGCGGAAAAAATACTTCATTAATTTTTACTGTCTCGTAAAAAAAAATAAACTGACTCTTAAATTTTATAATACTTACTTAGCTGCATTAAACAAAGTTGTCTAACGACTTGTTTAGAAACTCAAATCCATCGGTTTGCCTAGAAAGACTTGCATGAAATCGTGGATAAGTCAACTATCATTAACCTGACTTTTATAACTGTAAATTTGGACATCCATTGTCATTATGTCAATAAAATCTTTGTCAAAAAGGTCGTTAGTGTAATCTTTACCCGAACAGTTAAGATTACAACTCGTTAACAAGCTGTTATTAACATCTTTTGTGATATCAAAAAACGTGAAATACCCAGTAATGAAGTAAAGCTATAGTATAGTATTAATCATTACCTGACATTTAACGTTTTGACATACATGGCCTTATTAACAAATATTATTGGGGATAATCTCTGTGTGTTTAATAATTTTATAAGCTTTATTAACTAGAAATACATGAAAGGAAAGAAGAGAATGAAAAGACACTCGTAATAGATGATATGGCTAGTAAAAAAGTGAGTACATTTTTAATAGATGAGAAAACAAAAGAAACTGGACCAATCGATGATAATGAATATAAATATAAAGACAACACAGAAATGAGGACCACTGAAAGCGATTAAATATAGTGAGAGGGGAAAACATACTCTAGACCCTAAAGAAATTGACCTAAGAAGTTTTAACTAGTATATAAACTAACTTAAAAAAACTAAATCCGTGCATGCAGTTTCGGTCTGGTTTTGAAAAGGAGTGAGTACAATCTCTACAGATGTTACAACATATAAAACTGCACTAATCGATGATGATGAAGAGAAATAAAGTGATAATACCGAGAAATGGGAACCACTCATAGAGATTAAATAATAAAAGAGGAAAAAAAAATTTTTAGACCCAAAAGAAATTGATCTAAGAAGTTTTAAATAGGACCCAGTAAGAAATGAATAGAAAAGCGAATCAAACAAACTTCAAAAAATTTAACTCATGCATTCTCTTACAGTTGTGGTCTGGTTTAGTAACAGAATGCCTTTGAAACAAAAGCGAAATCTTAAACCAATTAAAATTGGTTGCAAAAGCATATTTATACCTGATGTATAATCAATGTATGCGTAATAATTGATGTTTGCACTGGGGTTATTAACCTTAGCCTTTTCATAATGTCAACAGTTTGTGCCTTATGTGGTATATACTTGAGATGGACAAAATTAAATGATCTTTTCAGAACTATCTTTGAATGGCAGTAATTCTTTGGTATCAGTACATCATGTTCGTTTATGGTGTTTCAAAGTTACAAATAAAGCGGCAACTGATGACTAAATTGGACATGGTGATAGAAATTAAACTTGCGACGGATTGCGCTGCAACGGAAAAGTGAGATATGGTAATAAGCGAAGCTAGTTCTAAATGTTTCTGTAAATTTATTATTATTTGAAAATAAACTAGTGCCAAGTGTTATTTGCCCAATAGTGGGAAAGCATAGGCTGATCAGGGTTTGTCTTTTCTAGTTGACTCCAAGTTTAACAATTAGGTCTTTAGATCACGTTTCTTAATTGGCGGCCATGCCAATATCAATTGGCCCTCTAATACTAAAATGAGATACTCCTTTTGTTTTAATAACCTTCTAATAGTCGTTAAATGTTCTAAATTAGATTGAAAATCAATTTATCAAAGCCAAACTACTTTTCCGTAATGTTTCGAAAAAATATATCCTTACCTTGACAAGGCTAATTTTGAAATTATTTGATTTATAGTTTTGCAATGTTGCCATACAAGGATAATAAAATGGCCGATATTGAAGATGTGATAAAAATAGGTCAATTGAATCAACTTTTGGCTATGTTGGCGTTGATGCTTTCCTTGCTTTTCGGTGTTGGTTTTCAAGGTAATCAGTTAGTAAATGCCGCCCTCATCTAGTTTTAAATTTTACGTGAAAAAGACTTTTTTTTTAAACTCATTTGCGCAATAAGTGTAATTTAGGTATTACATATAACAACATCATTCCTTAAAGGGTTCTGCAGAGGTGGTGTTAATGTAGTGAGTGGTTTTTCAGTGGCGTCCTGTTCATCATTCAATTTGAAGTTGTTGTAGCATATTATCTTTTCCTTCCATATTAGTACATTACTGTTTGCTGTCACCATAAAAACCATCTCATTTACAGCCATATTCATAATATCTTGAATTTATCCACCGTTTCTTTAGTTTTACTTTACCTATCTCTTTTTTATTTCGAGTATGAGAAATCATTAAATAACTCCTCCATTTCAGGAGTGGAGTGAGAAATAGTGTCAGCCTTTTACGAATCAAACCCCATCTGTTTTCAATTCTCTTAACGTTCTGGAGCTGACTCACGCAGACCGACCCTAGAGAATCACATCAATTACTTCCCGAACGGCGAGCTACCCATTTCTCTCCGTCTCAAGTCAAGATCTAGTATGGTTTTCAACTGATGTGCTTAATACACTTTGAACAAAAAAACTTTGAATTATTGCAACAAATAATAGACAATAATTAGTGTAAGGAATTTGTAGTAATACCCACACAAATCACACATTGAAGGCCTCACGGTTGCCGGTTACAGCAACACTTAAATTAGAAATTAATGACAACCTGTGTTTGCCAACCGTCGCCTATTTACCGTTTGGCGGTCTATGAGAAAGCCTAATTAACCCACGACGGAAAAGACGGGTGTTATACGTTTGAAGTGTCTGTTTGTGTCTATACATGGCATCATAGCTTCTAAACGAATGGACCGATGTTGGTGCGGTTTTTTTTTTCATTAGATATTTTTTCTCAGGCTCTGATAATATTGGTTGTTGCCAGTTTCATCCCAGTAGTGGAGTAATACTTATGTCTTTTCATTTTTTTTTTGTTATTTAGCCAAGGACCAAAGGCAGGTGAAGCGTTGACCCGGTAGGACTTCTGTTGCCTTCAAAATTACAATCTTTGAATTGCTTTGACTTAGAAGTTTGATTTTTTTCACAGCTTCAAGGGGTAGCAAACCTTTTATTATAATTATGCTTGAAAGCATTGAGGTAATGCTTTCTTGAGCAAAAGGGTCTTGACAGACGGACAACAAAATGACCCTATGGGATCCATTTTTGCCAATTTAGTTACAGAACCCAAAAACTGAAAAATAAGCCAAAAACCTTATCCAAAACATCAATCAAAAGATTAACCGATCAAACTCATTTAAAATTCAGAACATATTTATGACTGTTCGCTATAACGGCATCGGCGGTGGCCAGACGATTATGAAACACAAACTGGTTGTACTCAGACAATCAGATAGCCCAGCATTACTGTGTGCCAATGCACCAACCGTCACACACCTGCAATCATGTGTGACTCCTTCCAATATAGAGGTGATGTACAATGGATGGGGACTAGAATGACTTGGTTTTCAAAATAGTTTGCTCCAACTTTGTTTAGGAAAAATATACAACGTGTTTCAGATATCGATGTCCATGCGTGTAACATAGATCTTAAGAAATTTGTGGTCCTAGGAACGTAAAGGGCAACGCAAGATGTGTTTTTGTCTGTAAAAGTCTGACACGCCTTCCCGCTCCGTCTAGAGTCTTTTGTATGTCGATTTTTTAGATATGGTGTATATTGGAATTACTGGCATTGGGTATCGAATTGATTGTGATTTAATATATAATTTAATAATAAGGTTTATTCTTAGAAAATATATTATATTAGTTTTCATTTTATTAATGTCATATTGTAATGTTTATTTTCTGTTTCAAGCCTCGTCTTAATCATTAATTGGTTTATCGTAAAACCAAATTAGCATTGTTTTAGGAAATAAATCGTTGGGTTGCCAAATAAATAAATAAATGAATAATAAATTGATTTCCAATCTAAAACCTTCTCTACTTATTAGCTTACCTATTGAGCGGTTACTAACCTGCATACCAAGCATTCTAGTTGTTTGAAACCATATTACTAATACTAGTATTGCTAGATATTTAATAGCTCGACTAGTAGCTTCTTATGAATTCGTTACCTAATCATATTTTCTAGCCTAACCTAGGACGGCTTTCTTTAATGACATAAAAGGCATAACACAGGAATGTGGTACGATATTCTTTGTAAAGAACTTGATATTACTTGTGATATTCCAAGTGAGGTTGTTATTGGAATATCTTGGAAGACTGTTCCTCATAGTCAGAATCTCATAGATGCCTACTTTTTAAATGAGCAAACAGTCGAACTTAGATGTACTTAACTTTCCAGTATGAATATTAGGAAGTAAGGAAAGATCGATGACTCTGCTTTTGTGAGAGAGTCCTTGCTAAATAAAATTATGGCATACTGACATACCACTAGCCGCTATGATGTTTTGGTTTTGGTTGCAATTGTTTGTGTCTCTATTAATGATAATTTAATAACAATAAGGCTATTTTAGTTAGGATATGAGTTTTATTTTTTTATTGTAATGTTTATTTACTGTTTCAAGCCTCATTTTAATAATTAATTAGTGGTTCTTCGTAAAAAGCTTTTTCATCTACATTTTATTTCTATGATGGCTCGTTTAGTACTATGAGTAATAGATAAGCTGCTGCGATGCGTGTTGTGGGTTCGATTTCCACACGGTACAATTATTTGTATAGCCTATAATCTTTCTGGGGCTGGGAAGTTAACATATTTGTGAACGCAACCACGACGTATTTTTTATAAAGTTAAAAGAAATATATGTTTAAATTTCGTGTCTTAAGCCATTGTAGTATTCTACAAGTTATTTATCTTAAGCTAAATTGCTTATTCTAGAATCCATTCACAATCACTATTATGCGATTTCTCATAAAATAAATTAAGTACATAACTCAAACAGAAGTAAATCTACTAAACAAGCGCAGTAATTGATGATAGCCATTCAGATGGACGATAACTAATTTAATACAAGCTCACCTTCTTACGAAACTTTACCTGTACTAATATGGCAATTCTGATATGATCACAAGAGAAATATATATCTTTGTGATGTTATTTTGAAAAATAAACCCCGCAAGTTTTTTTTTTAGGTAGGGAATCATCAAAATGACTTATCCTACTCTGGGCGGAGCGGGAGGGCGTGTCAGTCTTTTACTGACTAAAACCCACTCCTGTTCCTTCCTTTCCCGGTAACTCCCGCAAGTTTGTAAGCATATATGGGTTTTTAGGTACAAGATCTACCAAATAAATATGTACTGGAATAAAACATTAATTTTGGCCAACCCATTTTAGAGGAATTCCATTACAAACACAGTGACCAACACGAGATTTTTATATATTAGAGAAGACTACAAACATTTGAATTCAAGTCTGAGCTACTTTCTTTAGTTATAATCGGCATATACATGTTAAGTACTAAAACTATTGATTAATGGATACTTTGATGATTAATTGGTGTCAAAACATGAAATAAACTGGTCTTCTTATTCAATGAGCTTGCTTCATTTCAAATGGAGGAATCGTGATTGTAAAGAGTATAAAAAATATGATTAGTTATTCAATTTTATGGCCGGTTATATAACTACTAAAATCATTTGAATTTGCAAAAAATAAGGAGATCTGGTAAGATTAGCAAAAGTAATTAATTTGTAAGAACATTCATTTGATGATACCGACACAAGGAAAACTAGAGTTAAAAAGGCGTGAAGCAAAAGACTTCAACGCGTTGAAAGGGTAACGTACATCAATAGGTTTTCACTAGTCGAAAAGAAAATAAGGAAGAATCGTAAAATTATGCCGGTAAATATGACTCCACATAAAACACATAATAGTTCAAGTTTAAAACAGTGCGGTTAAAACAAAGTCAGCTAATCTACAAATTCCACATAACAAATGAATAACATTGAACCAGCACAATTTATGGGGGAAAAAACTCTTATATGTTTACAACACAGTAGCTGACTCGGCAATCGTTACTCTGCTAATGTTATATATCAAAGACATTGTAAAATTGTGATATCTGTAAATCATTACATTATTCCAATTTATGTAGTGATCTTAATTTTTTTTGAAAACATAAACTGGGTTACTGAGTGAAGATCTTTTCTCTCTTTCTCTGAGTGAGGATCTTGAAAATAAATTAATATCGTTTAAGTAGTTTTTAATTAAATCATAACATACAAACAAACAATAATCAAATCTTTTCAACATTAGTTTCGATGTATTTATATTCAAAAGCCTCTCAACAAAACACACATCAACACTACATAACCTACCACTTCAAAAACCCGACAAAACGCAACCCATTCACACTTTTCCTTACACAAACAAAAGCGAGAGTCAAGTCGAGCCCATCTTCACTTCAAGGTCAAGAGCACGTCACGACATCAATGACGACGTCAGAACGATAGCGAAAGTTATGTCATAACGGAACGCAACGGATCCGATGCGCACGAACGCACACGACCGGGTTTTGAGGTAAAACCTGCTTGCTACGTGATATGTAGACGGGTGGATCAAATGAATCATGCTAGTGTATGTATTGGTTTCAAGTTTATGTAACACTGGATTACTGGGTGTGGGAGTGAGTGGTGATATAATTATTATTGGTTTAGTACTTTGAGAATGTTTCTATTTTGTTTTTTCTTACATAGTTTTTTTTTAATCGTTATAAACTCGTGCTTGACTGCGATCCTACCTGATGGTAAGCAGTGATGCAATCGTTGATGGTGAGGCGCACTAGTTTATTAAGAACCTATTCACTCTTGCCTTGAAGACACCCAAATTATTATTGCTTCCAGACGATTTTAGAGTCTTGGGTTAATGGTCTAGTGGCTACTGGCCCTGATTGTTATGTGGGAGGTCGTGGGTTTGGTTTCCACTAAACACAATGTTTGTATGGACTCCACCACGATCATTAATTGTGCTGTAGAGTGTTTTGGTTATGTATGCAGAAGAAAATTAGTATGTTTATTAATTGTCTAGTACTCATAGCACAAGCTCTGCTTATTTTTCGACCAGATGGCGTTGTACAAAAGTTGAGAAATATTATTAGAGTGCCCCAAGTACCCTTACACCTGCACTTTGGAGGATTTAACGAGTGTCACCGATGCTGTAGTTAACGTAGTCACCTACTGGGTCCAAACAGTTTAAAAAGTTTACCATACGACTTAAAAAGAAGAAGAAATACGTTCGTCAAAACGGACTTACAGCAAATACAAATAACACAAATACGTTTTTGATTTGTAGGTCAGTGTAACCTTGGTTTTCGTAAGGTAACACTGATCCATGATATGCCAAGATATTATGTTGTAACTTTTTTTGCGATTCAGAATACAATTTGAAGGCTTTTTGTTGTTGTGTACATGTTAATTGCACCTTTTGAGAAAAAATTAAACCGATTTATATTTCTAAAAGTATTCCTGAAAGCCATACTATGGTCTTGTAATGCAAAAGGCAACTGGAGGATGCTAGAGGACATGAGTCAGTAACTTGCGGACGACGAGCAATGGTATAGCTCGCATTTCTGCTGTCCAGATCGAGCCCGAATCGTCAATGGCGCGCAGTGTTCCACTGAAACCATCAAAGAGATGTCAGCAAACTGCAAGGCCCCGGCCAGGCCAAGGCCTCTGCGGACACGGATATTCCGAAAGGTAAGCCCGTGTCCTCAGATCGAGACAACGAAGGAACGGGGAGGGGTTTAGTCAGTAAGAGTTTGACACGCCCTCCCGCTCTGCCCAAGAATGGGAGAAGTCATTCCGATAATTAACCATCCTAAAAAAAGGGGTTGAGCAGGGCGAAGCCCACTGGGACCATGGGATGACTTTTAGTCAGCTTCATCTTAGAGCTGGGAAAGTCATTGGATATTTTCCAACCTTTCAAATGTATGCCATTTGAAAGGCGATCTACGTACAATTAACCATTAACCTCGTCTAGTTTGATTCATGTATAGTCAAAGGCTAACGAAGATCCATTAATTAGTCTTTAGCCCACGGAAGGAGTAAACTGTTCTTAAGTAAACATTAAGCAACGATGTGTTAGCTTACGAAGTTTAGTCCTAAGTGTTGCAAATAAGTATCGTAATAAGTAATACTACGGTATAAGCCTGGACACCGCAACAACTTATTTCCTGAGCTTGATTTGTATAATTACTACTGGTTAATAAGTATTCATTATTGTAGCACCTAGTTTAATTGAATTCTCAAACAGGAAAACTAGTATTTCAATATGTATAATGGAATACCTATATTTTTTTATACACCGTATGTCACATCGATGTACAAAAAATGCCATGGATCCAGTACATGATTCTGGACCCTCCAGTGGTGGAATTTTTCGTCGGTTTTTTCTTTAAAATAAAAAAGTATGCACTGGGAACGTATGTGTATTTTAGTCAGTAAGTCATGCTTTTAATTGTATTCTTTCTACTCTACCAAGAGCGAGAGAAGTTATTTAATGATTTCCCACATTAAAAAAGAAATTGCAAAACCAGTAGGTAACAGTGATTATTGCGAATAAACGCACTTCCTCGCTAAGTTTGCCAACTTGCGCTGTCATTGTAGGTTACCATCGAATGGCACTCTTACTTTTAATAGGCTCACAACTCGGGCTTGGCCTTGATACCGGATGGAAATTCCTTTAAAATTGTTAATAATTATTGGGCAATAAAACCTTTAGAATGGCCGTGTATTACATGGTAGTAGCAGCCTTTATGTAATGCGATCGAAGTATGCGATCGATTATGAAGTAAATTATTAGTTACGATAAAAGCATTGAAAATCCAGGGTCACCAGTGCGGAATTATTTGAAAGATTCATCACACCATAAGAACACTGGTGGGTTTTACTGGCACTGATTTCTGATTAAGCATATCATCATCATCATCATTTCCGCCGAAAGACGTTCTTTCTTGGACATAGGCTTCTCTCAAGTGCCACCACAACGAACGTGTGTATCTCGCATTCATCGCATTCTCGCGACTCTAACCAGATCATCGGTACACATTTCCTCCTCCAGCCTTTCAAAGCTGAGCCTTTCAGTGCGGGGTCGCTACTCCAGAACCTTTCGGTCTCATCAACCATCACTCCTACGAGCAATATCTGCCCACTGCTACTACACTGCCACTACGCTACTCTTAAACTTTGCGATCCTTCGGGCTATGTCAGCGACTGTTTCGCTAGGAAGCGTTCTTAACTCAAAATACTAAATTCAGAAACTCCCCCGCATTCAGTAAGAGCCTGACACTTCTCATTCCATCACCTTCCACTTTCCACCTTAAAAAAGGTCAACCCAGCCGGCCATTGTATGTCTGTTTACTTTAAACATCCAGATTCTATAATTTTATTCATAGTCTTATCTAGGGAGTTTTTTCCTACACAAAATTTGATATTTGTAACAGTTCCACCTGCAACGAAAAAAACGTTTATTCTATTTCTATTTTCTATAACGATAGTTAACAGTGAGACATCTAGCGTCAGTTTTACGTATTAGCAAAAGTAAAAATACTAACTAACCTCCATGTAACCGACACAACACGAAAAAAAAAATGCAGTCTAAATTCAAATGTAGAATCAGTTTCAACAACGCCATCTATCGAACCACCTGCGCACTGCTAAGTGACTGACCGGCAGAAAAAACGAAAGTGAAAGGAAGTTCAATTTTTAATTCTTCCATGTGGACTAACAACAAATACTTAGTAGTTCCGTGTCTTTCCGTTTATTAGTGGCGGTAGTGTGCTTAGTTTAGTGAATAATTCAGAGGTATATAAAAGAACAATGAGATTAACAAATTGTACGAACTTCAATACAATCGTTACCCAAAAATTACCACTCAACACAGTCGAAAATAAAAAGGCGAGTAAACTATAGTTCCCGAAAATTCAAGCAGTTCTAATATAAAGGTACTTACCGTAATGCCATTTCTCGGCCATATTACTGAAGAACACACGACTTACCTGTAAAAAAAGCGAAAAAAAAGTTAAAAAATATCGAAAAGGGATTTTACGAAAAAGTAAAAAAAAATACAATTATTTTTTACGAGAACTTATAGTAACGGAAAAGCTACAGTCTAACCTAGATTGTGTGGTAACTTGGTCGCAATTTTATGAATGTCGATTTTCAAAATACACAAAAGTTTATGTTACTAGCTTTAGTCAATGGTTACGCCCGCGTGCAAATAGAAAATCTTAAAATTCCATGAAATGCCAATGAAACTCGGTGATTAGACAAATCATTTTAAAATTTGTCCTGTAGTTTTTGAGTTTAATCCTTAAAAACAAAAATACCTATCTTTCCACATTATAATGTAAGTATAGATAAATGACAAAAAAGAGCTTAAAAGTTAAATTCGAACGTCGCCCACGATTTGGGTTAGTTGTGAGGTGGAATAGTTTGAAAGGGTCATCGGGGCCCTGAAAGGCAAAATAATCACGGGCGGGTTATAGTCAGTAAAAGTCAAATACTCCTTCTCGCTCCACCCAGAACAAGAGGCAATATTTAATCATTTCGCAGCCCCAAAAAAACATGTCATCACCTACAAAAAAATACAAACCAACACGCATTTCTTCTACAAACCAGTTCATATCAATAAATAGCTAAGTCCACAGTTTATTATAACATGGTACACACGCTGTTTAGCAAGCGGGCCGTCACGATGTATTGGCGAACATAATCACTCGTACAAAATACTTTAACTTACTTTACGTAACCAATCATTCTAGTACACACACGATTATTATTATAGTGCTAGTTTTAGAAAAGGTGTGGATAGTGATTCAGGTTTTTAATGGTTGATAGGTTTGCGCTTGACAGTGGTCAAGCGCAAGCCTATCAACCCACATCATCGCTTTTTACCAGATTATATAGTGATATAATCTGGTAAAAAGCGATGATGTGAGCTTCCCTAGAAGTAACCTATTCATTCTTGACGTAAAGATCTAGGTTTTAGCTATCTGGATACATAGACTCTGGCAGGAGATGCTTCTCCTTGCACATACAATGGAATCGTGATCCCAACATGTTTTGGTTTATTTCATGTCGTGCAAAATCTGAAGTGAGTTCAAATAAAACATCTACAAAGCCTTTTTTAACTGAGAACAGTGTAAGTTACATTCCGTTGTAAATTATGGTCCGTCTAATGAAAGCGTGACCTGAGAAAAAGAGGTGAAATCCAAAAATTTTGTATGTGGTATTACTAACTAGTAGGAGAATCCATGTCTTGAGACTTCACAATTTTTTTTATTTCCTACAATTGCGGCTGAATAATGTTGCCAATTAAAAAAAACTCCAGGTCGCGCTTTCATTAGATGCATTCTAGTTTGAATGTCTTTGAACTGTCATCAAAAAATGCTAAGCCCTTTAATTCTTCCTAGCAAAATGTTTTCACCTAGATTAATTTGCCTACAAAACTTTTGTTCAGATACTCACTTACCTACAACTGTACAACTAACTAACGTAACAAACCTAAGAACAAAATCATTATTACATTTTACATAATTCGGAAGGCACTAAGGCTTGTCAATGGCTAAATTATTCAAGCTCAACCTACACTATGATTTGCAGCTAATACCCAGGAAGCGATCTGGACAGTTTGGAATTACACAAGTCCGATAACTGGTAAAGTTACATAGCTGAAGTAATTTCAATGAAATATCGCCTTTTTTACTTTGAATATACATATTAAATACGTTTTGAAGTACTAGTTGATTTTTATTAAACATAGAAATAACATAAAAAATAAAAACACTTAACTTATTAAAACTACATATTATTATACTCATACTCATATAGTACTCTAATCTAAAACATGGCGTCAAAAAATTCTTGAATTCTTCTTCTTTTTTTGAAGTACTTGAAATAAAAGTAAAACTGGCTAAATGTTATGTTGGACTTATAATAATAATAATAATAATAATATGTTTATTAAACTTAAAAGAAAGGATACAGACAAACATTTACAATAGATAGGAGCATGAAATTGTACAGGTTACAAGCTTATTTATAAAGCTAAGAGTAAGGAATGTTAATACAAATGTTTGTATGAACTTTGGTACCCAAGGAAAAGATTTAACTTGTGTTATGGGTACCAGCAATTCTCCAATTATATATTTACTATCATTCTAATACAATTTTATTTAGGATTAGACGCCCGTGTCTGAGTGAGTGTGTATTTGTGTGTGTGTGTGTGTAAGGGTGAGTGAAGGTGCATGTGTGTATGTTTGGGTAAGTGAGTGTGTATGTAAAAGTAAAGAGTGCGATTCTGATGTAATCAAAAGTTATATTTTTAATAGGTTGTCAATGTCTTCGCAATTCTGCGTTTTAAGCCAGTCAACGACTTTTCTTTTACATTCACGCCGAGTAGCAGCATAAATGTGACAAATCTTATTAATTTTATTATAAATGTGACCTCCAATCCCATAGAAATGTCGTTTAGCAAGAGCCGTTCTACAGCGTTGAGTTGGACATACCCTATGACGTTGACGCTTTTCTTGAGAA
This sequence comes from Mythimna separata, assembly GCA_030763345.1. NCBI lineage: Eukaryota > Metazoa > Arthropoda > Insecta > Lepidoptera > Noctuidae > Mythimna > Mythimna separata. The sequence continues at coordinate 2,213,110 of CM061175.1, forward strand.
CTGGGATTGTATGGAAGGGACAAATGCTTACGCATCACCGTTTGGAGTACAAAGAGTTGCCTAACAGTCAGAACTTGACATTCCTCATATAAAAGTGACGTAGGATATCGGAACGGTTTAACCAACATGACTTTCAGGACTGCTCTCTGCGCTCGCTCAATTTGAAGAAAATGTACTTTAGCAGCACCCCCCCACACACCAACACAGTATGATAGTATTGATTGACATAGAGCGTAATAAACTGTCATTAAGGTTGTGCGATCAGCTGAGTGTCTAAGTTTTTTAAATATATGAATTAGTTTTCTCACGCGTTGAGTAAGGCTATCTATATGGGATTTCCAGTTTAATAAGCTATCAATCTGGATCCCCAAATATTTAATAGTATTTGATCTTGTTAAAAGCGGACAGGAACATTGCGCAATGACCGACGTTGGAGAGCAAGAGTGAGCTTTTAATTTAATGGAGTCTGGAGCGGGTAACGAGGCAGCTTGCAAACCAAAGGGTAGGAATACTGTTTTAGATAGGTTAACGGTAAGAAGATTATCATATAGCCAATTCATTACTGACGCGAGGGCATTTTCAGCATGGATTATTGTTTCTGACCAGTTGTCACCATGTATTAGCAGTGCAGTGTCGTCAGCATAAGCGAAAATTGAGCAATTTTTTAAGGACATCTTGCAAAGCTGGTTAATGTACACTAAGAAAAGCGTCGGACCCAAAATTGAGCCTTGAGGCACACCGAAACTAATATTTCTACTGTCACTGAGCATTCCATCTATCTTGACACACTGCGTCCGATCAGCCAAATAATCTTGAAAGATTTTGAGTGCATCACCTCGAACACCACTTGCTTCCAGTCTTAAAATTAGGTGCGGGACGGACACAGTGTCAAATGCCTTAGAAAGGTCTAGGAAAACACCTAAGCACTTCTTTTTGCCATCTAGCTTCTCTATTGTACTCTCAATAAAAGAGCTAACCGCGTCTTCTGTAGATTTAAATTTCCTAAAACCGTACTGGTTGTTAGATAAAAGATGGTTTGATTCCAAGAAGGTAGTCAATCTATTGTTTAGAATTTTCTCCAGAACCTTCGATAATGCGGGTAAAATAGATATAGGTCTATAGTTATTAACACTGTGTCTGTCCCCACTCTTGAAAATCGGTAGAACAAGGGTTTTTTTAAATGCTTTCGGAAAGCACCCAGTGCTTATAGCACAGTTGACGATATGGGTTATGACTGGGACTAGCTTCTGTGAACAGGATTTTAAAAGGCGAGTTGGTATTTCATCCCAACCCGTTGCAGCATCAGGGCGCAGGCTATTAATAGTCCTTTGGACCTCAGCTTCATCAGTTTGCAAAAGAACAAAAGAGTTTGTAGGAGTATCGGACATAGTAGTAGTGAAGGGAGAGCGAGGGATAAACTTTTCAGCTAGATTTTTGCCAATCGTTGCAAAGAAGTCGTTGACTTTATTAATAGATGAGTTATCAGGCGACATTGTAAGTAATTCTAAAGGGGGGCTAACCGTTTGTTGCTTATGAGCGATTTTTTTAATAACTTTCCAGGTTTTTTTGGGGTCTTTACCAGCTTTCTGAAATTCTGACTTTTCGTATGCAGTTTTTAAGTTTTTAAGTAACTTGTTGCAGAAATTGCGATACCTTGTAAACGTAATTTTAAGAGTTAAGTTTGCAGGGTTCGATATGAGGTTCTTACTCATTTGGTCCCTATTTCGAATACAACGAAGTAGACCTTTGGTTATCCACGGTTTAATAATTCTGTCTTTGGAGCGTACGTGAATCGACTTTGAATGTTTTTTATAAGTGTACCAAGCTCGGATATCAGTAAATCAGCAGCTATATTCGCGTCGTGAGTTTCGAAAACCGTTTGAAAATCTATGTCATTTATTTCAGAAATTACAGCTGTGTAATCCACTACAATCCGGTTTATTTTAGGTCTAGAAGGTATCTTTGTAAATTTAATATTGAGTAGGGTTGGCTTGTGGTCAGTAATATATGTATCAAAGACAAGCGTAGTAGTACTTAAATTTGTCCTTATCATTACATGGTCTAAACAACTTGTGTCACGGGTGGGAAATTGATGCGAGGGAAGGAGACCATGACTAGCAGCTAGATTTAAGTATTCATTTGCCTGTTGGTTTTGATTAGTCGGAACTATATTGATATTAATGTCGCCCACAACAACGACATTCTTATGTGTAGATGTGGAAGTAAGCACATTATTTAAACCATCAAGGAAATTGTCAATATTCCGTACAGAGGGTGAGCGATAGATAGCGAATACGCATAAATCTATGGTCTTTAAGTAACATAGCAAACAACTAGCCTCAGGAAACTGTGGTTCGGACACTAAGTGGGGCAAATATGTTTTAACGTAGATAATGACTCCATCATTTTGGTTTTTGGGTACGCTAGTATGATATTCAGTGTAACCCTCTAGTGGCGGGATAGTCACGGACGCACTTAGCCAGCACTCCGATAGTATAATAATGTCGCATGTCACACATAAGCTACTCAGAAATACTCGAAAGTTATCGAAATTACGAACAACACTACGAATGTTTAATTGTAATATTTTAATGGATTTAGTTGTATCGACAAGGAAACTCATGCACGTTTCAGGCATGCAGATATGGGCTTCAGTTTGGTTATAAGAATCAATCTCGTTTGAAATTGAATTTAAGTCAAACATTTTTAGGGTTTAAAAAGCGAGCATAGTAATGAACCATTATCAAAAGTCTAAGAGTGAAAAGAAACAACAAAATTACTTTATCTATATGTATATAACTATTGACCAGAACTTTTATGAGTAATGAGCATATTACATCTATATACTTAATATAACAATGGATTATGTTTGTGTTGGATGTGTAAAAGTATAGTGTTTTTGGTGTGAAAAAAGTAAATTTAAAAATACAGGGTATGAAATATGTTTTATATAAACTAACTACTAAATAGTAAATTATTTTTTTACATGAGTTATTAGAGCTAAAAGTAAATGACAGAGAATAGTTTAAAAAGTACTTTGTTGAATAGTTTAGTGGCATTTTAGTATAATATTTTTTTACTGTGATTAAACTATGTAAGAAGCACTGAGAATAAAAATAAAAATGATGCAGGTAATTATATGACATCAACAAAGAGAAACAAAAATTACTGTGCTGGTTTTTGCAGATTTTCAAGACATTTTGAGGAACGAATCTTTGCAGACTGGAGGCCTTCTTTTTCACGGAGAAATATGTTTCCATTTTGAAACCAGCAGAAATTATATCCATTGAGTTTAGCAAAGCTTCGTGCCTCAAAGAACAGCTTCCTCATGCTGGTGGGGATGTATTCAGCAACGTATACTGGTCTTTGTTGTTCACCAATCCCAATATGTCCAGTGTTAAGTTTTTCAGACGTTAATTTATTTTTATTGAACGTACGTGCCGCCTCAATAACTTTCGTTTTAATTGGAACTGTAAGAAACTCAACAATAATAGCTCTGTTTGACTCCTTCGAGCCTTTCGGCCCTGGCAAGCGGTAAACGTCGCGTATTTGAGAAGGTTCCACCTGTACCTGGATGGCATTGCAGGTTTTTAGCACTATACCTGTTAGGTCGGCATTCGATTCATTCGGAGTAGAAGAAACATTTCTTAACTCAATAGCTGATGAATGGGATCCAGTCTGCAAGTCCTCCACCTTTTTTTCCAGCTCCGCTATGTACTCCCGTTGATCTAAACGCTCCTTTTCCAAGTTGGCAATTTTAAGCTTCGTACTATCAAATTCACCATCCATAAAGTCCCTCCACTTCTCAGTTTCAGTGAAGCTTTTTTGTATTTCTTTTATTTGGTTCTTTACTTCTGTAAAATCTGAAGCAAGCCGTTTTAACACATTTTCTTGTTCTTTTTTCCAAGATGTTAACATACTTATTAGCCTATCTTCAGAAGTTTCGGAGCCACCCTCAGGCGAGCCACCATCAGGCGAGAAATCATCAATTAAGTTGTTTATTAACTATTTTATAGATATGTAGTACTTGAAAACTTTTACACACAGTTATCGATGTTCTTTATACTGTTTTTTAACTTATGCACGAAGGGTTCAGTACCTACCGTCCGTAAAAAAAAAAACAGCAAAATAGTCTCGTTTGTTGTATAGGAGCCCCACACAGAATCCTTATTTTATTCTAAAGAAAGGAATCCCCTAAGAAATAGGATCCTTGTCTAGGAGTACCTACTGCTTTCTGAATCATGCCATCGTCGTCAACGCTAACGAGAGCAATTGTTTTTTTTAAGGAGAAATGATCAAATAACTTCTCTCGCTAGGTGGAACGAAAGAGAGTGTCAGAATTTTCTTGACTAATACCTACCTATGCTCATTCAATTTTCGTTTGCTTTCCAGGGCCGCGGTAAGTCTCTAGTAGAATTCCTAATAGAACAAAAGGCTCCTAATATATTGGTCCATGGTATAAATCTTTCGAGTACCGGAATTAGTGACATAATAGAAAGACAATAGGTGTGCGGACGCCGGCGTCCGCTTGGGACTCCATTAAGCATAAATCATCAGATTAAGCCATTAACTGACACAACCATTGGTATAATGATCGCTAAATTCATATCCCACATGTCGATAACCTTGTGAGCCAATCAAAATATTTGATTTGGTAATAATGCCTTATAGTATCCTTTGAAAAAATGATATATGTATAGCGATTGTTGAGATGGGTCATTAAAAATAATAAAGTCATCATCACGCTATTTTAAAATCGTTCAAACACTGAAAGCTGCTTGTCGTAAAATAGTATGATGTAAAATACTTTCCTGCAACAAATATTTCACAAGCATCTAGCTGAGTAATACTAACTAGATGCGTATTTAAAACATAACAGTAAGTACGATTTCAAACATAATTTTAATGACCCACTTTAGAGTATTACAGTATATTATATGCACGTACATAATACGTTTATAACTGATATTTTGTAACAGTTACTTAGAATTAATACTAATAACATCCCGTTGTTATAAAATACCTAATGAATTGGTTTGGTTTAAATTATTTGATTGCGTTTTGGTTCAGTAGGCTCGTTTTATGTTAATGTTAGCAAGATAAGATTTTAATGAACATAAACAAATTAACCATGCGTGTACTAATACAATTATAGTTTTTGTTTTCGAGCATGCAATAGTGTTAAGTTTTTTTTAGGATAATATAAACTAGTTCTTCATTGCGATCTCAATTGATTCACTGTGATGGTAAGCAGTGTTGTAATCGTTGATGGTGAGGCGCATTAGTTTATTAGTCCGTTTACAAGTTTATTATTCCGGACGGCCAGCAATGGATAGCTCGCCGTCTGGACGAAGCCTATGTCGTCGACGGCGCGTATTGTTCCATACACGCCTCGAAGAGACAGTGTCAGCAAACTGTGACCCGGCGGGGTCGAAGCCTACTTGGGGCCCTGGGTTGAACGAAAGAGAACCGGGACCTTGGAATAAAGGCAAAGAAAGAACAAGAGTGGGTTTTAGTCAGTGGAAGTCTGACACACCTTCCCGCTCCGCCCAGAGCAGGAAAACTCATATCGATGAGTTCCCACCATGAAAAAAGGTTACTTCTATCAGAAATGCGATCATCTATCTTTGCCAAACTTGAATGATTATGGCAATCCCCTTTGTAACGCCCAATTACTAGTGACAGATAGAAGATTTACAGCTTGAATTCATAATGAGATGTACTATTGACACTATAATCCATAACATAATATGCAACGCAAAAATTAACATAAATAAATAAATCAAAATAACCAGAACAGATTAAGTAGGTGATCAAATCCGGAAATAGTGTAGTGACACGTCATAAAAAGCACGGTGATTATTATCGATAGATGTGAACTGTCATCGTGTCGTACAATGATCGATAAAAAATGGGGAAGCGTGTTGCGCGCGCGCGATATATTGTGGTTGTGCGCGGGAGTTGACGCAAAGCGGGGTACTGTCGTGAAGAAAATTATTATTTATCTATTTAAAGAACTGCATAGAAAAATACCTATTAAATCTAAACGAGAATCGTAGCATGATTTCACATGTACAACATGATGATTGATTTTATGTATTCCAAGGCTTGTATGGATATGGATAATCTGAAATTATAAATAAAATATTCTAAAAATATATAAAAACCACTCATTACTACAAATGTTTGTAAGAATTTAATGAATATGAAATAATAGTTGAAATATTTACTTAGTAATCTTTGACACAGAATATTTACAGTTGCGAGTCTCGTGCTAGTTAGATAATTAGATGAATATTTTATAATAATAAAGAAATCTTGGTACTATAAATAACAGCAGAAATTATGTAAACATTTTAGAATGAAATTATTTCACACAAAACAAAACAAAGAACATGAGTAACTTTTGAATAAATTATGCTTCGTGTAATTAAGGTTTCAAAAATATAAAAGATGTTTCCTACAATTACATCTAAATAGCGGCAATTTTATAACTAAAATATTCGTAATTTTGTCTATTTATATGTCTTTTACATTGCAGTACTAGAGTGCGTCTAATGAAAGCACAACCTGGAGTTTTTTTTTTAATTTAATTGGCAACATTATTCAGCCGCAATTGTAGACAAAAAATAAAAATTGAAGTGTCAAAAATAAAAATTGAAGTGTCTAGACATGATTCTTCTACTAGTTAGTAATACCACAAACATAATATTTGAATTCAACCTCTTTTACTCAGGTCACGCTTTTATTAGACGGACTATATCAGCATCTGAGCACATTTACAATATTTATTCCTCTTTATAAAGAGGTTGGTGTTTACAAAAATTACCACAATTTTCTTTAAAATTTTCCTCTCAACGGTACCAAGTTAGTGCAATTAAATTTAACGGAAGAGTGAGCACTGGCCGCGATCACACAGCTTATGTAACCAGTAGTGTTGTTACTTAATCGATAAAATAATTTATCTTGATAAGAATGCATAGCTCAGTAATTGGATTACTTAAGCGTTGTTTGCTCTGCATTGCGATATTTTGTTGGAAAATGATACTTTGAGACGTAGCAAGTTGGGATCGCATCCGTTTAATTTTTTTTATACACGAACCATTTTTATTTTGTATTTTTGCAGATGAGTATATTAGGGGAAGTTTGAAAGTGGCACCAGTAACTGAAAACTTTAAAGTCTATCATTTGTCTAGGTATGGTCATGTGAAGAGGAGGGATGAAACGCATGTTACTAAAAGAGATGAAGTAATATGTAAGAAATGGAAGTTATTGATAGCATGACGAGTGACAAGACAGAATTGAAGAATTAAGAGCTGACCCCAAATAAAACGGAATAAGGGCAGAAAGATGATGATGAAGATGTAAGATTTTATTTTACTCGCACAAAAATAGTTATCTGTTACATTAAAACGATTAATTTTATAAAATTTGCATAAAGTCAGTCACTTTTTCAATCACAAAGCATTAATTATATTTCACAATACTATAAATGCTTATTCAAAGCTTTCTATTGTCCTTCAGCGTTAGAAAATCGTGACGAATAGAAATAAAGGCTTAATGAAAAGATAAAGTTATGATTGCCCAGATTAATAATCATGGTTCTGCTCGAGATAGGGCTACTAGTTGCGAGAACTTAGGGTAATTAATAACTCGAATTGATTACAACTTTCATCAAGCCGTGTTACGTATACTAGTTTAAGAAGCGGTAAACTCGTAAAATAGATGTGTTTATTGTGTTTGAGTTTACATATTAAATAATAATAATTAGACATGACCTGTCTGTCCCTTTCCCACTTCATTTGGTGTCGACGCAACACGTTTTATTTTTCTATTGTATCATGTCACCCGTCATGCTATCACTTACCCCATTTTGTTGAATAACAATTAGTATAAATAAAAAAGTAATCATTGCTAAAATGTGAACTACTATTATTTCCTAATTATCCGTTTTCCGACACACTTGTAACAAAACTAAATCATTATATTTTCCAATACTTTATTTATAACTTCAACAAAACTATCTCATCGCTCCAGAGCTTTATTTTTAAGAGTTCACAAAAAGAACAAAAATATTATATCGACTATCGATATTTTTCTATCGATACTCGATATTATTTTGATCGCGTCGCGCCAATCACTAGCAGTTACGTTGTATCGGTAGAGATGTACACGTTTTTCTTATTCGATAATGTCTGCGGTTGTATGCGTGTGTTATTATTGGTTCACTTCTCGTTAGCGAGTGAACAGGAGGCCTAGTGATGATTATGTTTGATGATGATCACGATTAGTTATGTTATTGCTGTGGCAACGTGAAAAAAATTGTGTCATTTTGGCTATTATATTGGCTAGATATTTGTTCTTTAAATAAATATTTAAAATGAAAAAGAATCAAACGGGACTATGAGTATTTAAATTGTATGAAATGATTGAGTCAATTACATACTACTAATTAGTAAGCACTAATTTATACAAATTTAAAAAAATTAGGTGTGTCCAAAAATTTTATTAATAAAATTCTTGTGTTTCCTACTACATTATTCAAAGTTTTAGCTACTTATGGAGTTATGTAACATAATAAATACATATTCTGAAGTAGTTTAAGGGTGTCGTAAAACGATTCTTAAGTAGTTTAGGTCAAAAACACTTGATTCGGTGAACTCTTGATGGATAAATCTTTCGTTTTTGTGTAGATAATAATACCGGTGCACTACCAATGTAGATTCTCATATTATTTGCCTACCGTCAGAATAACTATTTTTAAAAAAAAAGCTAAGCTATGGTCTATTGGTTTAGGTAGTTAACTAAAGGTAAACAATCTTGGTATGTCTTTTTATATTAAAGAGGTCGTATATAATATACACAAAGATTATTTAAATTTAGTTTATTAGCTTACATCGATTTAGGTAAATACCTATTGCAAAGATTTTTATATACAATTTATAGACAACTTTTAGATAAAAAGACATGCCAAGATTGTTTACATTTAGTTAACTACCTAAACCGACGGAGTATAGTACTCAGATCAAATTTTCTTATTGGGGTGTATAAAGATATGCATTCAACTTGTATAAATGGTTTTGCATTTATTCCTAAATGTATATTAATAAAGCTGAAGAATTGGTTTTAAATGCTATAGCTAGTTCGAATTGAAAACATATTTTAGTTATGCTCATTAGTCGGGAAATGCTATAAGCTGTTTAATAACACACCACAATCAAGAGAAATCTCAAAACGGTGAAGAAAAACATCGTAAGGAAATCGGCATGTCTTTGAACCAAAAATTCGAAGACATGTGACATTCATCAATCCGTAGGTACTGGGCCCGCCTGGTAGATTACTGTCCACTCCCTCTCCTAGAGAAGAGGCCTGAGTCCCAACAGTGGGAAAATTACAAGGCTGCTAATGCTAATCAACAGGAGTGGAGCAGACGTTAGAATAACCGCAGGAACTGTTAGTTTCTAATGTAATATCGAACGTTATATCTGTATAGTACCTACAATAAGTAATAAAGAACTAAATAGTATAATCGAACAGATTTATAGCTTCGTTAACCCGTTTCTATTTATTTACGATTGTTGCTTGCACTGATGTAATACTCCCGATCAACTAACTTTTGCTAATCCTTTTACAGTGTAAGTGTAAATACTCTGAGAATGTTTACTACTAAGACCTGGTTAGCCTCATTTAACTTGTCTTTAACGTTTGAATCCCCAACCGGTCCTATGAGACCGCGCTGTTATTGTTTTACTATTGTGTCTCGTTTCGCAGGTATCTGAGTAATTAACTTTGTCTTATCTTTACTTAAGTTAACATACCCCACAATTGATTGATTGATGGGTTGACAGACATTATGGGCAACTTGTGGACAGAATCATGTATGTACAAACAAAGACCCGTAAAGGCCAAAATCTCCTATAAATCTGCCAATCTCCTTTTAGATTGAACCATTATTTAACGTTTGAATCCGCAACCGGTCCTATGAGACCGCGCTGTTATTGTTTTACTATTGTGTCTCGTTTTGCAGGTATCTGAGTAATTAACTTTGTCTTATCTTTACTTAAGTTAACATACCCCACAATTGATTGATTGATGGGTTGACAGACATTATGGGCAACTTGTGGACAGAATCATGTATGTACAAACAAAGACCCGTAAAGGCCAAAATCTCCTATAAATCTGCCAATCTCCTTTTAGATTGAACCATTATTTAACGTTTGAATCCGCAACCGGTCCTATGAGACCGCGCTGTTATTGTTTTACTATTGTGTCTCGTTTTGCGGGTATCTGAGTAATTAATATAGAGTAAATCCCTGTCTTTTTTTGGTGGAATATCGTTAAATAACGTCTCTCACTCTGGGTGGAGCGACTTGATGTGTCAAAATTTTACTGAATAAAACCCATTCTTGCTCCTTTTTTTAAATTAATATAAACTAGTGCTTAACTGCGATCGTACTTGATGGTAATCGGTGATGCAATCGTTGTTGATATTCATGCGCACTAGTTATCCTTTGTTTTCCAGGGCCACAGTAACACATCTTATTTCCGCAGTCCACAGACATAGATTAGTCTGCTGCCAGGGCCTACTTGCTTACATTCATTACCTCTTAACCCAGAAGGCAAGTCATACAAACAGTTATGGACAAATACATACGAGTACAAACTGGAAAGCAGGATTTAAATATCGATAATATATGAACAATGATCTTTGTTGATATTGTCGATGTAGTAACGCATTAGCGCTTTATTAACTAATCAAGAAATAAATAATGATTTATTAATGTTTATACTTCGATAAAATAGGGCTCGATAAAAATTACATAGTTACTACATTTAAAAACAACAGGAACAAAACAGCAGCGGAAGCTAGTTAGCCACATAAAACAGATTGCTATCAATTCTGCTGACTGAGCCTCGTGTCTGGTGGAAGCGTGCTCCCAATCCTTCGGAAGCCGTATCGTAAAGCAAACGCCGATGGTGGATGCGATTTCATAAATTTTAATGTTAATAGCGCATTAGCGATTTGCCTTCGCAGCTTTTGTAGCCTTAGGGCTGGGTGGGGCTGCAGTGTCAGCGAGAATGATTATATGGTGATCTGAAGTTTGAATACATAATACATTGCATTTAGCGACAGAAGCTCGCTCTACCTGTCTATTTGTTACTTTTCCATGTTTTCACGGCTGAAATAATTTGAAGGAAATTGGTCGCACGAGTAGACTAGCTAAATTGTCTCGGGTTAAGGACATAATTTTATGGCGACATCAAGTTTCTTTGATGTCTCGCGTCTGGTAGAAGCGTGCTCCCAATCCTTAGGAAACCGTATCGTAAAGCAAACGCCGATGATGGAGCGATTTCATAAAATTTAATGTTAATAGCGCATTAGCGATTTGCCTTCGCGGCTATTGTAGCCTTAGGGCTGGGTGGGGCTGCAGTGTCAGCGAGGATGATGATATTGCGATTTGAATTTTGGATACATAATACCGTACCGTCGATCCGATAGCTCTATCTACTTGTCTGTTTGTTACTTTTCCATGTCTTAACGGCTGAAACAATTTGAAGAAAACTTGTCGCATGAGAAGGCTAGTCAAATTAACCCGGATTAAAGACATATCTTTACGCCAATATCATGGCTGAGATTTTTTCTAAATTTCACGCAGTCTAAGCAGAGGCTTAGCCTACAAGTTTATAATTTAAAATTTTATAAAAATGTAGTTTTATTTTTATGAAAAGTTATAGTTTTGATAACAGTTAGATTTCTAAACCGGGTTTTAGGATCAGTTTTGAACCAAATGGGTTTGCAGTGTTGCCTTGGCGTGTATTTACTCAACAGTACGGTACGGTGCCGCGTTGTATACGTGACAATACACAAAAATACAGATAACTTTATTGATTTAGGTTATTTATGGCTAAAAACAATAAAAATCTTAAGTAGGTACATAAAACTCAACGTATCGTCTGAACCGGGCATAAAATTATTGATTGCAAAAGTTAACCCTTTTGAATGATTTTGCAGGCCGCTGCCCTGGAAAGCAAAGGGCAATAGGAATAAGATAGGTGGCATTTATTTAAGAGCCTGACACTTCTTCTCCCTCCACCTAGAGCATGATCAGGAGATTAAGTTATTTAACAATTATCTACAAAAAAACACCTGAGTCATATATCGCCACCACTGGCACCACACCCTACCGTAATAAAGTAAGTGAGCTTGCACAACACTATTCCGCATTGGAGAGAACATTCTCGATGTTACAGAACACAAACAGAGCTATCTCGAGTCGAATCACGGAGTAAATAGATCGTGAGCGTTTTGTCTAACTGATCAACACATCGCCACCACTGGCACCACACCCTACCGTAATAAAGTAAGTGAGCTTGCACAACACTATTCCGCATTGGAGAGAACATTCTCGATGTTACAGAACACAAACAGAGCTATCTCGAGTCGAATCACGGAGTAAATAGATCGTGAGCGTTTTGTCTAACTGATCAACACATCGCCACCACTGGCACCACACCCTACCGTAATAAAGTAAGTGAGCTTGCACAACACTATTCCGCATTGGAGAGAACATTCTCGATGTTACAGAACACAAACAGAGCTATCTCGAGTCGAATCACGGAGTAAATAGATCGTGAGCGTTTTGTCTAACTGATCAACACATCGCCACCACTGGCACCACACCCTACCGTAATAAAGTAAGTGAGCTTGCACAACACTATTCTGCATTGGAGAGAACATTCTCGATGTTACAGAACACAAACAGAGCTATCTCGAGTCGAATCACGGAGTAAATAGATCGTGAGCGTTTTGTCTAACTGATCAACACATCGCCACCACTGGCACCACACCCTACCGTAATAAAGTAAGTGAGCTTGCACAACACTATTCCGCATTGGAGAGAACATTCTCGATGTTACAGAACACAAACAGAGCTATCTCGAGTCGAATCACGGAGTAAATAGATCGTGAGCGTTTTGTCTAACTGATCAACACATCGCCACCACTGGCACCACACCCTACCGTAATAAAGTAAGTGAGCTTGCACAACACTATTCCGCATTGGAGAGAACATTCTCGATGTTACAGAACACAAACAGAGCTATCTCGAGTCGAATCACGGAGTAAATAGATCGTGAGCGTTTTGTCTAACTGATCAACACATCGCCACCACTGGCACCACACCCTACCGTAATAAAGTAAGTGAGCTTGCACAACACTATTCTGCATTGGAGAGAACATTCTCGATGTTACAGAACACAAACAGAGCTATCTCGAGTCGAATCACGGAGTAAATAGATCGTGAGCGTTTTGTCTAACTGATCAACACATCGCCACCACTGGCACCACACCCTACCGTAATAAAGTAAGTGAGCTTGCACAACACTATTCCGCATTGGAGAGAACATTCTCGATGTTACAGAACACAAACAGAGCTATCTCGAGTCGAATCACGGAGTAAATAGATCGTGAGCGTTTTGTCTAACTGATCAACACATCGCCACCACTGGCACCACACCCTACCGTAATAAAGTAAGTGAGCTTGCACAACACTATTCCGCATTGGAGAGAACATTCTCGATGTTACAGAACACAAACAGAGCTATCTCGAGTCGAATCACGGAGTAAATAGATCGTGAGCGTTTTGTCTAACTGATTGATCTTCAGTGATGTCAGCTGGGTCAAATGGATTAGGTGTGGTTGTTTGGTGGGGCAAAATGGACCGCGGTGCCCATCTTACACTTCGTTTTTTGTTCAATAGTATTTTGGGGGCAAGGAAAAGTCATTAACCTATCACATACCCGCGAAACGAGACACAATAGTAAGACAATGACAGCGCGGTCTCATGAGACCGGTCGGGGATTCAAACGAGTACAGTTACCAAATTAATTGTATTTATTTTATTCGTGGTCCCTAAATTATTACTAAAAATATTTTTTATAGATGGAAGTTGGGACCGCGCTCTCAGTCCAAAGAACCCCACGACCCATTTACTGGAATTTTGTATTTGAATTTAGGGTAAAACATACATGTGGGTTTATTTTTCAGTCCCTAAATGAACTCTTGGTTTCACTTTTTCTCTTTATATTTGGGCTACAACTTAAGAGTATTTAAGTCAAGAGTGAATAGGTTGCTTCTAGGCAAGCATGTTCCATCCTCAACCACATTGTCGCTTTCCATCGTATGAAATAGTGAACTTTTGATAAGAAGTTTGTGAACTTTTATATCACAGTCAAAACTATAAATATCATGGTAACTAGTTGTAGGTATTCAGGGCCTTATAAAACAGTAATCCATCTTTAAAAGTACCAAGAAACATTTTGGTGTCTTCAAAACTTCAAGCTTAAAAACAAACATTTTTATCATCAGCCTTCAACAGTTTTTGTTACGAAGTTCTGATGCATATGCATAGGCCAGTCTAAAAAATAAAAAAATATAATCTCATTTGCATATTTCATTAATCATAGTGATGATTTCTATAAGCTGACTAAACTAAAAGAGAGTTTTATTACCAATCTCGCTCCGAGCAACTTGAGGCAACAAAATAATTATGTTTGGCTAATAAAAGAGACTATAATTGCACAAGTTAAACTAATTGCTCTTTCGCTAACTAGAACCATCGTTTTGACCTAGTTTATTATGAAGCTCATGTGAGATTCGTGAGGAGGCTACTTTTATGCCATAACATCGGTGTTAATGAACCGAAGTCTGCTGTCTTGACGCGAAGGTTTTATGATATTTAATGGTAGAACAATTTCTGTCAAAACACATGCGTCTTGTCGCATAGTTATGATGCGCCCGTCTGGCCACTCTAAAGTTTTAGAGGCAATAAAGTAGATCCGCAAAAACCTTTTTCTGATTCGTATGATGGAACTCAAGATAGAATTGAAATTTAAAAAGGTAATGTCGCAGATCAAAAAAACTTATTCATAGAAGTTTTTGGTCTGCGACATTACTTTTTTGAGCTGTGGTGTAGAAGATTTACAATGTTTTAAATTATACCATAGGTGTATACAAAGAAGGTTGCCAATGTCTTATTTATGGGCCCATTACGAAATAGAATGTATAATAAACAGTGTCTTCTACCTTCACATATCAAGAACATAATTATCTCGCCAATATTTGTTTTATTATTGACATACTTAACTTTGATTAACTTTAATCAAATAATCAAACACCATTAAAATCTCGTCAAACCTCAATTCCTTTTGAAGTTTCTTAAGAACTTTGATTACACTTCAAACCTAAATTATTTTCTCATGAACAATAAAAAGAAAAATTTCTTAAAAAATTACAAAAGCAACAGAAAATACGATGCAATAATCTTAATTCTTGTTGTGGTGTTGGCGAACATGGCCTTGATAAATGTAATAGCGAGTATGGTATAACACCTTTCCTACACCTTGTAAATGTTTATTTAATCTTTATCTTCTTTCCCTTATCCCATTTCACTTAGGATCGATGCAATACGTTTTGTTCTTCCATTCTGTTCTGTCACCCGTCTCACTATCACTTACTTCTTTCATTTCACTCATCACACTATCCATACACCTTTTCTTTTACCTCTTTCTTCCTCTCCATCCATTAATATTAAAGTCATACCATTGTCCGATAATGCCAATTTGTTTTTGTTGCTAATAGCTGTTGTTGTAACCTTTGTTTGTATGTGAAGAAGAATTAATTGACTGAAAAGTTCATGACCAAAAAATGACGATGTAATCGCAATCTTAATAACACCTGCAACGGTGCAAAAAAGCAAAGTTAACATAACAATAATATGTTAATAAGTAGATATTAATTGTTACCAACATAATGGAGTAAATAATGAACTAGAATTAAATTCAAGTTAAACATTTACATCAGAGCTGAAACTCTACTTTTCACTTACGTTACTTAATCTGTCTGTCAAAGCGGATTGTTTGCAATCGGTTTATTAATATGGTAATTAACTCGTAACTTGCAATTGCAATGAGTTTTGCTAAATTGCTGTTTATTTATTAAAATGTTTTTGTATTATTTTTAGACATTAACAAATTACACAGTCATTCAAAATCTTGAATTTAATATTAAGATCTACTATCCACGGACGCGTAGTTTTATAGAATATTATTCGTCAATATACGCTTGTGTAATTTTACATGTGGATGGATGGAGAGGGAGAGGGAGGCCAAAGAAAAGATGGATGGATTGTGTGAGAAGTGATATGGAAGAAAAGGGTGTGAGTGATAGCGTGACGAGTGACAGGACGGAATGGAAGAAAAAGACGTGTTGCGCCGACCCCAAATAAAACGGGACAAGGGCAGGAAGATGATGATGATACGCTTGGTGTACGCCTGCGTGAAGCTTAATTCATGAATCCCCGACCGGTCTCATTGGACCGCGCTGTTATTGTTTTACTATTGTGTCTCGTTTCGCGGCTATTGATAGGTTAAAAACAAAACGTTGGCTTATTGTCCACGGACACGTAGTTTCATAGACGCAACACGACGGCATGACGCTACCGCTTTGTCAACAGAGTTTCATAGTATTGTATGTTCAGTTCAGTTATTAGCTTCACGCAAGCTTTGACGTGTAAAAGTATTTTGAAAAACCAACTTGCAAAATAAATATCATTTATCATTATCATTAGCGTACACCAAGTGTCTTCTTCTATGACGCCGAATACGCATCTATAATGCTACGCCCACAACACAACACACAGCCATCAATAAAAATACACAACATGCTCACACCACTATTGCTTAAACATATAAACAAAACAGAAAAAACGAGGCAACAAACAAAACAAAAAAGAAACCATAATCGTCAGTCAATAAATCTGCAACTAAGTGTACGTTGCGTACACATCACCGTACAATTGCAGGCGACTATTACGTCCTCTAGGCCTGCAACTGACGGATATTATGCATTATAATTTATAATGCCCGGTTTTCGTGGCCACCACTGTATGCTAACGAGAGCTTATTAATAAAATTGTAATAGTTGTTTTTTTTAAGTGTAATGCTGTTGAAGATTATTCAATGCAGTTATGAGAAGTAATGAAGTAAGCTGGAAAGTAACCTGGTAAATACTTATTGAGAAATGTTGGCTTTATTGCGTGGTTGTATGCAACTAGTGTTAATTGAGATTATGGTTTCAATTAATGTATTGATTTATTATGTCAGTGGGATTAAGATCATTAAAAATATACGGTTTTGCTTTTGGTTTGTGCATGACCTGGCTATGTAACTGATTTTCAGGTCATAGGTTGTCAACAAGGCTGAAAATCGAAACCATGGAAAAATTATAATTACAAAAACAAACAATTTTAATGCTACTTCATTCTATTCCAAATATCTAATATTATTTGATTGTGCACATCTGCTAGAGTGTAGTCTATTTTATTTTTAAAGCTTAAGGTTGACTAATAGAGAATGTTTTTATCACATTTGGTCCATCTATGCACAGCCAGGGGTCAAAAGTGCAGTTGCACTCTACTATCGCTAAAACATTTAAAATTTCCTTGAAGTAGAAGTTCAATGGTCAAGAACTAGTTTATTCAATACTTTAGATGTTATGCTACAAATTAAATCAGTCATGAACTATTGACCTTCTTCTATTTATTTGACGCTTTAGTACAGAGTGCAAATTCACTTTTGACCTGCAACTGTCATGTCGTCGACAGCACGTTTCGTTCCACGTGCACCTCAAAAAGATGTCGGCAAACTGAATGAAAAAGAACCCCGGGACCCTGGAATTAAGGTTAAGAAGGAACAGAAGTGGGCTTTAGTCAGGTAGAAGCTTGGTACAAGCTCCCGCTCCACCCACAGCGGGAGATTGTCATTTTGATGTTTTCCCTCTTTAAAAGAATAAGAACAAAAACTTACTGATTGGTGACCCTGATTTGGAACACCAAATTCTAAACTTCGAGCTATTACTGAGAAATTTTCGGTAAAGAAACCCATTAACACTTTTTGTCCGACCTGGAATTCCAACCTATTCTCACCAGTCGCACTTTTAGCAACGGGAAGAGCCCAATCTGTAAAACTAACACCTACAACATTTCAATCAGCGGTTGCATCTCTTATACAACACATAATCGATGTTTAAGCAGTGATACAATCTTTCTAATCTAGATCAACATGGAAATATATCGCAATATTAGTGTAAATATAATGACGGCTTGCAAACTCATCGTCCCCGATTACTATCGCGTATAGTTTCCTATTGCAACTTGTGTTTGATAGAAAAAGAGAACATCATTATTGAAAATCTTTCATCATCATCTGCCTAGCCTTTTCCCAACTATATTGGGGTCGGCTTCCAGTCAAGCCGGATTTAACTGAATACCATTATTTTACGAGGAGCGGCTGCCTATCAGACCTCCACAACCCATTAACTGGGGTAACACGGTAAAGTCAAAGTCAAAGTCAAATATTTTTATTTCACATAAGCCTACATGGGCACTTATAAAACGTCGAAAACTAGTGCACGGTTCCAAAGGTACTATCATCAATTCTCCTAGCGTTCTCCAGTAACTTGGGGTTTATTAAATTTTACACGGAGCGACTGTCTGTTAGTAAGATCTCCTACAACCCAGTTACTGAGAAACACATACTTAAATCTGACCACTAGGTCAAACTTCCTGACGAGAATGCTCAATATATGCAACACAATACTTCATAATTATTGCAATATCTTTAGATCAGATCAGAATTCAAGATCAGAATCAAATCATTGTGACTCTAAGCTATTTTACTTCGTTGAGTTTTAGGAATAGATTACCAGATGATCTGACGCCTTTTTTTGGTGGGAAATCATTTAATGATTTATCCCGCTCTGAGTGGACTTCGAGGAAGTATTAACCTATCACATACCCGCAAAACGAGACACAATAGTAAAACAATAACAGCGCGGTCTCATAGGACCGGTCGGGGATTCATGAATATTGTTATTGACTAAAATATTTCCGTTTTCCTTTAGTTGCTCTTTGCATTCCTGAGCCATAGTAACTCTTTCGAATAAACTCGTACCATTAAGCTAGTTTTACATCCTTCTCAGATTATATAACGTGCATATAACTGAACTATCACCGCCCCTGACCGACTCAATCCAATCAAATTGAACAACATCCTTCATGATACAATCAAATCACTGTTAAGAGTAATTGATAGTTTCTATGAATGAACTGGTCCATTGGGCAATATGTTTTATTCAGTCAAGGTCACCATTTGATTGGTATTTGAGTTATTTGGACCACTTTCAACTGTTTTCCGTCTATATGTCTGTCACGGTTTGTAGTAGTAATAAGCGTTACTAATGTGATCACTCAATGAATTGCTGTGCGAACTGTATACACCGAGAACGTTCCTTAAATGGTTATTTTTAGAAGTTGATAACTTAATGTAATGTACATGTCACTGCAGTTTTGTTAATTTACGAGTAATAGCTCAAACCAAAATAGATATACGGACTTTTAGCGGATATTTAGTTTAGAAAAATTTCGTTTCACGGAGTTTGACAACTTCTCCGAAACGACTTGACCGATTTTTATGATTAATTTTGCTTGTTGTGTATTTCGTAGGTCTGAGAATAGGTTGTAGAGTATTTTTACCCTTTTACTCCTCTTTATTTTTGATCATTTATACGGCAAAACAAGGCTTCCTGAATCAGCTAGCATATTTATAATTGTTTAAATCTTCTTGAGTATCGACCAGATCTGCGCCGCTCTTAATTCCACGATGTACGATGCCCTTCAGATTGCCAAAGAGAGGAACAGATGGAGGAACATTATAAGGGCTAAGGTGATGAAGCAGGGAGGTCACGACCCTCAGCATTGAGGAATACGACGCAAGGAGGAGGAGTACCGAAAGATAACTTTTTCTTAATATGGACTTGGAGCCATCATACCATGACGTTATAGTAAAAAATAACACCGCGGTCTCATAGGACCGGTTGGGGATTCATGAATTAATATAGACTTGGAGCTATCATACCATGACGTATTAAACTGACAGGCTTGCGAGCGAGAGATTAGGGATGGAGCTGCTATACACCTCATATAGATCCATCCACTCTTTTACCAGTTCAGCTTAGGTCGTCAAATGGATCACATAGTAGTGGCATCTGATCTGATGGGTCGTGTGATGAATTTTATTCGAAAACGATTTTTAACTATATTTAAAAAAACTATTTAACTTCATGATTTCATATTTTAAAAAACTAACGAAAACAAATAATAGTATTCTATCGCAAAGTCAGGTCGTTGACCGCAATGACCTTACAGCGCGAAGCGTCAAGGGCTCGCAGCCTTACACGGTTACATCAAGGCAAACCTCTTATAGCGCAAGCTTAGAAAGTAGCTAGGATAGCATAATATACATACTTGATATCTCATACATATTTGGACGATATTTAGGAGGTGTAATTTTGATTGATTACTACAGAAAACCTTTAGACTCTTATGTATACTCGTATTTTATTTTTCGAACATATGGCACTCGTGGGCTGCAGCTAGAAGCGTTCGGTGGTAGCACATTTTTAAATTAATTTTCTTTTTTTTATTTACAGACCTGCTCTGTATGGAACTCCGATGCTGAATATGGGAGAATATGGCAACTTGTCACATTCGTATGAAAAAAAGCAGCTTGTGTTTCCTGATTGCTACAACTTAGTGATATTTAGATCTAGAGTGCATAGGTTACTTCTAGACAAACGCGCTCTATCTTCGACCACATCATCGCTTACCATCAGGTTAGATAGTGGCCAAACGCCAGCCTAAGCATAATAAAGAAAATACTTAAATGTGACAAATGATGAATGATGGCCAGAAAGGATCTGAATATTTAAATAGTTTTTTTTTAGGAGAATAATGTTTCGGATTAAATTAATTTAAATATCCATATTTTTCAAATGGATATTGATAAATATTTGGAAAGAGCCGAAATCACTCTAATGACAACATTCTAGGGTTACCAACACGTTTGACAAATGTCCAAATTATGGTGATGACACTATTATAAAAAAAAGATATTTTTAGCTCAGATTTTCTGATGTGCTCAAAATGAGTTCAACAAAATAATAATTATAATAATGTGCTATGTGTAGACAACGTCTGCTAATAGAAAAATACTTTTTCTCCCAGGAATATGATCCCTTAGAATATTTTTCTACTTTCATGTGGACGAAGCTACGAACAGAAGATACTTAGTAAATTATAGCACTAAAAAAGTAATAATCATAATTAGCATTTGCTTTCAATAAGAAATCATTAACTTGAAGTTAATACAAATTTATTTCCAGATTAGCACAAGTCAAACTTTCTACATAGTCATTTCTAAGTTAAGCTAATGTATTTTATGTTTCCTCTAAGTATCCTCAAATTAAATTAACATGTTTACATTCACATGTTTCATATAATGTTAATATTATAAGGTATACAATAAGATCAATATTAACATCATTTATGTGAAAATAACAAGGATTGTCCATCTGTTTGTTACGCTTTCACAAATAAACTGTTGAACCGAGTTTGTTGAAATTTGGTACGGAGCTTACCTTAAATCGGCGTATTTGAAAATGACGCGCAGTTTATTGACGAACGAAGTCAAGGGCGATCTTCTTGATGTCAATAATTTATTCATAATTTGGACACTGTCATTAGTCCTACGATGATTGGTCAAGAATAAATTGGCATATTTATTACTAAAATCTCACTTCCCCTGACTAGACCTTCACTTCTACATATAGCGAAAACGATTTTCGATTTATATTTTTGTTTTTCATTAAAAACCGTCACCTCATTAGGAATTACTCCTGAATCATGGATATCATCATCATCATCATCATCATCTCAGCCTGCAGACGTCCACTCCTAGATATAGGCCTTCTCCAACCTCCCTACCACACCACCTACCTCCCAACTTCTCCGCCACAACGACCGTTCCTGTGCGATTAATCTATACTAATATAGTAAAGAGGAAAAGTTTTTTTTTTTGTTTGTATGGGATGATCTCTGAAGATCCTGATTCGATTACAAAAATGTATATATTGATAGAAAGCTGCTTTCTTCCTGAGTGCTATAGACTATATTTTATGTAAAAAAAGTACTTAGTTTTCGACTTTCACGCGGGCAAAGCCGCGGGCAAAAGCTAGTCGTGAATATATTCACAAGCATTTAAAGACATGATACCCAGACTCTGCACTTGAAAACTGTTTGTAGGCAATATTTTTTTCCGCACGCATCTATTCACTGAACCGCGCTGTGCCAAATCTGTCGTCAAATAAGAATGTATTTTGACAGCTCATGTCAATTACATATAATATTTTGTTGACAATCGTTGTCATTGATAGAATATCGATGTTTTTACGGCATGAACCTTTGTTGTTTATTGTGATTAGGTGACCACTTCACAAATGGTAATATGTAGTAATTTTAACTCAATATAATTATAATATAGTTTTTAAATTCGATTAGACAATGAATGTATTTTTGTAATGTCATTTATCATTTTTCTATTGAATGTTTTTTGTGTAATTAGTAATGTTATTTTTATTTTTTTTCTTTTGAAATTTTTATACAATGGAACCTCATTGCTACTTTTATATTAATAGTTTTATATTAGTAGTTTTATAATCAAATATTTTATTTTAATGTTATAACTTTACTGTTCCAACTTATGAACTGAACTATGTCAAATAATTGATAATCTATAAATTCCTAGAGCTTGTAAGTTAACAATACAAATAAATAAATCTTATGTACCTTCATCTCGTAGTCGACAGAACGTTTAGATGTTAAACACGTAACATTCAGCTTTAAGGACGCGATCAGAACATTAATGTTCCTCATTTAAGATCAACTGTAATATGTATTGGCAGTACTGTCATCTATCCGCATTTCTTCCTGTTCTAGATCTTTATCGTAAAATTCTGTTACATCTACACTATTTATTTATTTCCGCTCCTCGTAAAATACTGGTATTCAGCTAAATCCGGCTTGACTGGAAGCCGACCCCAATAATGTTGGGAAAAGGCTAAGTAGATGATGATCTACACTATTTATTTAAACTTCATGTACAGTGGTGGTACACAGGCGTACTTAATGCATCAAGGCATTCTCTACCAGTAAACTACTACTAATATTATTGGAGTATACCCGTTTCGGCACCTAGATTTTCGGCACCAAAATTTTCGGCACCCAAGCTATTCCCGATTCGGCACCAATAGGAATTTTGGACAGGTAGTATCCATACAAAATACCAGTCCGAAATACGTAATGGTGGCGAATCGGGAATAGCACGGGTGACGAAAATTTTGGAGCCGGGGTGCCGAAGCGGGAATCATCAGATGATGTCTCAATATAGTTGGGAAAACAGGCTAGATAGATACCTAGCCTGTTTTCTCAACTATATTGAGCTCAACTTCCAGTCAAGCCGGATTTAGCTGAATACCAGTATTTTACGAGAAGCGGCTGCCTACCAGACCTCTACCAGTGCCAAAATGGGAATACTCCCTATTATTACACTATTGACTATTGTTATTTCCGTGCCGGTTTCTATAGACCTTGTTTCTAACTTCAGTTTTAGGTTCCGGTAACGATAAGCTCTTTCTTATGGTTAGGGTTTTCCCATCGCTTTCATCAGGCAAACTAAAGGATTATGTTACGTGTTTGCTGTATTTCACATATCTTGACTATCATTAACCTGGGGTCAACCAGGATTATCTAATGAGAGAATCATCATTTTAACATAAGCTTATGCTTATGATGTAGCAGCTGTAAGTATAAGGTAAGATTAAGGAGACATGATTGAGTTGGTAGCGTGTACATTCTCCTCACTCAATCGATCCCCCTAATAATTTCTATTGCCGATTCTCTTCATAAACTGTCGGTTTAATTCTTTTACTAATGATTTCTGCTTCGCACTTGCGAAGCAGAAATCATTAGTCAAAAAAAATCAGTTTAAAAAATTTTAAACTCGACTTTAATATTTATTTATTTAAACTTCATGTACAATAGTGGTACATAGGTGGTATTTTCTTCTATAATATGCAGGAATTCAATAATCTAGACCTGCTTCATGAATCACTCTATCTATTGGTGAAAACTGCATGACAATCCGTTCAGAAGTGTTTGAGTTTGACTTTATTGTGGATAGACAGACAGACGGCGGAAACTTAGTTTTATAATATGTAAGGATTGACTCTCACTATAAAGATAATGATTAATCAGAAAAATGTGTTTTATAAGTTTTCATTTCAATATCAGATCTAAAACAAACTGTGTGTTATCGTCAATTTAATACTTACTATGGAGTTTTACGAACCATGTAATCCTGAGGTGACACAATATAACATTGCTGAAGTTATTTTTAATAACTAACAAAGTAAGTACCATGACAAACTTTATTAATTCACAGCAACCAAAAATACTAGACCAAATGCTTTTCAGTTATTATTTTTCAATTTTCTGGGCATCCTCATGCGGACTTTTAGGTTCATTTTTAATCAAATTACGAGTGCTAATAAACAGAACAAATAACAGAACGAATGGTCAATGGGGCTGAAAAGTTTTAGAGGGGTGACCGTGTACTGGAAGATGCAGTGTTAATAAGTCTCCCACAAGGCTGACCTGTTAAGGGTCGTAGGAACCTGGTGGATATCAAATGCACAGAACCGATTATACTGGCGATTCTTAGGAGAGATCTATATACTTTATTGTACACCAATATTATTACCTTAATTCTTCTAATAATACAATTCGAGCTTTTTTATTAGAATAATAAACAGTAGACATATTTCGGTTGCAATGATGATAATGAAGCCAAATCAATCCACCCAATCTAGATAGAAAAAAGTGACACACAAAACACTGATCGATACGATAATCGATGGACTGTCAAACAAAGTGGTTAGTTTACTTGCCACTATGATATGAGGCGTGAAGTGAATGAAACTCTAAATAACGACCTGCCAGATTTTATGGCAGGCATGCTCCGATTGGTTGGATGCGTGGAAAGTATGCAGCTGGAAAATAATAAATCTAATACAATTATATCATTATGTTTTGAGAGCTGTGACGTAAAAGATATTTATGTTCTTTCTTCGTTAGTGTTTTTTATTTAGGTTTTTGTATTGACTATCTATTTGAGCTCAGAAATGAATTAATAATTGTTAAATTTAGATTTTTGAGGTATGAAGCGGTCTAGAACCGGAAACAATAATAGAAATGGCGGGAGGTTTTTACCCCGCTATAGACGTTATCACACATAATAAAATAAGTTTATAATGACTAATTTATAGGACAGAGTATCGGGTCAATGACTCCATAGTAGCCAAATTCAAGACACACACTTAACAGAAGAAAGAATAATCTTTGAATTCTTTGGCCACATTGCCAGAAATTAAGTCTGAAAAAGCTGAACAAGCTATTGCTGACAGAAATACTAGATGGGAAAAGACCCAGAGGCAGGATTCCGATACGTTGGTTAGACCAAATCCGAGCTACACTGGAGGCTCTGCATCACCCAAAGGTTGACTGGTAGAAAATGCCTAAGGCATTAATGTTTGGATCCCCAACCGGTCCTATGAGACCGCGCTGCTATTTTTTTACTATCGTTTCGCGGGTATGTGATAGATTAAGTCCGCCTCCGTACTTATATGTGCTTAAAGCATTTAATTAACCTTTAAGTACACGCGTTGTTTCGAACAACATTCCGTCACGCGCGGGGTCCAGAAGTATCCCCAATATAAATTTACATATATATTCAGATTTATTAAATAATTTTTAAAAGCCGTTTTAGATTATAAGAAAAGACATTATAATCTTTATGAAAAGTATTTATTTATCATAAAACAATCAGTTTTTAAACAGTAAGGAACATTTTTATCAAATTAACATTCTCGTACATAGAATTTTTAAGGCACATGTTTAAAGTACTATAATTTAACAAAAGAGTCTACATCTGATTAACTTACAATTTTTTTCTAATAAAATAAGAATCAAAAACAAGTAATTATAAGAAAAATTAACAATGAACATTATAGTAAAAAAAAATCACAATTGTTGAAATGGACTACCCTAAAGTAACGTTAAAATTATTCTTTGGGTAAGCATGTTACCTAATTTTCTACTGAATGAGGCATGCA
Source organism: Mythimna separata (assembly GCA_030763345.1). Taxonomy (NCBI): domain Eukaryota; kingdom Metazoa; phylum Arthropoda; class Insecta; order Lepidoptera; family Noctuidae; genus Mythimna; species Mythimna separata. The sequence goes on from CM061175.1 coordinate 2,239,235, forward strand.
AATAGTTTTTTTTATAAGACTTACAGACAATAGTACTTTTTTATCCGAGAATCTGGGACAATAATAGCATTTTCACTTCATTTTTGAGGCACAGGGTCCAGCTTCATCTGAATTGGGCAAAAGCTGCTCTCTGTCGATCAACTTGCATATTATTGGCCTGTGGTCAAGTTATAATTTATACATTTAATTTTCGGTTATTCGGCGACACATTTTTTCATTTATCAACACCAATTCTGAAAAATAAACAAATAAAAACATAACTTAAGTGAAAAAAGTAACTACGTTAAATCACGGGTGGGGTCTGCAGGTATCCCCACGTAATCAAAAATGTAACTTACCTTAGCAGAAGAGCGAAGAACGTCCACTAGCCGAAAGGTCTCGTGTCGCACTGAGATTAGCCGAAAACGCGCGACCGTAACTTATCAATTAAAAAAAATACCGTTAAAAAAGAGCGCGTGGGGTCTGCTTAGACCCCGCCCGTGACGTTAAAGGTTAATAAAAAAATACACATCGCTGAAGATAGAACAACATGGTTTAATATAGTCCACGAAAAATTATTCGTTAATGTCACCCTCAGCATTCAGAACAAAAGACGCAAGGAGACTGATTTTATTCAGATTCCCTAAATGCATAAAAAAAAACTGGTAAAAAGTAATCAGAAGACGGTGGTTAAAGCAAACAGCAAACTAAAATAAGTATGGCGTCGAAAAACTCCTCCACATCGCTGTGGGCAGATAATGTATCCAAAAGACTAGCCGCTAGGATAAGCATTGCCAAACTGTATGGCATACTCTGTCCGAGGTAAAAATTGTTAAAAATAAAATACTTAATTGAAAATTATCTAAGTAGATTAATAAATTTATAATCCAAATGGTTCTAATGAATTCTGAAAACCTTCGATCAAGTATCCAAATATTTTGAATGCCATGCTATCACTACAAAAAACTACCTAGATTTAGTGCTTACATCTAAAGTTGTAATTAAATCTGTGAAACATTGTTTATTAGATTTTGGATTTTATGAACATTTTTTTTATCATAAAAATAATTATTTTATTCCACAAAAAAATAAAATACTTCTGCTTTATTAACATGTAGTGAAGTGGTGATAAAAAGTGAAAACTATGGAGTAGCAGTTTTTAATTAATTTTAATAAATAATTGAAATCCTGCTCTACTGTTTAACTTTTTAGAAAATGACTTTTACTATCAGACAGCCTGTTCAATCTGCATATTGTCTCAAAATATTGCTTTCATTTATACAAAATTGACGTCATTACAAATTGATTATAATTTTAGATTAAAATTTCTTCTAACTTACGAGTATATTTAAGAAGCCCGGACAAATCAGTCGTAGATTCTATCGGAAATATTTTACTAGTTTATCAAAAAATACAAAAAAAAAAACAACTAGGTATGACCAGTTGTTCAATTTTTCATTTATTTTTTGTTAGACCTAAAATATGAAATATCTGTAGACAATTTTTAATAATAGATATCTTGGAAGTTCCACAAATCTGAATCCAATACAAGTTGCATGTAAACAAAAACGTTCACTTTATATCTCTTCCCAAACAATAAAAACACTACATTCATTTTATCAATTAAAAGCACTAAGCAGGGCCGCGGCAACGACCCATCTTCTTAAAAAAAAAACCAACGGCCACACATCGACCCCTCACTCACACAAGCGAAAGTGTTTGCAACACTCGTACATACGAAACTACTTGCATGAGGTATAAAACGTGGTAACTGGCGTGATAGGAATACACTCACGGCGTAACATTCGCTGAACAACTAGCGAAGCGAAAATGAAGCTACTGGTTAGTAACAAATTTAAAAAAAATATAGTGACAGTGTTCTATGTGTGTGCAATTCGGATGTCAAGTGTCATTGTGCTTTTTTTTTTAAATGTGACAAAAGGAATTCAGAACCATCGATTCGAAAATGGAATAATCGATTCTTAATTTAAAATTCATCGATCTTTTGTTTCGACGTCTCATATATCGTAAAATACTAGTATAATCAATAATATTATCTAAGTGATTGACGCGTTACTAGATCAACATTACGTAAAGTTATTTCCTTATTCGCATAACTAGTCGTTATGAGTTGTCCCACAATTCTCGGAAAGTTCTTGTGTTTAGATTTCACTGGTATAAATGAATTTCCTTTTTCATTTAGCGTTTCCTATGTAATTTGATTCCGCTTCTCATCTCAGTTGTATAGGATTAGTTACAGGAAATCTTTCGATAATAATCCGCATAGATTCTAACTCATCCAAGAATTTAAGTTATTTTTTTTATGAATAATACATGTTATTGTTTGTTTGTTTCAGAGGTCTTCCTTAATCCTGGCCGTGGCGATAAGCCTGGCCACGGCAGAGGAGAAGGCAGAGAAGGACAGCAAGGCTGAACCTAAAGCCGCAGAGGAATCAAAGAGACAAGACAAAAGAGGACTGTCGGAGTACTACGGAGACCATGGAGGAGACTTCGGCGGTGGCGACTTCGGAGGGTCCTTCGGAGGACACGACCTAGGAGGCTCTATCGGAGGTGGTGATGACGGACATGAGACTCACTCCCACAAAACCATCACAGTAGTCAAGAAAGTTCCCGTGCCATACCCGGTAGAGAAACACATCCCCTACCCAGTGGAGAAGAAAGTTCCGTACCCCGTCAAAGTGCACGTGCCAGCGCCCTACCCCGTCGTCAAGACCGTCCACTACACGGTCAAGGAGTACATCAAAGTACCAGAGTACATCCCCAAGCCGTACCCCGTGACTAAACACGTGCCTGTTCCCGTGAAAGTTCACGTCGACAACCCGGTCCCAGTGAAAGTGTACGAACACGTCCCTTACCCCGTCGAGAAACACGTGCCTTACCCGGTCAAGGTGCACGTGCCGCAGCCCTACCCCGTCGAGAAGAAAGTGCCGTTCCCCGTGAAAGTACCAGTCAAGGTGCCAGTACCATACCCCGTTGAGAAAACCATCCACTATCCAGTCCCAGTGCACGTCGACAACCCAGTGCCTGTACACGTTGAGAAGCCAGTACCAGTTCCAGTTGAGAAGCCAGTGCCTTACCCCGTTGAGAAGAAGGTGCCTTACCCAGTGAAGGTCCATGTCGACAACCCAGTGCCCGTGCACGTTGACAAGCCTGTGCCTTATGAAGTTAAGGTGCCCTACCCAGTCCCGTACCCAGTTGAGAAGGTCATCCCCTACCCCGTTGAGAAGAAGGTTCCCTACCCAGTGAAGATCCCCGTAGACAGGCCGTACCCTGTGCATATTGAGAAGCATGTGCCTGTACATGTTGAGAAGCCCGTGCCTTACCCCGTGAAGGTGCATGTTCCTATTGTGCATCATGAGGAGTCTCACCAAGAAGTCCATGGTGGAGAGGGCGAAGGTCTCGGAGGTTTTGAGGGAGGTCATGAAGGCGGTCAAGAGGGAGGTTTTGAAGGAGGCCACGAGGGAGGTTTCGGAGGTGGCCACGAGGGCGGTTTCGAAGGCGGCCAGGAGGAGCACAGCTACCACCATTAAAAAGAACTGATCTCTTTTTTTTTTCTTTAGCTTTAAAGTGTTATCTTGTTTAGTAATTGTTTTTTTTAATTAATGTTTTGTGACTGCTATGTACCTGTGACGATGTAAATAGTAAACGAAAGTATTAAAAAGTGATATAAATAATACATATGTCTTCGTTTTATTACAATTCAATGAAAACAATATTACCTGCCAAGACTGCAAATTATACAAAGGAAATACCACAGCCCTTACTTAAAAAGAGCAACTGAAGAAACACTGTAGATTTTGGTCAGTAAAAGTCTGACAGTCCTTCCCGCTCCAAACAGACCAAGAGTAGTTATTTGTTGATATCCCACATAAAAATCGGGGAAACCAAATTACCAATCAAAAGTATTTATTATCATGAGCTTTCATAATTATATTACAGAAACGCGAAGAAAACATCTTTAAGACCATGACTAAGGCTTACAACGAACAGGAAAAGCATTGGATGTAACTCGTTTTAATATTATTACTTTAGAACATAACGCTATCTTCCTGAATACAGCCTACTTACATAATTATTTTCCGGATAATAGTGAATTGCATTAAATTGTAATGAAAGTCTCTCTTTATTTTTTTCTAGTCACTTCAGTCATCCTATTTAATGAGATAGGCTACTAGAATAGTACTTACTAAGATTATTAATTATCAACATATTATTGTAGACAAGAAAGTTTGTATGTGAGACTGTTTGTTAATTCTTTACACTCGAATGGCTTAACGAATTTTTAGGAAATTTGTACACGGGAAGACAATGTAGTGGAACGTAGGAGTATATCCCTTGGGAAAATTTACTACTTTCACGCCAACGAAAACGCTTGCAAAAGCTAGTAAATTATAATTACCGTCTGTTTTTTATACCCATCCTGAGACTAAGATGACTTTACAACACAAAATAACTGGCATCATTCCTATAGTAAGTTTACCTGTGTCTATTTAGTCTCAGGGTATAAAAAACAATAGATAGAAAAATTATAATATAGAGGAAACTTCTTACAGTAAACAATGACATCATACTAAAGAAAGAAATTCGATACATAAGCCACATAATAATTCTAAAATATTCATATCAAGTTTTTAGCAGCCAAACCACTTTCACTAGCCAACCTAGTTGTACTCGCCAGTTATATATATCGTGTCAAATGACAATACACCTTGGGAAGTCGAGATACTAAAATAGCGGATTTTGAAAGAATTTTTATGCAGTGTTAATTGTAAATCTGGTCTATATTTATGTGAATTTACATGTAAGTGAACGCACCTACGATACAGGAGTATTCCTTAGTTTTATTTAAGGTGGAAAATCATGCAATTGCTTCTCCCGCTGTGCAACGACAACTAGCTAATATTAAAGATAAACGCAGTTTAAATGAATGACATCATCATCTCAGCCGAAAGGCGTCCACTGCTGGACATAGGCCGGGAGGCCTATGTCCAGCAGCAAGCGTCGCCACAGCGTGCGTCTCGCATCCATCGGATTCCCGCGACCCTCGCCAGGTCGTCGGTAGTTTTATCATTCCAAGCCTTTAATTACTAATTTAAATTGTCACTTACGGGATATCTTCCGTGATTGGTTTTTGTTTTGAGTTCCCGATATTTCGACGCTGTTGCAAGCGCCATGATCGCGGGATCATATGCGCGGAAGATATCCTGACTAAAGTGACAATTTAAATTATGAAATAAACCGTGATAGCCTAAAACAGTCTTTAATTACTACTCGAAATATCAAAAAAATGTATCAATGCAAAAAGGTACGTAAAACTAAGTTCGAGTATGAAAGATTTAATTGCGGGGGCGACGAGACGCGGTAACAATAGAGATGCACTTATTAATCGACTAACGAGTACAAATGTTGCATATAGGAACAAATGAGTTGAACTTTTAATTAATTCAACCGACTAATATTCCTCAGCGTCATTTACATTATTATGCAAGAGAACTCTGTAGTAACGGACAGTACCGTAATCACACTGACATTGCGGGGTCATGATTCTGCAAGACTCAAAATGACCTCATGAATCTACAGAATAATTTTAGCTTTAAGCTTTGCAACAGAAAGTGAAACTGTTTGCTCCGTCCGCGTCGGCAGTCATTTGCAGGCTCAGACCATTCAGTGTGACTATATAAATAAAAGTATGTATAAACATAATTAGCCTTATAATGTTCCCACTGCGGGAGCTCAGGGAGACGGAATGGGTGGAACCCAATTCCCTGCTGGAGTCTGTGTTTCCTGATAACTACAACTTAGGAGTCTTCAAGTCAAGAGTGAATAGGTCACTTCAGAAGTGACCTAGGCAAGCGTGCTCCATCGTCGGCCACATTATCGCTTACCGTCAGGTGAGATAGTGCATAATAAAAAAAAGGTAAATGTATTTAAGTTTTCGATAACATCATGTTGGTTCTAGAACGTTTCCTCGCGATATTTTCCATCACCTTTTTGAAAGCAACCAATTGTGTAAATGAATGTAATTATTAACACTACAAATATAACGATAAAATCAGCTACAAAAAAACGAAAGCCTACTTTTGGCACAGTCTTGTCATGGTAAGGTCAAAAGTCTTTGACGTAAATAAGTCAAAAACTTATGACTTCCAACACTATCTTACAACATAATCCTTAATATTTACAAAATGCAGATATTTTTGGGCACTCTAATAAGTGCGTGTACATTTGGACTGTGGTGGACCTAAAAAACGCCACTGACGCTGATATAAAAGTAGCAACTTACTGAGTAGAGAAAACCAGTGACTCGAGAAGAAAAAAAAGACCCATACCATAACTGAAACCTCTGTGGCGATACCTAGGCCAGCTCGAAAAAAGGTTCATAATCATCATCTCTGCCGAAAGTCGACCACTACTGGACATAGGCCTCCCCCAAGCGTCGCCATAACAACCGGTCTTATGCATCTCGCATCCATCGGATTCCCGCGACCCTCGCCAGATCGTCGGTCAACCTAGTGGAAGGCCTTCCAACGCTGCGTCTTCCAGTACGTGGCCGCCGCTCCAGAACCTTCCATCCCCATCGACCATCCGTTCTGCGAGAAATGCAATGCCCTACCCACTGCCATTTAAGTTTGGCGATTTTCGGGCTATGTCAAAAAAACTTGACTAATTGATAATAATCAATCGCTTTGCATTAGTCCCTCACTCCAATAAAAGAACGCAAAGACCGGAAAAATCACAGTAATGGAAGAAAATCGCTTACCACGGTACATGACTTCGCACCTATAATCACGAGTATCGGAAACTATGCGAGACAGTGCTACTGTAGCTAATATTACTTTTTCCCATGTTACTTGGGGTCGGTGCAACATTTTTTCTTCCATTCGGTCTTGTCACCCGTCTTGCTATCACTAACTCCCTTTTCTTTCGTACATACATATCATGACTGTGTTTTCTGAAGGGTTGGGCAAAGGTGTGTTGATTAATGGAATCCAAAGGTTCTGGAGTAGCAACCGTGTACTACAAGATATAGTTAGAAGGCCTCCCACGTAGTAGACTGAAACTGATGGTCATGAAAATCATGTTTAATGTCTGATGTTGTCAAGTCCAGCATAATATATCTGTTGAAAAGTAAGGATCCTCTGATCTGATGGATATATGGTCCGAGTATCTGCCAAAAGTTGATTCCGGACTGTAATATATGTTCTGTTCGCCTATTTGTATGTGAGATCTCTAATACCGTGATGCAGGATTTTGAAGTTTACTTCTTACATGACGACATAGATGCAATCACAATCGTTGTGGTGATCCTTGGGGAAGTCCTACAGTGGACGTCTTGCGACTGAAATGACGATGATGATGAAAATGATTGCAACTATGTATAGTTATTTGTATATCGAAATAATAATATTGACTCATCTCTCGAAGGGCGCCATATTTTACGATGATTTCGACAAAATTAATTAGTTTGTTTTATAATTTGACGTCTTAGGCAAAAAAGGTAGATTTATAATGTTTTAATGGTGAAAAGATGAGTCGATGTCAATTTTGTTTTGTAATATTAACCTTGACATGTAGAAATAACTGTTTCGAAACAAACGCGTGGATTTGTTAGATTTTCCAATCGGTCAATTAACTGTGTTCACACAGATTAATGACATGGGTCGGGCATGACACCAAAAAAACTATTCTAGAATTTTATGGATGCGTATATACTTAATACCAAGCTAGATTAAGCTCAGATTCCTTAGTCACCTCATTCATACGACTAGCAAATTGTCTTTTTTGCGCTGGAAAATCTCTCAAAACCTTTCCTACTCTGGATGGAGCGAGAGGAAGTGTGAGACTTATAAAGTGCAAGTACGGTGCTGCGCCAGACGTTGTCCCACTTATTAGAGTACCCCATGACCCAAAGTGTCCCTATACCTACACTTTGGAGGACCTGAAAAATTTAATTGACGGCGCTATAAACGTGGTAACCTACTGGACCTAAAAACTTTGAGGGAAAACAGCTATTCATTCGAGAAGAAAAAAGAGAACACACACGAGAACTTTTAAACAACGAAAATAAATAAGAAGTGGTCACCAAAACTATCACCCACTCCAGTCTTGCCATGAAGTACCGTGTTACCCCAGTTAATGGGTTATGGAGGTCTGGTAAGCAGCCGCTCCTCGTAAAATACTAGTATTTAGCTAAATCTGGCTTCACTGGAAGTCGACCACATTATAGTTGGGAAATACTATGTAGATGATTGATGATGGTCTCTAAAACTATCACCAAAAAGACGTCTATAAGTGATTAGTCTGTAGGCCTACCGAAAAACCGCAGTAAACTGATAGACAACTTCCTGCACACAACTGCGTCATTAAGGAAACCACGACTTGCGCAAGCGTCGCTTATATAACTAACTTCATCAACCACACGTTAGTACACGCTCTATTCATCCCCGGATGGCTAATGAGCTTGAAGAAAATCTATTCAGTTCTAGTGCTTTCTATTGGTTAAAATATCTGGTCTTTTCAGGAAGGACATCGTAAGCAACAATTTGCGATTTTTGCAGAGATGTGTTTTTTCTACCATAATTAAAAATTATTTAGGAAAAAAAAATTAAAAGCAACTATTCTATTAGATCTGAAGTTATATATTTTTAATTATTTTATCTATACTAAAGAGGTAAAGTTTGTTTTTTTGTTTGTATGAGGTAATCTGAGGAAGTACTGGTCCGATTGCTAAAATTTTTACACCAATAGAAAGTTGCTGTATTCCTGAATGACATAGGCTATAGTTTATGTACGCGGGCGAAGCTGCGGGCTAATGCTAGTCGTACAATATATTTTTTTAATAAGGAACTGCGTTAAAAACAAAAATCTACAGGCGTAAAATGAAATCACCCGGGTGTAAAACACCGTAACAGCCTTTAACTGTAAATAAAATTAATAATAAAGGCAAAGCCCCTGTCAGAAGCTAGTATAATAACAATTGTAGATACATATACTAGAATTATCTGGTTCAAGAACAAAGAACACTAATCTTTTTATGTTTTGATAGCTTATAAGCTGCATTGCTTTTTGACCTGGTGAGAGTCGCGGGAATGCGATGGATGCAAGACGCAAGGGTCCGTTTATTGTGGCTACATTTAGAGAGACCTGTGTCCAACAGTGAACGTCCTTCGGCAGAAATGATGATGATGAGGCTTCAATTTGTTAAGATTTATTTTGCAAATGTTTAATGCAGTTTCCAAGCACCTAAAATACCTTATTCCCACCAAACAAGACACTTTACTACCTACAGATAATCACAAAACTAGTTACATATCGAAAAGCTTGTCTCAAATGCCTTACATATAAAACTAAAGCGTGCAACACCGTGTGAACGCCGGTAGTTGTCTTGAAGGTAAACTGTATCGGACTTGAATTACTGGCAGCGTGACACGATTCCGCCGTACATTCACCACAATGGACCTCGCTTGTCCATTAATCCCTATAAGGAATGGTGTAATAGATTGTGCAACAACTGTATTTTGAGTCGCAAATCTTTCACTTTGTGACAATGATGGAGATTTCGCAAAATAAGATTGGGAAGACTTTTGAAATCAAACCAAAATTCTTATTAAACCAAAAGCTTTTTTGAACAATCGGCAGATCCTGTCAGAGCTGCGGATTGTTTGAAAATGTATCTCTTGAAATCTCTACACCAAGAGTGAGAAAAGATATATCATGCTTTCCCATAGTAAAAGGTTGGGATCTGAAACCAACGTTGGACTGTTTCCATTTTTTGCATTCTTCTTTTTCCTGCTCTTCTTCTTCCATTCTATCCTTTCACGCTATCACCAATCCCATTTTTTTCGTATCTCTCCTCAAACAATTAATCCACCGAATATTTTACTTATTTGATTTTTATACCCATTTTTATAATATGAATGTGAAAAAACTAGACCTCACGTACTTCTAGATTGTTTTCTATATCGATCCGTTTTTAATTACACTTATTTAACACTATGTTGAATAGTCTATGTTATTCATCCGTATAAGTGGAAGAGGTATTAGTATTGTGAAATGGAAGTTTTTTTTTTAAAAACATTATTTTTTTAAAGAGTACCTTCGGAATTTCAGCCTGATTCTTCTAAAGAACCATGGACTTGCTACCAACGCCCGTAGTTCATATGAAATACAATATTTCAGATTGCAATGATAAAGCTAAACAGTACGATAATTATTACTCAAGCACCGACAAAGACAATCATAAACCTACATACGGACATAAAAACGTAATGACATTTAATACAAATGAAAGCAAGTATTAAAAGATAGGCGTACTGTAAAATGTCATCAAGATAATATTACTTTAGCATTGTACAACCGGTATACAATAAAATAACCAATTATTGGATATATTTCTTCACTCAATTTCTTTATTACTCCTACAGTAAGAAATATTGATCTCATACTTATTTGGTACTTTATACGAGGCGGTATACTCAAGTGATTGTTGAGTAAAGTAAGAGACATAATAAGAATTCTAACGAGTAAAGTTGACAAAACATTTAGTGTATTTAATCCCGTCTTATTCTATTTGATATAAATAGAATTGGTTGTGAGGCCATAATTAGACTAATTTTGATAAAGTGAAATGTCCGATTTCTGCTCTACTATAACTGTGACATAATATTGTTCCAATTACACTCAAAACGAAATAAAACTGAAAATGTTGACTTCAGCGCCATCTAACGGGAAAATGGTCACGAACAACCCGTAACATCCACCTTAATATCACACATTAACATTGACCGACAACAAAGTAAAAGCACATACTGCTAATGTAGACCTAATTAAATAAAAACAATTTGTGAATCACAATTTATGTAAGCAAAATTTCTTTAGCACATCTCATTGTTGAGTTAAGCTCGCCTTTGGACATGAATTGTCAAATCACTGTATTCAGATTATATGTTTTGTGTACAATAAAGAATTAAGAACGTCGAAAGATAAAAAAATTGAGATCTAGATTAATTTGTCAAATTCATATAAATATATACGTTTTGACATCAGAACATCCCGGTAGATTCAGGCATAAGCATAGACTTACCTTATATACGGGATGTTGGCAGGAATGTGGTACTTGGAGCCAGGGTCGAAGTCCAGCTCTGATCGAAGTACTGGAGGTTTGATTCCCTGGTACTGCTCCCTGTGGAAAATTTATATTGTTAAGAAAAGAAATGGCAGTACGTGAAAGAAATATTTTTTATAGTAGTAGTTTAAGGTTGTTCTAAAAAGAATGATATAGTCGTCAACTGAAGATTCGTTCACTACCTTCTACAACTATTCAATGACGATTTAACTTTCATTATTCATTTACTTAATGGGTTGTGGAGGTCTGGTAGGCAGCCGCTCGTCGTAAAATTCTGGTATTCAGCTAAATCCGGCTTGACTGGAAGCCGACCCCAACATAGTTGGGAAAAGGCTAGGCAGATGATGAGATGAGTCTAAAAAAGGTTTTGTACAAAAAAAAATTAAAGGAGTTAATTATCTGCCCGAAAAAAAATCATGCTTACGATGTTAAGTAAAAATATGCAAATAACTGTAATTCTACATTTTTAAATTACCATTTTATTACACCAAAATGAAATAACAATTAACTATTGTTTTGATTGGCCCATTCAGTCAGACTTTTTTCCTAAGCTTTACATTGTCGAAGGTACCTACTTATTTGTAACATAGATACATTAAAACTGTGTAATATCGACATAAGTGTGTTATTAAAAGAAATTAGGTCAATTGGTTATACACAAGATTTTGAACTTACATAATGCCAGAAATGCATTCTGTAACATAGTACGCAGATCGCTTAAGGCAGCTGTTATACTGATGGGAGATAGCGAGCTTTCATTTTATCTCGTTGTTTTTGAGCTGGCATTTAAAAAATCATATACATATAGCTTGATATTTTTGCTTAACATTAATAACGCCTTTTTTCTCAAGAAATAAGATGTAGGTTAGTTTGTGTAAATTCAATTTACAATTTTCTTCTTTCTGTCAAAATCTTTGTAAAAAGAGATTTTATTGTTAGGTCGTGAGAAATTTTCAAATACGTGTAACTTCTTTCGTTCTACATAGATGAAGTTACAAATCAGATCTTTACTAACTAAAACCTACCCGTTTTCATTAAGTTGCCCTTTGCATCCTGGATGCGGTGAACTCAGAAATCAGAAACTATTTCAAATAGACCATTAACAAGCACTTATTAATTGTCAAAAGTAAAGCTAGAGTGATTTTTTCAAACAAACCCACAATGATTACACGTTACTAAGCTTTCTATAAAAGTATCTTTAGTCTGTTTCGATTTTAATACTAATGTTTTGTGGGTCTTAAAATTAGACCTTTTTCATGCATTCATTTTTTTCATTTTCTCTAAATATTTAAAAACTGTAGTTCAAAATTTATCGAGTTTTTATCAATCTCGCTACCGCTCATACTTTGCGCCGCAACAACTTTTGCTTTCATCGGAGATATGAACCCGTTACCGAGTCAAGGCCGGCGGACGACCGCAATCCCATCGCGGCGCCACAGTGGACCACTTCATTTGCGTTCTTGCAACCAGTAGCAATCGCAACGCATGGTGCTTTTTTTTATTTTTTTATGCTTTACGAAATTCGATTGTTTCGGAAAGTTTAAAGTTACTTGAATCGTTAAGCAATAGAGTTTACAATTTTTAATTATTCAAAAATTCACATCACATTAATATTTCCAAGGCAGAAGTTTGTAAGTGTGTGTGTTTGTTACTTCTTTATACACGAACGGCTGAACTGATTTTGGTTCTCGGGTGGATCATGTTTTGGAAAAGCACACAGGATACTTTTTATCACCGAGTGATATTCTCGTACTAGTTACCCAAATAGAGTAAACCTGAAGATTGGAAGTGTAAAGATAAGCCTTAGTGATCTAAAAAACATGCTATTGCGTATTATGGCGTCTCTTGGGATAATTTCCTTTTGTAATGCAGGCAAAATCGCTACCAGTAGTCAGAAATGTTATAAATGCAAAAAAAACACTGACTTGTTTGTTTATTGGAACAACATTATTAGTAACGTTTTATCGTAGATCGTTTTATCTAATCTTTTTCTTTCTATATTGTTTTCTCTCTATATTTTATTTTGGTCAATTGAATTTTACTTTTACTGTTTTATTAGCTTTATATTCTATCATGTAATGTTACATTAAACTTGTTAGTTTTATTTGTTTATTATTATTATATTTTGCTAGCCTGCAATGTCCCACTGCTGGGTAAAGGCCTCCCACCATTCCAACTCCTTCCAACAATCTCGATAGTTAAATTGGTATTCATTTTATGATACAGTGCTTGTGTCACTCACACCTAATATGTGCTTGCGTTGCTAGTCTGTAAAAACGTTACACAAACTTAAGCTAAGGTTAATTTTAAATATTTACAGTGTAAACAATAGCTAGTTGGCCAATAAAGAAACCAACCAATTTATACCAATTCTTTTAAAGTGACAAATTGAAGGCTTCAGGGTTACGTTCACAGTTTCCTTTCGTGATCACATTCAGTAGTCAGTTCATTCACCAAAGCTACCAACATAGCCCGAAGAACTGCCCAGCTTTAGTGGTATTGGGCAGGGCACATTGCTCGCAAAACAGATGCATTGCATTGGGGACGAAAGTTTCTGGAGTGACGAACGTACCGGAAGACGCAATGTTGGAAGGCCTGCTGCTGTGCTATGACCTAGTAAGGGTCGCGGGAATCCCATGGATGCGAGACGCACATGACCGGTCATTGCGGCGACATTTTGTGGAAGCCTATGTCAACCTGTGGACGGCTTTCGACAGAAATGATGATGGGTCCGTGATTTATGAACCCCAGTGGTCGAGGCACCAGTGGCCGACGCCTCCGATACAATTAATTTAATTCAAAGTAATTTTTGACCAAATGTATTGTCAGGCACTGACGTTAATGATGACAAATTATACTAAGGAGAAGGTCACACAACTCTTTTTATCCTAGAACTACGTTATTTAGATATAATTTCCGCCACTTAGAAGCTAAAACATTATACTTTACTATTCTGACCTAGAATATGCTCGTACTCGCATGATATATTCTACCTGCTCACCGGACCGTACATATTATGTCATGAAGTTGCGTGCTAACTAAATTATCTAATGGATAATGAGTTCGTTAGTTAGTGGCGGTTAAAAAACTGTAATGCGTAATGGGGGATGTGTGAAGTGATTTAATCTTGTTATTGTTCGTGAGTGGTTGCGTTTAAAAGTCTTGTACAAGTGTAGTACCTATAGTTGTTTTTGTGTCTGTTGTTTTTTGTTTTATTATGTATATATAGGCTCGCCTTTGACATCTGTCTCAGCTGATGGTGTAGTGTAGCAGTGGGTAAGTGATGAAATGGCCGACGATGGGGCACGCTTGCTTAGAAGTAACCTATTCACTAATAGGTACTGTTACTTTTTAGTGTATAATAAAGTTTATTCTCTCTCTCTTTCTCTCTCTATTCCTATGCCTTAAAGATCCCTAAGTTAAAGCTATCAGGAAATACAGACTCGGCATCTCTTGACTTTGGATTTTTGACTCGACTAACGCATCGAGCTTGCATTCGCAGACCCATGTCAGAGATAAGAGCAGTAATTCATACACAACCGAATTGGCACTAGATAAAGGTTGAGCAGCTATTCCAGCGAAAAATACCGTCTCACCTTTTGCTAAGATTCCTAATTTTTTCGCAGCCAATTGAGCTTTTGTTTCAGATGATGGGATGCTTAACCTTAAGGGTTTAGCCCCAAAGCTAATCCCCAAGGATAATAGCGAATCAAATTTTTGCTAAGATAAAATTTTAAAAAACATAGCTCTTAATAATATTAAACAACTGAACCAATTATAATAAAATTTGGCTTGAACCTTAAGGAAACACAAGCTTCTTTTTAGGTATCTGGCTTCGATTCGCTTTCGATTTCGCCTCAGTAATTCTCAATATTCACGTGGACGTACCCGTACAGAAGCTAGTTTGATAATAATTTAAATACTCATCATCAACTATTAGCGGCTTATTCATTTAGTTAAAATTCTAAAATTATAACAGAAGATTTTTTTGTAATAACCACTAAAGATTCTACAATACAACCGCGGGTATTTAAGTCAAAAGTATTAAGATTACTTCCAGGCACGCTTGCTCAATCGTCGTCCTCATCATTGCTTACCATCAGCAGATACATAGATAGAGCAGGTCAGACGAAAAGCCACCAAAATTTTTTGTAGCTAAACGAGATGATACGAGTATTTGTATCATTCGATTCCCCTCTAAATTCTCAGGCAACAATTCATCATCAACATCAGTTCTGCATTCTAGCTTCCCACAGTAACAAAATCTAGATCACTTAGACTCGGAATGCGAGTAACCTACTACATAATATTGTATGAAGATAGTGAAGATAACCAGTGTACTGTGTTGTAACAGTCAGCTGAGGGTGACGTTACTCAACTTGATGAGCAGCGGTTACTTGCGTACGATCTCGCACCTTGTTTTATGTTATGGAATGTTAAGATTATAATCTGATTGCATTGTGAAATGGTATCGATTTGTTTGCCTTTCATTTTGTTCAAACCTTAGACAGCCCTATTTACAGGTTACAGGGAAGCATGCTCCATCCTCGGCCATATCATCGCTTACATCAGGTGGTTTCGGCACCCAGATTTTCGGCACCATAATTTTTAGCACCCAAGCTATTCCCGATTCGGCACCTCTAGGTATGTATTTTGGATTGGTATTTTATATTGGGTACTTCCATCCAAAGCCGAAAACTATGGTTGAAGAAAGTGAAGTGAGACGTTTTTTTTCAGAAAAGCGTAATTGTTCGAAAGAGTCACCGCAACTTTGAAATGTTTAATTGAACTATGCATACAATATCTCCTAAGGGCTACTTCCATTCTACTGCGATAGGTAAGTGTTACAGAAGGCAGTATTGAAATGAAAGAGCTCATGACAGTTCCTGTAATTACATTAAGCGTTCCACTTAGCGGAGACTGACAATTTGCAGACCCTCATGATTGTAGATTGATAGGTGATATAATAGTCGATACGATAATTTTTCTTGTCTAAGAATACAAACATTACATAAAGATAAGATTGATTGATTGATTTTTATAACTTGGCTTACTTTTATTCATTTATCAATGAGCTCCTTTTATCTCATTTGATTTGGATCAGTCTATTTTTTTTTAAATTTTTTCACGCTGACGATTTATGATGTGTACGTGAAGAAGTATTCATATTTGAGCAAATGAAATATTATGTTATGTTATTATAGGTTCTTAGTTATTTTATCCACTCGACTTATTTTTTTAACTTCTCTTTGACTAACTGTGATCGGTGAGCGAGAAGTCGATTGTAATTAAGGAAATTCCTTCAAAAATATAATATAGGGCCTTATACTCCAAAAGTTACCAACCTGAGTCTCCACCAGTGACAGTTATACTGTTCCTTCCTGACGTCTCCAGTGAACACATCCCATCGCCACTTATCCATCACCAGCGCGAATGGTAGGAAGGCCAGCTTGTCCATAGCCTGGGTGAAGAGGTAGTTGATGTCGTGGGCGGTGTCGTCCACGGAGCGTTGCACCAGGCCCAGGGTTTGGAGATGGCGAGGAGAGGAGACAGAGAGGGCGATTGTCTCGCCTATGGCTTCGTGGAAACCTGTTGGAGAAGAGAATTATGATAAGTTTTCATGATGATAAGAACACTAAAAATATATACAGCATAATGACATTAACATTGATATATTTCAATTCAAGTGCCTTTTAATTCATCTATGTTTATAGAAGATACCTCATAAATGACCGTAAAAAAATAGTCGTACGTTGCCTTAGTGCTACTTATTTTTACAACAATGCCTGATTTCGCGTTTAAGTACTTCCCTTAGCTCTGATTGGTTAAGAGCTGGAAATGGGTTTGAATCGGAGCGCCAAACGTCATAATCGTGTCAATCACTTTAACGTAAAAAAACTCGCTCTAGGCACTCTGATTACTCGTAAATTGTATTAAACCTTGCAGGTGCCAAAAAGTGTTTAATAGTGCGCATTACAACTATCTACCAAACGATTTGCGTTTTCGTATGTCAACAACAGCTGACTGTCAGCTGACTATATAATACTCAAAGGAGACAGTACCATCATTATATACCTACTAGCTTTAGCCCGCAGCTTCGCCCGCGTACATAAAATATAGCCTATGTCACTCAGGAATACAACAGCTTTCGATTGGTGAAAAAATTTTAGCAATCGGACCAGTACTTCCACAGATTACCTCATACAAACAAAAAAACAAACTTTACCTCTTTATTGTATTAGTGTACATATCTAACGAGATTTAAAAACTTCCACCATCACCATCCGATCAAAAACCAAGAGCCCTTAACAAAAAGAAATCCCCAATTACTTTTCCAACTAGTGCGTTACTTTCCTCCGCTCATCACCGTGAAGATACACCTCTTTGATTGTTCTAGACGCTTCTATTAAGTTTGGCAACAAAAGGTCTTTTAATGAAACAATTGTATCTCTGTTCTGCAACCCGGTTGTAAACAATATCATGTCTGTGATGAAACAATCATTGTTTGGTTGCTCGTAACTTGAAAATGTATGGACCAACTAATTAAAATTGTGATTTGTAGGTAGAGAAGGGAACATTTGGATTTTATGATCTTGTGGAAATATCATAGAATGGTCGTTGGATGAAAGCACGCCATTTACAAAATAAACATACCTAGTTAATGTTTGTTTTGTAAATTACGTTAATTAATTATTGTGTTTAGTGGCTTCATTTGACATACATAGGTTTACTTTGATTTTTTCATCAGATTCCTGAAGTCTTATTTTTATAGTCAAATGAAAGAAGTACATTAAGTAGACTGTGTAGACTGCGGGATTTGAAAAAAGAATAACTGTGACCCTTAAGTCAGGAAAAGTCAGATTCCATCTCGCTCCACTCACAGCAAATCGCATTACTTAATGAGTTAGCCACTTAAAAAAGAAATAAATTAGGCATTCCAGAATTATTTCTTATTGTGTGAACATTTAAAAGGTTTTTTTAAGGTCGGAGATTATCAAAATATTTTCCCCCTCTATGGGCGGAGCAGGAGGGCGTGTCAGACTTCTACTGATAAAAACCTCATATTCACTCCTGTTCCTTCTTTGCCTTAATTCCAGGATCTCAGGGTCGACGATATGCGTTTGGTCTGTTGACTGTTGCCGGACGTCCGGACGGCGAGCTAACATTAGATAGGTTAGACCAAGATTTCATATACCTACTCCTCTTATCGTGTTTTATCGAAGCTAGCTTTGACCTTTCTAGCGCTGATGGAAATACCTTTTATAGAAAAAATCAGTTCCTTTATCTATTACTGTTTCCTTATTTGTAAAAAAAAAGAAAATATTAACATGTATCTTTATTAGCTAATACACAATTAACTATAGATTTATGGCATATTAATCAAGACTGATTTACTACAAATTGATTCGCCTTTCAACAAAATTATGCATAACATAATGATCAAAACCACAAAATCCTATAAATTTACGTTTCAATTAAACCGAACCAGGTATTTAATACCTACCAGCAGTATCAGATACCAAACAGGAAATAACAGGTCTGAGGGAAAGTGATATTGTAACAAAAACGGACCGGAATAGTTCCTGCAAAATATCATAGATACCTTACCTAATATGGTTATTTAATGTGTCAATAATGTTATATCATCGTTACTTGGAACTGGTACTGGAATGTAGAACTGGCCCTTGCTAACAAGCTGTTCCTGTGGTCTAGAAAGATCGGGGATCTTCAGATTTGATCTAGTATTTTGCAGATTAGGTTTAGAGGAACAGGTTGTGAAGTCTCACATATCTCCGTTGAAAAGGTAAGAAAAAAAGAAAAATATTAATTTGGCACACATAAACACATACAATGTAGACATAACAAAAGGAAGGATCTGTAGAGAAGACGGGTGTTATGT
The DNA here is from genome assembly GCA_030763345.1 of Mythimna separata. NCBI lineage: Eukaryota > Metazoa > Arthropoda > Insecta > Lepidoptera > Noctuidae > Mythimna > Mythimna separata. Next base: position 2,258,260 of record CM061175.1, read on the forward strand.
TTGGTCCGGGCAACTTATCTGCTTGACCTAATTGTTGATTTCAGGCTGTTGCACGTGTACCAATCATGAGAATATCTCTTATACAGCGATGCAGGATTATGAATTATAATTGAGCTTTTTAGAAATGCTAAACATTAACTTAGGAAGTGACACTGCACTTCTGACCCCGATCGTACCGACCGCATTTGGCTTGATAAACAAACATAATTATCTATACTAATATTATAAAGAGGAAAGATTTGTACCTATTTTTGTATGTTTGTAATGAATAGGCTCAAAAAGTACTGTGCCTATTTAAAAAATTCTTTCATCTATAGAATGCTACATTCTTCCAATTTGACATAGGCTACATTTCATTTTGAAAAAAAATAGGGATCCTTGGTAAAATTTGAACAATGTAACCGAAGGTGTAGAAAAATGAGTCTTAAAATTTATAATTTCCAAAAATAAATAATTGTCTACCCCGTGCGAAGCCGGGACGGGCTGCTAGTGTTAATATATAATACTAGCTTCTGCCAGCGGCTTCGCCCACGTGTAGAGTTAGTTTAGTCTTAGCGTGATGATATAGCCTTCCTCGATAAATGGGCTATCTAACACTGAAAGATTTTTTCAAATCGGACCAGTAGTTCCTGAGATTAGCGCGTTCAAACTCTTCAGCTTCATATTATTAATATATTTAGAAATATAGATAAACAAATTGAAAAGAACATCTCTGCAAAAACATGTAAGTAACACCACTTACTTAATCCAACAAGAAAAATCGCTAAAAATCTCACGCAGCGCACAAACAATGTGCTCTAGTGTGTATCGCGCGATCGGCATGCGCGCTTCGTCCCAATATGGGTGACTTCCGACAGTCGGGTAGAGAAGAGAGGTTATGTAATACGACTGCGGTTTTGTAACTAATCCGACGGATTGAAGATGTCCTTGTTTTACCGTTTAACGAAAAAGGAAATGTTTTTGTCGTATGGTCTTCTTTTTTTCGTGTCCATGCTCTCATTAAATTTTTCCTGTCCAGTGTTTGGCTCTGGCATTGGCCTCGAATGGTGAAAATGAAAAACCATTTATTGGTGTTTTATTGCGTGAAAATCAATAGATACAAAAATAATTTAGGAAGATGCGTTATATGTGATTCCAAAGAAATTTTTTATTTGCGGCATATTTTACATACGTCTATGGAAATAAAAATGTTTGCGTACACGATTAGTTTAAAGAAAGGTGCATCGAATCAATCATCTCGAACAATGGCTAATTCCAAAAACAGTTGAAGATACAATTACCGTATTAAAAAAAAATCTGCTATAGAACCTTGAAAATCATTATTTTTATTTTACATGGGTATTTACGAAACGTCAGAAGCTAAACATGGTTTCAATTGATTGGTCCTATGGAGAAGAACCGTCAGAAACTCTTTTTAAAAAATGGTTGATTTTACTATATTTCCATAAACTATAATATAAATAGATATGTAAGGACAGTGTTAACAATATTGTACCCAAAAGCACAATAAAATAATCATAATATAAATATTAAATTTATCCTCCCAATCAAACCACAAACTAATCAATAACTTCTCGAACAACAAAAGAGATGCAAGCGTCGGCGCGGGCGCAGCGCGGGAGAAAGCGACGCGGATGTTAACCTGCTCCCGATTGATAAACTCGAGCGCAACCAAATGGCGGAAATAAAATCCAGTATTGGTTGTATCGGTGACTAGGTTTTTCCCGTGGCTATGCTTTCTGATTTTTAAACTTGACTCACTAATACAACAAGAAAAAGCAATAGCTAGAACTTAGGAGTCTTTAAGTCAAGGGAAGAGGTTACTTCTAGGCAAGCGTGCTTTATCTTCAACCACATCGTCGCTTACCATCAGGTAAAATAGTAATGAAACGCGAGCCTATGCATAAAAAAAAACTAACCTAAGTAAATATTAATCCTACTAATATTATAAACGCAAAAGTTTGTATACGTAAGGATGTGTGTTACTCTATCACGCAAAACCTACTGGATAGATTTCGATGAAACTTGATATTACACGGTAGACCTTGTCCTGGAATAGTAGGTACTTAGGATTTTTTATCCTGTACTATAACACAAATTTAGGGAAGAACCTGATTAATTACTTTTTATGTATAACGAAATTCTTACGTACTAAATTATTTTAAGGAGGCTTATTAGGCAAAAATTAAAAAAACTAATCTTAAACCCAAAAAAAAAATTACGATCCTATCATTTTAAAATCATAGACATACTAACAAAAAAAACAGACAGATCCAATCATCATGTTAGTACTTATCAAAATAATTACATTCCGGTCAGTATCAAAATATTTTTTACGTAATTTGAAACTGATGACTGTAATTAAAACATAATTCACCGGTTTATAGACCACGTGCCAAATTGGGTAATAAGAATCAATAGCTGTATAATATTTTGGTACAAACATAGTCATTTAGTTTCTACTCTCGAACTTGGCGCTAAAACATCTGAAGTTTACGTAATTCTTATGTTAACTACGATAAAAATATGTATCACACTTTCTACTTCTTACTATTAAAATATAACCACTATAGTTAAGATTTTTTTTATTCTTTAAAAAAGTCTTACTGTTATCTTAACTATAGTGGTTATATTTTTTCATGGTTAGCATGTATAATAATACATGTATTATATTTCGGGTGATCCTTAGGTTAAGCTGAAATTGAATTAACAGATCAACCGTTACCGATACCTAATACTTATACATAATATTAAACAGTCATCGAAGTACCGTGTTACCCCATTTAATGGGTTGTGGAGGTCTGGTAGGCAGCCGCTCCTCGTAAATTACCTACTGGTATTCAGCTAAATCCGGCTTGACTGGAAGCCGACCCAAATATAGTTGGGAATAGACTAGGCAGATGATGATAATGAATATTAAACAGTCGTCATCATCAATTTTGCCAAAAATAGTTCACATAGGCCTCCCTCAAGTGTCTCCACAACCCACGCTGTGCATCTCGTATCAATTGGACTTTTGCGACGCCCTTCAGGTTATTGGTACACCTTGTGAGAAGCTTTCCAACGCTGCGTCTTCCGCTACGCGGTTGCCATTCCAGAACCTTCCGGACCCATTGTTATTTAAATTTTTATAGAGAAAACTTTCTGAAGTTCTGGACTTAAAAGTAAAAGGTTTTATTTTATTTTATAAGTAGAAGGTAACTGACAAACGCCAGCATAAATCTATGGAAAACCATCACCACATTAATCATTTTACCAATCCAAAAGGCAAAAAATGACAAATCATCTTTGTTTAAATATAAATCAGCGTTGATCTTTAGAAAATCGTCGTCATAATAAATACGGAACCGTGACTTTTCAAACGAATCTGGTGCGGCTTGAACTTGACCCCGATGAGCACTCGCGCAGTTGGACGGACAAAAAATAAAGTTTTTTGATGATACGTAGATACTGGTGATGCTAGAAGTGACTTGACACAACTTTTTTTGGAAAGGAGCTTAAAAAATAATACGTAAGTAATACTTATCAAGCCTATGTTGTAAGTATAAGTTGAATTAACCCTTGAAACATATTTGTAAAAAAATCGAAAAAAAAAACCTTTTAAGAAAACTGAGTATTACATGATACGTCTTCTGTAAGATTCTGAAAAACAGCTTCTAGTTATTTTATTTTTCTTGGATCTCTTTATGTTTTTCGTCAATAAAAAACAATCAGTAGTTTAAACTTTATGGAGATAAAAATGTTGAGATGGATGTGTGGTATAACTATAGTGAATAAGGTGAGCAATGGCCGCCAGTGACTGAAAAATCTCTGAAAAACTCAGTATAATTATGAAAAGAGAAGGAGAGAAAGTCAAGTTTCTAAAAGAGTTATAGGTGTACATGTCGATAGATGTAAAAGGATATTGAAAGAAAAGTAGATTGACACTGTTTTAGGCTATCACGGTTTATTTTGGAACTCAAAACAATAAACAACCACGGAAGATATCCCTTAAATGACATTTTAAATTGAAAAGTAGATGAATTCGCTCTTTCGTAATAAAAGTTTCCTTACTCAACATTTTATTTTCATGTCTCTTCCATTTACCAAATATATGTGGTACGAGTAAAAGACGCATGAGATGAGATGCGCGTGCCTTACGTAATGTAGCTGCTCTCCGTAATCGTTAGTATTAATTTCCGTGAATTTTCTACAGCATCTACGACTTGTTAATGTGCATTTTTTTTGTAATGGTCAACTCATTGTTTTTAATTCGTTTATTTTTAATTCTTTCTAAAAATAGCCAAGAAAACAACAGATATTTGAGTGCTGAAACAACGATTCTAATGCAAATAATTAATATAAAGTTTTCATAAGTGAGTTTAGTTTTGTTATTGAGGCTTTTAAATGGGATAGTAGACGTAACCAGAATGAGGAATGTGCAAGAAAATATTATGTATTGTTACAAGTGAAAAAAGTTTGTCATGATTTGAATTCGCCCAAGTCGTAAGCAAGGGGTCTTATGGAACCGACTGCTGCCTATGATCTGGATGAGTACCGCGAGGACTGGTTTGAGATAGGGTGCAGGAGAAGGAAGTCTGGACGGACTTAAGGAAAACCTTTGCCCAGTAGTGAAAAGTAAGGCCTAGGTAAAAAAAAATCCTGATTGGAAAAGGTTCTGATAGGAGATTTTTTTGTAAACGAGTCCATGTGTTCACGACATGACGACGACCACGACGCGGTTATAGGATTAGATTTGATGAAGAGGTAACAAGATATACATTTTCCATCAATGAAGCATTCATGAAAGCGATATAAATGTATGTACTTTAAGCGGTGATGATGGAAATGCCCTCGATAAAGCTATGTATATATCCGCTAAAAACAAGCGGAAAATGAATTTACAAATATTCTTGTCACGAGCTCACGTCTAAAGCTTCTCTAGATCCATCCTAACTGGGCGTGCGTGTAACAATTTTGCGTCTATTCATACAATTTCCCAACACGCGCTGTGCCACATTTCGTATCGTCGTAACTACAGTTTAGATTTAATTATTATGTAATGTGTAACGCAGTCGCGTTTGTTATTTAACTATTGAAACGTTTTCGTGTTGGATAAACGTAAGGATTAAATAATAGTGTAAAGCATCTTTGTTGAGGACGTTAACGAAGCTGACGTAAATACAAACTGGCCTCATCTAGTTTAAATTCCCAATTTGGATAAGGACTTAGAACTAGAGAAATAGATAGCAGTTCTTCTTCTTCTCGTGTCGATTCAACTAAAATTTTGTCCGACCAATATCTAGCCACCTAGACAGCTCTATCGTTGGCCTCGCATAGGTCGTTGAAGGTGCAGGTAGTTGGGCATGCTGGACAGGAAAGGAGATGTCGCATATCCTGTGAAGGGGCTCCACACTGTCACGGTACTTGTGATGGGTCGAGGAAACCCCATTTGGCCAGATTATCTTTGCAGCGGCCAACCTGAGCCCGTAGTTGCTGCCTGGGGAAAACCTTCATAAGAAAGTGCTTCTCCTGTAGCTTCACTCCTGTGACCTATCACACAGAATCAGTTCATTTGCCTGGGGTGAAAAGTAGCCTATCATCTTCAGATAGCGTAGCTTTCTGTCTTGTCTTTTCTATCCTCCCATGTTACTTAAGGTTGACGGAACATATGGCAACTTCTTCTTCTACTTCATCCTCTTTTACTGGGTCCCTTTTCCTTTAAATAATTTCTCACACAGTCAATCCCTCCCTCTCTACCTTTCCATCCATCCACATTTACTTTTCTTAAGCCAACATACATTTAAACAGAATAATTTACCTTAGGATAAATTTGATTCGTCAGTTCCCAAATAAATTGTGAAAAGTACAAAAAGCATTAGAGATCTATCTAATAAAATTGATGAACATAATCCTCATTTCGCTGACAGGCATCGGCAACTAGCACAGCAGTCTTCACTAATCTAATTACTTGTCGTCATAGAAATGTAATTCAGTTCCCTTCCACCGTCACAAGAGCTCGGAGTTTTCAGGGTTCAGTTATGAAAGCTTTACCCAAATCTACTGTGGTGTCTTTAGTATTTAGTTTGTCGTATTGTGTTCAATATGGTGAGTAGAATATCTTTCTTCTGTATTCTCTTCTATTATTTCCTTTCATCGCGTATTGCAAAATGCTATTTCTTCAACTGTAGTACCTGTGTATTTTTGATTACATAATTTTATACTTGATATACTAAATCTGTAAAATTTGCATCTCTTTCGTTTATTCCCGCTACCTATTCATTTCGTATCTTACAATCATCTCTCTCGTAATATATTTTTTTATCCTTCACTTTAAACACCTTTAAACGAGTATCGTTTAAATCCAATGCAATTAAATCGTTTTATCTCAGCTAGAGTTAATTTAAATCATTGGTTGAAGTAGTACTTACGGCATTTTTTTTTTAGTTCTTAGTGCTCTTTGCATGTCTTCATTTAGCGTGCAAAATATAACTATAGCTACGAGTGGTAATTATGGTATCCTGCGATCACGTAAACAAGTAATCTGGTTCGACATTTAATAAAAAATCTACTGATCCCAATGATATATTGAACAATAAACGCCAATATCATCTTAAATAATCGCTGGAATCCTTGAAATAATGCCATGTCCCAAATCCATTGCGTCCTAAGCAGGTCACAGTGGTCACCCGAGACGCGAAACCGTACAATGTACAACAAAATTGGATTACTGACCGCAGCCGGGTGAACTTGACTCAAATTCTACTAAAAGTAGAACGTATTTTTCGTATCATCTACCAGATGCAGCCCCTTATATCTTTTGACCTCTTAAGGAATCTAGTGCTATGCATATGGTTCAATTAGCCTGTACCATCGGCTTTACTCAAGTGAAGATAGGTTTCTCCATACAATCTTTGGATCCCGTTTCATCCCCAGAGGGGGTGATTTTTGAAAATCCTCTCTTTGTGCTCGCTAACGTCATAAAAGAAAACTTTGTACAAAATTTTATGTTCTTAGGTCTTATAATATTGGCTGCGTGTTGATATGTCAGTCAGTTTCTCCTTTTATATTACATTTACCTAGCCTTTTTTCCAACTATACTAGGGTCGGCTTCCAGTCAAGCCGGAGGAGCGGCAGCCTACCAGACCTCCACAACCCATTAACTGGAGTAACACTGTACTTCATGGCAAGACTGGAGTCAGATTTACTGGCTGACTATCCGTAACGACTGCCAAAGATCTACAAATGACAGTCAGTCGTTCTGTTGGTTCTAAACCGTTTCTTCTGTCATTCTAGCATCATCAATTCTATGCTACGATTGCAACAGCGCCTACGACCCTCGCTGCGGAGTGGAGTTCGACTCCTTCAGCCTGGGGATCGTGAACTGCTCCTTGAGGGACCCGCCTGAACATCTGGAGCCTATCGAGCCTACTTTCTGTCGATCTATCAAGATGGAGAGTGAGTATATTGATGAGTATATGTGCAATATTTCTTACATAACAGGATGAGGTGACGTTTCTTGGCGAGACCTATGTCCCGCAGAGGATTTTTCCCCGAATTTTAAAACATAGACTATAGTGGTTCTAGAAGGTAAGACAAGTTCTTTAATTTGTTAGTGGAATCGATTAGAGTTACCATGCCGAGAGGAAAGAGATCGCGGAACAATAAATCCTACAAGTTAGATGTTTATTTTGGAAAATTGTACAACTATCAAAATGATGGTTGACAGAATAGAATGGAAAAATAAAACGTATTGCGCCGACCCCAAGTAATATGGGACATGGGCAGGAAAAAGAAGAAATATGACTATCAAGTGTGCAAATGTTACTGTTAATACTTGTTTGCTAGTTTAATCATGTAGTACAGTTTTAGCAAAGATGGAAATTATTAGTATTATTATAGCGGTACCACCCGCTATTTGATCTTGACCTAAATTTTCCCTTTATTCTGAAACTTTTAACACTTACCAATTTTGATATTCAGAGTAATTTAAAGAAACAATATTTTACTAAGACCATTTTAAATCTAAGTTCTCTTTCCACAGTCTACGGGAAGGTCCGTGTGGTCCGTCAGTGCGGCTACCTAACTGACACCGAGATCAAAGGCCAGTCCTGCCGGCGGGTCTCAGGAAACGGTGACGTCTTCGTCACATACTGCACTTGTGACACGGATCTGTGCAACTCCGGCGTTGCCAAGATCCGTCCAGAGATGGCGTTTGTGAGTGTGATGTTGTTTTTAGTTGTATGGTATTAGTTTTGGTAGAAGAATTAAATGGTGGTAGATTGTTGTTGTTTTAATTTTTGTGTTATTTTTTATTTGTTTTTCTGGTTTGTTTATTAAAAATACTTTTCTCCTGCAGTCTACAATTGAACAAAACTTTTCAAAACACCTGAATTGGACTGTTAACTTTTCTACCTATTGTTGCGGTGCGTGCAGTCAAAAATTGGATTTTTTTGTGTGTATGAGTAACCAAACAATACTTTCACGAGATTTTATAAATGTCTAAAGTCACCTCTGACTTTAAGCATTTGTAAAATGTCCTTACTCTTATGTCTATCGTTCAATCAGGAGCGATCATCTAGATTCTTTGCAATTTGCCCAATGATAGTAACACAAATACATACTCTATAATTATGTCCTATGTCAAAACATGTTAAATCAATAACCTTATTCATAGCAGTGATAATGATATTTATAATACCCAACTTTAGTACAAAATAGAGATGAATAATTAAGCTTCAAATATATATTAAACAGTTTTTAGTACCTCCTGTACGGTTTTATTAGGGATATTCGACCCTGATTGCAATATGCTATCATATACCGCGACGTTATATTGAAGCAAGTTACAGAGTACTAAGTAGCAGTATTTAGCCGGTCACAAAGACCAAAAATGTTTAGGTAAAGGATATTATAATATTCATCTTAAGAGAAATCAAACACTGTCATGTACATTGTAGAAGACATAAGTTTTCATGATACTTAACATTAATGATCTTGTACATATTGATTGACATGCGCAAAGAAGTTGAAAACTGCTTTTAGCGATTTCTAAATCGCTAAAAACATTATAGTCGATAAACATTTTACAGTACCATAAATCTCATAAGTTATCAATTTATTGAGCAATTTCGAATTTTGAAAGAAATCCCAGTCTCCTGTAGCAATATCTAAGGCCACATAGGAACTAAAATTCGCTCGCGAATAAATAATTATATCTATACTAATATTATAAAGCTAAGTTTTCCTCATCGCTGCCACTGTGGCGAAGTTGTCAACAGCCTCGGACACCACGGTCTATCATGCAGCCGAAGTGCGGGTCGCATAGCACGGCACGCGAATATCAACGACATAATCAGACGCGCTCTTGTCACCGTCGGCGTTCCAGCTGTATTAGAACCTCATGGCCTGGCACGCGACGATGGCAAGAGACCGGACGGTATGTCGTTATTCCCTTGGAAGATGGGTAGGCCTTTAGTATGGGATGCTACTTGTGTCAATACTCTTGCGCCATCCCATCTTCCAAGCTCGTCGTGTTGTGCTGGTTCCGCCGCTGCGGCTGCGGAGAACCTCAAGCGGCGGAAATATAATAACCTTGTGGGAAGTTATATTTTCGAACCGTTTGGGGTTGAAACTCTTGGTTCGTGGGGTCCGAGTGCTCACAAATTGTATAAAGATCTTTCGAAGCGCCTAGTTGACACTTCGCGTGACCCAAAGGCTGGCTTTTACTTTGGACAGAAAATAAGCATTGCCATTCAGCGTGGCAATGCTGCCAGTCTTTTGGGCACTCTACCAGTCGACAGCGATGTGGAGGAGTTTTTTGACGCCATATTTTAGTTTGTTTTAAGTTAGTTTTAATTAGTTTAGAGTTAGTTTTTATTATACTGTAAATACCTTGTACCTATTGTCGTAACAAAATAAATAAATCTGATATTATAAAGAGGAAAGATTTGTACCTATTTTTGTATGTTTGTAATGAATAGGCTCAAAAAGTACTGGGCCGATTTAAAAAATTCTTTCACCAATAGAATGCTACATTCTTCCAATTTGACATAGGCTACATTTCATTTTGAAAAAAAATAGGGATCCTTGGTAAAATTTGAACAATGTAACCGAAGGTGTAGAAAAATTTCCAAAAATAAATAATTGTCTACCCTGTGCGAAGCCGGGACGGGCTGCTAGTTAATTATACAATGGCCTGAAATCATCTATCGTCAATTGCCCGAATCTTACTACACTCCCTTCTGGTTGAACAATCCTTCCTTTTCAACAGAGGTATGCAGGATTTTACAATGCATTCCACTCTAAATATTTATAGATTCACTAACCTGGGTTAGCACCATCTCTGAACACCTTAGGCAGATTCCTGTACGCCAGGAAGTACTCGATGTGTGCCATTTCGTGATGCGCCGTCACCAAGTCTTTCATGTCCACGTGAGTGCACATTTTGATCCTGGAAAATATGGAATGCCTCTTTTATATCTTGCTTCTTTTGTTGAATAAAAGGAAAAAAGCAAAAACAAGGATGTAAATGTTCTAAATGAATATTATAACTTTGAATAAATGAATCCGCCTTCCATCTTTAGTTACTGCCCGTTAGTGGTCAATTAATATTTTTTAATTAAAACAAGGAATATAAAGTGCTGAATTTTATCTCAAAATATTGCGTCCGTACTATTCGCGGTCGTATTATACTATATTTTGAGTTTCAGCGATCCCAAGACAAACACCTAGCCTAGCTAACTTATTATGGGATAGTTAATATTTGCATCGTTAAACCGAAAGTTTGAAATAATGTTTACAAAATTTTATACAGTTTAAAATATGTAAATATTTGTATTCTCAATAATAAAAAAAAGTTTAAAATATAAAGGCACAAATAAAAAAAAATTGGAAAAAATCGACAAAAAATTATACTATTGGGTGGTCCAGAATCGTGTACTGGATCCATGGTATTCGTTTGTGCGTCGATGTCTGACACACGGTATACATTAATGTTTTAGTACCTACCTATAGTCATGTCTATTACAAAAGTCCCAGGCGGAAGGCTGGCAGTGGATGTGCCGGTCCGAGGGCTGCTGCAGCGCGCTCAGCGCCCAGAAGTCGTGCGGCATCGCCGACATGTTCATGGACACGAAGAACTCCTCCGCCAGTTGGAAGATTGTGAGAGGAGTGTAGCCCTGGAACATTCGAGATTGGAAAGGCTGAAGCGGATTTCGTTTCGCATCATCATGATATATTTTACCAACAGGAATGTATGTGTGAGCAAGAAAAAAGCGACACTTACGACCCAGGGTGTAAATAGATATTGCGTCTGTTAAATTGGTATGCACTGCTACAAAGGAGACAATTTTTTTTGGGCCCCCTGTTAAACGGTAACGTTTATTAATGATATTGCACATGAAAAAAGTGTTCATCTTGTTATAATTAACTGACCAAAAATTATATCGATACGTAACCGGAATAATGAAATAATAGTAAAATAGTATTACGGCAAAAAATGCTTGTTAGGAGCGTTTTTAGGTTTATTTTCAAAATCACCGTGGAACAAAACGTAATTAATAGCCCGTTGCAGATACTCTGTGGTCCAGTTTCCACACCCAGCAGCAACCTTCAACCTTCCAGAACTGGATGATTTTCCTCAATTGTCATTCCAGGACCTAACTCTACGAGTATTTTCTCTAGGAATTTATCAAATCAAACAATCTCGTTCATACTATGGAGAGCATGTCAGGGCCTCCGGACAATGTAAAATCGAGGTACCTGTCCATGATTAAGGTCCAAATAATTATCTCCTACAAGATAGGATATAATCAAGGCACACAAGTAGGAAAACTTATTATATTTATATATTAGTTAACACCACTCCATCAATTACTAACAATAGAGCTGCTCTTGCTGGATACTGTTGTAATTGTTAAGTGGGCAGACGCGCTGTTGGTTGCTGTGCACATGTGATGTGTATAGTGTGGTATTTATCTTGGGCACGGCGTCAAGGTGAGGACGAGCCACCTGCATCTTTTTAGGGTTCCGTACCTCAAAAAGAAAAAACGGAACCCTTATAGGATCACTTTGTTGTCCGTCTGTCTGTCTGTCTTTCTGTCAAGACCCTTTATCTCGAGAACGCGTAAAGGTATCAAGTTGAAATTAAAACTATATACTCAAGTCCGCATTCCCTTGAAACTGTGTAAATATCAAACTTGTAAGTTGACGGGAAAAGAAGATACGCCCGTTTATGTTGCAAAAAAACGTACATTTCGACACTGTCAAAGGAATCAAAATTCATAAGGTACTTCCCGTTGACCTAGAATCTTGAAATTAGGGTACGAAGCATGGTAATTTTAGCACAAATATAGAATAAAGTCTGAAAACGGAAAATGTGTATTTACGTCACAAGATTTTTTTTTTAAATATCTTCAAGACTCGATTCGAGAATTGAATTGTTTTCATAGGTAAGTTAGTACGGAACCCTCAGTGCGCGAGTCCGACTCGTACTTGCCCGGTTTTTTAGATGAAATACTGCTTTTAAGAGACAAACAGTAATAATATTTCTTGTGATGTACCTATAATGTGTTTTTTTTCCCCCAACCAGCTTATAACACATCACCTTATTATTTTAGATTTACAGTATTGGCCGACAAAAACCGCGCTATTTCGAAATGAATTTCATCATCTAATCCATTTTCATGAATAAGTCTATCAAGTCGTGTAAATCACATCAAAATCTGTCACGTAGTACAGACGTGACTTTGTTTTATACTATATATTATTGAAAAGTGCAGTATTTTGACTTAAAATACCAAGGAGACCTATCCACTCATAAGACAATAGCTCTTGTGAGATTTTAAGTTATTATGAGAGTCATGTTTTGACTGTCGTATTTCACTGTATTCCGGTTTCATAAAGTTTTGCTAATATTACCACTGTAATCTATAGATTATAAGCAATAAACTAACGTGCATTTCATTGCTAAACGCCACAATTTGTAGTGGGCCTATTCCCAAACAAAATAAATTGTCTCCTTTTAAATTTCGTTTCTGTGCGAGTCAAATTCAGACACAAAAGGTAAATATTAAAATAACGTTTTGCATAATCCCCTTTACTTTATTTTAATTATTTGTTATAGTGGCAATAGAACCTCTACCTCTAATGGTTATTTTACAACCCATGGTGGTTCCATCACGGGGTCCATCTGGACGCACAATAGGGGCTTAGTAATTAAGGTTTCATTGTTGCCTTTCGTGAACAAATCCCAAAGGAAAGGATATTGCTGAACACCCAAGTCCATTGCAAATAAAAATAAAAAATGCAACGTCCTATTTTTATTTTACCTGCTGCACCATCTCCGGCGTAACATCGACGAGGGTCTTGCCCGGATAGGGCAGCGTGACGGGCACGATGCCCGACCAGCTCTGTCCCCACATGTCTCCGAGGATGTGGGCAGGAATGGGGGCCGAGCGGGAGATACGCTCAGGACCGTACGCTTCGCGGAGACGGCGGCGGACGTAGGCGTGGAGAAGCTCGTAAAGGGGCTTGATCTGGAGGAAAATGGTTAAAAATCAACAAATGTACGTAAAATTATATCATGCTTTACTTCAAAGAGATATAGGTAAAGCGTGGGTAAAGCTGAGCAACCAACTAGTTTTAGAAGCGAATTTATATTTATCGGTCACTAACATTGTTGATTTAAAACTAATTTGTCAAATAATAAAACGATTTCTGAAAAGCATGTCAACCTCAGTTTCTATCAAATTTTAAAACTGATGTTAATTATCAAGATGACTGAAAAAATAAAGATAATCATTATAAACGAATTTGTACATCTTGTTTTTGATTGCCTTCCAGAAACCTTTAAAGTACTAGTTGCATACTGTAATAGTTATAGAAAACAAAAATTACCTGCTCCCAAACTTCATCAACTTCTTGTCTCATGTTGGTAGTCTCATAAGGGAACATCCAGTAGGCTGAGGCGTCTGTGAAATCTGGAAAACACAAAATAACCATGTTAGTATGATGGAGATGGATGCCCATTAAACGAGTGCGCCCAAATGGCCGCAAGCAGGTAAAAGTTGTGGAAAGTCGTGTGACGTACCCTGACAGGTTCCTCAGAGATACTTTCGTAATAACCAAGACGACTTTGACAAATTGAGTAAAACGTTCAAAAAGAGATTACGAAGACTAAATAAAAACGTAACCGATTCTTGAGATCAGAATTTATAAAATAGCATCATATCATTCGTAGCAAATAAAATCGTGTACCATTTCGCATGTGATGATGATTATTTTTAAAATTGAATGTATCAATAACTTCCTACTTCCTATCACGAAACTAATTACAATGCTAGCTTATCACGCATGGCTTTCAAAAACATATCGCGCCTTTTATTTTTCTCAGAGCATGTTGTACACTTGTTACAGTAAGCTTATGTTCCGTAGCTCAAACATTGTAGGCGTCCGGTGTATTCTGCTTCAACAGTACGGTGCTGATTTCTACAAGCATGTCTTAGTTGAAATAAGTATTACTCCCTCAATGATTATATTAGTATAGTTGGTCGTACAACATGCTCTTCTAAATGTGGTGGAAACAACTCCAACTTGTAAGTCAAACGATAATCAGTCTTATAATGTTCCTACTACTGGGACTCAAGTACTCCTCTCCATTAGAGAGAATGTAGTCACATGTCTTCGTCATCACAACCCATATCCCCCATGACCATGACTCCAGCTGTTGGGGTTAATGTGAAATTGGCAAGAAGTAGAAATATTGTTTTTCTGCAACATGTACACGCCATACTACTTTATTATACCTAAAGCCGATTGGACAATAGCCAACCCCCAAGTGCCTTGTGCTTCTCACATTAATCTGATTCCTGCAACGCTCACCAGAACAACGGTTCAGCTTGTGGGAGGCTTAACTCAGACTACCAAAATACAAAACACGTCTACTCACTATTCAACCTAGCCGCCTGATTCGTTAGATCCACCAACTGCTCATACAGGTCCCGGATCCTCCTGCCGGTATTCCTCCTCCACTCGGTCCAGATGTGCTGCAGCTCGTCCCAGTCTCTGGAGTGCGACATGATGAACTGGAGCTCAGGCTGAAGGTGCAAGCCGCACTTGAAGGGCTCGTTGTACGCGCATATCTCCGCGGTGTTGTAGACTGCTAGCATGTCGTTGATTATGCGGTTGTACTGGAAATTGACAAGGAATACTTGTTAATATAAACATGGTAGTAAAAATTAGGGGGTACCTATACAATACAATTTTTTCCACACAAGAAATAACTCCTTTATAAACATGTAAACTTATTTACACAAGATTGCGAAACCTGGAACAGCTGTTTGTTGATAATATAAAGACATATTTGTTCAGCGCGGGAATCTGCAACTTCAATTTGCTAGTTATGTTGGATGGCAAATGAGATTTGGTGAGGGGATTTTGTTTTTACCACTTAGGCTATCTCAAGCAAAATGTATTTCTAAACCATACTTATTTCCTTCCATAACATAAAATTAATAGCATAATCAATCTTATAATTCGAACTGCTTATTGATTTGTGATATTATTTTTATCAATACTTTCTACATCAACTAGATTTCCTAAATTCAGTAAGGCTGGTCACAATGTCTGATTTGGATTTCCACTTCAACCGCCTTACCAGAAACATAGTTTGTAAAGGAAGTAAGTGATGATGTGCACTTACTCTGTCAAGCTGATCCGGCGGCAAGGCAGCTGGTCCGATAATGGAGAGTAACCGCAGCTGCCTGAACGTGGCGAAGTCCCGGAGACCTCCCCTGGGTATCTGCTGGGCGGCCTCCCACAGACCTCGCTGGAAGAGGGTGTAGCGTTGCTGGGCATCCAACTGTAACAGGTTAGATAAGGTGATGTTATTTATGTGGTTTAATTACTCAGATACCCGCGAAACGAGACACAATAGTAAAACAATAACAGCGCGGTCTCATAGGACCGGTTGGGGATTCAAACGTTAAACAAAATTTTTGAGTAATAATCTTGTAATTAAAAACCGTGGATGAATCTTTGTTCACACTTTTTTTCGTCTGAATATACCGACGTAAGATTTTATTTATATGGCGAGCAGGTATTTCTGAGTAGATGGTTAGCCATTATTGTTTTACTCAATAGTTTTTACTTACACATGATGTTATAAACTGGCAAATAATGAGTTCTTAGATTGTTGACTCGCTATACGCTTTGGAGCATACTGCAAGTCTTTAAATAAGCAATTAAATAAATATGAGGAGGAAATTGTAATCTCGATCAATTGGTATAAAAGGAGAGGTAGTTACTTTAAATAAAAAGAGATAATTCAGGACATAACCTGCCAAAAATCAAGATGCGTTCTGCCATTAACGCGTCAAGAAGTAATAAAAAATACTCACTCACAAACTTTCACCTTTACCTATAATATTACTATGACATCACGACCCAACTCATACAAAAAAAAACTAGGGCAAAGATCTGCAACATACGACCCTCAAGTTCAAGACCTTACGTCAAATTTCGCAAATTTACGTGCTAATAACTCTAGTTTATACCGCGGCCTTTTCTGCAGTACAACAAGTGTCATAAGTCCCTTAACAAAGCGATTCATTAACTAACCTTGATTTACTTAGAGATCTAATCTTCGTTCTAGACTCAAGTTCAAGTTATATCTTACTTGTAATAGTAATTATTTGGTTGTTTAATTTTTTTGTGGTTAAGTTTAATGGATTAAGTTAATCAGTGTTTATTTTTGTTTGGACGTGGATATTAATTAAGATGACGAGCGATAGAAAATGGGAAAATACGGTCTTTTTTAGGTGGGTCTATTTAAGATTGGTTTTCCTGATACCTAGGGTTCTTTATGACAAGAGTAAATAGATTACTTCTAGGCAACCGTGCACCACGATCGACTACATTATTGCTTACCATCGTGTGAGATAGATAGGCTTGCGCTTGTAGCTTGCCAATAATCAGAAAAGGTAAGAAGTCATCAAATAATTTTTCCCGCTCTAGGTGGTGCTTACTAACTGAAGCTGACCTGCGCCCCTTTTGTTGTTCTTTGAATTCCGGGGCCACGGTAACTATTTCGAACTATCAGCAGGCATCAGTCTAGATGACATTATGCTGTGTAAAGCCCAAATACATTTATTGAAATAAAAATGAGGGAAAAAACCGGCCAAGAGCGTGTCGGGCCACGCTCAGTGTAGGGTTCCGTAGTTTCCTAGTTTCCCGTCCGTCAAAATAAGTATCCCCAACTTTTCAAAAACTGTTTGTCCCATCAAGTCCAAAATAATTTTCCTAGAAAGTCTTTATAAAGCTCTACTTTCCAGATTTTTTTCATATTTTCTAAACTTATGGTTCAAAAGTTAGAGGGGGGGGGGACGCATTGTTTTTTCCTTTTGGAGCGATTATTTCCAAAATTATTGATATTATCAAAAAATTATTGTAGTAAACCCTTATTCATTTTTGAATACCTATCCAAAAATATACCACACGTTAGGGTTGAAATTTAAAAAAAAGACGCTTTTTACTTTACATGTAAGATTGTAAGGGGGCTACCCTAATAAAACATTTTTTTTTCAATTTTTATTTTTGCACTTTGTCGGCGTGATTGACATACATATTGGTACCAAATTTCAGCTTTCTAGAGCTAACGGTCACAGAGATTAAGAGGGCAATTTTTGATGAATTTCAGCGTTTTATCCGATTTTTAGATATAGCCATAAAAAAAAAACAAAAATATGGATAAGAAAGTTTGATAACTTATCTTGGGAGTGCTTTAAATAAATATTTGAATTTGTTTACCTACATCAGTAAAATCCTTGTCTCCGCAAAGGATGTTTTATAAAATGTTGCTTTTGGGTATCTTTTGACGCCTTTGTACACCGAAGATATTAAAGTTTAATCATTTATAAAAATGTCTATGATACAACTGTATCTTCTACGTTGGAGTGCTGAAACCACTTTATTACTATTCATACAGTAATACACCAAAAATAATTCTGTAAAACCAAGATCTACTGACAGTTTTCCGTACGAAACTACAATTTTTATCTACGAAATTATAATCCAAACTCAAATAAAAAAAATAACCAACTAAGGTGGTATTTCTATATATCTTGAAAAAAATAAATTGGGCTATTTAAAAGTTAAATAATATTTTTAAATAATTTTTGTATGCAATGCAAAAATCGAGCGCGACTGCTGCCGCCTGTCGTTTAATTTACCTATCGTCTGTTTTTTATACCCTAAGACTATTATTGACACAGGAAATGTCAAAATTACTATAAGATGATGCCAGTTCTTTTGTGTTGTAATGGCATTTCTGTCAAAACGCTCAAATTTAAGAAAAATTGTAACAGCGCCCTTAAGCGAGGACGGACGGACAGACATGGCGAAACTATAAGGGTTCCGTTTTTGCCAATTGGCTACGGAATCCTAAAAATGGTCATGTTTTTTTTTAAGTTGGAAGATCATATAATGACGGTCTGGGTGGAATGGGATTGATGAGAATGATGAGGAGCATACTGGGTATTAGTAATACTGTAGTTTAATATCAAGTTTCATAAAAAAAATACATACAGCCAAACATAAAACCGCCTACCTTTTGAAGTTGGTAAAAAATACTTCCAACTGAAATTAAATGCAGTACAATTTTTATGACGAATTTTCTAAAGTCTCCATCAAGTTTTTGATGAATAATTTGCGAAGATATGTTTAATTTCATTAACATAATTTGTAATTTTAAGATAGGTAATTATTTAAAGGTATTCTCACGTTGCTTAGTGAATATAAAAGGTAGGTTATTGTCCTTTCACAAACGCAGAATATAAAAATTGTTTCATGCTTTAGAAGAAAAAATTGTTATGTTTATCCGTAATTGACGTACTTACATTTTGTTAAAGTATCAAGACCATCAGTGCACCGAGTGCGAGTTGTTCTTTCGTTAACACGATCGAAACGGATCTAATAAACTTCCTAAGTTAACAAAAGACGATTTTCATAAGATTTAATCTCAAAAACTAAACATGCCTAGTGAAATGGGGATACAAAATATTGTATTTAAGTAACTTAAACTATCAGTTTTTTATTTAAAAAAGTAAAGTCAATGAAAAATTGTTTTAGTAAAAAACTGCATAGGTTGAATTGAAGTTTGCAAAAGTCTGACACGTCCTGTCGTTACAGAGCAAAATAAGTAATTGTATGATTTCCCATATCAAATCAAAAGATCTATAAAAGGTGCTTTTTCTAAGACAACAACAGGCAAACCTATCAGAAAATGATCTGAATAAAAGTTATAATTAGACAACTCAAAGCTAACTACTATGGTCATAACAGACCAATCCCACAAGTTTCATTTACAAAACTGGCAACCTATACTTTACTTTATAAAACCACTCACTCATGGCAGTTCACCAAAAAAAAAAGTTGAACTTGACTCCAATTTGTCGGGAAAACTCGACAATTCAAACAAATAACTTCTTATTACCCCAGCTATAGTAATAACGAATTCAGTTTCCCACGCTACGAACTGGTTTTGAACTTGAGACTATGTTTATATGTTAATTATTCATTCATTATTATCGCACATTTTGCCTTGTCACGAACTTAATCGTATTAAAGTGCTTGTTGGTACAAATGTAAGACTGTATCTATTAAAATGCACGTGTAAGACAATATAGGTATGGCTCTTTTATGGATATGAAGTATCATATCTGAAATCTGTGGGTACCTAAAGCAAAACTGTATGGGCCCAATAAAGCCGATGCCCACAAGAGCCATAGAAATTTCCAAAAGAGATACCACCTCCTCATTCACTCCTCATTTCCTTTGAACGCAAAGAGAAAGCTGAGGAACATTGGTGGGTTTTAGACGGTAAAAACCTGTCACGTCCTTTTGTTCCACGCTAGAGCGGGAGAAGTTATTTAATGAATTCCCAACGCAAAAAGAAGCACACAATACCTAGCATTTTTATTGTTGACAGCGATATTTACCAGACCGGTCAGATCAGTCTGCTGCGTCAGGATAAATTAGAAACCAACCTTTCTTAGGAAATGAGTGGACAGATTAATTGAAACGAAGAAAATTATAATAAATTCTACTGAAGACCAAGACGAAGATGGAGAGATAAGCTGCACGATTACCGCAGGGACTGGACCGTAATGGCTGAGGATAGACGTGCGTGGAAAATGGAAAGAGAGGCCTTCGCCCAGTCGTGGGACACAATGGGCTAACCACAGGGCTAACTAACTAGCTAACTAACTACTGCAGAATGTTTGACTGCTGCAGGACAAAGAACAAAGGATTTTTTCTTGGGGAGAGTCATCAAGTAACTTCAACCACTCTTAGTGGAATAAGAGGGAGTGTCAGACTTTCACTGACTGAAACCCACTTGAGTCTAAGACCACAGTTTTCAGTAATTCCCGCAGCCATCGACCCTGCTAGGATCTTACACTTTTACTAACATCTATTTGAGGCGCGCGTAGAACACTACGCGCCGTCGATGACTTGTCCTTACCAAATGGTCGGATGGGGAGCTACCCGTTGCTCTTCTTAGTTTTTTGTTGCGGCGTCACTCACGTGCCCTTTTTTTGGAAGGCAATCATCAAATGACTCTTTCTGCAGCGAAAGGGAGTTTCAAACTTTTACTGATTACAACCAACCCGTGTTCGTTCACTTTTCCTTCTACCTCAACCCTGTCACTGGCTACCCATGACATTACAACTCCAGCTTAAACCAACACGTCCGTAAAAAACAAACTAACCCCATTATATAATCCAAAAACAAAGAGCCGATGAAGCTTAGCTACGAAGATAAAGCTAAGGCCTTACGGTAGCCAGCTCAATGCCGCCACATAATGAGACGGCTATTAATTCTCACACAAGTTAACGTGTGTCCATTGTCAATGATAGAGGACATTCCCATACTGTGGCGTTTCGCAATCAACGTCACGATGATTTCTGGTGGTTTTGGTTGAGGAAAATTGAGGAAAAGGGCTTGAGGAAATGGTTGAATTGAATCGCAATCTTTAGGAGCTTGGTTAACAGTTGCTTCAAGACATTCGTCGAGTTGAAGCTTCAAAGTTTTGAGCATCGACGTCGAGTTGCTAGCCTGTCGCTTTTCTATCGGTGGCATTTCAGAGAGTGTGCGTCAGAATTACATATTAATGAATTCTGCTAAGCTAGGTCTATCATTGGACTACTAGATGAACGGCGCTGCGCCCTCGGTACATAGCAGACATCCCATCTATACGCACAAAACATTTTGGGAACAATTTATTGCGCGTACAGCTAAGGAATGAAGAAAATTCCCTACCGGTCTCTGTTTACTGATAGCTATAATCTGGGGATCTTTTTGTCAGAGTGAATAGGTTATTTAGTGGCAAACGTTTGACTCGTAAACATAAGGCTCCATCGTCGATCACCTTGTCGCTTTCCATCAGGAGAGTTAGTGGTTAAGCGGGAACATAATTATGATACATTTGTTAATGAGTTTTTTAATAAGTACATAACAACAATCGATTACGTTTTCAAAAACCTCTAATTCTCTATAGAAGTCGGCACACTATCCATCTATCCATCATAATCAACACAACTACTAAAGAAGCTAACAAAAGCTAAGAAACTGAACCAACAAAAAACTCATTCATATTCAAACTAGTTCAAGTTTACAAACAGATGTACTATCGCGCACAAAGCTGCTTCGATATTTGGCACACTATGCAATCCATTTGCACTTTAATACCAATTTATATTTACACTTGTGCTACTGAATTTTGGACCTTAAGCCGCTGTGATAACGTTTAGAAGAGTGAATTTATGTGGTTTATTAATGTGGTTTTGAGGATTCTAAGGTCAGGATCGTCTTTTGTCATCAATTAGCGAACTACGTGTGTGGGTTGTGTGAAATGCTTGTACTGTTAAGTGGAAAAGTCTTTGCGAGTGGATCTGAGTATTGTTTGCACTTGATTAGATAGATACCCTTATATTGTAAGGGTCTTTTTTCGAAAGACGAACTTTTACGACTTTTTTCAATAACTTTTCTGTAAAATACTACAGCCTTGGCTTGAGATTCTAAGGTTTGATTTCAAAATTAAGAATTTTAAGTATTTGGAGTATTTTTACTCCTAAACCGACGCTTAGTCATTAACTACTTAATTACTCGAATTATATTTAGTTACAGCTATAATAACAAGCTATAACTTACACAAGACCATGGCGACATGGCGATTCTATCGATTTTAAACTGTCGTCAAAGGACTTGAAATACAACCCTTAAGGTCAGAAACCCTTAAGTCACATATCGGTAACAAATGAAAAGAAAAAGAGTAATAAACATTTTTTACCGCGACTGTACTTAGTTCAATGGAGCATAACAACGCAGTCGTGGTCACACAAAATTCAGATTATTCACAAAAAAGGAACATTGTGATGCAGTACCTCTGGACCTTGATTACTGCTGATTCCAAGCCAAGGTGAATGTAGATAGTTATCAAATTCTTTCAGAAATGTGTAATTTGACATAGTTTTTGACTCAGGCGGAATGACTGTAAATTTAAAAGGTTCATAATGATAGACGGGTGTACTATGCCAAATCGAATTACAAATAATCGAATATCAATTGATCGACCACTATAAATCGAACGTCTAAATACTCGAACGTTCATAATATCGAATGGTTATTAAATCGAACATTCAATACATCGCACACTCAATACATCGAGTGTTCAAAACATCGAATGCTTGATTGATCGAGCGTTCAACGCGTCGCATATTCATTTTATGGATTCTATCAAGCATTCGATGTTTTGAACACTCGATGTATTGAGTGTGCGATGTATTGAATGTTCGATTTAATAACCATTCGATATTATGAACGTGCGAGTATTTAGACGTTCGATTTATAGTGGTCGATCAGTTGATATTCGATTATTTGTAATTCGATTTGGCATAGTACACCCATTTGAAGGAGTTAAAGGAATTCACTGAAGCTAAAGATCTCTTAATTCCGATCTGTCAATGTTCAAACATTTTTGCAGGTCCCTACTTTATTTTTACTATGAATGAAAATTCTGCAATAGCAGTGCTAATGAACTAAACAATTTATCATACTGCTGTAAAATATACGTGTCACTAAAATTCGCGTAATGCTAAATGAGTCAGACCTTAAATTAGTAATGACATAGTTTTGGGTTTTCACTAGTTTTTTTTATACCTATCTTATAGGAATTCATTTATTTCATTTTTACTCTACTTGTTTACTTATTCATCAAATGGTCAACAAAATCTCTAAAAGGTGGGTTTGTGGTAGCAGGATTTTAAATTTTAATTAATCATTGTCATAAGTCCATTAATTTGTCATATGTGATTTATGAAAAAAGGTGTATGTAGCTAAGATGAAAATGTTGAGATGAATGTGCGGTGTGACGAGAATGTAAAAAATGAGAATATTAGGGCAAGTCTAAAGGATTTGTCACACTGGATGCGTTCTGCGGCCTGCGGTCAGGTCAAAGTGAACGCAACCTGCATTATGTATGAACAACTTTGTCGGTCGGTCCCTCGCCACCGCCCCGTCGGGCCAACATGCGTTCTTTGGTTGTGCTCGCGCGGTCAGATCGTATTCTATACAAAATATATTGATACCGACAATGTTGACCTGACCGCAGGCCGCAGAACGCATCCAGTGTGACAAATCCCTTAAAGTGGTACCATTGAGAAAAAAGTTAAAAGAGAACTACTTTTCATCAGGTGGAATCGCAGTCAAGCACTACATTATATAATATATAAAAAATAAAAGAATCTTGGTACTTGAAACTTGGGTCAAAGGCAGAAATTTCCCTTCTCATGGTACCTTATTTGTAAGACCCTTAAGTGAAACATACACATTACACAGTTACTGCCAAAATAATCATGTTTCAGTTCCAGGAACACCACTCACTACCAAGTAATGAAACTTCAAACGGATTACCTTCCTTAAACCTACGTCCCGTTTCTTTAGTCACGGCATTGACAAATTTTTCCTTCGATCTATACGTGCTTCTGAACACCATATAAAATACAATATAACATTTTTTTTTCATCTTTATCTATTGTGAATAAGTAAATTTGTTTTTTTTACTTGAAAAAAACTTTCAAGGCGTCACTGAAATTCTTATCGGTAACCTTAATTCGAGTTTATTGAATTATTATAAAAAAGCTGAAGCTATTTTTTTTTCCTATTTTTTCAAAGCCTGGTCAATGACTGACTGAATCGGGTTAGATTATGAAAAAACTAAAGCAAAATTAATCTAATAAAATTATCATTACTTTAGCAGTTTAATAAAAATGTTACAGTTTCTTCTAGTGACCGATGTTAATCTAACTTCAGATGTCTGTCAATCATTATTACTTCACTGTTGAACTCTATATTATTAGTCCTGAGTTGAGCTACACAAATACTGCCAATTGCTAGCACTGAGTGGATAGGGCCAGTCAAATCTGTGCGATTCTTTCCTCAAAAGATCATCTCAGACTTCCAATCTACATGGTTCTCATATAATTAGACCTTATGATTTGATGTATTGTATGGACTTTAAAATAGACTTTGACCCCTGAGTTTAATTTCAGTGTTTCTTCTCAGGGCAGTCAGCTAGGAAACATCGGCCTAATCTAGTTTAAATTAACCAAAAAAATTTACCTGCAAAAGTGTTTTTAAAAACCTATTTGCACAATAAATATAATTTACCAACTTCATACATCAGTTATGTATGAAGTTTAAGATTTTACAACTGAAAACCGCGACCACACACGACGCATCTACCATCGTTATGCGGCCTCCATCAACATTGATTTACCACTTGGTATACGAGTAGTTACTACCTCTATAAACCTTCTTAACTGCGTTAGTCCAAATGAAAACCCGGCTTATAAATAAAGATGACCAAGCCTAGTTTGGGGAATATTGTTTGGATTAATGCAAATATAACCAGTAACTATACAATTATAAAACATGTTAAGTTTTGTTTTTTTTAAAGAAATCATCCAATGACTTCTGCTCTGAGATAAGGCGGGAGAGCATGTCAAACTGCTGCTGACCAAAACTCACTCCTGTTCCTTTTTTGCGTTCGTTTTAGCCTCGAGCCCCTAAGTCATGGGGTTCATTTTCACACAACCCGCGTGAAAACGGACGCCATGGCCCCAGTAGGCTTCGACCCTGCTGGGCTAGTAAACATAGTTGATTATTTATTATTAATTCACACAGTCTAAAAATAAAACCTCCAAGAAAAACCCAAACTGACCTACAGGAAGAACGAAGCTAAACTACTAGCAACTCATTCGAAACCACCTCACAAGTGCCATCAAAAGCAATTATTATGGTCACAAACCCATTACAACCGACCATAAGCTTTTCCTCTAGCTATATTTAATAATTATAATAGCTGTGGGCACAATAAGAAGCCTTGGAGTAATGAATTATCTCATTGTTCTGTTATCAAGAGCCTTATAGGTCAAGACGCGTTTATAGGTTATAGCATACACAAGATATTTGGTAACATTGAATTTAAAGATGGAAAATTTTGAATTATCCCAAACATTATCGAGTCTTCAAATGGATTGTGTAAGAACCGATATGAAAGAAAAGGGAGTTAGTGATAGTGTGACGGACGACAGGACAGAATGAAAGAAGAAAACATGTTGCGCCGACCCCAAAAAATTTGGGATAAAGGCAGGAAGAAGAAGATTATCGAGTCTTCAAAAATAGGGAAGTGGTGGTGGTGGCGTGGTGTTTTTAATAAAAATTGATTTAAATATCAACAAAGTTGCTGTGGCTTAACAGGGTCTACAATGACCCATAGCTTTAAGCCTTTTTATTACTATCCTGCCAACATAGTGGAAGCAAATAAATGAATATAAATACGAGTATATAGGAAGACCAACAGATAAATGGTTGTAGCTTGTAGCAAGGAACGATAAATTATTTACCAAACACTGGGTTATGGTGGTCAGATAGGCAGGTGCTGCATGTCAAATTCTAATATCCTGCAGCCTAGGATTCCAATACAATCGCGAAAAGGCTATGCAGCTGATGTTCACTCAGGGAGACTTCGGCAGTGTTACAAATTTGCTTATAAGTTGGTTTCCTTGAATAATTTGGCCTTCAAGACATAATTTTTGAACTATAGTAGTTTTTTCTCAATCAATGCAGTTTTTCATGTACTAATAGATGTAATAAATATAGGGAATTCCGCATTTTTTTCAACAGAATCGACCATTTTAATTGAGATCATGTTATTACATTATCCTTATTTGTAACATTTTTATGGTCAGATTGTTAACTATTATGGTTTTTTGCATGTGTTGATCAGTGAGCAATTAATATTATTGTTCGATCTATAAAAAAAAACAAAGCAATTTAAATATGGCATTGGATCTGAAAATGGTTGATAGCTAAGATAGATTTAAGGAGATATACGCATAGGTAGGAAATCACGGTTACTTTTTTAGTTTTTTTTGTTAAATTTTACATAATAAGTCTAGTTATTTGTTTTCAATTAAGTACAATACTTCTGATACAGTGGCATAATTGTAAACCATTTCAAATTCCCGTCCTGCGGATCTACGGTGCAGTTCCACGATTTATATGACAAATCAATAGATTACAGAACAAATAAAAGTGACCATGATCGGTGACACCACAGTGACCCCACCGCTTCATTGTTTAGACACAATATAACGGATATTACTGGCCTAAAACCACCTAAAATCAATGGGCCTCGATTGTGACAGATTTTTGATTATGTTAACAAATTTTGTAATTTTTGTTCGTTTTAAATTTTCAATTGTCATGTATAGTCGGTATCTGGAGTCTATACTTCCTGATAACTACAACCTAGGGGTCTTTAAGTCAATATTGAATAGGCAAGCGTGTTCGATCGTCGACGAAATCATTGCTTACCATCATGTGAACCACTCAAACGCAAGCCTATCAATAATAAAATATCAATGTTTACAACGAAGGGAATTAGTTATGTCAATTTGTTAAAGCAAATAAAAAGAATCCTATCTAGGAAGTCATAACATATCTACATTATCAAGAACTTACAAATTTTTTATCCGTTTTTACCAATTAGGTACCAAGCGAGATTAAATCAAATACACTTCTATCAGGTCCTATCAATCTAGCACTATCAAGGATACAAAAAAAAACACAAGACAATTGCTGATCAAGCTTCACACAACCACTTAGTCATCACTTCATTATCCTTATGTCGTCAATAATAAGGTCATTAATGCAAAAGCAAAAAAAAACTTTAAAACAGAAGTATATATCGAAACTAGTCACGACCCACATGTATAGCCCATAGTTCCCACGGACAGGTGTCATAAGAAATACTATAATAATTAGATCTTGATCGTAGAACATTGTTATGGAAGTAGCTATAGAGCTAAATAAGTTTGTTACTATTGGAAGTTTTATTATGGACAATAATGCTGCAGTGGGTAAAGATATTTAATCGGCTCATGAGGTTGCCTATGAACTAAATGAATGCGGATATGTTAAAAAAAAAACAATGAGAGCCTTGTTTGTATGATCGGATCACCAGACTAGGAGAGTATTATAATTGTAATGGTGGATATATATTTTATTGGGCTGCAAGTTATTCAGAAGAGTTACTGGAACCCTGGAACGTTAGGGCAACTGAAAATATCAGTGGGTATTACTAAGTGAAAATCTGACACTCCTTGAATTGCCCCCTGATATCTCGAAAACGGTTATCCTTGTCTTTTGACACCTGCTTATAGCACAGTTTAGAGGAGGATACTAATTAGCTGAAATCTGAACATCTCAGCGAAATCTTAAATACAAATTGCGAAAATTAAAATGTCATCTATGATTCCTATCAAAAGTCATCAACCAACATAAGGTAATGCACATGAGAAATCAACTGGTCCTATTCACATCTTAGAATTGCTATGCTAGATTCTACATGACTTAAGAGAAAGATCAAAAAAGATACTATTACGAATATAGAAATTAAAACTTTCATTAAACAAAGTTCTGTAACCAAGACACAAACAGAAACAATAAGGAGGAGTATCAAGCTAAACAGTTCACATCTAAACGATCATAATGCTGATAGATTTCAACGTCTCACATCTATGTTTCTTTACCACACAGTCTTCGATAACATACAATATCATAATCAATCATAACATCGAGAAACCTGGCCATAACATGAACAAAACAGTAACCATGTAATAACATCTGACGGTACAAACAATACGCCACTCTCTATAAAAACTGAAGACACACCATAGAAACGTGGTTGCAGATCTCACATACATTGTTGAGCTATGGGAACCGCTACCCGGAAACTTTCCACAACATAAACGCCTATGGGAATGTGTGAAATAAGAAATTCTACGTCTTTAATTGGGATTTTTAGAAAATTGGATTTGTTTGCCGAGGTCACCAGAACAAAATTATTTACCGTTTTTTCCACCTTTGTCGCGAGACAAAGCAGAGTAGCTATTTAATTAGTGATCATAGTATTTTTGTGGTATTTATGAAGTAGTTTCAGGTCAAGTAAAGACTACCCTTCACAAATGAATGACTTCAAAATTATAAGCATCAGCCGTAGCAGTAATTCTTTTCCAATACTGATAACGAAATTGTTATACCTAAAGAGCAACAACAGCATCTTACAAATGATTTTACAGCTGTGTGTGGAACGTTACCTAGAAGACAAAGACACTATTAGTTATTAATTACAAACATAATGTTTTAAATTAACCATTTTGTTTGTATTTATTTTCCTCTTACTGTTGCACACTGTTGTCTACATCTCATTCCTTCCAACTATCCTTTCGCGATATGCTGGAAGAAATTTCTCTAAGAAATAAGCATCAACTTGTACCTGTATTCTATATCCTTCTTTATTATCCAATTCATATGTGTGTATAAAACTGTTAAAAAATAAATAAAAATAAGGATCAAGAAAAGGTGCTAAGTAATCATTAATTACAGGCTTACATGGTTTTACAACAAGAAATCACTAAGTAACTAAATAATTGTTCCATGATGCTGTTCTCAAAACCACGTTATATTCTTTGAACGGCTCAGAGAGTGATTAAGTTCTGAAGACAATAATTAAGAACGAAACAACAATATTCCCAAGGTATTATAAAATGCTGCATGTCATTTTAACGTGGCAGTAGGTACCACATTGTTTATTTGATAACAATCTCAAATAGTAGTCATTTGCTAGTAATCATTGTGGTCGGACGACCATTTTAATATATGTTTGTATGTTTTATGCAATTATACCGGATGTACGAGTATGTTGAAAATTAAAGTAATAGACGTTAAAGAAAATTTGAAGCTTTAGACGTCTTTCGGCCGAAATCATGATAACGATGAAAGTAAATATGTTATTTTCTAGACAAATTGAACCTCATTTATGGAAAATTAAATATTAGTTGAAATAAGAAGTATAGTGAAAATAAATTTAACATAAACGGCCATTAAAAATACCGTATGCAAAGCTATCTACATCAGTAGAATAAATTGTAATGACATGCTTTGAATACAAATGGTGCCACCAACATACAAATAGTATTTAAACCATAGCACGGCAGTGCTTATCAGCTAGCTAAACTACAAACGGTAAATAGAAACATCTTAAAAAAGACACCGATAGGCAAGTATAACCACTTAAAGCCTAAAAGAGAAACCACTCAAATGAATATACAAAACAGAGTAACTGAAGATTTTGGAAAATTTAATACAGAATAAAAACAGACTTACCGCCGCATGCTGAGTACCATCGTTGACATCAGTCTCAAAGTTCCACTGAGCTGCTACATTGTTCGTACACTCCTTCGAAGCCTGTTCATCAGCCTGAGCCAGAAAGTCCCGAATCTGTTGTAGATTCACGTACTGCTGCCTATCATCAATACGGTTGCCATCAACACCCCTGTTGAAATCATAAGGATTCGCTCCAACATAGTTAGGATCATTACGAACAAAGTTAGGATCATTCTTCCTGAAATTCGGATCATTATTTATGTCAATTGAATCATCTCGATTCCTGTCATCTAAGAAGGGCCTTACTGTAGAACTTGGATTCCGACTATTCCCAAAGTTATTAGGGTAACCGTTGTTACTTATATCAGGGTTTATGCTGTACGGGGTGGAAGATACAGGGAATATTCCAGGATTTTGGCTCGACGATATAGGTCTTGCAGAACTGTACTGAAAGTTTCTGTTCACATCGAACTGGTTTCCAGGTGAATTTATAGAAGTTGGAGTGCTGGAAAAACCGTATCCACCATAATTCCGTTGTGTACTCGAAATTGGCGGCAAATCCAACTGTGGTTCGGCGGAGGTGTACGAAAGAAGCACCAAAATAACTTGGAACCACATGATAGGGTTTTTGTTTGAAAGATAGTCCATGTTAAGGTGGTCTGTTTGACCTAGTTGCGCGAGGTTCTTAGCAGCCAATGGTGCGTGGTGCTGGTTTGGTATCGCGTTTACGACTGTCCGCCGGTGTGCTGGCTTCTGAACTCGGGCCGTGTGAATCGGCTTTGTCTGCGTATACTTCTGCGTACCTAATAGACTAGAGGTCACAATGCGTCACATCTTACGCTTTACTGTCGATGCACAGGGTTACAGGGGATTGTGGAAATTTAAAGGGCCGATCTCTATGATTAGGCAGAAAATATACGTAATTAAAAACATTCATAGAATTTTTCTAAAGAAAAGTGATAAATGAGAAAGAAAGGAAAGGAAGAAATTAAAGGAATATAGGTCAAGGACGATAGGATGAAGATATCATATTTATGGTAATTGGGTACAAAACATCAAAAAGATTTTTTTTAATAGAGAACATTCATAGTATTTTTCTTAAAGAAAAGAGGATCTGATACGACTTTTATTTGATTTTCTATTTTTTTTACACACCAACGTTTTTAAATGCCCTTTCGAAGAAACATTATTGCAGCAAAGCATTTAATTCTATTCTATAAACGCTACGTTCATCTTGAGAGTTCACATGCTAATTATATTAAATGCTGGTTAGCTCGTGGTTTTCCTTACTGTCCGTGGATTATTCAGTTTTTCTATTATCCCACGGAAACTATACCTACTAATACATTGAAACTTTACCTACTGCTATCGACTTGATTGGATCTTTTAAAACTTACGCTAACAGCGTTATAAATTAGGCCTTTTTATTGTTTTACGTGAAAAGGAAAATGTTTCTATAGACTGTAATAAAACTACTGTTACTTACTTTAATTTTACTTTTTAGCTGATATCAAAAAAAAAATACTTTTATTTTTACTTTAATTTTACTTTTTAGCTGATATCAATATTATAAGAGTAACAATTGTTTATCGATTTCGTTTTTATAGAAGGACCGTTCTCTAGACTTTATATTAAACCTAGTTACTGCCAGCGACTTCACCCTCGTGAAAGTTGAAAATTGTCCCAAGGGAACATATTCTCGATATATAAACTGCATACTATGACAAATGGTCTACCGGTGTGCCAATTTCAGCCAAATCCGACAGAATTGACAATTTGAACGTGAAGAGGTAAAAAACATACAATCTTGCGACTAAATTTTGTTAGTGCGATTGATGGAGCATCCAATACATAAACAGCGTCAATACAGGTTAACCGAAAATCCTTAGTAATAATTAATTTTTCAATGCTGTAACATCAATTCGTGACAGAGCATGGCGTGAAGATGACACAGTCAAATTGCCTTTAAGAATCACCTTTAAATTATAGGCTGAAAACCAGTAGCTTGTAATAGTTTCATTTCACGCATGAATAAAATATGGTTGTAAACTTAATTGATTAAGTATATTTTAAAAATGGAACCTCGTGGCTAGATCATAACAGCCGCACAGGTCGATCTTCAAGGTTAAGCAACGCTTGCCAAGGTTGGTCTGTGGATGGGTGACCATCTGAACATAAGTTTCCTCCGCGCCTCGGAAAGCACGTTAGGCCGTAGGTCCCGGTGGTCATTTGTAGATCTTTGACAGTCGTTACGGATAGTCAGAAGCCAGTAAATCTGACTCCAGTATTGCCATGAAGTACTGTATTACCCCAATTAATGGGTTGTGGAGGTCTGGTAGGCAGCCGCTCCTCGTAAAATACTGGTATTCAGCTAAATCCGGCTTGACTGGAAGCCGACCCCAATGTAGTTGGGAAAAGGCTAGGCAGATGATGATGATGATATTTTAATAATGGAACAAAAGGGAGGTCATAACCTCCCGAACCTTTTACCACTACACTTACTACTTTTTTTTTGCTTGGGTAGCCTTTCAGGTGACCCGGATGAAGCTGAAAACTCGTGTTTTACATGGAGCGACTGCCTTTCGGGTTTTCGGGTTTCGGCTTTTTTTTTTCTTTTTTTTGCTTTTTTTTAAGGTGTACAATAAAGTATATATCAATCAATCAATATCAATCAAAACCCGGTTACTGGGCAACACGATAGTACAGAATAGAATAATCAGAATCAGAATGTCTTTATTGTGGGCATAGATTACATACAGATGTTTAGACTTAATATGGTGCCAGTATCACTAATAAACGTTTATTTGTCACAACACAGAACACACACCAAAGACAATTATATGATCGCGATACTCCTCTTGATAGTCCTTAGATAAGACTAATGGTCAGACTCTCTGGCGTCTAACTAAAATGCTGGACAGTGGCATTTTCTTAATTCATGAATCCCCGACCGGTCTCATTGGACCGCGCTGTTATTGTTTTACTATTGTGTCTCGTTTCGAGGGTATAGGTTAAACTTGTTAATAATATGGTGTCTATCTGGATCTAAAAATTATCAAGTGCTTTTTTATTTATTTTATTTATTTACAAAATGAGAAATTAACTGACTGACATATCAACGCACAGCTGAAGCAACAGGGACTAACAACGTGAAGTTTTGCATTATGTTTCTTTTTATGACGTAGGCGAGCACTAAGATAATTCAACTTTTGGAGTGAAAAAGGGGAAAGTCGTTTGTACACACTAATATGAATAAAAAAAACTGTCGTTATCAGTTTTTCAAAACTACCCTCGAAATGGAAAAGGCAGAGGGAAGCATTCGCCCAGCAGTGGGACACTACAGGCTAACTAACTAACCCTCAAAATAGTGTTTAAAGGGTGTTTAAGTAAAGTAATTACGAAAACCTTCTCATGTACAAAGTCGTGGCCAAAGTGCTAGTTCACTATACACAATTTGATGACGTAGATTCCTAGAACGTCAAAATATTCAGATCTTCACGTCACTTCGTAATCCTTAATTGTTAAACGATGTTAGGAGCGGTACACACTACTCGTTCTCGACAATTTACGCAACAAATAAGTGTAGCACCATGTTATATAACTGAGAATTCATTACAACTGGGATTTTACGTCCTTTGGGTAATTGTGAACGCACCTTCATGTTTCGAAAATGGTGTCTCGAAAAGGAGTGCTCGATATTTTGGGTGTTGTGTAAACTGGCCTACTTAGTGACTACTAGAGTAAATGAAGTAGTGGTAGTACAAAAATAATAACTCTATCAGACTGGGATGATAGAATAAGTAATACTACCATACTATATGCCAAAAAAGAATCTTTGGATTCGTTGGCTACTCGTACATTGCCAGAATGAGAGGCCATAGAAGAGTTATTGCTAGCAATAAATATAGATAGATAAAACCCCAGAAACAGACTCAAACAGTTGTTCAGACCATATTCTGGAGAACACGATCTGCGAAGACGATGATTGTTGGCTACATTACCGAAGATAGGTCACCATGATGACTTTACAGTCAAAAAAAAAATTATGCTTCAAGGTTTTTCAACATCAGGGATAAACGATGCAAGGAGAAGAATCAGTAAGTACTTAATCCCAGAAATTCTGAATCTGAGTTTTTTTTTTATCAATCTGTCATTTGTCGTAAAAATTATGAGCACTTGGACGTGTAGGTACTCGTTTCATAATATGTACTGTTCTAAGTTTATGTAGGACATTGCTGATATCCCGTGCTTCGAAGAGGATATTATTAAGGTTATGTGACTGTAAATGGTGATGTTTATTAGTTAAACTTAAACAATAAAGTATTAAAGTAGACTAAGAGCCGATCTTAATTTCAACCACCAGGAAAAAGCCTAGAGTGAAACCTAAAAATTAAAAATAATAAATAGATCGGGTTGGCTCTTTTTACCAGCTATATATTGGATCTCATGATCAGCAAAAAACATGTCGCAATCTTTTATTTTCTTATATTTTAGACTTTTGTTGTTATTATTGATAGACTCATGATTGATCACTATCTCACTAATTAATGGAAAGCGACGATGAAGCATGCAGCACATGCTTGCCTAGAAGTAATTTAAAAAGCTATGACACTCCATCCTCTACACAATAATTTTGCTCGTTACCTTTCCTACAAAAACTCCTCTTACTCAATCCATTTGCGACTATACGTTTTCTCTACAAACAATTCCAGTCCCCATACAATTAGATCATAGCTACGACAATTAACATTCACACTCAGGCCCCGTTACCTAGGAGCGAGGTGTGACAAAGAAAGGCGGTGACAGCGAAAGTAACAGATAACGCAACGAAGGAAGTGGTGACCTAATGAGTAGTTATTATCTCCTGGTACCTGGAGTTATTTAATGAGGCATAGTTGTAGATATGGCAAAGGTTTTTATGGTATTTCATATTGAAGGAACCTAAGTTTTCTTTAGTGAACTGTTTTTCAAAGAAAATTACTAGACCGCCCAACGTAAAAAATCTTTATGTATTAGAATTAGGATATTATTATCGATACCACCAGGATGCTATCACACTATGATCATTGTATTACCTACTAGCTGTCCCCTGCGGTTTCACCCGCATTTTTCGTTACTGCTCCGCTCCCGTGGGCCGTAGCGTGATGTTATATAGCCTATAGCATTTCTCGATAAATGGGCTATCTAACACTGAAAGAATTTTTCAAATCGGACCAGTAGTTCCAGAGATTACCCCCTACATACAAACTTACAAACTTACAAATTTTACCTCTTTATAATATTAGTATAGAAGTATAGATATCACACCAATATTATAACGGTAAAAGTGGATCGATGAGGACTTTTCACATTTCCTTTATAATAGTGTATTGAACAATCGTACCAATATTCAGCGAAGTGCGAATTATTGTAACCTCGGATGTCTAAATTGACCAGACTAGTATGTCATTTCATTTTCAAATATCTATGTTAACTATTAATTTACCCCACAGGTCCCTGAGATAACACTGAAAACTTTCGGCGCTCAAAAAAATTCTGGTGGGTTTTAGTCAGTAAAGGTGTGATCCTCCCTATCTCTTTGGTTGGAGAGAATGGCAAAAATAAAACGTAATGGCAATGATGGTAACATGAAATTCAAGAGAAACCAGCTTTTCAATTGATAGAACCATTGAAATCAAGGTAAAACATGAAATTCAACACTATTCACCCACTCTTTATTAGAGAACTTTAGAGCTGTTGGTAAGTTTCAGTTACACAATAATAAGACATTGCACGCAGATGCGTAATATCTTCAACAAGATGCCATCGTTTTCTACACAAATCAAAGGGGAATTCTAAACGTGTGTGGAAGAAAATCATGAGAAACTATATAGAGATGTTAATATCTCTATTTAACCTATCAATACCCGCGAAACGAGACACAATAGTAAGACAATAACAGCGCGGTCCTATGAGACCGGTCGGGGATTCATGAATTTAAACAATGTTATTAAAGTGTAGCCACTGCGCAAGTGTGTGTTCAATGATGCTGCAACATGCCTACTTTCTTGTTTGACCATGGTCCTGAAAAACAAAAGGAACAATATGTGACGGAACATGGATGGGTTATAGTCAGTAAAAGTCTGACTCTCCCTCCACCTGGTAAAAAATTATATGAGGTATACGCATCAACTAAAAATAAAACGATTATTTGTAGTTTTCCATTGATAATTTTTTCAATGGAAAACGATGACGACGACGAAACGAATGGAAACGATGCTTTTGAAAAAGCATCCAAACAAGACTATTGATCTAGTCTACATATACTTGTCAAGATTTTTCTCAACATATTAACAGGCTCATAATAAACTAGTGTGCTACACCATCAACAATTGCATCACTGCTTACCAGCAGACGAGATAACGATAACAGTGGACTGAAAGTTATAAAGATAAAAAAATAACAGTTCTTTTAATAATTAAAACTAATCAAGCTTGGTATCAACATCTCTAGTTCCATACAACTGCAGCTCGACGCAATTTTCCCATTGTCCCACTTTACCGTGGGAATTATTCTGTACCTTCGTATGTACATTAGACATATACTCCGTATGTTCGCCCATACTAAGTGACACATTACTGCAAGTACCGGTGAATATGGTAAACCAAGGATACTTTTTACCATGAATTTGTTGGTAAATCTGGCCTTGACATAGGTAAAGTTACCGCAGTACGAGACGTAGTGATACTGTTTGTACGTGCTATAAGATTACGACGATTTAATTCATAAAAGTCATACATAGCTTGCATGTAACTTCTAGTATAGTCTTTGTCTTCTATTTTATAACCAGTAGATATATTATGAGGCTCAGCATTTTCGGCTAACTTGCTTCTGCCAGTAGCTTCACTCACGTGAAAGGAGCTAATACTATCTACCCCAGATTATGTATACCTGGGTAAATAGTATTTTATGTGCTCTCCCAGAACATCTTTGACAGTTATAGAATTAACGAACCCAAATTCACCAACCGATTAAACCTCTAGGAGTAATAATATAAATACCAATAATAAAATACAAACATCATTGCTTTTGCCTTTAAAATCATCATCATCTACCGAGCCTTTTCCCAACTATATTTTTTTTTTTTTTTTTCCGGTAGGGGAATCATCAGAATGACTTCTCCCACTCTTGGG
The DNA here is from genome assembly GCA_030763345.1 of Mythimna separata. NCBI lineage: Eukaryota > Metazoa > Arthropoda > Insecta > Lepidoptera > Noctuidae > Mythimna > Mythimna separata. The sequence goes on from CM061175.1 coordinate 2,295,201, forward strand.
CGGAGCGGGAGGGCGTGTCAGACTCTTACTGACTAAACCCCTACCCCGTTCCTTCGTTACCATCGATCTGGGGGACACGGTGACAACCTTTCGGATACCGTGTTCCCTAGAGGCTTCGGCCCTACCGGGCCCCTACAGTTTGCTGACATCTCCTTGAGGCGCGCGTGGAACAGAACGCGCCGTCGACGACTATGCTCGGTCCAGATTATTACCAGACTGCCGGACGGCGAGCTACCCAGCGCTCGCTATCCGCGAGCCCGCGCCTACAGTGGTCGGAAATCGGGATCGGGATCTCGACTATATTTCCCAACTATATTGGGGTCGGCTTTCAGTCAAGCCGGATTTACCAGACCTCCACAACCCATTTAACTGAGGTAACACGGTACTTCATGGCAAGACTGGAGTCAGATTTTACTTTAAAATATAAGTACGATAATTATAGTGTAACGTGATCGTGTTTCCCAAAGCATTTAATTCAAGGCCCTTGACTTCGGGGAATCTTAAATTTTTTTGTAACACTAACTTAAGTCTACCCCTATCTTACTCGTACCTAACGTAAACGATGTAAGTAGCCCATTCATAATCAAACTGAAATAAATAAAGAAATCGATTGGACTACGTTTTACCCTGCGTTATAAAGACATGCTACTTCAACTTTTTACTCGTCCAAACTCAAATTGGCGTAAAATTACCCAAACAAACATTTATTTATAATAGTAAAATTGTTTCATATTCATTACGCGCACGACTGCCTCTTGGCTGACCGCGAACGGATTACAAGGTCAGCTAAGAAATGATTATCTTTAGATGATCATTTTAAACCTTATGGTTATAGTAATAAGGACTATTTATACTGAACAAGGTTGGGGACGAAATGTGGGGGACTTTTTATCCCTAATATTTTAGCACAGCAACCTATATTTTGCACTTTTTCTGAATAATCGAATTCTGTGATTATGATAGTTTTTGCATGTGAAATTATGTCTGCATTGTTACATTTAGTTTTTTTTGGATTCTTGTATCTTATGCCTAGTCTATTTTGTATAGTAAATTAGTAGTAGGTATACAATTGCACTTTGTTTTTTATTTTGTTTATATTTGTGTTTACTTAACTGTTGTGTGCCTTGTATTGTGCCAAATAAATTGACTTTTTTTCCTTTCTTCCTACGTTCTTTTGTCGTTTCCAAAGTATTTTGCGCAGAGCCTTTTCCCACTCAAAATTGTTCAATGTCAACTCATTAAGAGATAACTTATTGATATCTAGGACTTAATCACTACATTATTAATAGGAATATAACTTATATCAAGATTAAGGGAACAATATCCGAATATATTTTGAATCCAAATGATAAAGTGGCCCAATATAGCTTCCATCCCTGTCTATCACCTATCTCTATTTTAATCTAATTTTATCTGTACCTATCACAGCTAAGACCACATGAATCATTTTCCATGAATCATTTACCTTAACTAATGACCAATGGCGACGCCTCTGCATAATAAATGTGCCACAATGGTTCATAAACAAAAGATATTTACATATAATAATATTACAAGTCCTTGTCACAAACTGACAACTGGACCGGAAAAATATGAAGCAAAAAAATTCTTTGACAAAAAATTTGATGTATTGTGAGAACCATTGATACATGGGGAACCAGATATTACAAATAAGGAGGGGTCACTAAAGAGAACATTACTTTGGGGACCATCTGCGTTTGTATTATTTATGTTGAAGGTGAAATTAGCAGGTTTTTCTTTACGTTTGCGGAAGTATATTCTACTATCACTATTATGTGTATAAGGGCCTATTTCACCACCTATAATTAAGTTTCGAGTATCTTACTTGGCAGATAATTTCATACAAATTCTGTCATATTTTTGAATTTATTCAATGAGTAGTGCCTACTTGGACATTGTGAAACAGGCCCTAATTCTTTGTGTTATATTGTATTCGTTTTGCAAAAATGAATGTAAACTAATTAATTCCGGAAACAGCACCTGCCATATTACTATTGATAACCTGGTAAAAATCGCGGGAATCCGATAAATTCGAGACGCACAGGCCCGGTCGTTATGGGCACATTTGGGAGAGGTCTATGTCCAATACTGGACGTCTTTTGGTTGAAATGATGATGATATTACTACTATTACACTGTTTACCACCTACTTCGAGATTCTTCCTTTCATCTTTCATATCTTTTGTATCATTCTTGTAAAAATTACCACGAAATCTATTTTATAAGCGTCATTATGATTTTTTTGTTGTTTATACCGCGAAAACTATCAGTGAATCTTATTGTTATAAATACAGCAAATAGATTCCTAGTAGTATGAAATCTATTATCACAACGATGTCAACGTTTTTTTGTAGTATTCCAATTAGGTGGACTTAATTGAAATCTATTGTTGTCCACCTTTATAGATTCGATCAATCTTTTGGCCAATTAAAAATGTTTAGCTGAATATTTTTTTCTGCCGGGTATAAACGGGTTTAGGCCAAACATGATATAGATTAAAGTATTAAGTATTCCTGAGAGAATCAGCTCAAAGTTACTACGTTGTTATAAATCTGTGTATTGGACATGTATAAAGAAGCAACATACACGGCGACTTTTTGGAGCGATGAAGCAGCTGCGATGCTGTCGCGCGTTCGTTCCGTTATGGCCGCCAGCTGATCACCGTCGCTCACATCATGATTCTTAGTGGCGATGCAACTAAAATACTGTCGCGTTTCTCTCGCGATGTAGTGTAGACGTGATTCGGCACAATAGTTAAGTTTTTATATGTAAAATTTCCTCCTTCCCTCCGTTTTCTCCCCGATGTCGTCGGACACGGTCGGGCATTTGCATCGATATAGTCGCGATGCTATAGCGCGTTAGTAGCGCTTTGGCATCGCTTCTGTAGCGCGTTGCATACGACTAACACGCGTTAGTAGCGATGCCGCGTTTCGCAAACACGCGATAGCTTTGCTACAAAAAGTGGCCGTGGGTAAGGGGCCTTAGCGCTAAAATTTTCGATGTTACAGATAAATTATATTATATAATCACCATTCTAGGAAGCATAGGCACAAGAATGACAAAATACAGCTATTATGTCGGTGTCCCAAAATCATTAGCTTTAAGCTGATATAATAATATAATTAATGATATTTGTGACATTGATATAATTGTATGACTTTTGAAGGTTTTAAATTTAGCATAATTATTTATTACTATGCGAAATAAAAAGTTGGAAGTTTCCCAGTTAGCAATGGCTAAGTAATTGATTATATGTATTATGATTCGGGTTAGTACAACTTAAAACGGCAGAATGACCGGTAAAATCATTTTTGGCAATAGTATCTTATAACAATACTGGAAGTTCAGGTATTTTATAATTTATTCACCCCAATCCTAAGTCACCCCAAATCAACACCGTGCTTTAGTTCCAACTTTGTAACTAGATGGCGTTGTTCCTTTAGATCCCTTTTCTGAATCGCGGTGTTAAGATTCTCCGCCGTTGAACGACCCCCTCGTGATACTGTAGAGAAGTCATACTTACCTGGCGTAGGGGACACCGTGATCATGAAGGCGGTTCCCCCAGGGCGAGGCCTGCCATTGCACTGCGGTGAGGCTGACCCTTGCGATTATCCCTAATGTGGGTAACTCGGACGTGTTATTTTTGGTAGTGAAGGACTGCGTACGCGCAGTCCTTCTACATATATTTAATGTAATTTTGCGTATAGGTTTTGACTAGGGTTTCTTAAATTCTTTGCGGGTTCTCGAAGTAGTTATACTATTAACCAATTCTTATTGGCATATGCGTAAATATTCTATAGCATCTTATTACAGTACCTACTGAAAGTTCAGGTATTTTATCATTTATTCACCCCAACCCTAAATCACCCCAATTCGTTTCGTTTTTTTATTGTACCAATGTCGGTTCGAAACGCCTACTGTTCCTTGACATTTAATATTAGATAAACTTATAAAACAAAAAAACTAAAACTAAAATGTATTTTCCATTCGAGACGATAAGGAACGACATTTAGATGCTAGCCAATTACCGGATACCCTCAAAAGTCCAAAATTTTCATACCTCAATCGTCTACTTTTTTAGTTACTTTATTTTCCTATTTCTTTTTTAATAAAAGGTATCTATTTCAATAAAAAAAATCCGAACTAATGAACAATCGGTGTAAGGTTTTTCGCAACAGGATTTTTCGCACAAACGTTACATCGCACCGATAAATCATCGCTGCAGTAAAACATCGTACAACTGAATTATCGACATACCGTGTTCGATATAATAAAAATCGAACCATCAAGTTTCGAAGACAAGTAGGGAACCCGGTTCCCCCAGGGCGAGGCCTGTCATTGCACTGCGGTTAGGCTGACCCTTGCGATTATCCCTAATGTGGATAACTCGGACGTGTTATTTTTGATAATGAAGGACTGCGTACGCGCTGTCTTTCTATATTTATTAAAATGTAGTGTAGCTTTTGACTAGGGTTTCTAAAATCTGTGTAAGTTGTCATAGTAGTTAAACTAATAACCAATTCTATTGGCATGTGCATAATTACTCTATAGCATCTTAATACAGTACTGAAAGTTCATGTATTTTATAGTTTATTAGCGACCCTCCGCCGCCGCAGCTTCGCACGGGTGCAAATTTATCAGTGTTACTCTACTATATTATGCATGTATTATACATATAAACCTTCCTCTTGAATCACTCTATCTATCAAAAAAGCCGCATCAAAATCCGTTGCGTAGTTTTAAAGATTTAAACATACATAGGGATATAGGGGCATTGAAAGCGACTTTGTTTTATACTATGTAGTGATTTACCACAAACCTAAGCCACCCCAATTCAACTCCGTGCTTTTGTTCCAACTTTGTAACTAGATGGCGTTGTTCAATCAGATCGCTTTTCCGATTCGCGGTGTCAAGATTCTCCGCCGTCGAACGACCCTCTCGTGGTACTGTAGAGAAGTCATACTTACCTGGCGTAGGGGACACCGTGATCATGAAGGCGGTTCCCCCAGGGCGAGGCCTGCCATTGCACTGCGGTTAGGCTGACCCTTGCGATTATCCCTAATGTGGATAACTCGGACGTGTTATTTTTGGTAGTGAAGGACTGCGTACGCGCTGTCCTTCTGTGTTTATTAAAATGTTGTGTTGCTTTTGTCTAGGGTTTCTAAAATTTGTGTAAGTTGTCATAGTAGTTATACTATTAACCAATTCTATTGGCATGTGCGTAATTACTCTATAGCATTATATAACAGTACTGAAAGTTCATGTATTTTATATTTTACTAGCGACCCGCCCCGGCTTCGGACGGGTGTAATTTTATCAGTGTTATTCTACTATATTACTTTCCTCTTGAATCACTTTATTAAAAAAAACCGCATCAAAATCCGTTGCGTAGTTTTAAAAATTTAAGCATACATAGGGATATAGGGACAGAGAAAGCGAATTTGTTTTATACTATGTAGTGATTCACCCCAAAACCTAAGCCACCCTAATTCTACACCGTGGTTTAGTTCCAACTTTGTAACTAGATGGCGTTGTTCATTCAATCCCTTTTCTGAATCGCGGTGTTAAGATTCTCCGCTGTTGAACGACCCTCTCGTGGTACTGTAGAGAAGTCATACTTACCTGGCGTAGGGGACACCGTGATCATGAAGGCGGTTCCCCCAGGGCGAGGCCTGCCATTGCACTGCGGTGAGGCTGACCCCTGCGATTATCCCTAATGTGGATAACTCGGACGTGTTATTTTTGGTAGTGAAGGACTGCGTACGCGCTGTCCTTTTGTATTCATCAAAATGTTGTGTATAACTTTTGACTAGGGTTTCTAAGATCAGTGTAGTTGTCATAGTAGGTATCCTATTAACCAATTCTATTGGCATGTGCGTAATTACTCTATAGCATCTTATTACAGTACTGAAAGTTCATGTATTTTATAGTTTACTAGCGACCCACCCCGGCTTCGCACGGGTGCAATGTTACTCTACTATATTATGCATGTATTCTACATATAAACCTTCCTCTTGAATCACTGTATCTATTAAAAAACCGCAGCAAATCCGTTGCGTAGTTTTAAAGATTTAAGCATATATAGGGATACAGGGACAGAGAAGCGACTTTGTTTTATACTATGTTTTGATTCACCCCAAACCTCAGCCACCCCAAATCAACTCCGTGCTTTACTTCCAACGATGTAACTAGATGGCGTTGTTCATTCAGATCCCTTTTCTGAATCGCGGTGTTAAGATTCTCCGCCGTTGAACGACCCTCTCGTGATAATGTAGAGAAATCATACTTACCTGGCGTAGGGGACACCGTGATCATGAAGGCGGTTCCCCCAGGGCGAGGCCTGCCATTGCACTGCGGTTAGGTTGACCCTTGCGATTATCCCTAATGTGGATAACTCGGACGTGTTATTTTTGATAGTGAAGGACTGCGTACGCGCTATCCTTCTGTATTTATTGTAATGTTTCGTATAACTTATGACTAGGGTTTCTAAAATTTGTGTAAGTTGTCATAGTAGTTATACTATTAACCAATTCTATTGGCATGTGCGTAATTACTCTATAGCATTATATAACAGTACTGAAAGTTCATGTATTTTATATTTTACTAGCGACCCGCCCCGGCTTCGGACGGGTGTAATTTTATCAGTGTTATTCTACTATATTACTTTCCTCTTGAATCACTTTATTAAAAAAAACCGCATCAAAATCCGTTGCGTAGTTTTAAAAATTTAAGCATACATAGGGATATAGGGACAGAGAAAGCGAATTTGTTTTATATTATGTAGTGATTCACCCCAAAACCTAAGCCACCCCAATTCTACACCGTGGTTTAGTTCCAACTTTGTAACTAGATGGCGTTGTTCATTCAATCCCTTTTCTGAATCGCGGTGTTAAGATTCTCCGCTGTTGAACGACCCTCTCGTGGTACTGTAGAGCAGTCATACTTACCTGGCGTAGGGGACACCGTGATCATGAAGGCGGTTCCCCCAGGGCGAGGCCTGCCATTGCACTGCGGTTGGGCTGACCCCTGCGATTATCCCTAATGTGGGTAACTCGGACGTGTTATTTTTGGTAGTGAAGGACTGCGTACGCGCTGTAAAGTAAAAATGTTGCATATAGTAATTTATGACTAGAGTTTCTTAAATTCTTTGCGAGTTGTTAAAGTAGAAACAAATCAATTCTATAGCCAAGGGCGTAAATATTCTACAGCATCTTATTATTATTAGGGCCTGTTTCACCACCTATGATTAAGTTTCCGATATCTTACTTGGCAGATAATTTCATAGAAATTCTGTTCCATTTTTTAATTAATTCAGGAAGTAGTGGCTACTCGGGCATTGCGAAACAGGCCTAAGGGCAAGTACTGAACGTTCAGGTATTTTATAATTTATTCACCCCAACCCTAAGTCACCCCAATTCAACGGCGTGATGTAGTTCCAACTTTGTAACTAGATGGCGTTGTCCATGCAGATCCCTTTTCTGAATCGCGGTGTTAAGATTCTCCGCCGTTGAACGACCCTCTCGTGGTACTGTAGACAAGTCATACTTACCTGGCGTAGGGGACACCGTGATCATGAAGGCGGTTCCCCCAGGGCGAGGCCTGCCATTGCACTGCAGTTAGGTTGACCCCTGCGATTATCCTTAATGTGGATAACTCGGACGTGTTATTTTTGATAGTGAAGGACTGCGTACGCGCTGTCCTTCTACATATAGGTATTTAATGTAATGTTGCGTATAGGTTATGACTAGGGTTTCATAAATTCTTTGCGAGTTCTCTAAGTAGTTACACTATTAACCAATTCTTATTGGCATATTTGTAAATATTCTATAGAATCTTATTACAGTATCTACTGAAAGTTCAGTTTTTTTTATAATCTATTCACCCCAACCCTAAGTCAACCCAATTCAACTCCTTGCTTTAGTTCCAACTTTGTAACTAGATGGCGTTGGTCATTCAGATCCCTTTTTTGAATCGCGGTGTTAAGATTCTCCGCCGTTGAACGACCCTCTCATGGTACTGTAGAGCAGTCATACTTACCTGACGTATGGGGACACCGTGATCATGCAGGCGGTTCCCCCAGGGCGAGGCCTGCCATTGCACTGCGGTTAGGCTGACCCTTGCGATTATCCCTAATGTGGGTAACTCGGACGTGTTATTTTTGGTAGTGAAGGACTGCGTACGCGCTGTCCTTCTATAATTATTCAAATGTGGTGTAGCTTTTGACTAGTGTTTCTAAATTCTTTGCGAGTTGTCAGTTAATTAATCAGTAAATTCTACTAGTGATGACTTAAATATTTTATAGCACCTTATTACAGTACTGCAAGTTCCTGTCTCATAATTTATTCACCCTATCGTAACTCTTTGTTTAATTTCCAATTTTGTCCTTTAGATTTTCGATGTCCCTCAGTAATTCTTTCATCTTTTGCACATAACGCTCAACCCAGAAGTTCTATTGGTGCTGGCTTGTAAGTTATGTCACTCATGGTCGACTTATCAATCAATTGTGACCATGGTACGACGCTAGTCTCCTTATCAGAGGAGTTATCGTCGATTTAGCAATAAAATGTACTGGCATCTTAACTAGGATTTTTTGACAGTTTTAATTCATTGGGTGTTTCAGTTTTTCGCAAATTCATTCATAAATAATGGATATTGGATAGTGATAAAAAATTGGTCTAATTTTGTATCTGAACTGTTTACATAACTGGACTGTCTGTGTGTGTGGTGTGTCTGTATTGAATATGTGCAACTATTGAAACAGGTGTGTTTTCTATATCTACCTCAGCGAAGCTTGCCGTGAAAGCTGCCTCGATACAGTTAACGCCAAATAAAATATATAATAAACATTATAATTTTTTGCACACGCATTATAATTTTAGTAACCAAAGTATTCTGTATCAAAATTTTAGAACTGTTTGATTGGCTAAACGTTTTCCAAAGCCATAAAAGAAACCTTTCCTAAGCCATTTGCGAATTCATTGTAAGTAGTAGAACATTAAGACCGAGGGTCACAAGAAGACCTACCTGACAATATTACTACTATAGTATCCACAAAAGGGATAGACTAATGTCACCAACCTTTTAAAGTAGCGCGAAAACTGTCAGCACGAGGTCAGGGCTGTAATGTTTCGCCATCACAGCATTGTGTGACATCCTGCCATTGAGCAGATTTAGTTCGTCCACAACCATGACTTGGATTTATTGAATAGATTCTAAATATTACCTATATTGTTAGAGTCTAGAATATTGCGACACAAATTAGTAACGCCTATACGTTATTTTGTGACGGGCAAAATTTTTGTCGACTTGATAATGACAATAAAAATGAGTCAGACATAAAGGTTATCCAATAGGTATTCACAATGATGGTAAGCCCGGTTTGGTTAAAAGTAAATCCGACATCTATACTAATATAATAAAGAGATGAAGTTTGTTTTTTTGTTTGTACGGAATAATCTCTGAAGATCCTGGTTCGATTACATAAATGCATATATTGATAGAAAGCTGTTTTCTTCCTGAGTGCTATAGGCTATATTTTATGTAAAAAAGTGAACTAAGTAAATTCAGAAAAACTTTCAGGCGGGCGAAACCGCAGGCAAAAGCTAGTTTTCTATAAGATACGAATGGAAAATAAAGGGTTTTTTAATCAGGTCGATGTTGCATGTAGTGAATACAAGTTATGAATGACGTATTAAGTGTTTTGTTTCTATTTAAATGGTCTATGTTTGAATTTAAATGTTTACTACGATTCTCTGTGACGGCTCTTCATCTCCTCATGTCACGGATTTAAGAAGCCTAACTTTCAGCCACATAAATCGGACTGAACTTGTGAGTTTATCAGCTTTGAGAACATCGGTTGATTGGAGTTTATTGACGTAGGCTTGAAAGTTCAGGTAACCCCACATGAAAGAATCTGATATGGTTAAATCACATGATCTTACTGTCAATACAGCAATTTCGTGTTCATTCATTTAATAATGCTCCTCATCGCTAAAAATAAAAAAAAACTCTTCAGAATACATTCAGTTGATGACTTTTAAATCATTAGAGTCATGAAGGAAGATATATTATTATAGGAATCTAAATAAAACATATTACGTTCACTTAACAATTATAGAACGTGTAATTCAATTAATAGTTTACTCCGAATACATTTACATAGAAGCGTATTTCTTCAGTCTCGTGTTGAAGCCAGATGTCTCCATCGCTGAACGCTGTTCACCTGTACAGTACGCTGGAAAGCAAAAGATTTCCAATCAAAAACGTGAATTTGACTTCTGAACACAAGACATAGATATAAAAAATGTTAATTCGTATGATTTTTTGGCTATCTTCCAAGTATTGGGCAATAAAGAAAAAGTGCAAACTTCAAGGAGAATTTACAATTAAGACAGAAAATAATATAAAGATTGCACACAAATAATTCTCGACTGCAAAGACGATACTATAGGTACTTTAGAGGTATATGAAACAGGGTGTAAAGTCTGACAAACATCCATTACAAAATGATAATTAGACTAGACGGGTATTGTGTCTGCTCTGGACAAATGAAGTATTTTCCTCTTTCGACACCAATTTTTCAGCACCTGTGGTCTAATAGTACTTTAGGTGGAAAAGGTTAGGTGCTCAAAAATTGGTGCCGAAAGAGGAATGTATAATTGTTCAGACAACACTCATTCTGCGCTGCAGGATTTTGCAGTTTAGTTCCTATGTGGCAACACAGATATCGCTACAATACTATGCAATGCTAATTACACCTTCACTGCTGCTCTTTACCAATCAAATAAATTTGACGAAAAGTTTATAAAACCTGTAAATATTAACACGATCACTTACGGACAGTACTAGGTTCCCAGCCGACAAACTCGCCAGTCCTCTCATTCTCTGCCTTCAACCAATCGTGCAAAGGTGCGAAGTATTCCAAGACTCCACTGGCATCCATATTGCGTTGTCCAGTCAGCACCTCCATCGCGTCAGGCCAGGGTCTTGAAGAACCCATCTGGAGCATTTTACTGAAAGGAAAGTGAAATGTTGAATGTATTAGAACATAATTTCCTTGTACTAGAAAATGATACATAAAAGGCTGGCACATTTTTGATTACCAGCTTCGTTCAACGCTCTGCTAAATTGTGTGTTTCCAAAAGTAACGTGACTCATTAAAAAACTGGATTTTTTTATAGGATCGCGGTTGACTACTATCGCACCTGAAGGAAACCGACGATGTAGTTGACGATGGAGCGCGCTTGCATAGAAGTAACCTTTTCACTTTTGACGGAATTAGGCTATGCAATTCCGATCATCATACTCCCCGAAATGCAACCAATGGAAGTCAACAAAAAAATGTATTACCTACAGATAGATGTTCCGGGTCTGGGAGTCTTGTGTATGTGAGTTTACATGTTTGTGAAATCACCCACGATATAGGAGTTATGCCTGGTGTTCGGCAGCGTTTTTTAAAAAAGAAAGATTGAAATAAGAAGCCGACCGGTGTCCACAAACATTTTTTGTATCGGTTTATTTGGGAGGCATTGAAAGCAATGTAAATTTCTTATTATAGAGCGCGGACACACAACCTCCTTACTCTTTCTGGTAGAAAACTTGTAATTCCGGCTTTAACTTACCCTAAAGCCTCTCCGGCCGCAGCACTCTTATAGATGTCACAGTTGGAGAGCAGCTTCGTCTTGTCTCCCTCGTCGTACTCGCCGGCCAGCTGGCACAGGGAGCGGTGGAATTGGAACTGGATGATGTACGAGATGTAGTATCTGAAAGATAAGTTGTAGGAATGTTTAGTTTTATGTTTGATGCAGTAGATGCTGCTCAAGACTTGTCTGTGGATGTAGCATAGCAAAGCGTCAGCCTTATAATATTCCCACTGCTGGAAATCAGGCCTCCTCTCTAGGAGAGGAGATAGACCGTAATCTACCACGCGGGTGCTGTGCAAGTTGCTAAATGTCACATATTTCGAATTTTTGGTTCTAGGACCGGCTGGTTTCCTCACGATGTTTTCCTTCACCCTTTTAAGAGCAGTGGTGATGAAATAAATTGCACAAAGTAATATGTGTATAACTTTATATTCCGTCTAATGAAAGCGCGACCTGAGAAAAAGAGGTTAAATCCAAAAAAATGTGTGTGGTATTACTAACTAGTATGAGAATCATGTCTTGAAATTTAATATTTTTTTTATTTCCTGCAATTGCGGCTGAATAATGTTGCCAATTAAATTTAAAAAAAAACTCCAGGTCGCACTTTCATTAGACGCACTCTAGATGTGGCTATAGCCACTGGGTTACCACTGCATCACATAAAATAGCACCATTCTACTATACAATAGTATATTCCTCACCTCATATATTCCACATCAGCAGAGATATGATACTTGGCAGCGGGATCGAAGTCATCTTCAGTCCTGGGCGCCGGTGGCTCCACACCCTGGAGGGCCTCCCTCAGTTGCCAGTAGTGGCAGTTGTAATCCTCAGTGGTAGTGGTGCCTCGGAATACTCCGTAACGGAATAGGTCGAGAAGATAGGCGAAAGGTAGGAAAACTATCTTTTCCAACCCCTGAAATAGAAGAAAAATCTTTAAGTTCAAGTTTTGATAAGCATTGGGACAGGTTAAAGTAAAAAAGTAAAAAAATGCATGTAAAAATGAGAAACATTACAGATTAAAAATGAATGAATGAACTGGTAGAATATTAAAGAAAAATAAACATTATGGTAAGCAACCCACTTCTGCAAAGACCGCGTTGAATTGATTTTTGTCATATTGAACTACTTTTGGTTTTGTGAACCGAAATCATCAAATGACATCTCGCCTTACTCAAAAGTCGAAGTATTTATTTAAATGAAACCACTTTCGAATTACCAAAGTCGGTTAGACGAAAAAGATGAAGCTAATTGCACGTTCCAAAGCATATGTTTCTATGAAGAAGAGCGAGCAAGAAACTCCACGTACTGTTTATACCAATAAATAATTACAAAATTATTGCTAATGTAAAAATTAAACTTAAAATTATTAAAAGCATTTATTACCATTTTATAAAGCTGATTGATGTTAGACTCAATATCATCAGGCCCATCTTCTAACAGGCCCATGACCCTCAAATGTTTTGGTGTGGCTACTGAAAGAGCGATGACGTCACCAACGGCCTCATGGAAACCTGGAAGGAGAATCAACAAAGGCATTATTCAAACTGATACAATTCAAATTAGTAGCTATGTTTGTTTACATTTTCACCAACCAGTTTTACTAATTTATATATTATGCTTTAAGTATAGAGCCAACCAATGCTGGAAGACTTCTTTTTGGTGGAAAAATAATCCAATGACTTTTACAGCTCTACACTGATGGTTGACGATTCGAGTTCGGTCCTTACCGGACGGCCCAACGGCGAGCTACTCATTGCTCGTCGACCACAATGGTCCTATAGATTCAGATTCAGATTTATTTATTTGTTAACATAGGTTACAGATACACATGTGTGAGATGTTACATTTTTGTTGTTGTACATCGTATAATGTACTATAATTTTTTCATCAATAGCTTTAAATATTGTATAATACGAACCTAAGACACCACGAGTCCACAATATTCAAACATACTATAAATATTCTACTCACCAGGATTAGCTCCAGCCCTGTAAACGACTGGCTGATCTTTGTATTGCAGGTAATACTGGATGTGACCCATCTCATGATGGGTGGTCGTGAAGAAAGCGGACGTGATTGTGGTGCACTGCTTGATTCTGAAAATTGCAAAATTAACACTGAATTAAAACTAGATTGGCGACGCTTGGGGAGGCTTATGTCCAGCAGTGGACGTATTTTGACTGAGATGATGATGATCACCACCAGATTTCCTACTACGACCTAAAAGCGTTGATAAAATCAGATTGGTGTGGTTCTATCCAAACTATTGTTGTTTTTAGGGTCCCGTAGCCAAATGGCAACAACGGAACTCTCTCTCTCCCTCCAAAAGTAAAAAACAATGTCTATGTCCCCTCTAACTTTTGAATCATAAGTTGACAAAATATGAAAAAAATCTGGAAAGTAGAGCTTTATAAAGACTTTCTAGGAAAATTATTTGGAACTTGATGGGACGAACAGTTTTTGAAAAGTTGGGGACACTTATTGTGACGGACGGGAAACTACGGGACTCTACACTGAACGTGGCCCGACACGCTCTTGGCTGTTTTTTTTTGGTATTATTATTACTAGTATTGTTCCACTGCTGGACAAACTCTCTCCATTCCTTCCAAAAATCACGATTTTTTACTTCTTCTTTCCAATTCTTAAAAAACACATTTAGGTCATCTTGTCCTCTACTGTTTGGCTGTGTCAGAGCATCAATCTCGTGTTTTACCTTTTACGGGCCCATAGCTCATCAGGCATGTGACAGTTAAGTCCTAGTCAGGCCTACTTAACTTTTGGTAGCTTTTTGAGCCAAGTCTTTTATTACTTTTCATCATTATTATATTTACAAGTAATGAATTTCTATACAATCTTCAATCTCTTAACATTGTTAATGCATATCAGTTATTTTATAAAGACACCTCTTTACATTTTAAACCTACCTAAAATCTTCAGCATCAAAGAAGTCCCAAGCCGAGGCGTGGCAGACCATATCACGTCCATCATTGGGCTTCTCGATGATGGACCTCTCCCAGAACAGTTCAGGCATTGGACTCAGGTTCAGAGACGTAAAGAAATCTTCGGCAGTCTTGAAGAACTTTAGGGCTGTGTAGTTCTGAAAATTAAGAAAACATTGTTAATACAGTTTCAGTAGTAAAAAATGAAGAACTGTGTATTCGCGTTAGGAAAATAGTGACTCATCGTTGTCAGTCGTAAATTATTTCGTGTAAATGAGAAAAGTTTAATTTTTTTTATTGATACAAACCGATGCTTGACTGCGCTCCCATTTGCTTACCATTACAGTGATACAATTGTTGATTGTTAAGCGCACAATTTACTAAGACCATATGCACTCTAGCTTTGAATATACCTAAATTATAATCGGAAGGAAAGATTGTAACAGGAAAATTGATCCAGTCGTTTGATGTAGGTATGAACGATAAAGTAAAGTGCTTTATTTAGAAAAAAGATAGTTACCTGTGCTTGTAGAGCAGCAGTGACGTCAACATCAGGTTTATCAGGGTACGGCCTGGTAAACTTCTCTACGTTGTTCCAAGTTTGAGCCCAAATGTTACCTAAAATGGAAATGATGAAAACTCGAATTACATTTATGTTATCAATACAAATTGTAAAGAATTGAGTAAAGCAGGTGCTTGAGCAAAGATAGATGATTAAGTTTTTAAGATGTAATGTTTTAATTGATTGATACAAATTTTTAGGTGCAACTAATAGGGCTTTTAAAGAAAAAAAATTATTGTTTTTTTCATCTTAATTTACCTAAATTCTTTATCTACACCATAAAATATTACAATATATGTGGGACAACACAATTCATGTCCAGTCGACAAAAATTACGCGTACTTATTTAAGAAAATAATCCTGTACAGGCGCAGCTAGTAATAGGAATCGAGCGATCTAGCCGTGAACCTTGCTATGCAATAATCGTCCTTAAGGTGAGCTCGCGAAACTTTAGCCAATGGCACATAGGCGAGCTTAACTTTAAGGACATTCTGGAGTTGTTTTAATGTGAAAATACTTCTACATCGCCTAGTACCTTCAACTTACCCAACAAATGCGCTGGAATGGGTCCCTTAGCTGACACGACTTTCTCTCCATACTTCAGTCTCAAGTGCCTCCTGACGTACGCATGTATCTGTTGGTACAAAGGCTTGACTTGGGCCCAGAGGGAGGCAAACTGGTCTTCACTGTCATCTGACTCATACTCACTGAGCCACCATTCGGCAACGCTGTCATAACCTGGTAAGATTTTAAGAAGGTTAGGTTAGGTTATTTAGGTTATTACTCAGTCATTATCATCATCAGCCGGAACATGTTCACAGCTGAACAAAGGCCTCCCCTAAAGGGAGGGGTTGCCACAACCCCACGTTGTGCAGGGGATTGCTGTGAAGTTACCGAAAGTTTAAAGGACGCTTCTGCCCGTCCCTCGATGTCTGGTCACAGTTTAAGGACGTAGCCAGGTCTACTCGAGTATTATCAGTGTTCAAAGACAAAAACATATGTTTTGACTCTCTTATCAATTAACTGCAATCGTTATTTTGGTCTTCAAATCCACATAACGTTATATTTGTTACCGCAAAGTTTTTCTCTATAAATGAATCTCTCCTTCACCTAATAAAGTACGAAATTGTGAAAATGGCTTCGAAATTCATATACGCTTCTGCATATACATAGATTGCTAGGCTTTGATCTTACAAATATTACAATATTTTCCATAGCCCTTTACAGGACGCCGAGACCGGTGTAAAGTTGGAAGCGGTCTCTGCAGAAGCGACCGGCATACAAGCTAAACGCTTAGAAGGTCATGACCATGGCACAGTATGGGATACCACACGGACAGAGTGACAGAAGTCGCAGGGCGATTTACGGCCATAATCGACGTTAGGTTAACAAACGACGAACAATTTAATGTAGACGTCCAATAGTCCGACTATGCGGTCAAAAGATATATCAGCAGAACTGAAAAAGCCCAGTAAGACCGATTCCTGTTAGAGCTGCGGGAACGTTAAAAAGAGTTACCGGCCCCAGAACGCAGAGGGCAAATTGAGGAACATAAATGAGTTTTAGTCAGTAAAAGGCTGATACACTATGACGCTTCACCCTGGTACTGAATATCCTGATAAAAAAAACGTTTTTACCTACTAAATCAAAGGCTACAGAAGCTAACAGAAAGTATGAACTCCACAGATCTCTCTGTATAGCAGACCAACTTTATCTTACCGTTCAGTTTAGCAGCCTCATTGTCCATATTGACGTACTCGGTGAAGTTGCCCTTGGAAGCGGTGCCGGCGACCCTGTGCCACTCCAGCCAAGTGTACTTCAACTCCTCAGGGTCGCTGCTTTTCGCGAAGATCTCCGTCACCTCTGGAAATGGCAGGGTTTTTTTAAATATTTGTGTTGTTTGAACGTATTTGGGAATTGAATATCTGAAAGTGGGGTAAGATGGGTCATAATGGTATACTCCATCGCCTTAGTAATTCGTGATTTATTATATTAATTAGCTTATTTTTATACTTCTACCTTTTTTTAATACACGAGAACACTGTAAACTAGCGCCGACCCCAAGTAATTTGGGATTAGGGCAGAAAGACGATGATTATGATGTTATAAGTTATAACATACATCAAAATTATACAAAAGGCTCTTTAGTTAGATAGTTACTTTATAACTTATAACTACGTGTATTAAATTGCCTCAATTTTAATTGAATCAATTTTCCGTCTAACTAGAATAAACCTCTGTTCTGAATCAATTTTCCTCAATAAAATCTTACTTCCGGACAACTATACTACGTCGACTACAACATACCTGGTTCCACATGGAGGTCACATTTCGTTTTATCCTTGTAGTCACAGATAGTGGCCTTAGCATACGTTGACTGCATATTACTGACAGCACTGATCAACCTCTCGTTCAAATCCTCAGGAAGAGCAGAGGTACCGAGCTGGGAATACTTCTCAAACATCCTCTTGAGGTCTCTGTCTTCGTACTCACGCCAAAGGTAGCTCATCGTCTCTTTCCAGTATTCTTTCTCATCTTCTGCTATTTCTAAAGCAACTGCTAGCTGGAATAGTAATAATATTTTTTTTTATTTATCAAAAAATATCAAAATAAATTAAAAATATTGTGAGTCAATGACCCAAAAACCGAAGCTCGTGGGGTCAAAATAACAATAATTAATAATAACAAGATAACAATAATGTATAATCAAAAACCAGTTCAAAAAAGGAAAACTATAAAAACAAGTTTTGAATCAAATATGGGAACGTTTGCAATCGTCGCCGACAGAAAAATAGACCAAAAAATTAAATCATCAAAATAAGAGAGGTTACATGTGCACTTTGAAAGAAAGAAAAGGAAATAATGACGTTTATTTATGCCTGACAAAATCGTATAAACTAAAAAAATGTATTAAAATCAGTGCGAAGCCAAAAAGCATGGCAAGGCACAAAAAGATAAATAAGGATCGCTAGAATTCTGTTAGGGCCAGAAGCTGTAATGCTACGGTCACATTCATGGACGTCAAATAGACTAATTGTAAGGAGGACTTGGAAGACCTTAACGTCAATGACGCCGCTACCTATAAACATGGCTATCTAACTTGGCCTAAAGAGTTTTAGGGAAAATAAAACTATTGATTCGAAAAGAAGAAGAGACTAAATAAAACGCATTAACTTTCTAATGCACATACATTATAAACAGTAATAAAACAGACGTGTGCTTCACAAATTTCATAATGTTTTCGATTTTTTGTACGTAATTTTGAGTTACTAACCCTTAGATTAAGTTTTTTACTAACAAACGGGCCTATGTGGTCAAATAAATAAATAATAATTATTATTATAAAGCTTACCATTCGATCCTCATTATACTTCGTAATATTACTAGCATAGTCCCAGTCCGCGATCGCCTTCTTATTCCTAGCCTTAGACATAAGCTCGTTCAGGTTCCGCATGTAGTCCCGCCCGGCCGCTTCTTCAGCTGCTCTCTCCACCGCCCGCCCTCGCGCAGCCACGATGAAGACTGAGGCGATGGCGCCCACCAGGGCTAACTCGCCGATGATCTTCATTACTAACTGAAAAAAATTAAAATTAAAAAACCCCCGACTACTCTCCACCTCTCAGGTCCTGATGACCTTGAAGACTTGAACCGATTTCCACCAAATATAGCTAAGAACACTCTCGACTAATATACCTTTCAAACAAAAAAAAAACTCATTAAAATCGGATCATCCGTTACACACACAGACACGTCAAGCTTACTCGTATAACACCCCGTCATTTTTGCGTCGGGGGTTAAAAAGGCAGAAAATTAGTTGAAGTAGTAATGCTAGCGAAGGAGGAGGCCACACGCGTGAAGGAACGGACGTGCTAACGCCGCAGTCCCCGAGATCCGGACCCCGACTACCTGCCAAGGTAGACGTGGGCTTGCAGACGACGAGCAATGGGTAGTTCGCCGTCCGACTGTCCGGTAATCAACCGTATCGAGCCCAATCGTCAACTACGTGTATTGATACACGCCACGCGCTCCTCAAAGAGATGTCAGCAAACCGTCGGGACTCAACAGGGCCGATGCACGCCAGCTAGGATTGCGTAGTCCTAGAACGCAAGGTGTAACTGAAGGACACAGATTTTGTTTTGGTCTGTAGAAGTCTGACACTTTCACCCTCTCACTCCGCCCAGGGCGAGGGATATCATTTGATGACTTCCACCATCAAAAAAAATTGAGAAGAAATGGCAAGAAACTCCACTGTACTGACTCTGGGATTACTGGAAAAGGTCAGTCCTTTTCTGAACTCTGGTCTTCGAGAATATCACTACAGGCTGAGCATGACACGACCCTATTGACCAGTGACTATCCAACGCCCTACGTATGAAAATACTATTTCAACTACTCGTATTCCTGATATCGAAATTGATCGGCTCAAAATCTGATTGATAATAATAATTATTGATAATGTTATCTGGCTGCTATTGAATCGATCCGAGTCCTCCAGCCTGTTAATGAACGATCTCAGACCTATCTCTACGAATAAGGTTGACTGGTAGAGAATGCCCTGATGCATTAAGTCCGCCTATATACCACCACTGTACATGAAGTTTAAATAAATAAATAAATAATGAATCATTATTTACTTATGAAATGGTCGTTTTACGAAACTGCATATTTTGAACTGCGATATTTACAAATCACCTTGGAATTATAAGTTCAAACAGATTTACCTGGTATTACAGAAAAACAAATGCATAACTTATAATTTTAAAACGAGATTAACATGACTTAAAAATAAAACAAAAACTTAGAATTCTAAGTTCATTATTTTTTGTTTTGTTTGTTAACAGTAGAACAACAATTTCATACGTACTTACCTCCTACCGACCCAATATAAATAGAAAATACTTCTAGTTTCGAATTTTTGTTTGCTGCAACTCAAAAAAAACCGGGCAAGTGCGAGTTGGACTCGCGCACCGAGGGTTTCGTACCAACTTAATTACGGTTTATGATTTATGATTTTTTAAAAAGAAACTACTAACTAGATCTCGTTCAAACCAATTTTCGGTGGAAATTTGCATAGAAGTCTACATCATATATTTTTTTTAGATTTTTCATTCTCTTATTTTAGAAGTTACGGGGGGGGGGCACGTTTTTCCACTTTGGAAGTGTCTCTCGCAGAAACTGTTCAGTTTAGAAAAAAATTATATTAAAAACCTCAATATCATTTTTGAAGACCTATCCATAGATAGGTACAAACACGTATGGGTTTGATAAAAAAAACTTTTGAGTTTCAGTTCTAAGTATGGGGAACCCTATAATGTATTGATTTTTTTTTCTATTTTTGTGTAAAAATCTTAATGCGGTTCACAGAATACATCTACTTACCAAATTTCAACAGTATAGCTTTTATGGTTTCGGAAAAAAATGGCTGTGACATACGGACGGACAGACAGACAGACAGACGTGACGAATCTATAAGGGTTCCGTATTTTGCCATTTGGCTACGTAACCCTTAAAACTACTGAACCGATTTGAAAAATTCTTTCACTAGTTAATAGTAAAATGTTACGTTATCACAGAGTGACTATTCCGTCACGGAAACCACCAGCATATGAAAATGTGCACTAAAATACCATGAAAGAAAACCACCACTCAAAACTAAAATTATACTAAATCGAATAACACGGTCAGTAATACAAACCGAGCTCCTCCATTCAATCTAAATCAAAATAACAGTCAGTAAACTACTCAACACAAATTAGACACAGAAAAAAAAAATAGTCTACACAAATTGCACACAGAAAAAAAATCTACAGTCTGTTTTTTAAACCCTGAGCCTAAAATGACAATTCAACACAAAAGAACTGGCGTCATTTCTATAGTAAATTTGACATTACTTGTGTCAATTTAGTCTCAGGGTATAAAAAACAGACGATAGTCTACACAAAATTGGGTACACAATACAAAAAATCAGACTAACCTACAAGATCAGTCGGTCTCACAAATGGCAATGACGAAATCAAACCCATATCAACGCATAAATACTGATGGCTCCGTCTAAAAACTTGGACAAAACAACGTGTCAAGGAGCTTGGAAAGGTGAATGATCCACCCGATATTGTTGGCGGTAAACTGAGCTGAACGGAGGGGAAAAAATAGTAATTATTAAGTTATGGGTAACCTTGCACAATTGTAAAGTTGCAATCATTAATAGATAGATGCCCAGCAGGCTAAAAGGCCTAATACACCACTCGTTTTTACGAACGGTGTTAGTCTACGTCGCGTAGTGTCATAAGGGTAAGACGGTTTTCGACAGGGCTGGACGTATCGAGTCAACGTAACGAGTCGACATATCGAGTCGACGTATCGACTTGATGTATCCAGTAGTGTAATAAGACTAAGAACTTGACTAAGCCTGCAGATAAACTGAGGTTGAGTCTCCTTCTCAAAAACTTATTTACTATCATGAATTTAGGGCTGTAGGAACGTTTCAAAGACCGGGACACACGTGGATTTTAGTTAGTATATGTCTGACACATCCTCTTGCTCTATCCTAAAGCGGAAGATGCTAATGACTTCCTTGATTGATTGGATTTGACAGAATCCACTAGAGTCGATGCCTACTAGAGCCAAGCGATTGAGAGGATTTATTTGGCACATAAACAATAGTTACGTAAAAAACGAAACAACAAAAAGAGGCAAAAAATAAAGTAATGTGCTTCACGGCTGCGCCAAATTAGGTCTAGTTCAGCATAAGTGCTGGTGCCTGACGCTGCTTTTCAACTCAATCTCAGGTCTGATGTAATGGGGTTATTGTAATTGGATTATTTAAAAGAGCTACACAAATGTAAATGACTGAACACCGGTGGATTTATTCAGTAAACATCTTACATTCTTTGACGCTCCACTTAGAGTGGAAGATGGTATTTGATGATTTCTCAACTCAAAAAAAAAACTTTTTATTTAAAAACCGCTTTAAAAAAATATATAAGTTAACCTAGGGGTCTTTAAGTCAAGAGTGAATAGGTTGCTTCTAGGCAAGCGTACTCCATCGTCGACCACATGATCGCTTACCATCAGGTCAGATGTGGTCAAGCGCGAGCTCATCAATAATAAAAATAGTTAAGCGCTAGTATTGTGTTTTTTTTTCATCTGTGCGAACTATCCCACTACCAAGCAAGGCCAAAACCCTTCTATTTCTCTGCACGTTGTCTCTTCACACCAATTCTTGAGAATAAAATCAATCAAGAATTTAACATGCATTTATTTTAGTGTTTCCTGAATTAAACCATTAAATAAAGACTAGTTTAATTCGATATAGGCTAGTCTAACCATAGCCGATAGCCATTAAATTAATGCATTTAAAAATAAACAAAAGTCTAATTTTGTAACATTAACATTTAACATTGAAACAACTTTACTTTTTTATCTAATTTAGATGTAAATGAGTATTTTGCTTTTTTTTTCATATGTGAAATAATTGAGTTCCCTCGCTCTAGGGTGGAGCAAGAGGCCGTGTCCGACTATTACTAACTAAATTCACACATTTTTTTTTTTCGTTTTCGTGTTACCCCAGTTAATGGGTTGTGGAAGTCTAGTAGGGAGCCGCTCCTCGTAAAATACTGGTATTCAGCTAAATCCGGCTTGACTGGAAGCCATCCCAATATAGTTGGGAAATGATGATGATTAGATGTAAATAAGTATTTTGCTTTTTTTTCATATGTGAAATCATTGACGCTCGCTCTAGGGTGGAGCAAGAGGTCGTGTTAGACTATTACTAACTAAAATATATATTAACCTTTGTGTTCAAGGACCACGGGTATCCCTTCCGAACAGTTTCGGAAGTCAACCTATAACAGCAGTGGTAGGTTTTGGCCCTGCTCGGTTGCCTGGCATTATGCTGAACTGGACCTATTTGGCGAAGCCGTAATATATTGTTGTATTTTTTTTTGTTGTTTTTGATTTGTTTTTTCTGTGTAATTTAAGTGTGCAATTACTTGTCTACTGGTTTGCCAAATAAACGTGTTTTCTTTCTTTCTTTCTTTTCTTTTCTTTCAGTCTTGCTGCGTGTGGAACACTACGCATGTATTTTTTTTAAACATTATCGGCCTTGTAATTTTCCCAATTTTAAGACTCAGATCTCCCCTCTAGGAGAGACAATGAGCCGGGCACACAAAATATCTACTTAAAACATCCACTTAAAAAAAACTTTCCATGAAACGTAATCTTCAATAAAAACTCTTTTAGTAACAAAACTCTGTTTACGCAATATTTCTAAGTGGATCGATATCATCATAATCTCTTATCCAATATATCTGTTGATTATATTTTTCTTCTCAACTACACTGAAACCATTTATATTTACACAAAATCTATTTACTTATAAGGAGAAACTGTCTGACTGACATGTCATCGACAGCCAAGACTAGTACTAGGAACGTAAAAATATGAATACAGATGCAATAAGAAAGGGTTTTTAAAAATCCAGTTTGTCGGGGGGTGACAAAGGAGAAATTTGTTGGCAATGCAGTTTTTCAAAACGACCCTTAAAATAGGGTTTAAGAGGTATTTAAGTAAAGGGAGATATATTGGTGATATAAGTAGTGTGGAGATATTGTTTTCAAAACAGAATAACCACACAGTTCCATGCAACCACATTCATAAGACAGTGCTAGCGGGTTGTTATAAGTGTGAGGAGGATAAATATCCTCATACTAGTAACACATTATGCATTGGGAACCGTATGGAGTCCTGTTTAAAAAAATTCACTAAATTACTTATATCACAATATCGTAAATGAAAATATTCTCGCAGATGAAAGCTGGCAAAATGCATTTAATACTTTTCTTACTTACAAACAACACTTTCTTAGCAGTTTGACTGCAATACCCACACGGCATCTTCCTAGGATTTTTCTTAGTTCTATTTATTCTCACCATCAGAAAAGATATAACTTCCACAATATACTGTAACACACTTCTTACAACTCTCAACGTACTCGTACTAAAATCAGTGGCTTATCCTCAAAAACATTAATTATTATGTAAATTAATTACTAACGTGTCATGCTTTTAGGATTTCAAGTGTTTTGTGTGACGAGAAAATTGTTGCCGAAACAAATGAGACGGATGGATGGTTCAGGCCAAATGTAGCTATGAGAAAAAAAAATAGTCTTCGTATATTTTCATGGCTATCTGACCAGTCTTTTGTTTGTTAGGTCCAAATAATATCAGGATACTAGCTCCATCATCTTCCTAATATTTTATTAGAATTATTAAATGCTCATCATTTTTTAGGGGGTTTTGCCATAATCGCCACGCTTGGCTTGCGGGTTGGCGATCTCAGTGTGGATGTTGAAAAATGCACAGAAAATGCTGCTACCCATTCTCTGGTGTGTCCTTTAGTCGCCTCTTACGACACCCACGGGAAGAGATGGGATCTTTGCGTCCAGACACCATACGGGCGAGCCTCAAGCCTCTCATTGTCTTCGGAATTACCATATTCACCTTTGCTAAGCAGTGTCTAAATTTTTCTTATTTGGATTGTTCATATTCGGAGAAAGCCATTTTTTTGAGATGGTGAACGATTGCATGATTTTATTTGCTCTAGGGTGGAACGAGAGGGCGAATAAGATTTTTACTGACTAAAACTAATAGAATAAAATAGAATAAACTATATTGTACACCAAAAAGTAACGGTACAGTTTATACAATAACTTAAATAAAAAAATCTTTAGTAAAAATCTGACTCGCCCTTTGCATCCCTACCCGCCTGGGTCCTTCAGTCGCCCTTTGCATCTTAGAGCCCTGATCTTTGATTTGTGGTTGATAAATAGGATTACTTGTAAATATGTTGTTCTCTGAAGATATGACCTACTAGTTACAACTGTCTACCATCCGATCTGCACTTTAGACTTCTTAGTAAGTGCCACCAATGAAGGTATGCAGCATTTTAGGTAGCCACCTACTGGACCCAAACAATATAAGAAGTTTACCACCACCTCAAAAAAAGAAGAAGAAGACTGTGTCAGAAAATATAGGCATAATGTTATGATACAACAAGTTATGTAATACAAATAATACAATAAAGCTATCTACCATCTACATGACCTGACAGTCCTCAAAACAAGTGCGAAAAACATACGCAAAGCAAAGCGAATAGTATGTCAAGTACGATAAAAACTTCGTTAGCATATGTTTTCAAACTTGTCCATTTACAAACTAGTTTTCCGACCACAACTAAAAGGTGTTATCTAATTTAAATAAAAAAAAGAATCAAGATGATCATTTTATAGTGTAGTTATGTAATCTACAAAGTCAAAAATCAAAAGTTTGAAGAACCCAAAGGGTAAATGAACGCAAAAGGTACGCAGGGGTGTTTTTAGTCAGCAAAAGTCAAATACGCTCTACCAAGAGCGGAACCCGTTTAATGAATTCCTAAAAAAAAAAGGTGGGCTATACAGGACACCTGTGTTTCATGTCGCAAGCAATAGATCATCATCATCTACCGAGCCTTTTCCCAACTATGTTGGGGTCGGCTCCCAGTCAAGCCGGATTTAGCTGAACACCAGTATTATAACGTGCTATCCGAGGTACGGAGGAAACTCGGTATGTTAAGATGGTCACTCATCCACAGCCCAACCTTGGCAAGCGTACTTTAACCTTGAAGATCGACCCATGCTGCTGTTATTATCTAGCCACGAGCTCCTCCATTAAACTATTGACTACTAATTCCAAAATCCTGATAAGAGCACCAATATTTCTGTGCATAACCCATTACTTCTCCCTCAGCATTACCACCATCAGTGACAATACAACTTATGGGGCAAGACCAACAAGGCTTTTGTATGAAGTAAGTTCTTATCTACTTAATCAAGAACAGCCCTACGAAGTCTCTACAAAAACAGTGCAAAGTAAATGAGCATTCTTTCCTCGATTTCACACAGATAATCGCGTTGACGTTGCAATTAGTTTAAGGTCAGCTCATTAAATAGATCTGTGGAATTCTTCTAGCACAATCCTTCCATTCTTTCCAATCCAAGTGTTTTAACAGCCTATAGTTTAATATTAACGTAATTTGATAACAATAAATGATAAATGATAAATGATATTTATTTTGCAAATAGGTTTTTTCAAACTCTTTTACACGTCAATTCTTTTTTTCTTGGACTTTTTTTTTTTTTGTTACTAGATGAGGCCGGTGTTTCCTAACTGACTACCCTGAGAAGAAACACCGAAACAAACTCAGGGGTCACAGTCTCTTTTAAAGTCCGTACAACATGAAAATCATATGCAAACCATGCAGACTGGTGTCTGAGATGGCCTTTTGAAGAAAGAACCATGCAATTTGAGTGGACCTGTCCAGTCAGTGCAAGCATTTGTCAATATTCGCAAAGCTCAACTCAGGACTACTAAGGAGCTCAACGACTTGACGAACAATACCAAATAGAGGACATAATGGTTAGGCCACAGAAAACACTCAAATTGTCAGACATAAGTTAAAATGACTAAAAAAGAAAAAAAAAGCAATCCACATAGTCCTCACATTCACAAAAAAGAAAAAATAATAATAATACAAAGTGTAATACTTAACAAAGTAAGCATTTATGTCAAACATAAATAAAAAAGAAAAAATAATTAAAAAATGTCAAATTGTAAAGTAAAAATTATTTTACAATGTCAAATTGTAATAAATAAATTTCAAATTGTAAAAAAGTACAATCGAAAATAAAATAAAGTAAGAAGATAAGAACAGTTGTAGTGCGCACTGGAGCGGGTCAATCCCAAGCCTTTACGTCCTCAACGTAGTCCTTTACAGTGTAATAAGCCTTTTGGCAAAGTTTTCGCTTAACAAAAGATTTGAACATAATAAGGCTTAGTTCTTGCATATGACTAGGAAGCTTATTATATCAATAAGGTAAACTTTTGGCCGTTAGGACCAAAATGGTCAGTGCCTAGTGCGAGTTTGTTTAAGGTTAGAACGCGTCTTCAAACGCGCTGCAAACTTGATGGTGACCTGGATCCTGTGTGGCTTGTTGTAAAGCCAAACAGATTATATCCAAACACAATATCTTCAAGTAGGTATAAGAATGATTGTTTACTGCGAGGTGGATGTCCCGTTTTATCAATATTTTAAGACAAGTCTGAATATAACAGCTCTTCCTTTTGAGTTCATTACACCTCAAAACACGAACTTACTTGTATCATACTGCATAAAGTCGACAGCATTCGTCTCGTTCAATATTCTGGTTTTGTATGAATCGTAAACGTTACAAAACATTGTTAGTCAAATATTTGTAACAATTTCATGCAAAATGTATGTTTTGTTCTCATCTCTTAAAGAATACGTAGGTCTGTATACATACTCGTATACCGAAATGAAGAGGACATTGAAAATAACGGAGTAGTAGTAGGCTCATGAATCGAATTACGTCGTTTTTGTCTTAATTTGTTTGGGATTTTGTATTATATTCTTTAAGAAGATTTACTCGTATCACTAAGCAAACCCTTAGCACTCAGTCTTAACATTTGAGTGACGTTGTACCGAATTCGCGAAATATTCGAGAACTCCTATAAATACACACACACGAACAAAATAACGTTTGTTTGGATTTGGGGACTATTCCTCCAAAAACTCTAAGCAAACTTTTGCACTTATTAAAACCAAAAACTGCACAATACTCACAAGAAAACACTTCTGTTCTTTCGATAATATCATGCCCAAATAAAACTACACCGGACCAAAATGACTTCAAAATATAAAGCTATTCCATTCACTTAAAACTACCTCTTATCACACAAAACACAGAACACATTTTCCTTGATCACGGATAAAAGAATTAATAAATAAATTCATTTTCTAAACGCGATGCCGCATCACGATCAACTGAGATGACACTTGGTACAATAATAAGGATGTCGGCAGCAATCTTTTTAATTTCCACTAATTACTAAATATTATGAGGAAAATGCGGTTTTCCTTTGTTAGCACCTTTGAATATCTTTTATTTTTAATTTATGGCTTGTGGTCGTTTACACTATAAATACTTGGGAAAAGAAACGACATTTTTTTTATAATACTAGTGCTTGACTGCGATCCCGATGATGGTAAGCAGTGTTATGCAATCGTTGATAGTGCGGTGCATTAGCCTATTCACTCTAGCCTTGATGACACCTAAATTATAATCGAATGGGAAAACCACAGCATGCAAATATATAAACGGTAAAATCGACGAGCAGATAGCTATGTAGAATCTTTTTATATATTAGACGATTTTTGCTATATTTTTGAAAGAAAATATCATCCAAGGAATATCTGCATTGCCTGTTTTTTTTTTTTTGTAAAGTAATTCAATGATTGCGTCATTTTCAAAAAATTAAATCTTTTTCTTTCTTTTGATTTGCAAAAACCGTTAGTTCTTTGAAATATCAAAATTACTTTCATAGCGTAGAAAGACAAGGTTGTCTAATAAAAACTAGCCTCTGCCAAATCCAAGACATGGTCACGTTTACCAAGTTTCGTCCAAATCCGTTCAGCCGTTAAGACGTAACAAACCGACAACGTTACTTTTGCGTATTAGTAGGGATCAATAATAATGCAAATTTATTGCATATTGACAGCCACGGAGGTTGTATATATTTAACAAAATACGTAGGCATTCAGGTTTCATTCGATCCGGTATATTGCAATCCACTTAGATCGAGGAATTCAATTGAAGCCAAGGAGTTTCTTAGCTTAGCTATATTAAAATGAAAAGATTGAACCTTAGCAAGATTGCAAGTCAATTTTTACTAAAAATAAATGAGGATAAAGTAACAATTGACAAATGTATGATTGTCTTACGCCCGTTTTCAATAAGCTATCTATCTAAGTTGCAGCTACTAAAGATAAACAAATCTATCGGTTTGCCCTTACTTGCTTTCCTATACCTACCGACGGATAGCATTTCCTAACAAAAGTTGTGGATTGATAGATAGAATCTTACTGTTTATCGGAGATACCTATCTATCTATGAACTGCGGTAGGTTATTGAAAACGGGCGTTTATTGTTTTACTAATTTATATCGCTGTCAAAATTAATGATCCCTTTAATTCGATCTCCAGTTTCCTAGTTCCTGTTCACAGTTTTACCTTCTAAATCCTTCAAAATACGACAATCGTTTCTAGAGCCTTTATAGCACCTAAATGGGTCTTTTTCCTTCCTTGTTCCGTTTGCGTCTGGTGTGTGTCAAGCATAAAAGATGAACTTCCGAATGGATTCAAACAGATTTAAGTCACTGTCCTAATTGATGACCAGGAAGTCTTCGAACTGATAACATGATTTCAAAGAGTGTCTATGGAGTCCCTTGCATGTTCTTCTCCACAGAGATTTACGCTTTGGAATATGCAATTTAACTTCACTTTTTTGACTGACCGACATTTTGATGTTGGTCAGTCAAAATGCTGCAAGAGTCAAGATGCTGCTAATTTAAAAGTGGTTGTAATGACATTTTAGAGTCATGGTATAAAAAACAGACGGTACGAAAGTGTAAGTGGTCAAAGACACAGGTAAACCCTCAGGCGAGAGCCAGGTGACTTGTATACCATTTAATATACGATGTAGATTATGTTACCTACAATTTAAGTATCTTTGTAACCAGTTATAATAATAAAAAAAAATACAAGACTCACCGTCTTTTTCCTTCTGCTATCAAATCCACACTACTGCCTGAGATGGGATGCGGTTCGTATTTATCTAAGGCACTCCATGAATGATAATATCCGTCGCAGTTGAGTTATTGATACCGAATCCGATACAAGGTGTGACTAGTTTTGTTTGTTTATCTATAGACTTTTTTAAGGTGGGAAATCATCAGAATGACTTCTACCGCTCTTGGGTGGAGCGGGCGGGCGTGTCAGAGTTTTACTGACTAAACCCCACCCCGTTCCTTATTTGGCTTTGACCCTGATGAGCCTCTACAATTTGTTGATCTCTAGACCTTAGTTTATCATTTAACTGGACCTGCTAAACGAAGTTTATTTTTAATCTTGGTGCAAAATATTGAAAAGGTTTTAATTTTTTCGATTTTCGGTTGTTTTGTTTTGGTTAAACTTGTTATAGGAATAATAAATCGGTGAAGTGCGAGTTGGATTCTTGGAGAAAGGGTTCCGTGCCGTCTGTACCAAAAGAAGACAAAAAATAACAATTGTTTTATTTTCTTCTTAAATATTTATTGTAATCTGTTTTTAGTATATGTTGTTATAGATTTGACCAGCACTTTTACTTACTGTATGGATTTTAAAAGAGACTTTAACATGCATTTGCTTTGGAACTTCTTCCCAGGGTAGCGAGCTAAGAAATACCGGCCTCATCTAGTTTAAATTAACGAAAAATTTAAATGTAAATGTGTCTTTTAGAACCATATTTTTTTATCCAGATCGGTAGATCTTATTTGATAAATTCGCAACTAAAAATATATGGATTGATTTTTACAAATAGTATATTTTTTTACAATAAACAATTCTGCAGTATCAAACTAGTTTGATCTTCGGCTAGACTCCCTGCACTTGTCATTGGCTTACATCCAAACGTGTTTGCTTTGTATAAATACATTCGCTAGGATTTTTCCTCAAAACTTAGCGTGTGTGGAATCACAATATTGGTCAAAGTTTATTTACTTGTATTGCCTTGAACCTGACATTGTCATCGCACTTCAATAATATGAGGATCGCTTTTTCTAGTCTTTTCTATCAATCCTACCTACATTCTATTCCTTTATTCTCAATTCATCTACCTAGCCTTTTCCCAACTATATTGGGTTCGGCTTCCAGTCAAGCCGGATTTAGCTGTATACCAGTATTTTACGATTAGCGGCTGCCTACCAGACCTCCACAACCCTTTAACTGGGGTAGCATGGTAGATTTACTGGCTTCTGACTATCCGTAACAACTGCCAAAGATCTACAAATGACAGCCAGGACCTACGCCCTAACGTGCTTTCCGAGGCACGAAGGAAACTCAGTTTATTAAGATAGTCACGCATCCACAGACCAACCTTGGCAAGATCGACCCGTGAGGCTGTTATAATATAGCCACGAGCTCCTAAATTCCTTCATTCTCACGTCTCTATTAAAAATTGTTATTTGCGTGATCAGTCTAATTAGCCAAATGCAAATAATTACGTAGCTTCCATTTACATTTCGGTAACCATTGGTATTAATAAGAGAAAGAATATTTGTTTAGTGACAGTACATAAAACACGGACGATACAAAGAAAAAATAATAACTAAAAATATATCAATATTTATTTGTGAAGATAGGTATTACAATAAAGGTCGTAGTTACTCAGATACCCGCGAAACGAGACACAATAGTAAAACAATAACTAGTCCAGTCAAATTAGCTCAATTAAGGTAAGAATCTCGGAATTCGAGATACCCAGCTGTAAGTTTGTAAATAGTTGTATATTGACACCCTAAAAGTTGTCTCAAAACCTACATATGGTAGGGTGTGCGCAACTATTAAATTTCATGGTCGGGGGTCACAAAAATCGGGTTTTTGCGCTTTTTTTGTAAATATCTCATTTCCTATAGGTTTTTTTGCTATTTGTATATTTAACAATATTGTAGAATATAAAATTCTCTACAATTTTTGGACGAAAACTTTTTCCTACGGTGAACCGTTTTCGAGATATAGGGCGGAGACCGCGCGGTCACGGCATCACTTTAGGTCAACTGGTGCCTCCGGTCGAAAACGCGCCATATTATAGTTAATAAACTATCGATAAATCAATGATTATAAATATTTGTCTGAATAGTCGTGACTATTCGGAGAAAAATACAAAAAAAAATATCAAACAAATATTTTTTAAGTAATAAGTGAAATAACACAAATAAATTCTTTTAAAATTTAGATCTGTTGTGATATTTTCCTCTACCATTACCACAGTTGTTTAAATATTGCTGTTCTTTTTTTTGTAGCGACCACCTGAATAAAACTGCTATCTATTGCTATTCTTAAAAAATCCAGAATTCCTCTAGATTTTTCACAAAAATGAATGAAACTTATGTGATTACCCAAATTTATTGAAGATTTTTACTTTTAGCCAACTTTAGCTTGTCCTGGTGTAAAAAAAAGTATGAACACTACTATGGCAAGTTTTTTTTAAAATTGGTGCAACTAATCGAGATTCCAAAATGGTAAACTACTTTATTAAAACCAGCCACAAAAAAATAATATCCATACAAGTTCAAAACAAGAAACTAATTTCTTAAATTATTGTTAACAGTAATCACTTTTCCTACGTGCCCAAAATAGGTTCTTGCTACAATTTTTATTAATTAATGACATACCCTAGTTATTTACTTTGAAAATTAAAGCAAGATAGAGATATTTAAGTTAAAAAAAGCATAGCATAGTAAGAGAAACTAATTATTCTCAGTAAGTGAGTTCAGTTCAGTACGCACTGCTCCTTTCCATCGTACATCCGTTCACAAGCCCATGCTGGCGACGGCGGACGACGAGCAATGCGTAGATCGCCGTCCTGTCGTCCAATTACCATCCGGATTGCGCTCAAGTCGTCGACGACGCGTAATGATCTATGCGTACTTCAAGAACATTTCAGAAAATCGTAGGGGCCCAGCAGGGTCGAAATCCACTGGGGCCATGGGGTATGTGAAAGGGTACACTGACTGGAGCCATAGAACAAAGGCAAAGAAGGAACAGAAGTGGGCTTCAGTCAGTAAACGTCTGACACGCCAGGTAAGTGTTGTTAAATAAATGAATACTGAATAAAAAGTGGATAGGTTAGAAAAAAAAATCATGAAATATAATATAATAGTTAATAAAAATTGACAAATATTTATAATCATTGATTTATCGATAGTATCAACTTATATGACGCGTTTTCGACCGGAGGAACGAGTTGACCTGAAGTGATGCTGTGACCGTGCGCTCTCCGCCCTCTATCTCGAAAACGATTCACCGTAGGAAAAAGGTTTCTATACAAAATTTGTAGAGAATTTTGTATTCTACAATATTGTTAATATACAAATAGCAAAAAACCTTTAAGAAATGAGATATTTACCAAAAAAGCGCAAAAAAACGATTTTTGGGCCCTTTAACCTTGAAATTTCATAGTTGCGTACACCCTACCATATGTAGGTTTTGAGACAACTTTTAGGGTGTCAATATACAAGTATTTACAGACTTACAGCTTGGTATCTCGAATTCCGAGGTGAAAGTACTATAATGACTGGACTAAACAGCGCGGTCTCATAAGACCGGTTGGGGATTCAAACGTTAAGTGAGTAGACCACCCCAAGTGTTGTCATAAGACCGATCCTGTACGTCTCGCACCTATCGGATTCCCGCGACCCTCCTCAGGTCACCGGTGCACTTTTTTTTTAATACTCTTTATTTAATTGCACACCAAAGAAATATTTTTTTAACAAAGAGCTTAAGATTAGTAGAGGTGGTACAATGGGCGGTCTTATCGCTAACAGCGATTTTTTCAGACAACCTTTGGATGGAATTGACTTAGAAGGAGAATAGATACGCAGGTATTTTCTTTGTGGAGACCTTTCAGCTCTGCATCTTTTGGTGCGCGCTCGCTACTCTAGAAGCATTTGACCCATCGACCAATTGTTCTGCGAACAATTTGCCCTGCCTAGTGGCCAAGTGCCAGTAGGCAGGGCCCACTGGCACTTGAGCTTAGCGATTCTTCGCGGTTTAACTTTGGGTCTCCTGCAAATTAAAGTTAAAAGTCTATGACCAGTGCATGTTGCCAGTGATGACATATAATATGGTTCTGAAACGTGGGTAGTCACAATGAGCCTCATCAGACGACTTAAAGTCAACCAGAGGGCAACGGATAACCCTCTCCGCTTGGGGTTTCCTTGTGTGATCGAATCAGGAATAAAGTAGATAATATTTTGTTCATCATTTTACCTTTTCTTTCCAAATACCTTGGGTTCGGCTTCCAACGTAATGACTGCCTTATCAGACTTCCAGAACAGGCTGCATATCTAAGATCCGAGGTCGGTAACTCGGTACCTACCACTAGTTACTGGGCAACACAATACTCCTTAGATAGACAGTTACTCAGGATTTCTGCGTCTGACTACCTGTAACGACGATCAGGGAAATAGTCTTGTAATAGATGATATTTAAGAGGGCTGTCGCAATTTTTGATGAATTTCAGCGTTTTATCCGATTTTTGACGTGTGACGATGCTTTAGATATAGCCATAAAAAAAAAAACAAAAATATGGATAAGAAAGTTTGATAACTTATCTTGGGAGTGCTTTAAATAAATATTTGAATTTGTTTACCTACATCAGTAAAATCCTTGTCTCCGCAAAGGATGTTTTATAAAATGTTGCTTTTGGGCATCTTTTGACGCCTTGGTACCCCGAAGATATTAATGTTTAATCATTTATACAAATGTCTATGATACAACTGTATCTTCTACATTGGAGTGCTGAAACCACTTTATTACTATTCATACAGTAATACACCAAAAATAATTCTGTAAAACCAAGATCTACTGACAGTTTTCCGTACGAAACTACAATTTTTATCTACGAAATTATAATCCAAACTCAAATAAAAAAAATTAACCAACTAAGGTGGTATTTCTATATATCTTGAAAAAAATAAATTGGGCTATTTAAAAGTTAAATAATATTTTTAAATAATTTTTGTATGCAATGCAAAAATCGAGCGCGACTGCTGCCGCCCGTCGTTTAATTTAGCTATCGTCTGTGTTTTATACCCTGAGACTATATTGACACAGGAAATGTCAAAATTACTAT
Source organism: Mythimna separata (assembly GCA_030763345.1). Taxonomy (NCBI): domain Eukaryota; kingdom Metazoa; phylum Arthropoda; class Insecta; order Lepidoptera; family Noctuidae; genus Mythimna; species Mythimna separata. The sequence continues at coordinate 2,330,153 of CM061175.1, forward strand.
AAGATGATGCCAGTTCTTTTGTGTTGTAATGGCATTTCTGTCAAAACGCTCAAATTTAAGAAAAATTGTAATAGCGCCCTTAAAGAGTTAAAATATAAATTTTTACTTTTCTTAACATTAACAACATAATATCTTACGAAACTGCGATAATAGAATCTCTTGTCATCTCAGTTGTCATGGGCTAGACACGGGCTTTGAACCCACTTAATTTTGTTATCATTACTCGTATCACCTGCATTGATGATTTGATAAAAGTCAATATTTTTATCTTCATCATAAGAATGATAATGCGGTTTTTTCTCAAGATGTCGTTACTTTACGTAAGAGAAAGATATTTAATCAAGGAGATAAAAGTATGATACCGAAATCAATAAACTAGGCATCTGTAGTCTAAAAATCTTGGAATTCTACAGGAAAAGCAAGAAAGTTCAGCAAAGTATCATATTTTCTCGCTCTAGCTGAAGTGAGGAGTATCTATCAGATTTTTACTTTCTAAAATCCATCTCTGTTCCTTCAGGGGCCTTTAGAGTTCCAGCTGGCTCACGATCACTTTTCCATAGAATATTACAGGATTGATGACTCTTACTATGCTATGTAAGGTAAACCCTTTTTTTACAAGTTTTAAGATTATACCTTTACTTTTAGGGTCAGTTCACACTGAGACACGACGATGCAGGAAGAGGACAGTGATGTCGCGCTGCACCGCGCGCCGCCGCGAGACTCATCGCAACGTTGCGAGGCACATAGTATAAAATCGTTGGCAACACGACGTCGTGAATGTAAAAACGTCACGATGCGCAGCGCTGCATGAAGCAACGTACTCTAAATTCTCACAATGAAATGTGTATCTTTTCGCGTAGTAAATAAAGTTCTATTTTCAGTCACTCTATTAAAATGTGCAGCAGCGTCGCGTCGCGTCGCGTCTCGGTATGAGCTGACCCTCACCATACGACAACTTTATACACTTTAAAAAGTCATCAAGCTATCAGGTTTCTTGCCATACTTCCAAATCCAAGACACCTGCATTTCAAGAAATAAAATTGCAAAGGTTTCCTTATAAAAAAACATTTATTATGAATACTGTGTTGCTTGTCTGCTATAAATTAGACTAAGTGTAGTAAGTACTCATCGCGTCACGACTCGGCCGGTTCTTGTGCTTCTGCTTTCGTCACTGCCTTCGCGCTTAAAGCGGCTCGCTGCTCTGCTGTGCAGTATTCTAGAAGGAGACAGAAGATGATTAAGTTCAGATGATCGAAGGTTAATAATGGCCTCATCGAAAGTTTTGCACGGTACTAACTACATTTATAATGTATTCTACTACCCTTGGGGAACCATTGGTCCCGTACGTACCTACGTAACGTAATTTTCGAAGCTTGCACCTGTCAAGGTATCAGCATAAACTTTCAAACTCTAGGCTGTCTCAGAAAAAATCCTAATAAATAAACCCAATTATTTTCCGACCTGTGTAAGGGATCCAAGATCCTATACCAGCTTGCGCACTTGCGCTCGCGAGGCCAATGGACACCTCTATGTAGTACATTGTACAAGAAGTGCTTTATTAGACTACAATCTATAGCTTCGTTCTAAAAGGAATTCAACACCTCACTATGTTATTTTTCTTCTTCGTGCCCTTATCCAATATTACTTGCGGTCGGCGCAACACGATTTTTTTTCTTCCGTACTGTCCTGTCACCCGTCACACTATCACTAACTCCCTGATCTCTCATATTTCTTCTCACACAATCAATCCTTTTTTTCTTTGGCCTCCCTCAACCTCTCCATCCAACACAATCTTATATCGCACCCTTAATTCATGAATCCCCGACCGGTCTCATGCGACCGCACTTTTATTGTTTTACTATTGTGTCTCGTTTCGCGGGTATTGATAGGTTAGCCCAAAAGAAATAAACTCAAGTACTAACGTGTTTTACTAGGTTCCCATCCGATATATTCTCCAGTGCGTTGGTTCTCTGCCGTCAGCCACTCCTGTAGGGGCCTGAAGTACTCTAGGAGTCCATCAGCCTTCATCTGTCTCTGGCCAGTGAGGGCCTCCATCGCATCAGGCCAAGGCTTCGATGAACCCATCTTGAGCATGTTGCTGTGGAAAACGAGACAGCACGATTAAATTTTATGAACTAAATAATTTGTAAAAAAATAAGAGATCCTTGTCCTGCAGCGGCCACGATCCGATATTTGCAGTCCACGAGCTTTTCCTCCAGGTAGATGATAGTAAAACTAGAACTGTCCTTTAAATAAGACATAGTATCTGCAATACTTGAGAGCAGTGGTGACCCAGTGGTGACCCAGTGGTAACTGCCACGACCTTCAAGTTGTAGGTCGCGAGTTCAAACCCAGCCAAGCGCATTATTTTGTGTAATTCATTGAAGAATTCATTTCATCACCGCTGCTCTCAAAACGGTGAAAGAAAACATCATGAGGAAACCGGCATGTCCTAGACCCAAAAATTCGAAGACGTGTGACATCCACCAAACTGCACTGGCCTCGTGTGGTGGAGTACGGCCCTTTCCCTCACCTAGAGTCATCTCTCCCTGAGCCCAGCAGTGGGAACATTATAAGGCTGATGCTATGCTATGCTTATGCTATCTGCAACACTTACGACAGGGCGTTTCCAGCGGCGACGCTCTGATAGATGTCGCAGTCTACAAGCTTCTTGTTGAGATCTTCAGGCACGTACTCGCCAGCCAGCTGGCACAGTGCTCGGTGGAACTGGAACTGGATTATGAACGAGACGTAGTATCTGAAATGAAGAAGAAAGAATTAATTATACGAGTAATGTGAGCAGCTTGTTAGTAGAAAGACTTATTTTGCTATGCACGGCCCATTTGTGTGGTTAAGAGCTTCGCCACAAACGGGCCAAATGCAACAGCCACAAACAGTGGGACAGGACAGCTTCTTGTGGTCGGCTAATATGCTTGCGGTCGGTGCACATTTGTATAGCGACACGTGAATGTATGAAAACTAAAGCAAATTAGCTACACGTCTGTCACGTCAAAAGCACAATATTACATCACACTACTAATGAATAAGTACTATATTTTATTTTTGTTGTACAAGATTATTTGCGTGTCGATTGAATAAAACAGATGGGCCAACAACCCTCATTTGATTATTGGCAATATTAACCAGCTAATCGTCCTCACCTCGCATACTCTACATTAGCAGACACATGGTACTTAGCAGCAGCATCGAAGTCCTCTTCAGTCCTGTTGATAGGAGGCTCCACACCCTGCAGCATCTCCCTGAGTCTCCAATAGTGACAGTTGTAGTCCTCAGGAGGAGTAGACCCTCGGAACACGCCGTAACGGAACATGTCCAGGGTGTATGCGAATGGTAGGAATACGATCTTGTCAATACCCTGAAAAAACGTGAAAAGGACATAGAAAATCATGATACTTAAAAATCAAGTCATTTATTTATTTATTGGTTTATTTTCACAATGGAACGCCTTGAGGCAATTACACCAATGGAGCACAAGTCACGACTGAATCTGCTACTCTCTAACAGCCTCCTTACAGCATATGCACGATGGACTGATGGAGTGGTAGTATGATAGTCATGATAAAGAGATACTCAAGGCAGGCAGAGTTGCAAATTTTAGTTATTATTTTGAAAATAAAGATTATCTTCAGTGCGTGAATGAAGGGTTTTTTAAATAGAAAATCATCCAATGACTTTCTCTGCTCTTAGTTGGAGCGGAAGGACATGTCAGACTTTGACTGACTAAAACCCTCTCCTATTTCTCCTTTGTCTTCATTCCAGGGCCCCGGGCGGTCATTTTCACATAGTGAAAGAAGGGTGAAGTCATATTTAAAAAATATATTATTTCTGCCCATAGAACTGAATAAAGACATAGGTTCATTTTTCTGGGAATTATCTATCCAGCGGTGTTGCTCATGTAGTAGTATTAAATACAAATAAAAATAACATCTCACCATTTTATAAAGTTGATTTATTTCAGTCTGCTCATCTTCTGCGTCACCAGTACTTAGACCAACGCGACGGAGATGTTTAGGAGACGACACTGATAAAGCAATCGTATCTCCTACAGCCTCATGGAAACCTAAAACATATGCCAACAAATTAGGAGTTGCTATGGAATAGATAACAGCAATGCTGAAGGCAGAATAATACAGCGATAGCTTTATAATTTATGCATAATAAGATCGCAGGTAAAATGTTATGGAATATCATTTGAGTGTCTTAAGCACGACTCATGACAAGACAGGTTCAAGAGTAACACAAATTGTAAACCCGTTGAGAACACACGAAAACAAAGATTGACCAAGTATTTAATTGTGTCAAGTAGTTCGCACAATTTAAAATAGAAAAACTTTAAGAAGGGACAGGTCCAAATGATGATGAAGTTAATTCGTTCCCAAATTCCAAATACCTGGATTGGCACCCTCCCGAAACTGGAACGGTTGATGTTTATACTGCAAGTAATATTGAACATGTCCCATTTCGTGGTGCACCGTTCTAAATTGTTGACTGTCGATCGCTGTACACATTTTGATCCTGGTATAACAAATAACAAATTAATTACCTGGGTTAGCTCCATCCCGGAAAACGAATGGTTGATGTCTATACTGAAGGAAGTATTGGATATGCCCCATTTCATGATGTGTGGTTTCAAAGTACTCGTTATCGACTGATGTGCACTGTTTGATCCTTCAAAATTAAGCCAGACAATAATGTTAGTTGAAATTTTGAATTTTTGTTAGATTGGATAGACTCGCGTAGTTGTATGAAACATTGCAGCCCAGGATAGTTTAGAACACAAAAACAATGTGGTAGAAAATAGACAGATTGATTCCTAATAGTAACGTTGAACTGTATGGACTTTAAAATAGATTTTAACCGAGTTTGTTTCGGTGTTTCTTCTCAGGGTAGTCAGCTAGGAAACATCACCCTCATCTGCATAGTTTAAATTGACAAAAAAAAAAATAGACGTGTAAACGAGTTTTAGTAAAACCCATTTGCAAAAATAAATATCATTAAAATTTATGATAACTACTTTTTGATATACCTCTTACTAGAGGCGCGCTGACACCGAAAATGATCGTGGAGTCATTCTACAGTCATACTGCGTATCACCATCGAGTAATAAAATGATATCAATAATATTATGATTCACACTAAAATCTTCAATTTTACCAAATATGGAAGCGTTATTAATATTTCATTTCCTCCTATCAACTATATTATCTTTTTTTACCTAAAGTCTTCTCCGTCATAAAAGTCCCAAGCGGATGCGTGGCACACAATCTCTCTGTCAGTAGGCTTTTCAATGATGGAGTTCTTCCAGAACTTTTCAGGCATGGCTGTCAGGTTCAAAGACCTGAAGAACTCGTCAGACATCTGGAACATCTTGAGTGCTGTGAAGTTCTGTTCTTTCATTGTCTGTGTGACGTCAATTTCCTTCTTGTCTGGGTATGGGCGGGTGAAGGGCTCAATGTTGCTCCAGGTTTGTGCCCACATGTTACCTGGAATTTGAAAGTTTGAAGTATTAGTCAACTGAAAATAAGTCATTACATGAATAAGAGAAACAAAATTCTAAGTTTAGCACTGAAAATAATGTATGGTCTCGATCGGACGATGAGTGTCAATTGCTATATGTTATTTATTGATTTACTGCGTGAATAGAATCCAATTAATATGAAAAAAATATGAATGAAACAAACAATACAATAGAAAAAATCTTCTGTTATAATTAAAATTTCTGTCGTTTCTGTTAAACATCTGAAGTGCTTCTATAAAAATCATCTACAATCTCTAACGCTGTTCTTCACTCCTAATCACCTAATCAACAAAAATGCTCATAGCCTCACCCAACAAATGCGCGGGGATGGGTCCCTTGGCCGACACGACGTGGTCTCCGTACTTATCCCGGAGCCTCTTCCTGACGTAGGCGTGTAGCTGCTGGTACAGCGGCTTCACGTCCTCCCACAGCTTGGCTAGCTGCTGCTCGAAGTCATCCACCTCGTACTCTGACTGCCACCAGTCAGCTACGTCTTTGAAATCTGGAATTAAGATAAATATTTTTTTTATGAAAATGTATGAGTAAATACAATGTAAAAAACCAAAAACTCGAAGACATGTGACTTCCACTAACCCGCACTGCACCCGCAGGTGAATTATAGTCTATCCTCTCCTAGAGAGGCGGCCTGAGTCCCAGCAGTGGGATCATTACAAGGCCAATGCTATGCTATGCTAAAGGTAGGCAGCGGTCGATACAGGCCGGAGAAGACAATGCAACGCAAGTAGTGAAAGGTTATTGGAAAAAAAATATATTTTATGTGGCATAAGACCACCACCATACAATTGGTTAGAAAGCATCGATAACATTTCATCATCATTTTAAATAAAAGTGGAAATAAATGTCACATATCGTTCTGTTAAACCAAAAGATTTACTTTCTTTACTAACAATTATTTTATTAGAATTAGTAAGTATGCATGTCCTTGTTATTAGCTGTAAGTTTTCCAAATTAAATATAAGGAAATTAAGATTGATAAAAAAAAATACCCTGCGACTAAATTCTTCGAAATTTTCGATCAGCTTCTTACGTCAGAGACATTGATATTACGCGGAAATTTTTTATACTGTGATTTCTGAGAACTCACTTGGGTTAGTATATTATTTCCATTCATTTTATTAACAGATATGAATGTCCTCACGTGTTGCCTTTGAATTTCTCCTCTAATTCTATTGTTTATTACAATTGGATTTGATAATTCCTTACGAATTTTGGAAATCAATAATTTTAAAGAACAATTTCCCTGCTGCAATCTTCCCGACCGATTTTAATTTTGGTATCTTCAATGCTAGAGTGAATAGGCTTTTAAGAAACTAGTACATCTCAGCAACGACTAGATTACTGCTTACCATCAGATGGGAGCATAGCTGTCAAGCACTATTTATTTTCAAAATATCATGGTTAAGCGCCGCAGTCATTCTGCGGCGCTGCATGGCGAAGATGAACTAACATACTCGTATGTTGAATATATATAGCCAATAGAAAGTTGTTCCTGATCTGGGGGTCATGTATATGTGAGTTTAGATATTTGTGTATCATACCCAAGATAACGGAAAAGAAGAATTTTCGTTCGTTCGTCTACTAGTAGCAGCAGTCTGGGCGTGTTAATACTAACTGGATCAAAATGACCATTATCAAAACGAAGGACACTCACAAGGTGAACCGGTGACCTAATGAGGGTCGCGGGAATCCAATGGATGAGAGACTTACAAGTCCGGTAATTGTGGCGACGCTTGGGATAGTCCAGCAGTGGACGTCTTTCGGCTGAAATGATGATGGTGAATACGAAAAGCCTCACCATTAAGTTTAGCAGCCTCATTGTACAAGTTGACGTACTCCGTGAAGTTGTGCCTTGCCTTGGACCCAGCTTCTTTGTGCCACTGCACCCAGAGGTGCTTCAGCTCCTCAGGGTCTTGACTCTTTGCGAACAGCTCCGTGATATCTGAAAAACGTGTTAAGAATATTTTAGTTCGATTTATATAGATTTTCTGTGCCTTGGAAAGTTCGTTAAGCTTTTGATCTGTGCTTTGGTTCTTTGAATGATTCTTGCCATGGGGTGTCGTGCTACCTAATTACCTAACTACTGTCAAATGGCAATCGTTTTAAAATACTGGTACTCAGCTAGATCCGTATAGACTGAAAACGGCTCCAATATGGTCGTAAAACGTTAGGTTAAATCTAGTCAATTTAAGCAAATACACTGTTTCATTTATATTTCTAAGACACGTGAGTTTGGACCAGTTTGGAGGTATACGGAACAGGGAGTCAAGTCCCACATACCTCCGTTGAAAAGGGAGGATCCTCCAAACGTATTAATTTATTTACTATGTTGAAATTGTGTCATACCTGGTTCCAAAGCCAAATTACACTTGGTAGGATCCTTGAAGTCACAGATCTTGGCTGTCGCGTAGTTGGACTCCATGCCGGACACCGACCTCATCAGCTGTTTGTACTTGTCATCAGGTAACGCGGACACGCCCAGCTGGCTGTACTTCTTGAACATCCTCCGCAGAGTGAAGTCTTGGAACTCCTGCCATCTGTACATTTTTGTCTCCTCCCATGCTTTCTTCTCTTGTTGGGATAGTTCCAGGCGGATTTGGATCTGGAATTTTATGACAGTTTTTTTAGAGATTGCTTTTAGAGATTGCTATACATTTCGAAAACTAAATTGTCATATACATATTTTAAAAATAATAAAAATATTTAAACAAAATGGGTAGGTTATGATTGTACTTATTCATTTTGTTTGTCTATTATTAAGTTGCACTTGCCATTTTAGTCCGCCCTTATACAGTGTTATTTACTAGTGCATAAAGTTTAATATTTTTGTTTAATAAATTTTCCATATTTTCAACGTAAAATACGGTGTTAAGAAGTATTCTTCAAAATCTTAGATTAACACATTTAATAATTTTAAATGTGTTAATCCAAAGCTGAAATTTACTATTGCATCCAGCTTTTACCAAGCAATCCAAGAAGTTTGCATTTGTTTAAGTTTCTGGATACTTATCCTTTGATGTAACTAAACCCAAAAATTCTATTCTTCTAATTGAAAAGGATTATTATATGAATGACTTCAATGTTATTACGCAAACTATTGGAACATAGTCGAAATTGATTTACAGTAGCGGTAAATGTAAAATAGCAATTACAACTTTTTTACAGCTGTAACATAATCATTCTTGATTGATTACTGTATAGAGCACGTCAAGCACGTGGCTTTTATTCGCGTTCTAACCGATTGACTTTTTAGCCGCCATTCTTCCGTTATACTTTTTATGTTCCAAGTAGTCAAATTATTTTGCAATTGTCTGAGTTTAGAGGCATGCGGAACAGCTCCGCAAAACTCCGCTACCGAAAAACTCCGTATAGGCAACAGCCTAAGAAATGATTTTGAGCAGTTGTACTTATATGTTTAAATAGCGCAGAGAACTCTGATTGCGCGATGCAGAATATCGTACTTTAGTTCATATGTAATAAGGCACTTAGTGATAGTATGACGGGTGACAGGAAAGAATGGAAAAAAAAATACATATTGCGCTGACCCCAAGTAATATGGGACAAGGGCAGGAAGAAGAAGTTCATATGTGGCGCCATAGATATCTATCTCTACACGAGAATGAGGCTTCTTTCAAATTTTACAATAGCATAACAAGTTGATAGTTAATTTGCAACTTCTCTCAGAACTTATACTTGATAATCCGGTAAAAAATTTAAGCAGCCACTAGCTCAACAATAGAGATTTCTCCACTCACCCATTTCTCTTCATTCTCCTTAGTGATATTGGACGTGTAGTCCCACTCAGACAGACTGGCCCTGTTCTTCCTCGCGCCCATGGCCTTGTCGAGCTGGAAGATGTACTCCCGACCCTCGTGCTCCAACGCCTCCAGGTCGGGGTCGCGGCCCTGTGTGGCGACCACGAACACCGCCACAATGGCCGCGATCAGCAACGCTCCTCCCCCGATTTTTAGCATCGTCTGGAAAAAGAATGAGAAGGAATTTTACTTTATTTCTTAGGACATATTCTTTAGTTAAATCCTATGTTTGACCAAGTGGAATGCTTGGCTACAGCAATGGCTTTCGCTGAACTTGATTGAAAACGTATAAGTAGCTTTCCTAGATTTATAACTACATTCCTATACTAGGTTCTTGGACTTTTTGATGCATTCTTAATCAGTTTTTCATGCTCTTTTAATCTGTACATTTAAAAATGCATTACGGTGCAAACAATATTTTTATTATTCAAATTGAAAACTTTTTTCGTTTTTTATCTTTGCCAAAAGTCTACAATTTACAGTTATGTTGTTTGTAACGGACCTTTTGGTCGATACAGATATAGCGGTAAAAGTTGTACTACACTTTGTTATGATTATGATATAGGTGCCACAGGTCGTATTCCTTTAACCTTATAGTTTCTTCGCGTAGTTGTAAATGAAATGTTTTTTGTGCAGGATTTAAATTAATTTTTGAAACATACTTCCTAGATAATTTTTTTTTAATTGCATTGTTGTATCTGTTACACATGGCATGCTCGCTTTAGCATCTAAAATATCTATCAAACGCTGCACTAGTGTGACGCAGTAGTGTATAGTGATCTACATATGTGGTATGTAACCACAAAACTGCATTATAAGTGGACAGATATTATACAACCTATTTATTCTTAGTACTAAAGTATTTACTAGTAACTACAAACTTTATTATTAGATAAATGATGAGAAAAAAAAGGCTGGATGGTATTGATGCATAGTTATGCGTTATTGGTAATATGTGTGACCAAGACTACGTACTTTTAGTAATATGCTAGATAGCAAATTATATGCACATAGCCTTTTGGGCTCTGTTCATATTCACAGCTGTATGGACGACTGTTTCTTGGGCCCTTCTTTCTTAAGCCCTCTCTTCTACCCTATGAGCAAATTCTACCTATTTTTCCTTCGTTCGTCGACAGCTGCTTTACTTTGACATTGGCCTCGTTTAGATCCTGCAAAGTACAGGTGGTTGTGCAGGATAGACAGCATAGCAAGTGCCGCATGTCCTGAGTAGCTGCTTCGCACTGGCACTGCGTTAAGGAGGCCAATACCCAAACCCATACATACAGGTTGCCAAATACTGGGCAGAAAAAGTTTAATGATTGCATCGATAGGAATAGAAGAACAAGCTGCTTTACTGAGTGTCATGGGTTGGTAGGTACCCACAAGAAACAAATATTTTTATGGCCTACAGACCATTTTTACGAGTTTGAAAATCTTCTAAATTTATGTATGTGATTTTTCATGTTTGTAAATGCATTCTCGATACAGAAGTAAATCATAGTACAGAGCAACGTAATTTTTTTTTAAACCAAATTTATTATGATTATTCAAGCGTAAACGTTTTTTAAAATACATTATTAATACAATAAATACTAGCTTGTATTAATCTTACGAAACGTGGTCCTGTGGTTGTAAATTCAATATTGTAATTTATGGCTACTTTCACAGCTCTTGAGACATCCATGTATTAATTTGAATCAATATTGAAACAATGCCATTTTCATGCCTTTAAATTTTTGTTTGTGTTTTCAATAAAAATATACATTATCTTTATGTACCATTGTGTATAGTCCACCACGCTGGCGGCTGGTGGATATCCCATGTCTTCGAAATCTTGGTTCTATTGATAATTTTAATTGAAATTTTGATTATTGTGCTATTGCGTATATTGAAATGTAATTTACGGTAAAATTAGAACCTGTAAAAAAGTTTATTACATTGCCGTGTCAGAAAACCACGGAATGCTTACCTGTGCTTACCTAAGCTTTGTGATAAACTAATCGATTTTTAACTTTCCAAAAGACATGTAATTTCTAAAAAATTCGTGGAAAGTAAAAGTATTATTAAGTGTATTAAAGTATGAGCACAATCTTAAAATAAACCACTATCAAATAAGAATATTACAGTAGCTTTACAAACAAAATAATCGCAAAAATCTTTGATCTTACTAATGTCAACGTCAAATCACCCCATGATTTTTATGCTACTGATTTCTTTTTAATAACCTCGCAAATACATAAAGATATAATTGAGATTGTACATAAAGTTGTAAACCTCATTGCTAAGAAAATCGTCGTAAAAACATCATTATCATTTCAGCCGAAAGATATCTTCTGGGACCATGGGTAGGCTTTTGAAATTAAAACCAGGGACCCTGGAACGAAAGCAAAGAAGAAATGGGGTGCGGTTTAGACAGCAAAAGTCTGACACGCCCTCCTTCTCTGCCCAGGAGCGAAAGAAGTAATTCTGATGATTTCTCACCTAAATAAAAAAATCCCAAAGATGTTTATTAATTGACAGACGAAAGCCTCCCACAATTTTCGCCACAGTGACCCGTCTTGTGCGTCTCGTTCTACGATCAATGTGCCCTGCCTACTGCCACTTCAGTTCGGCAACAAACTTCGTCGTAATTGATGTCCGGAACTCCGGACAATGCAAATGGTGGGAAACGGAATCACATATGACACTGTTTATTAAACAACACCTATGTATGGAACTTTATTTTAAAACCAAAGATTTCCTTTCGCTGTTAATCCATTACTAACTGACAACGCCGACGTAGACAAGAATTACAGCAACAAACAGCTATTTTTACAATGCATCTCTGTTAAAATACTGCATGGTTCCGCTCCAAGAAATGGTCAGTAATACCAAGGCACTGCTGAGCTTTCTTAAAGAGCTGGAGTGGATTCAATGCCAGATTTGTCTCAACCATACGCAATTCACGCACTTTAGACGTAGAATTGCGTACTCTAGCCTGATATACATACTCGTACATGTTACATGGACCACGGACTGCGTGAAGTTTACATAAAAAACTATGAAACTTTGTCGACGAAGCTGCAACGACACGACGGCACGACATTACCGCTTCGTCGACAGAGATTCATAATATTGTATGGAAGCTTCACGCAGGCGTACACAAGGCATGTAATAAAGTGTACGCTTCTATGAAGCGAAGCGTCTATGGACTGTAGGCTTAAGCTTTAAATCCAATCTAGCATTACTTCGTCTATTTAAAATCTCATCCTAAACGACATTAAAATGCATCAGTACATCAACCACAGAACAACAGACCACTTAGTCCACAAAAACTGCAGGAAATTCCCATACATAACGACGTCGGATCACGTTCATACAATCCGTCAGCCGTCAGCCATCCACCATGCAAAGCCACCGGTGTGCGACGGACCGCGACCGTCCTTGACTGAACCGTCTTGACGACCAGCATTGTCTTCTGAACCAACCGTGGATAATTCGGTATTCATACATTTATTGTTTTCTTTGTCACTCTTAGGAAGTTTATGAGTGTTATGGCAATGCTGATTAGGTTGATGTATGCTTAAAGGTAGTGTTTTTAATTGTATTTAAATTAGATCTTTTAAATTCACAGTTTGAACAATATATTCCAGTTCCACCTTGTTAAACTCAGATCTAGGATTTTGTTTTTTACAACTTGCATTCAGAAATGCACAGCATAACTTGATATCGAAGCAAGTCTATCCCAACTCTTTCAAGCCAGTTCAAAAAGAATTCAAAGAGAGAATAAGCTCAAACGAAAATAAACCATCCAGTTTTTAAAACAAGACACCGAATTGTCTGCATGCTTCTGAATACATTGGACCCTCTGCTACGGGACTTCAAAACTGGTACCATCGAGCCACTGGCATGGGTCGCTGACACACCGCCATATCTTGCATAATTTCTAAATAACAAAAAAAATAACGGAATGCGATCGAGATGAAGCCAATGTCCTTAGACCGGATCGAACAACTGCAACCTTTTGCATTTATTATACGGTTGATCGATTCTAGATTGGATACGATCGAAGAACATAAGAATTAAAAACCGTTTTTGCCGTTAAATTGAAATTGGTTAGATATTACGTCGGTTTTGTCATAGATTTGTATATCAGGCAAATGTACCTACACAGTTTAAACTATGGTGTACTAGTAGTAAAACAGTTTAGAACAATCTTTTAATTCTAACTTTTTTATTTTTTCTTGTAAGGCTTGCGTGTAGTTACTCAGATACCCGCGAAACGAGACACAATAGTAAAACAATAACAGCGCGGTCTCATTGGACCGGTCGGGGATTCAAACGTTAACTACTATCTCAACCGATGGTAAGCGATAATGTGGCCGACGATGTAGCACGCTCAATTAGAAGTAACCTATTCACTCTTGACTTAAAAAACTACATGATAATAACTTATATTTTAGAAGCTCTAAAAAAATGTTTCCAGATCCCATCTATACCATAAAATTAATTGTACATACAGCTGAGGAGTGAAATTCACTGCCGAAGTCTATGTTTCATGATAGGCAGCTACAAACCAGGACACTTTAAGTCGTGAGTGAATAAATTACTTCCAGGCAAGCATACTCCATGATTGACCACATCATCGCTTACCATATTTGATGAGATAGTGGTCAAGCACGAGTCTGTCAATAATAAAAAAATATTAAAGTTATTTATTTATTTTAAAAACTCTATGCACAACTTAACGTATAAAGGCGGATTTAATGGCTTAGCCATTTTCTACTAGTCGACCTTAGGGTGGAGTTATCACAGATGGCTCTGAATTCTGATCACAATTCACTTTCATTATTATCATTTTGTTTAGTCGTAGAAATTGGTGAGAGTTATATGTTAATGTTTCTAGTTTTCCAATGTTTTCTTAAACAGTTAACTGTTTTTTGTTCTCAAAAATAAAATAAAATATCTAGATTTTAAAATTTAATACTATATCTTATTAGGGATCTCACTAATATCACAAAGGCGAAATTTTGTGAGTGTGTATATTTGTTAGTTCTTCAACTCAAACATCTGAACGGATGTGGATGACATTTGGCAAACCGGTAAACCATGTCCTAGAATAATCATAGCACTTTTTATTCCAGAGTTAAATGCGGTTGAAACCGCTTGCAGCAGTTAGTTTATACTAATATTATAAAGAGGTAAAATTTGTAAATTTGTATGTTTGTAAGTTTGTATGTCCAGCAGAGGACGTCTTTCGGCTGAGATGATGATGCTGATGATGAAGTTTGTATGTAGGGGTAATCTCTGGAACTCCTGGTCCGATTTGAAAAATTCTTTCAGTGTTAGATAGCCCATTTATCGAGGAATGCTATAGGCTATATACCATCACGCTACGACCCACGGGAGCGGAGCAGTAAAGAAAAATGCGGGTGAAACCGCAGAGGACAGCTAGTAATTTATATAAACAAAGAGTGGCCATATGCCTTGACAATTATCTTCAATATGCCCATATTGAATTGCAAAAATATAAAAGCCTGTGAACAAACCAGTATTGGCATCTGGTTTTAATTTCAGATAGTTGCAAGTACGTAGGAATATGGCACGAATCACTAGATAATGTTTGATAAGGAAATGACAATTTTATTGGCAAAATAAATGAGTAGGTAATCATATTTTTTTTTTATTGATTGCAATGCTTCTTGAGTGGATTAATTTTAATTGTAAGAAGTATACCGGTTTTGGCACCCAGATTTTCGGCACCAAAATTATGGCACCCAAGCTATTCCTGATTCGTCACCAATAGGTATTTTGGATGGGTGACCATCTTAACATAACGAGTTTCCTCCGTGCCTCGGAAAGCACGTTAAGCCGTTGGTCCCGGCTGTCATTTGTAGATCTTTGGCAGTCGTTACGGATAGTCAGAAGCCAGTAAATCTGACTCCAGTCTTGCCATGAAGTACCGGGTTACCCCAGTTAATGGGTTGTGGAGGTCTGGTAGGCAGCCGCTCCTCGTAAAATACTGGTATTCAGCTAAATCCGGCTTGACTGGAAGCCGACCCCAATATAGTTGGGAAAAGGCTAGGTAGATGATGAATTGCCAATACAAAATACCAATCCAAAATATATTGGGTATAATAGCTTAGGTGCCGAAAATTTTGGTGCCGAAACGGAAATACGTCCATTGTAAACATAACATATTATTATGAAAGGAAGAGAGCAGTAAAGAGTCCAGCACGCGGGTCCAGTGCGGGGTGGTGGATGTCACGTCCTCAAATTTTTGATTCTAAGTGCAGTTCTGGCCCAGTGATAACGGCCCCGACTTACTGGTTGCAAGTCACGGGTTCGAACCCAGTCAGGCGTATTTTACTTAGTTCAATTTATCTCATAACCACTGCACTCAAAATGGTGAGGGAAAACATCTTAAGGAAATGTATGGTAGGGCATGTCCTAGAACCAAAAATACAAAGACGTGTGACATCCACCAATCCGCACTGGGTCCGTGTGGTAGATTACAGCCAATTTCCTCCTCTGTAGGGGAGGCCTGAGTCCCAGCTGTGGGAATATTATAAGGCTGATGCTATACTATGCTATGCCAAGGTTTTTCTTGGTTTTTTTTATTTATTTATTTATTCAAACTTTTTTTTCCAATCAAATTCATAGCATAATCAAATGTTGTGCTACGCTATGATAATTATGAATTTGATTGGATGGATTATTATGTTTGTTTATTTGAATGTGGCGATCAGTATCTGGCATTTGGAGGGTCCTGCCATGATATCTTTAAATACTGGTAAAATGTACGATGCCTATGGGTTCGAGCGCGAGTTGCGGGATTGATTTAGTTACCGCTAAGCCACATAGGTGGGTTTTAGTCAGTAAAAGTCTGACACTCCCTCTCACTGTGCGTGTTTTTGGGTTGGAAAACCTCAATTGACTAGCTTGTTGGTCAAGTGGTTAGTGGCCCTGACTGCTATGCCAGAGGTCGTGGGTTCGATTCCCACCCAGGACAAATGTTTGTGTGATGAGCACGATCATTTGTTCTGTGACTGGGTGTAATTATTTTATCTATATGTATGTATTTAGAAATAATAAGTATGTTTATTAGTAGTTTAGTACCCATAAAACAAGCTCTGCTTAGCTTGGGATTGGATGCCGTTGTGTGACAGTTGTGGAATATTTATATATAAATGTATATTTTGTATATAATGACCGTTCCTTTTGATGTTCTCACCACAAAACAAATATGGCACGGGAGTGAAGCCGTGATAAAACCTAATGCTTGATAATTTAACTATGAATTTTACAGTGAGAGTGAACCACCAAAATACATATTATTATCATCTTAATTTTGTTATACAAATCTTAACACATATTATTCTTTTATTAAATACAGATGAAAAAAAAATCCCTGCATCACAATCCACATCAATATTAAAAGTTTATCGCCCCACCCTTTTCAGTACAGGTTTAGGTATACGTACACTGACTCTAGAAAATGCACCACCTGCTCTATATACATATTATACATATATTTATGTATGAGACGCATAAAGAAACGGCACGTGGAAGAATTATAGCTTTGGGTCATTAAATCGAAGGCCGGTGCTTGATAAGCTTTCCTAACTTTTCTTGAAATGGGAAAATTATTATTATACAATTCCTCCTGCTTTTGGTAGAGCGAGAGTATCAGACTGACTGAGACTCAACCGTGTTCAGTTTTTCCCCGTGTTCAGCTCGTAGCTAGATAATAACAGCTGCACAGATCGATCTTCAAGGTTAAGCAACGGTTGCCAAGGTTGGTCTGTGGATGGGTGACCATCTTAACGAGTTCCTCCGTGCCTCGGAAAGCACGTTGAGCCATAGGTCCCGGCTGTCATTTGTAGATCTTTGGCATTAATTACGGATAGTCAGAAGTCAGTAAATCTGACTCCAGTCTTGCCATAAAGTACCGTGTTACCCCAGTTAATAGGTTGTGGAGGTCCGCTCCTCGTAAAATACTGGTATTAAGCTAAATCCGGGTTGACTTGAAGCCGACCCCAATATAGTTGGGAAAAGACTAGGTAGATGAGATGTTCAGTTTTCCTGTGCGCTTTAGGGCTGTAGGTTGCCTGCCAGGACTGTTTTGAAAGACTGTGGTTTTAGTCCTGGCAGGCTACAATTGTGACTACACCCTGCTCCGCCTCTTTTCGGGCTAGCTGTGATTTTACAAATTTTATGTTATTTAATTTAAAAAAATTGGTTACTACAGTATGCCTTCCCGTCAATGCACTAATAATATAATTGAATGAATTCATTCATTATAGACTAGCGCACTTCACCATCAACGATTGCATCACTGCTTACCATCAGTTGCGACAGCAATCAAGCACTACTCATTTAAGGAAATATATTCCTTGTGTAATGATTTCTAAAAAAAAAATTCATTTTCAAATAAAGAAAAAAAAATTGTACTGTCACGAAAAAAAGTGATAAATGAATTTATCACTTTTTTTTATTTCTTGTTGGTAGATAAAATTATTGTTGTAATGATTTTATTCATAATTATGATAGGCTTATTCCTTTCCTAGTAATATTTAAAATATGGTTTTTATATTTTACGGGTACCTATAAATTCTTTTCATTTTAAACAAAAAAAAAAGATATGCCAAAACTTGAGGACTAAATTAAAAAAAAAACAAAACCCAATCGTTATTTATACTTTCGTAGCACAATTTAATTAATATCCATTTCAAATAATTTTTCATTAAAAAAAAGAAGTGTCGCTCCTAAAATGTCAACAATTACAGACAAGACGAATAAAAACATGCGATACATCATACAAGTTTAGTCATATTATGTTATTGTTATAAAACCACTGTCTCAAAACCTTGACATAGGTTATTAACATAATAAATAAAATATTCACAAAATTTTAATTAAAGAACTGGAATTCCAATTTTTTTCACATACTCATGATTGAAATGCATATACCCTCTTTACGTCATTTGTAATGCTCACCAAGTCAGTGCTTGTGGTAAATAACAGTATATTAAAAAGAACTTACAGTACCGCAATATAAATTTTATTTATAAGGTTAGCCGCTGTATTCGCTGAATCGATAAATAACAGTAAACTTTAAATAATTCCATTGTTAATCATGTTCTACATTCTAATATTGCACGGTACATAAACGACTACAAGTAATAATTTTTGTTGAATTTCTCGGAATAAAAAATCACAAAACAATCCGCGAATATCAACAAAGCGTGTTATTACATATTTATAATTACAACCCGCTCATAATTTACAAAAAAAAAACATGAATAAAAATGTAAAAAAAAAACACATACCTCTTTTTATTTTGTTTTCAGTCAGAAATATCCGTTATAATTGACTTCGGGATGAAAAACGAGCGAATGTGTATGCCGTTACTGGTTGGTGAATTTGAATAAAGAACGGCCAGTCGCCGCGTCCGACCGGCCGATGACTGAGCGGTGCGCCGGCGCAGGCCTCGCTCGCTATCCACCCACACACGCGTATAACGATAAAGGGTATCGGATTCGGCCATAGATTTTATTGAGTGTCATTGATTGGAGATGTGATTTTACTTACAGTTACATATGTCGTTTGTTTGATTTTCTCGGTACGGTAACTATGCGAGCTGATATTGGTTTTATTTCATTTCAATAGATGAACTAACGTTTAAGCAGCCAAATAGATTTCACAGAAATGTCTGAAAATCTTCCATTTTCATTACATTTTTTTAAAACATTTTAAAGATTATTTATTTACATTTTGATTACTTTAAATTTGACATTATGAATAAGAAGTAAAATACCCTCCTTCCTAAATTAATAAGTATGTAATACAAAACCCATAAAACAAACATTGATTATTATATGTATACTTAATCTTTTTTTTTTATAAGATCCAAGCAAAAATCGTTTACAGAGCTTAAGATTAGTTTTTATTATTTACATGTATTTTTCAATAACCATTTAAATAAAACATTATTTCCTTAAGAAAGTTGTACTAAATAAGTAATTTACTAGTTTAGTTTTGGTTTGGTGTTTGGTTTGGTTAGTTTTTGGTTTTTGTCTTTTTCCTATGTATCTTCCTTGCCTACCTTAGCATAGGAAGCTCATTGAAAGAGTTGTCTTTCATGAGGGAGGAAAAGCTAAATTTTATTTTTATTTTATAATTAACTTGTTACTGTCATAAAATCGTGCTAACGTGCAAGCTTGTGTGATTTTCGTACATTACTGACGAATTTTTACTAGATTTTTACAGTCATTGATGGTTTTACAGGTAACTAAACCGTTGTCTTTTTTGAAATATAATAAATCACAAATTAATTTATTAAATTAAAATAATAATTAGTTTTTAAATTATTTAATCATATTTTAAGCTCCGAGCTTTTCATTTTAATTTGAGGGTATATTTTTTCTTACACATCTACGTAATAATCTTTGCCTCATATTTACTTGTGTGCTTCGACAAGACAGCTTGCAAGCTTGGCTGTCACCAGCGGTACACTTGTCGACACAAGTGCTAACTTAATGAAGTTTTGGCAAAATTAACGTCAATACTATTTATTATTATTTATTGTATACACAAAAAAGGAAACTAAATCTAAACACATACGAATAGGTATACTTGTTAGGTATTTTATTTTTTAACCTCTACACTCATAGTCTTTGACTATGTATTATTTACTTGTGTGTCGTGACGTCGTGACAAAACAGCTTGCGAGCTTAACTGTCATTGCCGGTACTGTCGCAACCATTTTTAGTATTATAAAAAAAATGTTGAATAAAATAATATTTATACAAACGAGGTTACCGGAACAAAAGATAGATGAAAATAATATTATATCATTCTCCACTTAATAAAGTTAAGTATAACAACTTCTGCAAAACTTGTTTAAAAAAAAATCCAAATGTTCATAATGATACATATATAAATACGTAGTTATTCGTAATTAAACTACTTGCCCAAAAAAAAAAACTATGTAAGAAACGATACAATAGTTCAAAAGTTGTTTCAAAGATATTGTGATGGGAATTTTTTAACTACTCTACTAAATGCATGGTTTTTTATTTTTTGTCTACCTGTTTGTCGGTCAGTCAATCTATGTCTATGTTGGTTCCAGCTAATCTTCAAAACAACGTGACCGATTTTGACAAGAATTTCACTGATATATAGCTAAAGTTATGAGGAACAACTTGGCTACCACACAAACAAGCTCCTCGAAGTTGTAATCAAATGTCATTGAGCTGTTTTACGATTTTGATTTCATCTGTGTCCAGACGAAGTTGCGGGCACCAACTAGTTGATAATACTGTTTTTTATTTTTTATAAACTAGCACTTGACTGCGATCCCACTTGATGGTAAGCAGTGATGCAATAGTTGATGGTGAGGCGCACTAGTTTATTAAATAAATAAAAATAAAAAAGCCTTTCATTTCTTGCTACACACAATAAATTTACACTTATATTAAAGAAAAAAAAACGAAAACAGTATGCATAATATAAAAACCGGGCAAGTGCGAGTCGGACTCGCGCACTGAGGGTTTCGTACCAACCTACCTTTAAAAACAGTTTAATTCTCGAATCGAGTCTTGAAGACTTTTCAATTTTTTTTTCTTGTGACGTAGCTAAAAATTTTCAGTTTTCAGACTTTTCCCGATATTAGTGATATAATACCTTGCTTCGTGCCAAATTTCAAGATTCTAGGTCAACGGGAAGCACCCTATGAGTTTTGATTCCTTTGACAGTGTCGAAATGTACGTTTTTTGCAACATAAACGGGCGTATCTTTTTTCCCGTCAACTTACAAGTTTGATTTTTGCACAACTTCAAGGGACCGCGGATTTCAATATATGGTTTTAATTTCAACTTGATACCTTCACGCGTTCCTGAGAAAAAGGGTCTTGACAGACGGACGGACGGACAGACGGACAACAAAGTGATCCTATAAGGGTTCCGTTTTTTCCTTTTGAGGTACGGAACCCTAAAAACAGAAATATGGTTGTGGAAGTCTGGTAGGCAGCCGCTCCTCTTAAAATACTGATATTCAGCTACGAGTAAATCCGCTCGTAAATCCGGCTTGACTGGGAGCCGACCCCAACATAATTGGGAAAAGGCTAGGCAGATGATGATAATATTATAATCTTAAGTATAATAAAAGTCTTACCAGCCAACAGATCAAAACGTGTCGTATTGTCTACACGCTATTGTGAGTCATGAATGGGTGCGTGGGCTTGCTTACACCTATACAAACATAATGACTTGTGTAAACATTTTCTTGCTTTTATGAATGAACTAATGAAGACAGAGTGTTAGCTGTTTTTGCACAATGACTTACAAGCATACACCGTAATTTGCTTTACCTTCTGCGAAAATATGAAAAAATAATACGTATGTTTGTCTTAAAGTTCTATGTGAACAAAGTCATCACACTAATATTCTTTAAAGACGATTTTTTGCGTATATACCTACATAAGTGTGCGTGTGTTAATATGTATACTAATCAACAAGCAGAAACAATTCAAAACAACACAGCAAAAACTCACAACAAAACAACAAACAGAAACAAAAACAAACAAACAGAATCAATTGATATTTTAGGATTTAAGTTTTGCAATGAATACTTCAAAACTATTGGACCGATTTCAAAAATTCTTTCACCAGCTTCTTAGCGGCTGATAAGCGTGAGGACGTTGAGTGGCTACTTAGTAGTAATACCCAGGTATTACTAGCCGCTCAGTGGTAAAGAACTATGGAAGCATACATTAATAGTATTTGTATATGTTTGCTACTTCTTCAACAAATCTGCTCAATCGAATAAACGGACCTAAACGAAATTAGTTTTTACCAACGGCCTCACCTGCGTGATAGTAAAAATAAGTAACTATGGTCTATCGGTTCAGCTAATTAACTAAATGTAAACAATCTTGGCATGTCTTTTTATCTAAAAGTTGTCTAAAAATTGTATGTAAAAATATTTGCAACTAGGTATTTACCTAAATCGATGTTAGCTAATAAACTAAA
The DNA here is from genome assembly GCA_030763345.1 of Mythimna separata. Lineage (NCBI taxonomy): Eukaryota > Metazoa > Arthropoda > Insecta > Lepidoptera > Noctuidae > Mythimna > Mythimna separata. The sequence continues at coordinate 2,352,538 of CM061175.1, forward strand.
TTTAAATAATCTTTGTGTATATTATATACGACCTCTTTAATATAAAAAGACATACCAAGATTGTTTACCTTTAGTTAACTATCTAAACCGATAGACCATAAATGAAATTAGTTTTTACCAGCGGCTTTACCTGCGAGAGAGTAAAAATAAGTGACTAGACTTATTTTTATGAAGAAGTAGCAAATATGCACAGATTAATATAATAATTAATGTGATTTAATTTCTAAGTATATGAATATTTTGCACAATAGGTGCACAAGTACGTGACTTTTAAATCCATCATAATTACTGTCAAATTAACTCAATAAAAAAATGCAAGAACGCAAAAAAAAAAAAATACGCAAGACCGTAAAACAAAAATTCGCCAGCACTTTTCTTCGTAACTGTACAGCCACTAAGCACGTTCGCGCGGTTTACCGTTGACTCATCACAGTTTACATACACAAAGCTAGCTGACAACGGTACATGCGAGCACATTCGAGCCAAGTTCAAATGCAAATATAGGAACGTTCACAAAATAATACTCTAATATTTCTATAGTAGGGGTTGCAAGGCTAGATTGAATAGATTGCGTCTAATGAAAGCGCGACCTGGAGTTTTTTTTTTTCAATTTATTTGGCTACATTATTCAGCCGCAATTGTAGGAAATAAAAAAAATTGTGAAGTGTCAAGACATGATTCTCCTACTAGTTAGTAATAGGTACCACATACAAGTTATTTTGGATTTAACCTCTTTTTCTCAGGTCGCGCTTTCATTAGACGGACTGTAGGCTCTTAATAAACTAGTCCGCTTCGACATCAATGATTGTATCACTGCTTACCTTCAGGTGGGATGGCAATCGAGTACCTACTAGTTTATATCAATTTAAAATAAAAGGTTTGAGGGATTGTGGGTAACTGTTCTGAAAAAACACTGGAGGTTTTTATTCAGTTGAGCGATATTGGCAGCTGCGCTTCGTGTCGCGACTTCGATTCCCGTACGGAACAAATATTTATTTGGCCTACAGGTCTGAATGTTTTGCCAGGATACAGGAGTTGTTCCTAATATGGGGAAAAGTGTATTAACCTCTCTCGGTCCAGCCAGAGCAGGAGTAATTTGACGATTCTCCCACCAAAAAAAAAAAATTTAGTAAAATAATTATATTTGTTTTATTTCAATATACTTTTTTCACGAAAAAAAAATATACTTAAGTCTTTTTTATCTATATGTATTATGGGTACTTATATCTTATATGTATTTCTATACATCCGTATTGTTGGAATGCATCTGAATTTATATGTTTCTCCGTAAGTTCTGAGACCTTGATCAGATTAACATAATGAGAAAAATTATAGACTTGTGAAACCGGAAAAAAACCTTAGTTTTAACAGTGAATGACACCTAAACATAATAAAAATTTAAAAAACTGGACAAGTGTGAGTCAGACTTGCACACTGAGGGTTCCGTACAAACTAACTTATGTAAATAGTTCAAATACCAAATCGAGTCTCGAAGATTTTTCCGAATGGTGTTTTTTTTGTGGTGTATTCACAAATTTACAGTTTTCAGTTTTATTCCTATACTTGTGCTATAAGACCTTGCTTCATGCAATTTCAAGGATCTAGGTCAATGCGAAGTACCTTATAAATTTTAATTCCCGTAAGAGTGTCGAGATATACACTTTATGCGATATAAACGTCCATATTTTTTTAGAGATAACTTAGAAGTTTAAGCTTTTTTACAGTTACAAGAGGCAGAACTGGTTGTGGAGGTCTGGTAGGCAGCCGCTCCTCGTAAAATACTGGTATTCAGCTAAATCCGGATTTACTGGTAGCCGACCCCAATATAGTTGGGAAAAGGCTAGGCAGATGATGACGATGAAAAGGCAGAACTGAATATATGGTTTTAATTTCAATTTGATGCCTTCACGCGATTCCGAGATAAAGGGTCATGACAGAGAGACAGTGAGACGGACAACAAAGTGATCTTATAAAGCTCCGTTTTCCCTTTGAGGTACGGAACCCCATAAACCAGAAATTAATAAATCGGTTAGGACAGCTTTTTTCGTTTTGTAGTGCACTATGTTAGCAGGTTTATTTTGAATTAAATTTAAATAAATTATTTATAATATTGCAACCGATTTTGCTAAAACTTACTTTTGGAAAGTTATAATAGGTAATAGTGAAGTCGGTTGAAGAACTTTGAATCTAAAATGCTTTTGCAAATTGCAAAGCAATACGCTTGGGGGAGGCCTATGTCCAGCAGTGGACGTCTTTCGGCTGAGATGATGATGATGAATAAGTTTACCTTGTCAACCAAAATGAATGATAATAATTAACTAGTGACCCACCCAAGATTCGAAAGGGTTTAAAGATCTTGAAAATTTTGGGTCTTTCCCTACTGCAATATAATACTAAACCTCACTTATACCAGTCAGTCTTTTATAATAAGCATTATCCGAACTGGTCCAGGCGTCTTCCAGTAAACGAGGAAAAAAATGTTTAAAAAATCTAATTAATTGAGAACCCCCTCCTTTTCTGAAGTCGGTTAAAAACCGGAATAAAATCTTTCAATTATTGTGCATATAGCTGAGGAGTAGAATTCCCTGCCGGAGTCTGTGTTTTCTAATAGCTACAACCTGGGGGTATTTTAGTCAAGAGTGAATAGGTTACTTCTAGGAAAGCATGCTCCATCCTCGTGACGGTGCACAGTGGTCAAGCGCAAGCCTATAAATAGCAAAAAAAAATATAGTTCATAATTCACTGCCATATAGCCAGTACTAACATAATTGCTACAATTTGTTTAATTGTTATACGACGTAACGTAGGAACCAGATGTATAATTATAACATATTATTATATAATCAAATTAAATCTGTCGACGTTACAACCTAGACGATAACAGTGCAAAAATAGCATTCTCTCTGATTCTTTAGAACCATATATTTGAGTTTTAAAGTTGCTTAATTACTCAGATACCCGCGAAACGAGACACAATAGTAAAACAATAACAGCGCGGTCTCATAGGACCGGTTGGGGATTCAAACGTTAATTACTCAGATACCCGCGAAACGAGACACAATAGTAAAACAATAACAACGCGGTCTCATTGGACCGGTTGGGGATTCAAACGTTAAACAAGCTTGTTTTATAAGGTACCAGCAGACAGAAGCAACGCGATATAGCGACTGTGACAACACGTTTTATAGTTTTTTTTTTAGATTTTATCGATGGAGGGAAAATTATTAAAATTGATACAGTTGGTTCGTTGTGTAGTGGTTCGCATAAAGCAACAGTTGCGATGAGATAGTGATCAAATACGAGCCTGTGCATAACCAAAAAGGTTTAGTTTTTTTTTGGGAGGGAAAACCACTTCAACTCAACATCAAATAACTTCTCTTGCTCTGGGTGAAGCGAGCGGAACTACCAGTCTTTTACTGATTTAGAACCCATTTATGTTCATGTAGTCTTTTGCGGTCAAGGATCACGGTTTTGAATAAAATTTGGCACACGAGTAAACCATGTTCTGAATAGCACATAGGATACTTTTTATCCCTTGGGAGAATTTTCCATTTTCACGCGGGCTAGTAAATCCAAAGACTTTAAATTTTGTCTACTCTTTAAATTTTGTCTAATATCTTTGAATTTTGTCGCACTATTACGTCGCACCTGTCTGTGGGAACATTATAAAACAAGCTGGTTTCGCAACTTTATGTTCAACATAATTATTTAAATTTCAACTTTACATAGTGACTCATAAGATCTACGCTGGGGATTTCCCCACCTGGTACGGGCGGCACCCCTTACATATTGTCGTTATGTCGCTAACTTTGTTTAATGCAACTGTGTCCTTGTTTAGAAAAGTTTATGTAAATACTAGCTTCTGCTTGCTTCGTCCGCGTGTAGAGTTAGTTTAGTGTAATTAGCGTGATGATAATATAGCCTATACTTAGCCTCGATAAATGGGCTATCTCACACTGGAAGATTTTTTCAAATCGGTCTAGTAGTTCCTGAGATTAGCGCGTTCAAATAAACAAACTCTTCAGTTTTATAATATTAATATAAATTATAATATTAATATAGATATGTGAGGAAACATCACTAGTTAGAAGTCTGTATTGTAGTAGAAGGATGGAGTTAACTACCTTTATACATTTAACTAGCTTCTGCCAGCGGCTTCGTCCGCATAAAAATAGAAAAAAAAATAGCCGTTGTTACTCAGTGAAGATGTAGCTTTCTATTAGTGTATTATTATTTTTTAGTTAAATCGTAACATACAAACAAACAAAAATCAAATCTTTCCTATTTGTAATAATAGTTTAGATTCTTCTGTATAGTCATGTATTTGACAACTAACAAAAAGTTGGCTAATAGCTTGACTGATTCAGATATGATTTTTTTATGTATATTTGAGGGGTCTTTGGAAGGTTTGAAAATACAATTTGACCTGGTAGATGACGCTACAATTGGGTTCCTTATTTTTTTGTCTGACGAAATGCTAGCTCAGTTCTGTGTCCTGCCTAAATAAAAGGCAGGACAGCGTTGGAAGGCCTCTTCCAACGCTATGTCTTCCGGTACTACTATATTCTTGGTAGTAAAAATATACCTATTACTTAATTATGCTATTCAATCAATTAAAGAAATATGTCGTATGGCAGTTATCCAACGGCCTTGAGTATGCTAAGCTATGTTAGTACAATGCCACCGCATAGTTAGTCATCATCTACCTAGCCTTTTCCCAACTATATTGGGGTCGGCTTCCAGTCAAGCCGGATTTAGCTGAATACCAGAATTTTACGACGAGCGGCTGCCTACCAGACCTCCACAACCCTTTAACTGGGGTAACACGGTACTTCATGGCAAGACTGGAGTCAGATTTATGGGCTTCTGACTATCCGTAACGACTGCCTAAAACCTACAAATGACAGCCGGGACGTACGGCTTAACGTGCTTTCTGAGGTACGAAGGAAACTTTATAAGTTAAGATGGTCCACCCATCCACAGACCAACCTTGGCAAGCGTTGCTTAACCTTGAAGATCGATCCGTGCGGCTGTTATTATCTAGCCACGAGCTCCTCCAGTCACCAGTTAGTCTAAACAATAAATTAGAAGTTTACATAAAACGGAGAAACCTACTTTCACTAAATCCTCTATCATAATAAATATCTAATTAACTGTTTTGCTCAACGGCTAAGAAAACCTGTTATGTATTTTTGGGTTCTTGTTTGAAATTTTTAAGTTCCTCAATTCTTTTTGCAAATAGATTCGTAAGCTAGCTTCTGCCAGCGGTTTCACTCGTGTGCAAAAATATTTGTCTGTATTACTCAACTACTACTACTAAAGTAGCATTAGTACCACTATTGATTTAATAGAAAGATTTTTTTTAATCGATCCAGTAGTTTGTGAGTTTATTCACTATAAACAAAAGTCTTTCCTCTTTATAATAATATATTATTAATATCTAATTATTATTATTATTGATTTATCCATATAACACATACACTAAAATAACAGTAATAGTTATTACTATTGATTGATGATTTATGTAACTATACTAAAATAATAGTAACCAAAATACATAGTATTATTCAGAGATTTTAAAATAATATGTTATCTATGTGTGTATCGTAATCAATATAAACCTAGTAGAAAGATCCATACTATTTACAACCATACTAATTTGTATTCAAAAAGCTTCATAAGAAATCAGTGTCAGGGTCCGTTTGCTTACCAGCCGCGTTTAATTGCAAACCTTCTTCAATTGCAACCTTCTTCAATTGCATCACAAAAACATTTGCACGCGTCAGTACACAGCAAAAAGATTCACACAGAAGGACATTCACGGCCGAAATCCGATTAGCGATGATTGTACTTGACTGTTGTTGTTTTTAATGTACCCGTCAGTACCGGCACGCCCGAATGTTTTAAATAAACATGACTATGCTTGTGTTTTTGGTAATCTAAACAATCATTGTTTTACGACCGAAATTAATAATCAATCCATCACATATCGGAGATTGAAAAACAAATGATACCATACAAAAATTTTCATTTTTTCTGTTGTTTCATTTGTTTTTCAATCTCCGATATGTGATGGATTGATTATTAATTTCGGCCGTTAGGCTATCACGATTTATTTCATAATTTAAATTGTCACTTACGGGATATCTTCCGTGATTGTTTTTTGTTTTGAGTTCCCGATATTTCGACGCTGTTGCAAGCGCCATGATCGCGGGATGACTGATCCGTTCCCGTCATCAATCATTTTTTATGGATAGCTTACTAGGTTCTGCCTGCGGCTTTGGACGATTGAAAATAGTTTTCTCCACAACAAACCTAACTAACCTAACCTAGGGGTCTTTAAGTAAAGAGTGAATAGGTTACTTCTAGGCAAGCATGCTCCATCATCGCTTACCATCAGGTGAGATAGTGGTCAAATGCGAGCCTATCAATAATAATTTAAAAAAAAAACTTCGGACCACCTTTTCATCCCTTTAGGGTGACTCCTCTCTTAGTGCTCGCTTACATCATAAAAGGGAATCTTGTGCGAAATTTCACGCTTCTAGTCTTAGTAGTTTTAGCTGTTCGTTAATATGTATTTCAGTCATCATCATCATCTGCCTAGCCTTTTCCCAACTATATTGGGGTCGGCTTCCAGTCAAGCCGGATTTAGCTGAATTCCAGTATTTTACGAGGAGCGGCTGCCTACCAGACCTCCACAACCCATTAACTGGGGTAACACGGTACTTCATGGCAAGACTGGAGTCTGATTTACTGGCTTCTGACTATCCGTAACGACTGCCAAAGATCTCCAAATGACAGCCGGGACCAACGGCTTAACGTGCTTTCCGAGGCACGGAGGAAACTCGTTATGTTAAGATGGTCACCCATCCACAGACCAACCTAGGCAAGCGTTGCTTAACCTTGAAGATCAACCTGTGCGGCTGTTATTATCTAGCCACGAGCTCCTCTAATATGTATTTCAGTCAGTCAGTACTATAAGTATAGATAAACATCCACACTCTGAAAGTAAAGTATAAATCAAAGAGAAAACTAGTCTTTTACTGGTTATCAATGCAGGACGTGACCTGACACACATACCAGTTATGACACCAAAGACTTTGCACAGCGAAATTCTTTCAAAGAAAATGCAATACTTGCAATGTATCGATACTTTACGAAGTGCATTCACAAACAATCCAAAAGTACAGGTTCTATTTCACAATATCCAGAGAATGCAAGAATAACATACAGACATTTATACACAAAAAATTAAAGAGAACATTTAACCAGATTTTTTCCGTTTATAAAACTTTAGCGTTTCAACAAAAATACAATATCCGGAGACTACAAGTAACATCTCACAGATATTTATACACAAAAATATAAGATAACAGTTAACCGGATCTGTTTAAGACAAATTAAACAGGCCATTCGCTTAAGCGTCACAACAAAAATTTAAAGACTTTAAACCTATCAAAACAGCACACAACTTATCACCAAAACTTTTCTCTCTAAACCAGTCCTTGATTCGTAAAAGGGGCACTTCACTTACTGCGTTATTCCACGTTCACATTCATAACAAACACTGTTTCACTGTCGACACCTCGTCATGTTGTCACACGACCAGTTTTGTGCTGCAAACGCACGGCACTAGATTGCAGACGCTATGGTCTGCGCGTTCCGCCGGTGGCCAAGTGGGGGATGTTATACAATCCCACTAACCGCGTCGCTGATGAGACTCGCTGGTAGCTTGTGAATGTGCGATCGTGGTAGCAGATGACAATACGGTGTGTTATGAGGAACATAGGCCGCGATCTCACTTTATCGTTAAGATTATTTTATTGTCGGACGACTATAGTCTTTTGTTGTTTCCATTATAACACGGCACTGGATTACAGACGCTATGGTCTGTCGGTGGCCAAGTGGGGGATGTTATACAATCCCACTAACCGACACGCTGGTATGCGATCGTGGTAGTGTATGAATAGCAGCAGCTGATGACAATATAGTATGTTATGAGAAACATTAGGGCCGCGATCTCATTTTATCGTAAAGATTAATTTATCGTTGGACGACTATAGTCTTTCGCTTTTTCCATTATAACACGCACTAGATTACAGTCGCTATGGTCTGCGCGTTCCGCCGGTGGCCAAGTGGGGGATGTTATACAATCCCACAAACCGCGCCGCTGATGATACACGCTGGTAGATTGTGAATTTGTTTTCGTGGTAGCAGATGACAATACAGTGTGTTATGACTTATGAGAAACGTTAAGGCCGCGAACTCACTTTATCGTTAAGATTATTTTATTGTCGGACGACTATAGTCTTTTGTTATTTCCATTATAACACGGCACTGGATTACAGACGCTATGGTCTGTCGGTGGCCAAGTGGGGGATGTTATACAATCCCACTAACCGACACGCTGGTATGCGATCGTGGTAGTGTATGAATAGCAGCAGCTGATGACAATATAGTATGTTATGAGAAACATTAGGGCCGCGATCTCATTTTATCGTAAAGATTAATTTATCGTTGGACGACTATAGTCTTTCGCTTTTTCCATTATAACACGCACTAGATTACAGTCGCTATGGTCTGCGCGTTCCGCCGGTGGCCAAGTGGGGGATGTTATACAATCCCACAAACCGCGCCGCTGATGATACACGCTGGTAGATTGTGAATTTGTTTTCGTGGTAGCAGATGACAATACAGTGTGTTATGACTTATGAGAAACGTTAAGGCCGCGAACTCACTTTATCGTTAAGATTATTTTATTGTCGGACGACTATAGTCTTTTGTTATTTCCATTATAACACGGCACTGGATTACAGACGCTATGGTCTGCGCGTTCCGGCGGTGGCCAAGTGGGGGATGTTATACAATCCCACTAACCGCGTCGCTGATGAGACACGCTGGTAACTTGTGATTGTTTGATCGTGGTAGCCGATGATAATACAGTGTGTTATGAGAAACATTAAGGCCGCGATCTCATTTTATCGTAAAGATTAATTTATCGTCGGACGATTATGGTCTTTCGCTGTTTCCATTGTAACACGCACTAGATTACAAACGCTATGGTCTGCGTTTTCCAGCGGTGGCCAAGTGGGGGATGTTATACAATCCCACTAACCGACGCGCTGATGAGACTCACTGGTAGCTTGTGAATGTGTGATCGTGAGGCGATGACAATACAGTATAAGAAACTTAGGCGGCGATCCCATTAAGTTGTAAAGATTAATTTATCGTCGGACGACTATCGTCTCTAGATGTTTTCATTATTCTTATATATCGTTCTTACGAGAGATAGTTGCTACACATGATTTACCGACACGGTTAGCTTTGTATCGTTTTACGACTATCGTGCCAGCCGTTGCGTATCATGACAATCAGTTGTCATAGCAAAAAAAAGTTGTAAACGACATTTAATCGCGTCGTCCTACATGTCAACACCTCCATTTAAATCTATAAGTATGGCTTATAGATTTAAATGGAGGTGTGCACTTAAAACTACACGATAATCGGTCGTCACGGCAAAGTGGGAACGCAGCCTAAGGAGAATATTTGAGTGTAAAGTGAGGTTTATGTGGAAATGCATATAAAAGTGTTAAGAGAAAAGTGAAAGTATGAGCAAACGAAAACGAGACATATGTAGAAATGTAACAGGAATGAAAAGCAGTCCTGAGTCACTCACTGACTCCTCAATGCCCAGTCCAAAACCTTGCACCTAGAACGCAGTAATTTTACACGGAGGCTTTTATTTATTTAAACTTCATGTACAGTGGTGGTACATAAGCGGACTTAATGCATCAAGGCATTCTCTACCAGTCAACCTTAGGGTTAAAAAGATACTATGGTAGGTCTGCTCAATAAATAAATAACAGATAACTGGTAGAAAATGCCTATGGCATTAAGTCCGCCTTTGTACAATGTGCATAAAGTTACAATAAATAAATATTTTAAAAAAAAGTTTTAAGGATAAACTAAGTTGTTTATAATGATAAAATACGTATGTATGATGTATATATTAACGCTAATGTACATAATCTGTTAGAGTGACCACGACGACTCTCGCAAGAGTGTACCCGCTAAGAGACTGAGATAGTATCTTACTTATTCAAAAACACTGTATCTACATCTCTCACCCAACTCTCATGTCGCTGGTCTGCTGGAACTAATTTCATTTAAATAAACAGTGCCTTTGTGCTCTTCTCTTGTTCTTTTCATTTTTAAATGTGTGCGTTTGTACATAAATAAATAAATTCCGCAAGAAAACCAAGGTTACCGACATAGCCCGAAGAATCGCCAAACTTAAGTGGCAGTGGGCAGGGCACATTGCTTGTAGAACGGATAGTCGATGGGGAGGGAAGGTTCTGGAGTGGCGACCACGTACTGGAAGACGCAGCGTTGTAAGGCCTCCCACAAGGTGAACCGACAACCTGGCGAGGGTCGCGGAAGTCCGAAAGATGCGAGACGCAGAGGACCGGTCGTTGTGGCGACGCTTGGGGGAGGCCTATGTCCAGCAGTGGACGTCTTTCGACTGAGATGATGATGATGATGAAATAAATTTATAAAGTAAACTCGTGCACTACATTGGACGTCCCTAACGACCATCGTGTGATTCCCACGCACGGCTCATCATGATAATTTGCAACTGTCTACCTGACGCATTACCTACTACACCACATTAACAACAGGCGACGGCCATTCAACTAGTCCGTGTATGTTTTTGAACGAGGAATTTATCAGCTGGACTGGTGTCTATTAATAGTTCGTTTAACAACCGTGTTTTCAGATGCTCTTTAACTGATTTTTTTTTATTTCTGATGACATTATTACTTATTTATTAACACTGCTTGCAACAGGTGGACTGTGCCTGGATTAATACCTTAGTCAACCAAAGGTGGTTTTTATAGGTAGGAAATCATTAGAATGACTTCCCCCTCTCTTAGGTGGATCGAGAGAGTGTATCAGACATTGTCAGGATAGTGGAGAGACAACATGGTAGGTGCATAAAAAAGAAAAGATTATTGAATAACTTTTTATTATTTCGATATTTACGAAAAGGACCTTACATGGAAACGACCGGAGCAGGCTTTTACCGCTATTGCTTACAATCCTTGTACAAATCAAACTAGATAACAGTATTAAAAACAGTTATCATTTCGAGCCGTTTAGGCTTCAATCTTTGGACCGTGTGGTGTCCAAATGGTCACACGCTATTAACAAACACCTAGTTAACAATTCCTACGTCATGTTCCCTAGACACCACAGCGATTTTAGGATTTATAAATTTATAATTATCTTTATCTATAAATATATATATAAAGTACACTTATACGCAATGTGTACCTTAACGTGTGTCCTTACGGTGAAAGCGTCAGGGTAGCCCGTGAAATTCAATTTTTCTTACGTTTTTTGCAATTTGCAGGCCAGTGGTAGGTTGTATAAAGTTATTTTATCTTTTGCGACTGTTGAACGTAACTAGTTACATAATTATAGCCATAAAAATCATCGATACATCCTCCCTCTTAGTTCATATATGTCGAGGAACGATTTTTTCAAGGTTAAAAAAGCTACCCTGACGCTTCCCCTTTAACGATAACCCTTTAAGGTATAAGCAACTGAATTATGGGTTACTGTAGAGTATCTTCCCAGTAAAAAAAAATTTGCAAAATATGCATTTAGTAAAAAAAAATATAATTTGATATTACAAATGGACACTTCAATTTATATTTTATAGTTGAACTAGCGACCCGCCCGGGCTTCGGACGGGTGCAAATTTATCAGTATTAGTTACTCTACTATATTATGCATCTATTATACATATAAACCTTCCTCTTGAATCACTCTATCTATTAAAAAAACCGCGTCAAAATCCGTTGCGTAGTTTTAATCATTTAAGGATACATAGGGTTATAGGGACAGGGAAAGCTACTTTGTTTTATACTATGTAATGATTAATAGAGTAGCTAGAAAATTAGGTGTAATTTTAAATGTGTAAAGATTGCATGACTGTTCCTGTTGAAAGAATTTATCTGTGAATGCGACCGTAAGAATATAAATTCTCGTGGTCCAGGTAAAACTGTTGCTAGGTAGAATGTAGACAAGTAGCTACATTCTACCTAGCAACCGCTACTTTTTAGGGTTCCGTACCCAAACAGTAAAATAGAACCCTACTAAGACTCCGCTACAAAAAAACGGACGGACGGAGTCTGTTTATCTGTCCGCCCGTCTGTGAGCAGGCTTTATCTCATGTACCGTGTTGTGTGTGTTGTTGCGTGAACAAATGATTTTTTTACAGATGATATATTTCTGTTGCCGCTATAAGAACAAATATTTACAACAGAATAACATCAATATAATTTGTCTGTAAGTTTGTGGTATTTCTATACAACAAATGTGATTTTTTGCCGTTTTTTGCACGGGACCCTTCGTGCGTAGGTCTGATTCGCACTTAACCAGTTTTTTATACTTTGTTCTACTGTAAATAAGCCAGGGTTTTTCGATGCCTAATTATTTAATTTAGCTTTATATAATGGACACTTAGTATTATTCTAAAGCCGTCAGTTGTTGTTATTTCAGGTTTTAATTGTTAGTTGTTTTAGTGGCAAATTAAGCCCTAATTAGAGGTCGTTAATGCTCGAATTTATTAATTTATTACTTTTCTCAATAACAAAAGAATAGGCTACCCTATTAATACAAAATTTCAACCATTGACACACTTCATTTTAAAAAAGCAGAGGTTATAACAATCATACATTAATTAGCCTCAATCTCCGCGGTTCCGATCCCGATTTCCGACCACCGATATACGCCAGAGGCGCGGGCTTGCGGACGGCGAGCATTGGGTAGCTTGCCGTCCGGAAGTCTACAGCTTATACTTTTCCACGCGCGCCTCATAGAGATGTCAGCAAACTGTTAGCCAGTAAAAGTGTGATACGCTGTCCCGCTCCGCCCAAGAGTAGGAAAAGTCATTCTGATGATTCCACACCTTGTTCACAGTCAGATATGGGTCTCATCCACAACGTCCGGGCCTGCGAGTCTCGCATCCATCTCCTTCCGGTCTTGGGCGGAGCGGGAGGGCGTGTTAGACTCTTACAGACTAAACCCCACCCCGATCCTTCATTGCCTTCGATCTGGGCTTACTTATCGGTAGATCCGCGTCGCCAATCTGTAAGAGGTAACCCTCATTTCTATGGAAACCACGCAACCCGTTTACCTCCTCAGTTCTTACTTAACTAGTTGTATCAAAGCAACAATGTAACAACCTATTTACTTTGTAAGAATCGTAAAGTTCCAATATGCAGTAGTACCATGGTCAACCACCCATATACCAGCGAGTGGTTATATCGTACACAAAGTAATTTTATTTCCGTGTCAACGTTTAGTTGGCTTAGTTTCCTATTTATTTTTTAATTAATAACAAAACTTGTCTGTTTTAGACTGATTAATTTACCTTCTTATTATTTGCTTTTAACTTCCAAATGACCTAGGATTGTCACATAGTGAGTGCTAAAAGCCTCAGATATATTAGGTGCCAAATGTCCCCAAACATGACGCGCAACACTGTTAAATTGTCTAATATGTCCTGCGCCCTGTGTATATGTTACTGTAAATGCCCGAACTACGGTCAATCTTAGGTTTTACCAGTAAATCTTAGGGTTTACCAACACGAGTCGGTAAATGTAAGAATAAGTAAAAAAGAAACGATTTAATCGGGCTTTTACCATAAGAATTTGGTACATGCTAGGTCTTACCGGTGAGGGTTGGTAAATGTTGGTTTTGGATATTTTTTATCGTAGATAGGTTCGCGCTTGACCGCTATCTCACTTGATGGAAAGCGACGATGCGGTCAACGATGGAGCGCGCTTACCTAGAAGTAACTTATTCACTCTTGACTTAAAGATTCCTGAGTTGTAGCTGCAGAAAACATAGACTCCGACAGGGAATTCCACTCCTTGGCTGTACGTACAATAAATGTGTTCCCAAAACGTTTTATGCGTATAGGAGGGATGTCTATCATGTACCGGTGGCGCATCCCCGTACGCCTAGTGGTCCGATGATGGAACGGGCTAGGCGGAATTAGGTTATGCAATTCCGACGCACACTCCTCAAAATGCAACTGGTAAAAAACCGACAGGCTAGCGACTCGGCGTCGATGCTCAAGACTTTGAAGCCTCGACTCAACGAGTGCAATGATCCTCTTGGCTCTCCTTTCAATTACTTCAAGCGCTTTAAGCTGATTGATATCGGGCAGATCCTTTCCAAAGATGAGAGGATACTCCATATACGATCGAACTTGCGCTTGATAAAGTGTGAGCAGCTGTTCCGGCGTGAAGTACTGTCTCACCTTTACAAGGATTCCTAGCTATTATGGAGAAAAGTTGAGAGTCGACGTCAACGTAACACCAAGAAGATCAAGATGTTCGGTTATCGGCACGGTTGCACCCAGGAAAGTAGGAGGAGGACTAAATTGTCTCATTTTAGCGGAAACTAGACACGCCTGGGTTTTAGCAGCATTGAATTTGACCAAATTGGTATCGCCTCATTCAGTGACTGGCCCCCAAGGACCAATTCAAGCGCTCAATTTAAGCCACTCGGAGAGACTGGATCTGTAACCCACTAGTTCGTGCACTGGATATGTATCTTTCAGTAACACTACTGTCGTCTGTATACCCAAAGGTACCTGGTACAGGCTTAGGCCCCACTCCAGATACGGATGGTACACGCTAGAAGATCACTAGCTGACCAATTTCGGCGATAGCCGTATTGACGGTCACTTAGAAAGTCATAAGTTTCTAGGTAGCTTAGTGTTAAGTACAGGGTCCATAGTCTTACAGAATAATGCATAATTTTTAATCAATTATTTTAATTAATAATTATTCAAATCCTTACGTACCTATGAGTAATTATTAAACATCAAGTACTACTAATCAGTCAAATCGTTACCTATCTATTGATAATGTTTATCTCAACATTTACCGTGTCTTTGAGGTAAATCCTAAGATTTACCAAGTGAATGGTAGTAAAAGTCCGAAATAAACGATGATCATAGAATGGTTCGGACTTTTACCATTAAGAGTTGGTAAATCTTAGGATTTACTGGAAAATCTTAGAATTTACCGTAGCTCGGGCTTTTACAGTAACATATACACTGTAAAATGTTGGACAGCAAGTTGCGAATCACTGGACAACGTTGCAGCGTCACATAGACTGCGTTGCACATCAAGTTAGAGCACATTTTGACACCTAATTTATCTGAAGCTTAAAGATTGTCGTCATGGTAACTGTACTAAGGAACACAAACTTGGAAGAAGGAAAGGCGAAAATTATGTGAGACACAAAGGTCAGGATAAAGTCCAGTAATAGAACCACAAAGGTAATAAGTAATGAAATAGTAGGTACGCTTTAATCCCTTGCCATAATTCTTTTTTTAAGTCCTTTTAAACATTCTTCTCACGCGCCGTCTCAAACCAGTCCTCGCGGCACGCATCCAGATCATCATAATTCATTAACACAGGAAAACTAACAAGTTCCTATTTAATATTAATGACTTATTTATCCTTTAATTTGTAAACTCTTGATTTGCGTGATTATTCCAAAGATTTACCGTGGCCCCATAACGCAAAGGGCAACTGACGGAAAACAGGTCGATTTTAGTCAGGAAAAGGCTGACAGTCCCTCTCGCTCCACCGGAAGAGTTATTTAATGTTGTCCGATCCAAAAAACCACACAGAGTGGTAACGGTTCCGACTTAAAGACTTGTTCGTTGCGGGTTCAAACCCCGCCAGGCGCATTAGATATTTTGTGTAATTTATTTCATCTCCACTGCTCTCAAAACGATGAAAGAAAACATCGTGAGGTAGCGCCTAGAACCCAAAATTCAGAAACAGGTGACATCTACCTACCTATCCACACTGGGCCCACGTTGTTTGGCATCAATAATAAGTCAATCGCTATTGACTCTTTCAGGGAACCATACACAGATATACCTCACTTTATAACATTCGTTGAAAAAAAAGATAACCAACCAATTAGGTATCGACTATGCAGCAGAATGTTACAGAAACAAATATGAACAAAAAAGCTAATAATAAATACAGTAGGTGAAGACCTTCCACTCCATTTGTGGTAGCCTGAGCCCTTTCAAGAATATCTACGACTATTTTTTATTATACCTATCCGATGAAACTGGTTTGAGGAATGAAAATAATAAAAGTCCTTTTCGCGTTGTATCGATCAATGTAACATCAGTCTATATTACAAATCAGAAACCCCTTCTGTTGTGACCACAGTGACCGAGTGCGTTCTAAAATAATACGGTCAAGTGTGAGTTGGACTCAAGCATAGAGAGCTCCGTATAAACTAACCTATGCAAATATTTAAATCAATTCCCGAATTAAGTCTCAAAGATTTTTTCAAATCGCAAAAATGTAACTTATTTGTGGCGTAACAACAATTTGTTTAAGGAATTTTCCCTTAGAATCCTGGAATAGCACAACTAAAGGGCTATTCCAGGATTCTAAGTCAATTGAGGTCTAAAGAGCCCTATGACTATTATCATCAAAAATCACTCGGGTATAACTCAAGTTTTATCCAAGAAACACACTAAACGCTCAATTATCACTTAGCTATTTATGATGCTGACCCAGCTGACTGTAATTAAAATAATTAAGTATTTAAATATCATCATGCTTCTTCATTAATAGTGTTTAATTATTTCATACTTGTCTATTTTAATTTAGAAGATGATGGGTCAGGTAAGTTATTTAAACTAGTGCTTGACGGTGAGCCCACCTGATGGTAAGCAGTGATGCAGTCGTAGATGGTGAGGCGCACTAGTTTATTAAGAGCCTATATTATATATACTCTAGCCTTGAATACACCCAAATTATAATAGGACGGGAAGACCGCAGCAGGCAAATTATTCCACTCCTTCGATGTACACGGTATAAACGACGAAGCGAAGCGCTAATAACCTTTCTGAATATCTATGATTCTGATTACTCGCAGTCATTAACTATTACACCTCATCCATGAGCAGAACAGTGGTAGCCCAGTGGCAATGGTCCCGACTTACATGTCGTAAATCGCGGGTTCAAACCCAGAAGTAACATACATCCATAGGTATAAATCCATACTTTCGCGGTTATAATATTAGTACAATGTATAAGAACCACCAAAACCGTTTTTGCTACCGCTTTGAAAAATGTTAAGTATTTATCCGCGATGTCAATATTTAAATAAGGGTCTCAGTTAAATATTATAAAAATCTTAATTTTATGTTAATTATGCGAAACCAAGATATGCGAATTTGTTTCTCACGCCAGAGTTTGGACCCCCTTGCAAAGGTTATTGACCACGATTGACACACAATTTTTGTTATCGACTTATTTGAATTTTTGCGCACCTTCAATATTAACTAAAACTTATTGTATGGGTCTAGTTAGTAGAAGGGTATATTTATGTGAATGGCGTTGATGTAGCTACCTCTTTGAATATGTGATGTAATTTTGTTTAAAAACTTACAAAGGACATTAAAAAATATTGACAAAAGTTTCAAACGTAAACTTACTATCAGCGTATACCGCCATCTGTCTTCTACAGTTAGTACTAGAAATTAAGTTATGAGAGGATACAATGTACAAAGTTGTGTATTGTGTATGAATTATTTTAGATTTTAGAGAAATAAAACTACAATTACTTTTTCAAGATAATGTTTTTAACAAAAAATATAATAAAGCAATCATTTAGACGCGCCAATTTTTTGGGCAAATAAGCGCCATCTAGCGTTGAATAGCTATATTACATTTTATGTTAATTTTTAAAGCATACAATAGATGGCGCTGTAATAAAAACACATTTGTAATTTTTCTGTACTGTTTGTAAAAAAATCATTGTAATTATTTAAAATTAAACTAATAGAGGAACGATTGTCTGGTTCTGCTAAGCGTGAAGGTTTAGATGGACCGGTTAACTGAAATAATTGATTGAAAGAGCTGTTGAAATCATACACGTGTGGAGTTTTTAACAGAACACAAAATATAGCTCAATAAATGTTAGAAATAAGGATTAAAGCAAGGAATAGGAAAGGAACCAGCTTGGCGAAGGGAGGCCGATAAATACTCCATATTCCCGATACCCAGGTACAATCTAGGGATCTTTAAGTAAACATTGAATAGATTATTATTGTAAGCAGGCGTTCTCCATCGTTGATCACATCTCTTCCCATCAGATGGGATACCTAGTGGTTTAATACGAGCCTATTAACTATAAAAAAAAATATTATATTTAGTACGCACGCATATAGTCAATACACTTAGGACCTATCCTATCCCCAAAATTCCTATAAACAACAATAAAAAAAAAACCCACAGGCCATTTTAAACATACAATCGCCAAGCCAACCCGCGTCCATTAACGGACTAACCATTATAATTCTAGTTGTCGTGCAATAATAGCGCCGACGCATTGTAGGTGACACTGCCAGTAGCGCTCGTAATACAAAGTGCCAGCGAAAATGGCAACTAGTTGGTAAACGACTGCCTACGTCCACAGCACGTGCGAGTTAGAATAGACTTCAGTTTTTCAATGTTTATGTTGGAAGATTATTTTTATGTGTCATTTTATAATGATTTTTGATAGAATATAGAGTGAGGATCAAGAAAAAGTCATTTTTTCCACCGTAGGCGTGGGCGGACGGCGAGCAAGAGGTACCTCGCCATTCGGACCGAGCTTGAGCGCGTGGTGTTCCAGGCGCGCTTCATTCGATCGAAGCCTACTGCGGCCATGGGTCGGCTTCCGAGTGGGTTTTAGTCTGTAAAAGTCTGATACACCCACCACTCACGTCAAAACCACCACCGGTCGTGGTGGTTCCGTAAGTGCCAGCGAAAATGGCAACTAGACGGTAAACGACTACCTACGTCCCTAGCACGTGCGAGTAACAATAGACTTTAGTTTTTCAATGTTTACTTATTATTTATTTATTATTAACACTTCATGACAAAAAGGTACATAGATGGACTTAATGCCTTAGGCATTCTCTACCAGTCAGTATATGTTGGCTATATAGTTTAGTGGGACGATTATGTGTTCATTTCATTTTGATTTTTGATAGAATATAATGTGAGAATTGAGTAAGTTATTATTTTCACCGTAGGCGTGGTGCTGCGGAGGGTACCAATGAGGCGAGCAATGGGTACCACGCCGGATCGAACCCGAGTGTGTAGTGTTCCACGCGCGCCCTCAAAGAGATGTCAGCAAAATCGTAAGGGTCGAAGCCTACTCACACTCGCCTACAGGATCGGGGCCATGGGTTGGATTCTGTTATTGGAACGCAAGGCAAAGAAACATAGTGAGCTGGTTTTAGTCAGGAAAAGTCTGCCCTCCCGCTCCGCCGCGCCATAGAATGGGTGATTTTCTTGTCAAAAAAGTAAGTTATTATTTTGATATAAGTATGAAAAAAACTTATTTTTTTATTTATCAAAATAATAACTCACTAAGGCAGATAGATGTATTTAGTATTGACTTCTGCAGTGCTGTGCGTTTGTATTCTAAGGAAATTCGGATTTTCCAATGTTTACGTTGGCAACAGTTAATGTGACGTTTATGTGTCGTTTCATTTTATTTTTTGATAGTATATAAAATGAGTTATTATTTCGGAACGGGAAAAAAATTGAGAAATCTGCTATTTTGTGGAAATAAGTAAGATAAAATCATGAAATAACTAGGCGCTATCAGCGGCTTGGCCCGCGTGGAATTAGAACATTATCTCCGGGAAACAAACTCCCGAGACAAAAAGTCCAGCAGAGGGGATACTAGGATCATGAGAGGGAACTTTTCCTGCTCTAGGTGGAGCGGTAGGGCGTGTCAAACCTTTACTGACTAAAACCACTCCTATGTCCTTAATTTTGCGTTATAAGGTTACGAGTTTCCTTTTCAGAAAATGGCGCCTCACGGGCATCGGCCCTGCTGGGCCCCTACGGGTTGCAGATATCTCTGTGAGGTGCATGTGGATCACTGTGTGTTGTGTGTCCCAGTGCCACTAAAGTTTGACGATTCTTCGGGCTATGTCGGTAACTTTGGTTCTCCTACAGATATCTTCGTATCTGATGCGATCACGCAAGGAAAAGAAATAAGTATAATGACCAAGTTGCTTTCATCCACTTCTGATAACAAAGTCAAATCATCCAATGACTTCTCCCACACTAAATGTCAGACTTTTACGGACTAAAACCCATTCCTGTTCCTTCTTTGCTTTCGTTCCAGGGGCCCAGGGTTCTCTTTCTCACCACCTATGGCCCCAGCAAGCTTCGAGGCTGCTGGGCCCCTACAGTTTGTTTTGACATCTGTTTGAGGCGCGCGACGAACACTACGCACCGTTGACGACGGTTACCGGACGATGGTGTGCCCATTACTCGTCGTCCGTAAGCCTACGCCTACGGTATCTTGCAATCGGGTTCGGGATCTCGGCAGCTGAGGTGCAAGGGCCATTCCCCCACACGTGCAGAAACTGACACGTTTAAACCTCGTCAAATAAACATCCGGTTCGTGATAAACCAACCTAATGAAAAGATAAGGAAAAATAATTTCTATTCAAAGAAAAAAATGAAAAAAAAAATGAATAGTTCTATTGTTGGTCTGCTCTAGGTATAACATTATAATTTGGAGTCGCAACGCACGCACGCAAACACATAAACATTTTAATTGATTTCCTTTTGTTAATAATGAAGGAATCTGTTAATTTACTATTTACAACTGATATCGTGAAATGTGATGTTGATTTGTGGAGGCGGATGTGCTGATATGAATTTTGTTAGGTAACTCCAGTGGTCCGTCAAGTGGAAATTATGATAGGAAGCCGATGTTTGGTTGAAATTCCTCGCTTTCATAAACACAAAGGCATTTTTACTAGTAAAATTATTATATCTGCGCGAAAAGATTTATTATTTCTTTGCTTTTTTCAGATTAGTGCCAAGTTTTATAGTGACTAATATGGTTTGTGACCGTAAAATATATTTATTTACGGATATCATCAAAACAGCCCTCTTAGCAACCCATCATCAGCATAATCATTTCAGCCGCAAGACGTCCACTATTGGACATAGGACTCCCTCAAGCGTCACCATAACAACCGGTCCTGTTCGTCTTGCATCCATCGGATTCACGTGACCCTCACCAGGTCCTCGGTCCACCTTGTGAGAGGCCTGGAACTTTATTATTCTTCTTTCTATATACACGGAGTAAGCGCTTCGCTTCGTCGTTTATACCGCGTACATCGAAGGACTGGAATAATGTGCCTGCTGCGGTCTTCCCGTCCGATTATAATTTGGGAGTCTTCAAGGCTAGAGTAGGCTCTTACTAAACTAGTGCGCCTCACCATCTACGATTGCATCACTGCTTACCATCAGGTGGGATCACAGTCAAGCACTAGTATATGTTATATAAAAAAATACATACAAATTATCGCCTGAAAATCCACCTAATTCTGTCTGTTCATGCTCGAGGCCCGAATCGATACATTTTGTAGCGACGTCGACGCCTAAGTTTTATCTTTACTGAAAATAAAAGCCTAACCGGCGACATCGTTTATCACCGAGTGTCTATCGAGTGACAAATCGACGATACTTCCGTTTCCGGCGCGCCCTGAGTAGAACCTCAGCCAAACTTGCTAACTCTGATAGCTATGTAATACCTATACGAGTAGGTACATAAACATATCTGTATATTTTTTCAGCTGCCCTTACAATTACCTACATTACCCTATCACATACCCACAAAACGAGACACAAAAGTAAAACAATAACAGCGCGGTCTCATAGGACCGGTCGGGGATTCATGATATAATATTCTAAAGGGGAAAGTTTTTTAGTTACTTCTTCACGCTCGAATAGCTGGATAGGAATTTCGGTGAAACTTGGTACCTATACGGGTAGTCTATGTCCTAGAATAGGAAGTTATAGGATTACATTAGAATTATATCCCGGGAAGTATGTTCCCTTGGGATAAATCTATACTAATATTATAAAGAGGTAAAATTTGTAAGTTTGTATGTAGGGGGTAATCTCTGGGACTACTGATCCGATTTTAAAAATTCTTTCAGTGTTAGATAGCCCATTTATCGAGGAATGCTATAGGCTATATACCATCACACTACGACCCACGGGAGCGGAGCAGTAACGAAAAATGCGGGTGAAACCGCAGGGGATAGCTAGTATACTATAACCACGCGTGTGCAATCGTTGGCAGCACCTAGTGTTTTCATATATTGGATTATATTTGACAGATTTTCGTCCTATTCTAAGATACATTACGAAATTAAATCCTCTTATAAACCTAATATCTCCCTCTACTACTCAGCAAAAGTCCAAAGTCGCAATATATGTGATGTGTCAGATATGTGATGAATTTTTAGTTTTCAGGACCTTTACAACAACACAAACAGTAATGGACATCACATGATTCATTCAGGAACCTGTAAAAGCCAGTTCTTCAGACACTGGACGGAATAGCTACATAATTCAGCTACATAGCTACACTCTTTTCCAGGAACACAGCACCGCTTTAGCTTAGTAGTTTAAATTCGGCTTAGTGCCATCTGTGCCCGCTTCAGCCGGGTACAAGTAAAGTCACTCAGTGGCCTCAGTGGCGTACTTCAGCTTAAACGTGTACCTACGTTAGTACTAAACGAAATAAATGGAAGCGCTGTTTGCACTGGATGGGCAGCAGGCTTAGACGAATGGCTTATCGACAGGACGTAGAAAATGTATAGCAATGACAACGTTTGTCACATTAACTCGCCGCAAGTTATGTCATTACCATACATTTTGGCCTTACGGCGTTTTGATCAACCGTACGCACTACGATTAACGTGCCGCTTCGGCGCCGCAGCAGACCATCCAAAAACACTAAACTAGTGCGCCTCACCATCGACGATTGCATCACTGCTTACCATCAGGTGGGATTGCAGTCAAGTACTAGTTTACAACATTTAAAAAAAAACACATAAATTGAAAGTGCCTAGTATTTCTTTTTTAATTACTCAGATACCCGCGAAACGAGACACAATAGTAAAACAATAACAGCGCGGTCTCATAGGACCGGTTGGGGATTCAAACGTTAAAGTGTGTCAGACTTGCCCTTACGTTCTACAACATGTCCTCGAATAGCACATAGCATAGGATTTTTATTCTGAGGAAAGGGAAACTACGACAATTTTTTATTTTCAAACGGACGAATTCGCTAACCGCAGTTAGTTTGTAAATAGCTATTGGTTGTCCACAACAAATAAAATGATAAATAACTTGGTACACAGGCGACTTTCACAGTCGCTCATAATTATCCTAGTCAAAGGCTAGTATGAGTGACATGTGAATGACAGAGATGATTTTTTTGTAAAACGCGATGTGCTATGTCAACATCCTCACAATACAATGAGCAATTTGTTAGACATTATTACATACCATATTCTCGTCATTCAAAATGACGGACTCTCTAAAAAATATAAAGAACGCGTGCATAGCTAATTAAAAATATAGTTCTGTTTATTTGTGCAACCTTCGTTTCGTTCGGAATTCAATATGCCACCCACGATATAAAGGTTCTGCTTTATTCCCTAGTCACGTAATTTACTATTTTATCCAGAGAGTATGTTGCCTTGAGATAATTTTCTACAATCGCAAAGTCGCAGGCGGCCGCTAGTATTAACATAAAACATATCTAATACCTGTTGATTTAACCGACCAAATAGCAAAGCATAGTAAAGCATAGCATCAGCCTTATACCTAATGTTCCCACTGCTGGGACTCAGACCTCCTCCCTAGGAGAGGAAATGAGTCGTAATCCACCACGCGGGCCCAGTGCGGTTTGGTGGATGTCGCATGTCTTCGAATTTTTGGTACTAGGATATGCCGGTTTCCTCACGATGTTTTCCTTCACCGTTTTGAGAGCAGTGGTGAAGACATAAATTACACAAAGTAATACGCCGACCAGACATTTTACCATAAATATTGTCTAAAGCAAAGTATCTACAAAACTATTGCATATTTACATAACTCCAGAACGTGTCTGCCCCACAACTTGACGATAAAAAAACAAACGAAGTGAAAACTGTTTATTATTTGTGTCGAAAGATACCAAGACATGTTCTTTGTCTGTTTTGCGACATGGTATCTACGTGGAACCATTTAGATTTGTTTATTTGAACTTATTTCTTTAGTGAACTGAATTGAAAGAAACAAAGAAAGAAAATTGCGTTTATTGGCATTATAATAACTGAGACACCTTAAAATTAAATAAATATTACTCTGAGTAAAACCAAACTGGCCACAGCTCAGCATAATATCAAATGGTAACACAAGACCACCATCTGACGCTGGTCCGTCAGTGTGACATCATGAAAGTGAGAGAAGTGATATTCCCCCTCTCCCCACCCCACCCGCAGGTGAGTAAGACATTGACTTACAAGCCAACTAGGCTTGTTTTAAACATGCTCTTTCAAAGTTAATTTAAATTTTTATCAGTTATCAATAGAAATGCAATTTGGTCCTATTATTCAAACTCTATGTCCATGAAATGAATACGCGAAGCAACAGATTGGATGGTCCGATTTTCATTTAATTTCATAGTTTTCTCTTCACTGATGTCTAATCCATCATCATTCGTAACCAAGTCTCCTTTCCTATTTTTTCTGAATGTGAAAATCCTCATTGGCGTCCTTTCCATGGGATAACTCAAAATTCAAAATAATTTTATTTTACATAGGCCTACATGGGCACTTATAAAACGTCAAAAACTAGTGCACAGTTCCAAATTGGTCGTTTCCTAGAAGAAGTCGGCAAGAAACTCCATGGTTACTCTTAAAAAAAACTATGGGGTCTACCTACAATACTTCCATATTACAACATAGACACATATGCGAGGACAGTGTAGACCAGTCAATTTTGTACCCAAAAGCACAATAAATATAAAATTTGTCAAATTCTGAGTCTGTCTGACTCTTACTGATTAATTAAATCATCCCGATGTAACCTCGCACACTTGTGACGGAGGCTGCTTCACTTTCAATTTTTGACTAATCGACCGACGACTCCTTG
Organism: Mythimna separata; assembly: GCA_030763345.1. Taxonomy (NCBI): domain Eukaryota; kingdom Metazoa; phylum Arthropoda; class Insecta; order Lepidoptera; family Noctuidae; genus Mythimna; species Mythimna separata. The sequence continues at coordinate 2,377,617 of CM061175.1, forward strand.
ACTATTCCAGTACAGGTTACTTGCATATAAAAAAAAATCATTGCTTACCGTCAGGTGTGATAGTAGATTATCATCATCATCATCATCATCTCAGCCGAAAGACGTCCACTGCTGGACATAGGCCTCCCCCAAGCGTCGCCACAGCGACCGGTCCTGTGCGTCTCGCATCCATCGGATTCATAGTAGATTATACATAATTACATAATTCTTCTGTACAAAATAGGCGGACTGCATCAAGGCATTCCCTACTAGTTAACTTCTGGGATAAAAAGACACTGTGGTAGGTCTGCACAATAAATAAATAACAGATATTTCAAATAGATATTTTATCGAAAAATTAATATTCGTCTTAGATTATTTACGAATCAACAGTAAAGAATAACGCTAAGTGGGACTTGTTCCAGTTGCTCAGTAGAACAACCATTGAAATTACCTAGCAAAAACAATAATAATATCGCGTGCGAAGGCAATTAATGCCAAACGACACTATTAACGTCAGCAGTGATCTGATACATTGTATCGATACGAGAGGAGAAGGCGATCTTCCCGGAAATGTCGGTTAAGAGGCTATTACACGACTGAGTGTCAAGCCACACGCGTTCATAGACATGACTGAGTTTTATGTGTTTATTATCGATCTAGCTATTTCCTTTTATTATTGACTAGCGGTCCCGACAGTGAACACTGGTGGCCCAGTGGTAACGGCCCCGACTTACGAGTTGTAGGCCGCGGGTTCAAACCCAGCCAGGCGCATTACTTTGTGTAATTTAATTCATCACCACTGCTCTCGAAACGGTGAAGGAAAACATCGAGAGGAAACCGGCATGCCCTAGAACCAAAAATTCGAAGACAAGTGACATCCACCAACCCGCACTGAACCTGCATGGTGGATTACAGCCCATTCCCTCTCCTAAAGAGGAGGCCTGAGTCCCAACAGTGGGAACATTACAAGGCCGATAATGCTAAAAAATGGTCCCGACAGACGTTGGCCTGCCTAATGGTTTTTGTTCTGAAATAAAATTTAAAACCCGATTGTAACGCAACCCCTGTTTAATTAATTTTAAGAGAATTCTAATACAGTGATACAGGATTCTAAATTTTAGTTCCTATGTGGTTTCATAGATGTCGCTACAGCATTTCAGACCAATCTATTTCTAACTAACCCATTATCTAATATCGTAATTTAAGGCAAACACATTAAGAACGTCGTTTACACAATAAAGCGGCTGGATTGAGCAGTTTACGCGTCCCATTACATTTGTTTAAACATCGGTTTCTTCCCACGGACCGACGTGCGAGAAAGCGCTAAAATGCTGCATTGTCTAATTAACCTATCAATACCCGCGAAACGAGACACAATAGTAAGACAATAGCAGCGCGGTCCTATGAGACCGGTCGGGGATTCATGAATTAATCGCCTGCGTAGGTAATGTTGTGTAACTAAGGATGTAAACAAAACAATAATGGTGGTGTGAATAAAATATAAGTCGAAGCTAATATTATCATTAATCTAGTCGCAGCTTAGATTGCCTAGTTAGCATCATTCGCCTGCCGTTTTTGCCAATAAACGCTTTCTTTTTTGTACTTTCTGTTTTTCTTTCGTTTGTGGTTTGGAAAATCATGTCCAGTAAAAGGTGGTACAAAAGAAAAAATGACAACAGTTAAATTCCGTCCAGCTCGTTCCATTTTTCGACCACTACACGTACAACGTTGCGCCACCTGTATATACATAGTGGACATCCTATACGTACAAAACATTTTGGGAACACATTTATTGTATGTACAGCTAAGGAATGGAATACCGTACCGGACTCTATGTTGTCTGATAGCTACAACCTAGGGGTATTTTTAGCCTGCTCTATCGTCACCTACATCATCGCTTACCAACAGGTAAGATAGTAGTTGAACAAGAGCTAATTAATAATAGTAAGTTAAAAAAAACTATGATTTTTTTTTATTCCTTACTAACTGCTACCCACGACTTCGTCCAAGTCAAGTTCGTGCACAAACATAGATCACTAACTACATTTGTGCAGTTACTCAAAATCAAAACCATTTATTTCAAACAGACCATTCACAGGCACTTTTGAATAGTCAAAATTTCGGTCAGTCAAAACAAAAAGTGAAGCTAAATTGCACGTTCCAAAGCGTAGATAGAGAAGAACGTGTGAGAAACTACTACAAAAGAAGTCCACTGCTGGACATAAGGCTCCCCCCAAGCTTCGCCACAATCCCCGACCCGGTGCGTCTCGTATCTATCGGATTTCTGCGACCCTCACCCGGTTATCGGTCATGTCAATCGTTTTGTAATTATTATATAAGAATATACCTGTGAATGTCTCGATTTTATAATCACGTGTGTTTATCTAATTGAATATTCTACCACTAGAAACCAGTTATTTTATTTTTAGTCACATTGTAGACGTAAATGTTAGCATTTACGTCTACCAGTCTGTCTGAGACTGGTAGACAAAGTGCAATCTGCTTTTTGAGCATTGATATACAATGTTTTTGAGAGATAATATTTATTTTGCCACGCATTTAATATTTTTTTTCGTACATTTTTTAAAATCTTTGTACAAAAGAAAAACAAAAGGAAAACAAGAAAAACAGCGGCGTGGTACTCGTAAACTAAGGTGTAATCTATAATAAAAATATTTTCGAACTAGCTGTCCCCTGCGGTTTCACCCGCATTTTTCGTTACTGCTCCGCTCCCGTGGGTCGTAGCGTGATGGTATATAGCCTATAGCATTCCTCGATAAATGGGCTATCTAACACTGAAAGATTTTTTCAAATCGGACCAGTAGTTCCAGAGATTATCCCCTACATACAAACTTACAAATTTTACCTCTTTATAATATTAGTATAGATAAATGATTCAAAATGTATTGTTAAATGTCGCTGAAACAGCTTAAATCAAGCAATGCCAGTAATTACATTTTTAAATTAGCAAAAACTTAGTCAGAAAAATGATGCTAATTTTATATTTATACATATTTCGAAGAAGATTTCATGAGGTCTGTCTATCTGGTAGGTGATCGCCCACGAGATCATTGGCCCTCTACTCTTTCCCTGTGCTACTAAACGTTCTAAAGAGCTCATAGAGAATGATATTTCTAAACATCTTAAAGATTCGCTGTTGCACAATCGACGAAAGTCTTTCTTGCAAAGCTCTTTCAGAATGGAAACTAAGTCAAGCACTAGTTAATATGAATTAAAAAAAAACAATCTTCTAGAAAATGAGCCACAGGAAAGAAAGAAACAGGTTGACTGGTAGAGAAAGCCTACCTCATTAAATCCACCTTTGTACATTGTGTTGCATAAAGACTAAATAAATAAAGAAAGAAAGAACAAAAAAAACATATCCACGATTTATTTACAGCAAACTTTTCTCAATCAACACCACTGACTCACGAGTCACGCAGCGTCATTTTAGGCCACCGTAAACAGATTACGAAGAGTTCGCGTGCCGGTCTAATTGAACCTAATTTGATAGCACCCGCTCACGGCCCTACGGGCTGCGGCCGCTTGCGACACCACCGATCATCTATATCCTCTACCGGTCCTATGTTCTGTTTTAAATTAGATGGATTTGGGCATGAGAATCGACAAAAAACGGGGATAAAGGATTAAGTGGAACACGAAATGCTTCGCCCACGTAAAAGTAAAAAAAATCTCGGGATAAATAGTAGCTTATGCTCTATTTTCTGAGGAACTCGTGGCTAAATAATAACAGCCGCACAGGTCGATCTACAAGGATAATCAACGCTTGCCTAGGTTAGTCTGTGGATGGGTGACCATCTTAACATAACGAGTTTCCTCCGTGCCTCGGAAAGCACGTTAAGCCGTTGGTCCCGGCTGTCATTTGGAGATCTTTGGCAGTCGTTATGGATAGTCAGAAGCCAGTAAATCTGACTCCAGTCTTGCCATGAAGTACCGTGTTACCCCAGTTAATGGGTTGTGGAGGTCTGGTAGGCAGCCGCTCCTCGTAAAATACTGGTATTCAGCTAAATCCGGCTTGACTGGAAGCCGACCCCAATATAGTTGGGAAAAGGCTAGGCAGATGATGCTCTATTTTCTAGGACTTGATTTAGCGGTATAATATCACGCTATTACGACAAACGAAATCCCGACGAACGCTATCCTGACAGATCACTAACCCTCAGTGTACGTAACTTCATTTAAATCCGTTCAGCTGTTCGAGAGTGAAAAAGTAACAAACGTTGCAAACACACTCAAAAACTTATATTTGTACGATGTGATGTGGTATGGCGTGTAGATATTCTGAAATATATTAGGTACCCAAAATCCAGGCGATATTGCAAGGTGTAACTGGTGCACCACTGGTGTCCTGCCCTCTTCACACTTTACTTGAGGTCGGCACTTCTTCCAATCTCTAGCTAAGAATCGTTCATAACGTTTACTCTTTGCCCTAGGTCCCCTAGCTCTATAGGCTACTAGTTACGCCAACGGCCACGGCAGCTCCTTCCAACAATTCCTAAACCACTACCTAGACTCTAAGGAAGCTTTAACTTAACTCCATCCTTCGTCACCCACGCCAATAAAACGCCTCTCTTTACGAGCCATCAGCTTTGCCATCAAGCAAGCAATTACGATGATAACTGTCATTGAAGCGTAAAGATTAATGTGGCTCATAAACGATTTGTTTGTTTAATCCTCGGCGGTCATGGCTGCTAGTAATGGCGGGTTATGGCAAACTGATGGGCTTTGGGACGCCATGGTTTTAAGTGTCGTTTGATTTTATGAAGATTATTGTTTGAGTAAAATGTTTTGGGAACACATTCATTGTGTGTATAGCTAAGAAGTGGATTTCCCTGTCGGTGTCTGTGTTTCCTGATAGCTGTTGTAGCTATCAAGGGTCTTCAAGTCAAGAGTGAATAGGTTACTTCTATGCAAGCGTGCTCCATCGTTGATCACATCATCGCCTTCCATCAGGTGAGATAGAGGTCAAGCGAGGGCCTATCAAGAGAAATAAGATTGACTCGATATCTTTCGGCCGAAATGATGTCAAACGTGATGACATATTGTGTTGTATTTCATACTCTAGTAGTTTTCTACACATCAGTACTGGTCCAAAAAAGCGTGGTAGACCCCTTCTAACTTGGATGTCTGTAATCAGCAATGACCTAAAGAAAGCCCAAATAGATGACTCGACGTCCCAGAACCGAAATGTCTGGCGAAGAATGACGAGGAGAGCCGACCCCAAATGAAATGGGATAAGGCTAGGCAAAGAGAGAGTAGTTTTGAAGTCTTTAATTATTATTATCCTTTTTCTTTGAGGTCTAGAATGAAGCAAAAGAGTATATCAGACTTTTACTGACTAAAACTCATCTTTGTCTTTCAGTTGCCTTTTGCGTTCCAGAGCCATAGTTTCTTCCACACAATTCCACCACCCATCTAAATATAACCTGACCTATGTATTCAGTATCAATCATTTTTAAACGGTAAAGTTTCTAATGTAATTTAACTTGATCTTTCCCAAGTATGGAGGCCCATAATAAATCAGGTTTCATGATAGGTTAGCTGTTCCTCGAGGCTAAAGTCTTGAGCCAAAGCTAACACGAACCTGATGCATTGGCGGATATATTGTGATGGTGGAAGCAAATGTTTGTACAGTTTAAGATAGCAAGAGTAATATTGCGTGAGAAAAAGGTTTTAACCTAGTTAGGGCGTACGAAGGAACTATGTATAATAAAGGTATTACTCGGCAACGGACCAGCCTGATGCACTAAATACCTATGCCGCACTTTTACGCATTAGTGCGAAATATACAAGCGGCAAGTAATTACAGAAAATCTGTAATAGAAGGTTTCGCTTCGCTCGTTTCTGCATCTCAAATTCTGGCTTTTATTCCGGAAGAAGTCATTCTGAAAAACTGAAACTTTGTATTCGCCAATTCTATTTAAAGGAGAGGTTGTGAAAAAGTATACAACTTGTAATTAGAATAATATACACCCCAATTAAAAAGTAAGTTACAATCACAATTCAAGCACTGAAATTTTACACAAAAATACTGTTAGGTAGTACCTACTGAAATGCAGTTAGGTAGGTAGTGTTTTTTCAGATAAGTTGTCATGGCCTTGTGACACAAGTCAGCCAAGATTCTAAAATTAATCGCGCTCAATTCACTACTATTGTATAGAATGTTGTATAGAATTGGAATCTACTAGTTCTTCATCAGTCAGTAAAAATTTTCTTCTTGCCCATTGCTAGTCACTTAAGTGGCCTGCGGACACCGCGCGTTATTTCGAGTTGAGACGAAAAAAAATACGTTTTTGAGGTGGATGGAATCAATCCAGATAGTATAAACAATTCTTGGACACACTGACTGGAGTAAAGTCATCATCCGCACACTGACAGTTGCTTGCTGTGACAGCAATACAAACTATTGGAAATTTGGGAGATGTTCCGTAATACCAAAAATGATGAATAAAAAATTAATGTATTTCCAATATTGTTTCAAGTATTTATAATTTGATAATAATATCTGTATTCCTACGGAGAGATATTTTGAAATATTTTTGTTTATAATATAGAAAACGCAAAATAAAAACATGACATTTTCGCTGTAAAAAAGTGCAAATTTGAATTCGCTTAAATTTCGTTTGGGGTAAGTTTTTCAACAAAAAGACGACGTAGGAACCTAGATCATTATTGTCTAAATCCGAATAACATCATATTATGGTGTAAATATGCTTAAACTGCAAATGATTATGGTATTACGTTTGTATGGATAATTCTAACGTCGCGCCCATCTTAACGCAATTCCTTCATGGACTGTCGTGGAATCAATTGGTAGCCCAATGGTAACTAGTCCAACTAACAAATTGTAGGTCGCGGGTTCAAACCCAGTCAGGTGCATTACAATTTATTTCATTTTTTTTGTATATATATTTACGTTTATAGATACTTTTATCTTTAGTTTGTATATATATCTATTAAGTTGCTAATATTTAAATATCTGTATCCTGAATAAATAAAAATAACACAGATCTCATTTATTTCATCACCACTGTTATACAAAACGGTGAAGGAAAACATCGTGAGGAAACCATGTCGCATATCCTAGAACCAAAAATTCGAAGATGATTATGTAACGTCCACCAATCCGCACTTGGCCGACGCAGGTGGATTTGACTCATTCCTTCTACTAGAGAAGAGGCCTGAGTCCCAGCAGTGGGAAAATTATAACACCGATTATATTATGCTTTATGCTCCATGGACTGATCACCCACAGGATTATTAAAAGTCGGCACCTCTGTTTTCAATGTTCAGTGTTAGCTCTGTCATGGTCTTCAACAAAATGCCTAGTCATTTTAATATCATTCGTTTGCATTCTCAGCATAATAGTGCGGCCGACCGTTTATAAAATTAATTTGACATGAATCTTATGACCTAGCCAGTCTGAAGGTTTGGCGTGGAAGAATATCTATAGGAAATTTCCTCACCGCTATCGTGATAGTGATAGCTTAGTTTTTCAAATGAGTATTAGGGATGGGCCAGACCCACTTATTCCTAATTGGATCATTTTTCCTTCAGCCTACAGACTGAAGATAGTAGGTATAAAGAGATTGTGACCCCTGAGTTTGTTTCGGTGTTTCTTCTCAGAATAGTCAGCTAGGAAGCACCGGCCTCATCTAGTTTAAACTGACAAAAATTTACGTCTAAATGCGTTTTTTTAAACCTATTTGCAAAATAAATATCATTTATCAGTATAATTAAGAGCTCAAATGTAGCAATCTTGGAAATATTTAAAACATTTAGTAGCCTCATTAAGGCATAATTATTCATAACTTTACTGCCGAGGAATCTAAATCAGCATTAAACGTCTATAATAAAAATGTCAATTTAGTACAAATTATTCTCACAGTCATTCAACATTGTTGGCGCGTAGTGTCGAACACGGGCGCTTTAAAGATATGTCAGCAAATCGTCTAGCAGCCTAGCAGGGTCGAAGCCTACTTGGGCCTTGAGTTGTACGAAAAAAAAACCCCCAGGGCCCTGGAACGAAGGCAAAGAAGGAACAAGAGTGGATTTTAGTCCGTTAAAACCTGATACTCCTCTGACCTCCCGCTGCAAACAGAGCGGCAGAAGTCATAATGACCATTTCCCACCTAAGAAATAAAGCCATTCAACAATTTATCAACTTCACTTCATCAATTTTACAAAACAAACCAAGCTTAAGTTCCCACAAACGTGACACAATAACCTTTATTTTTAGCTTTGCTCAACTAAAACTAAGTTTTAGTCAATGACACTAAATTGTTTCACACCAAACTGTTCGCAAGCAATTCTTTAATGGTCCGAATTAAATAAATGTGTAGTTCAATTAGTGAATCGGTCGTAAAGTCGTAAGTTCGTAACGAGTCATCAATCGCAAACGTCTTATTCGCGAGTGATTGATTTAATTCTGCCTAACGTTTTTAGTTAGTTGCGTGTTAGTGGACTATGAAAGTGTCATCCGTGTGTCTCCTACTTTAGAAGACAGACAGAATAGAAATTTATGAAAATAGTCGATTTTTATTTATGAAATAGATAAGGATCAGAACTAGAGTGTGTTTTGCAGTGGGCGGTCTTTTTTTGAAGTAGAAAATCATCAGATGACTCCCGTTCTAAGCTGGAGCGAGCCGTGTACAACTTTTCCTAACTAAAACCTATCTCTGTGTCCTTTAGTTACCCTTTATGTTTTAGGGTCACGGTAGGTCTTTTAAACGATCTCACGGCCAGCCCTTATTTACTGACATCTTGAGCCACAGATTGATGTAGACGTGGCGTTGACAAGCCACGCATTGCTCGCCGTCCGCAAGCCCGATCGCGGTCAAACATACATACTCATAGAACACACCTATATCTGAAGTTCTTATAAGCGCCGCACTTTACAATCAAACAACAACATGTAACAGAAATAGAAAAAAAAACCGATGACTAATAAACGATGCATACCTATAAAGATCATTTATCTAAAGCAGAGTCCCTACTATGCATAAGCGACAAACGATATCATCATCTTTTCAGCTGAATAACGTCCACGGCTGGACGTAGGCCTCTCCCAAGCGTCGCCACAACGACCGGTTCTGTGCGTCTCCCATCCATCGGATTTCCGCGACCCTCTCCAGGTCATCGGTCCACGTAGTGGGAGGGGGTGGCACGACATTGGTCAAGTTGGTAATTCGTCAAGTACGCAGTTCGTCAAATTTGAAATTGGTCAAAGCCCAATAATAATATTTATACCTAGTCTAAGAAAAAGAAAAAATCATAATAATATTGCATCATTCACCAGCTATTCGATTCAACCGATTTACAATAGGTACGGGCAGTTTCACGGTCGTAAATAAACTCCCATAGAAGTGTGAGTTTGGAGATGTATAGGAACGATTCAAAAATTGTGCGTCGTTCGTTGATTGTGACAATTAATATAGTTGATCTCGACTCTAGTGTTTTTTTGTGGCGGCCATCGGGCCATGGATCCGTTTTTGTGGACTGGCCCACCGTTTATTGTATGGAATTTCGCTACGGTTTTTGTTCTATGGGTGTGTCTTGAATACGTAATTATTGTAATCTTGAAACGGATTTTATGGAAATTTTACTTTGCATTTTTTTGGTCACAGTATTTTATATTATGCTTAAAATAAAATAATACCTACGTAATGATACCATTATTCGATATTAAATATTGTTTATTTATTGTTGCACACCGAAAGGTCGCATTAAGCCCACGTATGTACCACTACTGGATGTGTTGTATAAAGTTTAAATAAATAGTAATTTGTTATGTAATTTTATGAATAAGTGTAAAAAAGTGGAGATGATATAATTGAATCGGTGACTAATTTTTTTTTAAATATCGCTTTGACCGTCATCTCACCTGATGGGAAGCGAGGATGCAATATTATTTGTATCAAAAAGCAACTTATTTTTTTATTAAATCCGTTCAATATTAATTGACTTAAAATCTGGTGGAAGGGAAACTGAAACTGGAAACTTCCCTATACCAATATTTTAAATGCTTATGGAATTTCCATTCCGTTTTCAGGAAAAGTTTTTTTAGGTTATTTGTTGTTATGTATGGAAGAAAAAAACGTGTTGCGTCGAACCCAAATAAAAGGGTCAAAGGCAGGAAAAAGATGATGATATATAAAAACATATAAAAAGGGAACTACCTAATTGGGTATTTGCCTTTTCAATATTTTACATAACCTACGGGGCATCAGTCAGCATCAAAGTATAAATAATCCTTTGTTGATAGGTAGGACAGCCCTCCGAGTTGAATTACATCTTTACTGTATTGTCAAGACGAATATTGAATAAAAAAAAAATAGTTAAAGCCTCGACCAAGACCTTAGGAGGCTCTCGTTAGACGGCTGGATCGAAGGCTTGATTCAAAGAGCAGGACTCCTGGGCATGGCTTGTATAGGAGGTCTTTAGACCCCCCGATACCAATTCGAAGACATGTGACATCCACCAATCCGTAATGGGCCCGCGCGGTGGATTATGTATGGCCCATTCCCTCTCCAAGAGAGAAGACCCGAGTCCCAGCAGTGGGAACATTATAAGGCCGATAATGCTATGCTAATGCTAATTCCATAAATTATATTTTATTTCATAAAATTTTTGAAGTGTACTATGTACTTTTATAGTTCAGTATATAACCTATCCAATAAAACGTGATCACACTTACCTAATAATAGAGAAGCTTTAAGACGCCTGAAACATCAAGGAGTTTTCCGATGGGTTTAATCTAAAGTCGGTTCGAATGACTCATTTGCATGTCCTTATAATTTTAAGAGCCTTGGCGTCAGACACCAAGTACATCAATGAAACTGAACGCGGTCAGAACCTCTTAACCGAGTATGCTGACAGCGACATTCTATTGCTATGTAATCATCATCTCAGCCGAAAGACGTCCACTGCTGGACATAGGCCTCCTCCAAGCGTCGCCACAACGACCGGTCCAGTGCGTCTCGCATCCATCGGATTCCCGCGACCCTCGCCAGATCATCAGTCCACCTCTCTCGGTTTACTCTAATACTACATATTCACAATATCTTAGTTATCGCGCAGAATTGACCATTTTATGATTTGGCCAAAGGTAAGTTAGATTAGTTTTGTGTGGCTAATTCATGCAGTGGCTACTCATTATGTGAAATTTCCAACTTGATCATGAAAGGGCAAATTCTTAATACGACATAAGTACAATATTATACACAACTGGCCGCATCGCATCGCGTTGCCGACCGCCTCAGTGATTCCACCGCGTATGGTCGCACTCCAAGTCTCTTGCTAGCTCTAGATAATGACGGTTTTAAATGATAGAAATATGGGAAAGTGTTTATCCGTGTGGCCAGGTAGTTGAGCTCTACCTGGCCACACTATTATAATATTCCTTAACAACCAGTTTAATTTATTTACCCCTGAAAGCAACGCTATAGCATAAACTATCATAAAATATTTCTTAACGATAAAACAAACTAACCATACCCTGATTTAACCTCGTTTTCACGGAAAATCAACAAAAATAATCGAAAGTAGCGCACAATAATAACGAACTAACCTTTAATTGTATTTTTCTAACATCAAATGGCACATAATCGCCTTTCAGCGTTCGCTGGCGCGTTCGATCGTGCCCGCCAGCGGTGTAAAGGGCTATACCGATTGTTGCTCGGCAAACTTTCTTTATTTTCTCTACAGTTGTCCTGTTTTGTCTTAACAGGACTTTGATATTGGACCAGTTATTAGTCACTACATAGTATAAAGTCGCTTTTTCTGTCCCTATATCCCTATGTATGCTTCGTCATCTGCCTAGCCTTTTTCCCAACTATATTGGGGTCGTTTCAGTCAAGCCGGATTTAGCTGAATACCAGTATTTTACGAGGAGCGGCTGCCTACCAGACCTCCACAATCATTAACTGGGGTAACACGGTACTTCATGGCAAGACTGGAGTCAGATTTACTGGCTTTTGACTATCCGTAACAATTGCCAAAGATCTACAAATGACAGCCGGGACCTACGGCTTAACGTGCTTTCCGAGGCACGGAGGAAACTCGCTATGTTAAGATGGTCACCCATCCACAGACCAACCTAGGCAAGCATTGCTTAACCTTGAAGATCGACCTGTGCGGCTGTTATTATATAGCCACGAGCTCCTCATCCCTATGTATGCTTAAATCTTTAAAACTACGCAACGGATTTTGATGCGGTTTTTTTTTTAATAGATATAGTGATTTATGTGTATAATCATATAGTAGAGAAACACTAATTATTTTGCACCCGTGCGAAGCCAGGGCCGGTCGCTAGTAAGCTATATACCTCAGTTCGCACCTAGTTAGTCACCTAGGTACGCCTGGTTAGCTTTTGGCAGTGACTTCACCCGTGTGACCTTATTACATATAATATCATCTTATTGCCAAAAACCAACTAACTGCACTAACTTTTGTATAGTTAGTTGGTTTTGGCAATAACGGTACAACTAAATATATTATCATACCTATATTCTAAATTATCTACAAGACCTAAAAAAAACAATAATTAATGAGAAAAAGGAAGTTTATTGAATAAGGAAAAGGGAATAATCAGCTTGCGATGAGATATCATAACCTAGGATTAAGTAGGCAAGGTGACAACCTTCCTCTATAGATGACATTCAAGAGAACATTAGATCAGACATTAATAAGATACTATTATAGCCTAATTAGTTAAGCATTAGCTTAATCAGGTTTATAATGTTACCACGGCTGGGTGTCTGGCCTTCTCACTAAGGGAGGAAAAGGGCCGTAATCCACTAAGCGAACTCAGTGCGGTTTGGTAGATGTCTCATTTCTTCGCATTTTTTAGTTCTAGGAGATTTTGGTTTGCTCACAATGTTTTTCTTTGCCGTTTGAGAACAATAGTGGTGAAATAAATTACACTAAGTAATTTTTTTTTGTTTTCAGGTACAGAACCCTAAAATTCAGCTCGCGACGATAGCACCTTCCTCTTTGACGACATTCATAAGAACATTATCATTCCGAGACATAAAAAGACACTATCATAACTTAATTAGTCACCTCGTAAATCAGCTCTGAACTTGGGATGTCCACAAATGTGCCAAGAAATGCATTGTTCACAAATGAGATTCTAATCAGCTGTTTGTCATTCCGCACTTGTTTAGATGGTTTCGAGGAAAACCTCGTTTGTCGTTTGTCCTTTAATGATGGGCTACCGACAGTAGCGACCTACTTGTACTACATTGTCACCTGCAAAGGCCATACGACAAAGGAGACTGTCCAGACTGACTGATTTGCAGATCCAGTCACGGAAAGATAAAGAAAGAAAGAAAACATTAATAGCTGATAGCTATAACTTAGGAGTCTTTAAGTCGAGAGTGAATGAGTTACTTCTAGACAGGCAGGGTCGCGGGAATCCGATGCATGCGAGACGCACAGGACCGGTCATTGTGGTGACCCTTGGGGAGGCCTATGTCCAGCAGTGTACGTCTTTCGGCTGAGATGATGAAGATGATGATGATGATGATGAAGCATGTTCCATCGTCGTTCACATCGTCTCTTACCATCAGGTGAGATAGTGGTCAAACGACAGCCAATGCATATTTATTTATTATGCTCAATGTAGATCCGTTGGGGGTCGAAGCCTACTCAGCTATGGGTTCACTTCTGGAAGGAAAACCCAGGGTCTTAGAAAGCAAGGTAAAGAAGGAACATATGGCTGGGTTTTAGTCAGTAAAAGTCTGACACGATAGAGCGATATTTTAAATAAACAGAAAACACACAATGTAGAAATTTTAATTAATGAAGAAAAAACAATAATATTGTGAGACTCAAAACTGTGTCAAATAGGTCTAGCTCAGCAAAATACCAGACAGCGGTTGTTTCTTTTCATTCAAGTTTCTATGTACTTGTGTTTTAATTGTGTATACTAAATAAACGCGTTTACTATCTTTGTTTTTTCTTTATTAGTTAAAATAGTCTATTTTAAGTCTCCTTAACTGTTTATGCACACAGTGTCTTTATATCTCTCACTCAAACCTTCTGTCATCATAACTCGTAAGTCTGCTGGAAAACTTCATCTTCTTTTTGCCCTTACCCCATTTTACCTGGGATTGTCGCAACCCGTCGTTCTCTTCCATTCTGTCCTGTCACCCGTCACGCTATCACTAACTCCCTTTTCTTTCACATCACTCCACACATAATCCATCCATCTTTTCTTTGGCCTCCCTCTCCCTCTCCATCTATGTCTGCTAGAAGACATTTCTTTTTAAATAAGCATACCTTTCTCCTCTTCTATCTGTATTTGTTCTTTAGTATTTAGGTGCATAGGTTAATTAATGTTTACAATTAGTGAAAACACTTATTTTGCAGCCAATATTGCTATGTAGGCAACCTTTGTAAAAGGCCAGATAATTTCTTTACGAGTAATTGCTTACGATACAGAAAGACAACATCGATATAAAGAGATTAGGCGAGGAAACTGATATAATGACGTTAGTCCCTGGTTTTAAAACCATGAAAACCTTGCCTATGTGTTTTTTTGATTAGGCTCGCGTTTGATCACTATCTCACCTGATGGTAAGCGATTGGTTGATGATGGAGCACGCTTGCGTAGAAGTAACCAATTCACTCTTGACTTGAAGACTCCTAAGTTGTAGCTATCAGAAAAAACAAAGACTCCGGCAAGTTTTTTACGTAATACTGATTCTTTCTATTCTACCTAGTTCAACAAAATATATTATTATTGGCCTTCCAACCTTCGGCTAGCTCACCAACAATGGTTCTACGAAGGTACCATACCGTCCCATCCCGCTGCATTGTCAATTTGCATTGTACACAGAAATAAATAGAGACATCACACAGCACCACAATGTATTTACATGTAGATTAGATCTACACATACTATTATGCAAACAACATGCTTATCAATGCGTGCGGCGAAACGTGGAACTAAACAGAAATGTACCGGATTTGACAGGTTTTCTGACGTTACCCTTTACAATCAGCGCCGCCATGACACGCCAAGATAAGTTTGTTTGGTCTAAATTCTATGCCTACAAATAAATTCTACTTGGTAATGGTAACAGTGTTTCTAAATTGGTATAAAATAATGCGGTTACAATATTTCGATTCTGATCTTATCAAATACCAAGTTATGTGTGGTATTTTATTGATTAAGTTGGGGTTACGTTTGCGTGTAAGATTTTTAGTACAAATGGTTCATTTGTAGCACAAAGGTGTATAAACTTTTAAAGGGAGGGAAAGAAGTGTGGGTAAAAGAAAAGGGCACAATATTTGGTCAAGTGTCCTCTCAAAATAAGTAGAGACCAACAGATAAGATGCCACATCTGCTCTTTGATTACTTCATTTTTTTTTTCAAATACTTTTTTTTTATTAAACATAGGTTTGCGTGTATAGTGGTCAACACTATCTCACCTGATGGTAAGCGATGATGTGGCTGACAATGGAGCACGACCTAACCTAACCTAAAATACACCTAAACACTTTATTAGGCTAATGATTCGCCTTTAAAAGTTTGTTCATGGTTACACTGACGACATTAACCATGAGGAACAATTTGATTAGTAAATCTATCTCCCTAAACTTTTTCTGGCGATGTTGGGTTCAGCTTCTCTAAGATGCAGCTGAATACCCATGTTTTACACGAAGTGTCAGTTCTATCAGACTTCCACAACCTTGTGATGAAGTCACACGATACGAATAAGCAAGACTGGTGCCAGATTTCCTGGCTTCAAACAATCCGTAAAGACGGTCAAAAATCTACAAATGACAGCCGGGACCAACGGCTTATGATAGTCACCCATCCACAGACCGACCTCGGAGATTATGCTATTCTACCCTACTCTGCTAATTAATTATTAATTACTCAGATACCCGCAAAACGAGACACAATAGTAAAACAATAACAGCGCGGTCTCATAGGACCGGTCGGGGATTCAAACTACGGTTACTCGCTGTATGACGGTTTGTCCGATGGTAAAAAGGGGATGCTGGAATCAATTCATGTACTTCCCGCGCACACTCTTCGAAATGCATCCTGTAAAATACCGAAAGGCTGGCTGCACTACGCCTGTGCGCAAGGCTTTGTAGATTGGAGTTAATACTATATCGGATGTGTCAGACATCGCCGCACAAACGAATACCATGGATCCAGTACATGATTCTGGACCTCCCAGTGATGGAATTTTTCGTCGGCTTTTTCTTTTTGCTTGATCTTAATGCTTCTTGCGTGCATATTTTTTTTAGCATGTTAAATCATTATCACTACATAGTATAAAACAAAGTCGCTTTCTCTGTCCCTATATCCCTATGTATGCTTAAATCCTTAAAACTACGCAACGGATTTTGATGCAGTTTTTTTTAATAGAAGAGTGATTCAAGAGGAATGTTTATGTATAATACGTGTACAATATATAGTAGGGACCCGTGCGATGCCGGGGCGGGTCGCTAATATATTATAATTTTCAGTACTCTGGGTGAAGCGAGAGGGAATCATTAATTTACTGACTAAAACCCACCTGTGTTCTTTCCTATTACCCTTTGCGCTTGGTATCTCTTTTGAACAAATCCGCGTCGCCCTAGCAATTTAATGGGACTCAATCAGTTGTTTTGTATAACGTAAAATAGAAATATTTTTTTTAATCTAAACCAATACAATGCCTTTCTATAGTTGTAGGTAAAACAAAATCTATAGGTATTGATGCTATGGTAAATTAACTTAACAATTAGTTCAATATGAAACTGGTTTAAATACGTAACTATTCGTACAAAAGGGTCGGCACGTGTAACTATTTAGTCAGTGTAACTAATATAATGCTTTGTTATAATATTGTTTTTGTACTTACTCAGATTCTATAACAAACCGAGATGTCTCAGGTGCTCCTAGCAAATCGAACAATTTTTATATTGTGAGCAAAATATTACTTTTCCATACCATTCATCCATGCCATGCAAGTTAGCGACAAGTTCAAAATTGAATTATTAGTAGATACCAGTAAGCAACATTAAGAGCAGGGTATAGCCATTTTTTTACTAAAGAATTTTTATTTAAAATTGGCTGTCTACCCCGGTTTCACACAGATGTTTTTTTTTCTATCTACACTAATATAATAAAGAGGTGAAGTTTGTTTTTATGTTTGTTTGAGGTAATCTGTGGAAGTACTGGTTCGATTGCTAAATTTTTTTCACCAATAGAAAGCTGCTGTATTCCTGAGTGACATAGGCTATATTTTATGTACGCGGGCGAAGCTGCGGGCTAAAGCTAGTTTCTTATAATTTTCTTTCACACAAACTCACAACAACAAAAAAATAATTAGAAAATATGAAATACCAGTATGCAATGTTAAAGGTTAAGAGCATTCTTCTTTTTTCTGAAAAGTTTTTATGTAAAATGAAATAAAGCTTTTCAGCGTCTCGAAGGAATCAATTTTGTAGATAAGTTTAATAAATTACCTAAGTGGTTTTGAAGAAAGAACATGCGATCACTTAAGTTTCTTTTTAACCAATTCTAGGTAGTTTCACATATTTTTCTAAAAAAATATTTTCGTTTCCACAAAAATATTTCTCTTAGTATTTGAGAAGCGATAAGTATTTGTTTTTGTTGCAAGTAAAGCGCTTGGAGGCCTATACTAATCTTGATCAGAGAAATTTAAATCGATTTTTCCAGTCAGAAGGCCTGAACTACTGGCATTTGGAATCTTTTATTGTTTTATTTACACGGTCCCGCAGGCTGATTATGTATCTTGCAAAAGCCAAGCGATAGCAAAAATTGCACGAAAATTGCTCTTCAATCGCTAATTCGTATTACGTATTAGCGAAAACCACGCAATAGCAATCTAGCGACAGTGCTGCCTCTATGGAGCAATCGACTCACTAAAATGTGCATTGTTGCACTCGAATCCCTAGCGATAGCGTTTTACTTCGTATTACGTATGGTTTTTGACAGCGATGCGACAGCGATCGGCAAGCAAATTTAGCTGTCAAATTGCGTTAACCATTTCTTTGATTGTTGATCGCTTGCTTATCGCTCTCTGATTGCCAATAGAAATTAGCTTTCTATATCGAGTATTTTATTAGTTAAATTGTGTAGGTATATCTGCAGCGTGTGTTTAATTAACATTTCAACTTACTGGGTGTGCTTTAAAAGACTTTATTCAGTGCCAACATATTATACATTTGCCTATCTTAAGTTTCCTTAGACCTTGAACTTAGA
Source organism: Mythimna separata (assembly GCA_030763345.1). Classification (NCBI taxonomy): domain Eukaryota; kingdom Metazoa; phylum Arthropoda; class Insecta; order Lepidoptera; family Noctuidae; genus Mythimna; species Mythimna separata. The sequence goes on from CM061175.1 coordinate 2,395,855, forward strand.
CCTTGAACCAAGGCCAACACCTTTGACTAAAGTGGTATCTTCTGCTAGATAGTCCAAAAGCTCATTGGATTCTCGGTTGGTCATTTTATACTGAAACAGGATAAATTACTTTTACTCTTTAAAGTAACTTTATTGCAGTAACACATATAAAATAAAATAATATTATTTTAAAACTGGTTGACATAGCAGTAGAATATCGTTTGGAGTCCAAGTAAACACTGATTTCATTCCTTTATCCATCTTATGGTCGACACAAAGCTATTTTTAATAAAGTTCAAGTGGATTGAAGTGAATTTTAAGTTACAATTATTTTTTCTTTTCCAAAACAATCACATCTGTTCGACATCTTTAAATGGCTGTAAGTTTTTAGGGTTCCGTAGCCAATTGGCAAAAACGGAACCCTTATAGTTTCGCCATGTCTGTCCGTCCGTCCTCGCTTAATTTCTGTGACCATTAGCTCTAGAAAGCTAAAATTTGGTTCCAATATGTATGTCAATCACGCCAACAAAGTGCAAAAATAAAAATTGGAAAAAAATGTTTTATTAGGGTAGTCCCCCTACATGTAAAGTAAACAGCGATTTTTTTTTTAATTTCACCGGGCTAACGTTTGATATATTGTTGGATAGGTATTCAAAAATGAATAGGGGTTTACTAAAATAAAATTTTGATAATATCAATAATAAAAAACCGTGTCCCCCCCCCCTCTAACTTTTGAACCATAAGTTTAGAAAATATGAAAAGAATCTGGAAAGTAAAGCTTTATAAAGAAAATGACTTTCTAGGAAAATTATTTTGAACCTGATGGGACTAACAGTTTTTGAAAAGTTGGGTACACTTATTGTGACGGACGGGAAACTACGGAACCCTACACTGAGCGTGGCCCGACACGCTCTTGGCCGATTTTTAACTCGTAGTTTGACAATAAATTAGTTCTCCAAATTGTTACTCAATTGCTGTTGGCGCTAGGGTCGCAGCAATAAGTGCATGGTAACAATCGGCGAGCGATCAGCAATCCATTTTTAGATAATACGGATCTTTTTGACGTTAAGCGATTGATCGCGCGTCGACTGCGCGATGATTGCGAATTGTTTGCTGATCGCTGTTTCATACATAATCAGCCCGCGGGTCACTTTATCGCCTTCTTTATACTATAAGTTCGAATACATTGTAGACTACTAATAAATATTTAAGTGCGAGTCCCTCTCGTACTTGGTCGGTTTTTTTAAGTACCTAATCATGAAATAACTTCTCGTGCACTGGGTGTTAAAAGAGAGAGTATCAAATTTTTCCAAACTTAAACTCACCCGTGTTCCTTGAGTCACCCTTAACGTTCTTAAGATCCATCCTAAGGTTGTCTGGTAGATATCGCTGTCAGCGATAAGACCTCCATTGTACCCAATAGATTTAAGTTATTGTATAAACTGTACTATTATTTAGTTATTTCTATTCTAATGTTCTAGGCACGTGCAGGCATTTACGAACAATCCTGCAGCCTAAGAATCCTATCCTTCCACTCCAATACAAAGAAAACTCAGAAAATAATATATTTAATAAACAGAACTAAGCACATAACAATATCTGCTCGTGCAACCTTGAAGTCAAGCCTCACAAAAGCTATAACAATCTGAAAGCCAATGCTGGTTCCCTGAAACTTATTCGTTTTCAATAGAAACTTTCAGTTCAAACTTTGACGGAACAAGAGGGATTTCACGAACCTCTGCATTCTGAACAAAGTCTATTATGATGCTTCAATTGGTTGACTAGCTTTGCTCGTAGGTTTGCCTTTATCTAGGCGAGAAATAATCCAATGTCTTCTTCAGTTAATGGGTTGTGGAGGTCTGGTAGGCAGCCACTCCTCCTAAAATAGTGGTATTCAGCTAAATCCGGCTTGACTGGAAGCCGACCTCAATTTAGTTGGGAAAAGGCTAGGTAGGTAGATGATGATCCAATGTCTTCTCCCTCTCCACTCAGATTGGTAGAGCTGTCAGACTTTCACTTGAAAAAAACCAAACCAGTTATCTTCAGTTGCCCTTTGCATTCTAAAGATACGGTTTCTTTACCAGAAAACCGCCGCGGTCCTAGTGAGCGTCGGCCCTGTTAGGCCCCTACTGATTGCTAACATCTCTTTAAGGAGCGCGGGTGGGTCTCTAAGCGCTGTCGACTTGGGCTCGGTCCGTTGCCTGTATGTAAAGTTTTGTAATTTTCCGGGTTGTGAAGTACCTAATAGCGAGCTTTACTCAGTAACTCTTTCGTGTATGAGATATTAATCGTTTGCGAAAGAACGCGCATATGAGGACATTGAATGGAGACGAGAAAGACCGTGTGTTCAGTGCTTGTCGCTCTCATGAGTCGCACGTTCAATCGTGTTCGCTCTTGAGAACGCGTGAAAAAATTGCTGTGTCATCATCATCATCTCAGCCAAAAGACGTCCACTGCTGGATATTATGGATATATTGGCTTCCCCCAAGCGTCGCCACAACGACTAATCGTGTGCGTCTCGCATCCATCAGATTCCCGCGACCCTCACCAGGTCATCGGTCCACCTTGTGTTAGCACTTTCAACGCTGCGTCTCCTGGCACGCGTTCTAAATGAAACAGTGAAATTGCTGTGTAAAAGGGGCTTACGTCCTTGGTTCAGGAGAAACGGCCCTCTTACAATTTTGATTAAAATTAAACTAGGTTACACGGGGTCGACCTCGAGATACAAATAATATCTGTTGCCTCAGGCACGTATCTTTCTTCAAAAGGTATTTGTTAAGCATTAAATACATTAGCTATTGTGGTTATGAGGCGTGTGGTCTTGGTATTGATTTCTAAATTGTGTAAGGAGAAATCAGAGAAATCTGTAGCATAGTTGGTGCTCTCGAAATAGTGGAGGGTTTCAAGTCCTAGAGCTAGACATACACAGACAAGTGACATTTTGCAATCTAGCCTAGGTGCACTGGATTTCATTCTCATTTCTCAGCTGAATCACGGGCTAAGTTGTCAACGGCCCGTTATGCTTCACGAGCGCCTCAAAGAGATGTCAGCAAAACCATAGAGGCCTTGAAGGACTGATGCCCGCTAGGACTACAGGGTTTTCTGGAAAGGAGGAAGTACTAGCACACCGCATAGGCCAGTTAAAGAATACGGATGTAGTTAGACAATTGCATTTTAGATGTTGCTCTAAAAATGCAATTGTGTACCTTACAGCTGCGCTAAAGTAGGTCCAGTTCAGCATGAATGCCAGACTAGTGCTTGACGCTGGTTTTGAACTGAATTTGAGGTTGTGACGCAATGGACGTAATACATTTCTTACCGTAAAACAGTTCTACCTATAGTGTCTCACAGGTAGATACCACGGTAACTCCGCGAATTAAACTCAGAAAAATGTCATACATGTACCTAAGTACACCGTTTTTCCTACACAACAACAATACTTTAGACGAACAAATTGTCACAAGTTTTAACAGCATATTTTCGTATAACCCAAACTGAAATCGCTAAAATAACATTGAGTAAAACTTTAACTACAGAAATTAAAATTGAAACATACTTTTCCTTTCTCCAATAATTGTCCATATATCATAATAATATAATAATCGTATAATTTATAAAACACACATTTACCTACAATAAAAATATTTTCAATTTTAAAAGGACATTATCACTTATTTTCCTGAACTAGGGTAAAAATGTGCGTCAGGATAGAAAGTACTTAAAATTAAAACAAAAATAATAAATGAACTTTCTACGAACAATAAGTAAAATAAAAGTATTATGTGCATTTGTACGCCACAAGTGAATACTGAAAACAAGCAATTATCTTGATTATATTTATATGTATATTATAATTATTATAATTGTAATTACATAATCCATCACGAGTTCAAACCAGTTAGTATACAAAACGACGCAAAATTATGAACTGACGCATCGCTGCATAAGATACCTAATATTTATACAGATTTTCTTTAGTGTTTTATTATAATTGACCTCTGAATTTGAGTGACGTGTTATCTTGTATTTTTTAATATCATTGATAGGGTCACGGTTGTGACCATCTCACCTGATGGTAAGAGATGATGTGGAAGTAACTCTTAACTTAAAGTCTGTAGCAGCTATGGTAAAATGTGATATCTATATCATCTAATTCTTCCTCATCATCTCTTTCATCGACTCAAGTTTTATCCAGCCAGTTTGTAACCACCTGGATAGCTCTGTCATCTAAACACTTTTTTGGATAAACATCACCGGCGCTACGATGGTTTTTAAATTCTTCTGAATTTAAAAAGTTGGAGAAATTGAGCCATTTTGAATTTAATCTCTTAAGCTGCTAGATCTACTACAGACTTGTTTGCAAGAGTTACAGGGTGCCAGAAGCCCAATAAGAACCCAACTGACCGAACACATACAAGTGGGTTTTGGTCAGTAAAATTTTTATACGAGACTCTCGCTCTACCCAGCCCACGCATGTTTTGATGATATCCCGCTATCCAACTTAAATAATATAAACTTTCCACTCCAGGTCACAGGTCAGGTTAGTGTCACGGAAGAGTAGTGAGTGACCGAAGCTGCGAAGGTTAGAAGGAAGTTCCATCGGATGTAGGATGCGGGTAGTGGTTAAAGGAACGAATGCTGTGACACCTACTGTTTGGAGAGAACTTGTTGTTCGGCTAAAATAAGATGATTGGTGGTGCTCGCTGTTAGCTTCAGGTTAAGTAGGTATAGTTTAAATCGATGCATGTTGCCAGTATAACGTGAGAAAAGTAGAACACGAACATGTTGACTGAATATTGCGGAGTAAGCAGTTTTTAAATAATATTTTGGTAGTACTTATACTTAACCATATTTTTTTTTTGTCAAAGATTAAATGTGTTATGTAGGTGTTGTAGGTATGTATTTATAATATTAGGTAGGTATATAAGTTGTTATTCATATTTGAACTAAGTTTGAAGGTTTATTCATAAATATTATTAACATAGGTTAAAGAATTCTAACGATTTTATGTGTAATCTGCCTGATCCAAAGATAAATAAAATAAATAAATAATTCAAGATTTCATATACTCTTTCTCTTTTTACACATTATTGTCTATATTTTTTTTAAATACTTGAAGTAAATTTCTTTACAAAATAACAGGTCCATCATATTTAAAATGTATACCTAATGTTTCCTGGTGTAAAATAAATAAATTGCCGGTCCTGCGTCAAAATAAGTGTTTCTATGACAAAAATCGACGAAAATTTCAAAAATAAAAATAAAAAAAGAAAACTTTAAGAAACGAGTTCAGAACACCGACCACCTACTACTAATAACTTATTATCAAATAGCTGCCAAAAATAAACTTAGTGTACGTCATGCAGTGTTTCGATATGCATAAAATAAGGAAAAACAAAGAAATTAATATGTCACCATTTTACTGTGGCAATTCCCACTTTTGTCAATAGGTAGGAGAGTATGCATGTTTGTGTCTCCTCAACACTTCCATTTGCGAACCAATCCGAATAAGTTTTGGCCTATAGGTATATTGGTCGCGTTCTGGATAGTTTTCATCCCAGTAGTAGATTTTTGACGCTCTCATGGGTAAAACAGCTATCAGAAGCTAGTCATCAACATATACGTATAAAAAGTGGTGGAGGAGTAGGGCGAATGGACAGTGCTCTTCCCAATATAGTCTCGTGCCCACCCTAAGATGTTGGGCCACCGATTCGAAATTCTATAACTATGTACACCAAAATACTGAGAAATCGAAAAAGATCACTCTTTTGCTATTGCCTTAATTAAGTTGCAAATTCGTAAGATAATGTCTTACATACTCGTAGAATACGTATTCGAATTTGGTAGGAACGAAAAACATTGTTTAAGAGAAATCAAGCCAGTTATCAAGCCGTTAGACAAAATAATATTTATTTAATAGAGAATAAATATTATTTTGTCAGTTATCAGTTTTATTCTCTAAGAATAAAACTGATAATTGACTATACAGATTTTTTCATTATTTTTCACCCTTACAATACTGATAACTTCACCGCTTCTCCGCCTTTGTACGTTTAGTTGCGCATAAAGTTTTTAAAATAAATAAATAAAAATCAGCCATGTCATGTTTTAGGTTTATTTATTATTTTAAGGGGTTAGGTGCCCCCTAAAATACAACCTATACACCACTGGTCATCACACTCATCACACTAATATTATAAAAGCATATAAGTTTGTATGTTTGTTACTTCTTTACGCCCAAACAGCTCAAAGAGTTTGAAAGAAATTAGGCACACGGGTACAACATGCTCCCTCAAACTATTTTATCCTGAGAATATGTATAAGATATATTTTATTGCGCCCATACCCTTAAAATATATTGCGGGCAAAGCCAAAGCACAAGTTAACCTAAGCCTTTAACCACCCAACTTGTTCACTTATCGAGACTCACGTCACGTCAAACAGTCCCTAAACGCTATTCATCTGGCACGTGAACCTCCACTCTTGTGTGCACGTCAGCCGCCTAAACGGTGAATTAAAATGTGCTCTGTGCTCTGTGACACATCTGTACCTAAACGGTTTGTTTTTTGCTCAAGTCCACTTGTTTTGTTTATGTTATGTAACATTGTAGGTATCTATTTCGTTGTTCGGTTTTGTATCTTAATGTTTTTCCTGTGTGCATTTAGTTATTTTTAAGTATTTTTTGTAGCATTGTATACAGTTTCGAAGGTTAACTGCAACAAAGTAGTCCTAGACAGAACTTAAATAAATGACCAAATAAATAGTAAAGAAAATCTCACCATTGTTTAGGAGGTCACGGAAATCACGCTTGATAAGAAGCAATCATTAATTGCAAAGGAAAATAGTTACTTTAGCATTTACTCACATATTTTTCTGCTACATATTAACACGCTTACAAATAAAAAATACTCGACCCACTTTACCTGCCAGCTCCATACAATTTTAATCATACACTTGTGCAATGAAAACTTTAACGAGAAACCGCAAAAATTATCTGAGAAACAAACATTATGGAAGTGTCAACACACCGTAAACGAGCGATAACATAAGAAACAGATCCTGGCCGTGAAATAAAATTCTGTCACACATAATCAAACCAGCTGTAACAATTTGATTAACTTTAAACTACGATTAAAAATGCATCGACGCGAGATAATATTCCAAGGTTGTTGTCATTAAGTTTTTTGCGAGTTTCGCACGCTTACTATCAATATTACCTTGAGTTTTGACATGACGACTCGTTAGTTGTTACCAATTACATGTGTATCACAGCACTATACTCGCGCGCGGAGCGACCGCTCGACGCGACAGTCCGATTGTCACTGTTGTCTGATCGAGAACGAAAGTTCCAATAAGTGACATGCGATTAAAAAAATATACTATAATAGTGTAACGTTGAGACATAGACATGAGATATTGGTATTTAGAAAATAAATATGGTGACATTACAGTCAATAGGCATAGTAAGTAGGTAATAGATATTTGATTATGGAACGAATTCGGCAGCCGAAACTCGAAAGGCAATCATTGGAATTGATACTGGCCAGTGTTAATAGCAATAAATTGATACATGCTAAATTTTTGAATATAGAACCGGTGATATTATTTTTATTTTCGGCCAGTAATGCACAATAAACTGGTTCTATAACCAAAGAGTTTTCTATCGAACCTCACACAAGTTTTCTCTCCGCGGATTTCCATTTCTAACCTTACAAAGATGAAACGGGTTCCTGGCTAGCCATATTACATAATGGCGGTATTCTAGTAGTTCATCGCCCACAAGCATTATATTACAATTCATTTCCCTCTATTGAATTTTATATGCGCGGGATGATAACGAGATGATGACGATACTAAAGTTGTTACTAGCATACCTCTATCATTCAGAGATTTACAAGGATTTTTTTCTATGTTCCTGTTTACTATGATGCATTTGTTTTACTGACAGATAAACGAAGTAACCTATAGCTTTAACTATTGAAGGAAACATTTTGAAAAATATCCCTGATGGCGTGAAGTGGTTCACACTCTAATAATTAGATAACTTAAAAAAAGAAATGGAATCCGTAAAGTAATTATCAAGCTATGGCGGATATGACATTACGGTTGACGCAGTGGTTGAGCGGATGACTACTGCGCTGCGTGTCGGGGGTCGATTCCTGCGCGGTACAAATATGTATTTGTATGGCCTACAGATAAGTGTTCCGAGTCTGGGTGTCTTTTGTATGGAAGTTTATATGTTGGTGAACGCACTTACGATACAGGAACTGTTGTAAATGTGGGGCAAAGCTTAAAAAATATACATTTGTATACATATATTAAGTAGGAAGCCGACCCCAATATAGTTGGGAAAAGGCTAGGTAGGTAGATGATATATTTAGTACCTAAGTCAAATAATCCTGTCCGAAAGCTGGCACTTCAGCTGGCACACTCAGAAAAAAAATGTGATTTTTTTCAGCGCCACCTACTGGTTCCAATTAGGTACATATTTTGTTTTTACAAATCATCCACGGACCTACTTATATATACACACAAAGTTCATCCAAATCGGTCAAACCATTTAGAAAGAGTTAGGTGACAAACACACGCACAGGAGAATATAAATATTGATCACTTATATATTTTTTAATTTTTTATATGCCATAAACTAGTGCTTGACAAATTATACAGGAAAAAGTAATGTAAAACTTGATTCTTCCAAGGCCTTGTAGATCTAGCACTAAAACCCGATACATAAACGGGAGAACCTAGAACGCTACATAAGCCGGTCAAGGCTAAAACATACAATATTTATGTTTTATTTTCTTTTAAGCAAGAGCTGGTTTTCATAAAACATGACATGACTGAAGTGTATTTAGGCAAGGCCATAGGGACCCGTACCTTGAATGAAAATAAACAAATCGTATTAAAAACAACATTTTTCTTGGAAGACAGTTCTTTTTTCTGCCCTTGTCAATATGGAGTGTGATTTATTTTATATGTTTTTTCTCGTTGAAGGAAAATATGGTGAGGAAACTGACATGTCCTAGAAACTAAAATTTGAAGACACACACCAACCCGCACTGGGCACGTGTGGTAAATTACGGCCCATTCCCTATCTCTAAGAGGATGCTAGCAATGGGAACATTAAAAGGCTAATTATGCTAGTTATGCTTATGTTCTTTACTTATGCTTATGTTCTTTACTTACAATCAACAGATTGATAAACATAATCTATTGTACTAAATCATCATCATCTGCCTAGCCTTTTCCCAAATATATTGGGGTCGGCTTCCAGTCAAGCCGGATTAAGTATAATTATCAATATTTTACGAGAAGCGGCTGCGTCCCTGTAGTCAGACTACTGGCTTCTGACTATCCGTAACGACTGCTAAAGATCTACAAATGACAGCCGGGACCTACGGCTTAACGTGCTTTCCGAGGCACGGAGGAAACTCGATATGTTAAGATGGTCACCCATCCACAGACCAACCTTGGCAAGCATTGCTTAACCTTGATCGACCCGTGCGGCTGTTATTATCTAGCCACGAGCTCCTCTCCTCATAGTACTAAATCATATCCTATCTAAATCCTTTGATGGAAAATTCCTCTAGGTACGCCAATCGAATTATTTGCCTGGACGTCATCTCTAGGACCATATCCAAGCCGACGCGAAGATTCAATTGTTTCTGCTGGAATTGACCACGGCTGCAGAACCGCAACGACGTTCCCTAGAAACTTATCTATATAAGTCAGTTCTAGAATCGAGTCTCGAAGATTTATCTGAATATTAAAAAAAAAATATTACGTAACTACACCTTTACCGTATTTTCCTATAGTTACAGTTGTGCTATGATACCTTGCTTCATGCCAAACAGGATTCTAGATCAACAGGAAATAATCCATACAATATTTTGATTTCCTAGCGAGTGTCAAAATATGTGCGCAAATGGAGCATAATAGGCCTTCTCTTTAAATGGCGTTAACTTGGAGGTTTTTTAGATTACACAGATTTTTTTCACTACTATTTGAGGTAACCAACTTGAGTAAGTATTTAATATTAATTTTAACTTTGTATCACCCCACGTTCCTGAGAAAAAGGCTCTTGACAGCCGGTCAGACAGACAGAGAAACAGACAGACTGACAACAAACCAACTTAGGTACGAAACCTCTAAAAATTAAGAAAAGTTGTTCAGAAAATTAAAAAAAATCAGAAAACTACTAAGACTATTTAATCTTTGCACGTTTGACAGGGCAATGTCTGTCAAGTCAGCTTGTAGTTAGCTGCTGATAAAAGTCGCATGATCCTCAAAGTCTAATTGAGCAACAATGACCGGTCGGAAATCGTAACCACCAATAAAGTTTTAGGGGTTACCTCCAAAGAGTGATGATGATTGATTGATTGAAGTCCCTGCAAAAACGAATTTATTTTTAGAGACACGTGTCGAATGTTTCTGGAACAGTTCTTTATGTCCTTAGAAAAACAAATGGATGGGGATAGCGGAAGGCTGTGGGGTTATTTGGTAACCGAAAGAACATAGGTGGGTTATCATCGTCATCATCATCAACATAATTTCAGCGGAAGAACGTCCACTGTTAGAGATAGGCCTCCCCACGTGTTACCACAACGAACGGTCCTGTGACAGTGCGTCTTGCATCCAACGCTTTCTTGCGACTCTCACCAGATCATTGGTCCACCTTGTTAAAGGCCTTTCAACGCTACTTCTTCCGGTGCACGGTCGCCGCTCTAGAACCTTTCGGCCCCACCGACCATCCGTTCTACGAGCAATAATGTGCCCTGCTCCTTGGTGGGTTAACAAAACAGTATGCAGAGATATGTATGTGTGGTATGGTGTCTATTTACATATGGGGTCACTTTGACCACGTACCGCACCTAGCAAAAAAAATTGTAACTCTTAAACGGTACGGGGTCTAATAAGCCCTTTACCGTCATGAAAAAAACTTTTCAAATGAGGTCTGGAACGCCCGCCCGTACCGCAGGAATAGAAATCAAACAAAAATGAGCGCACCTGTCAACGTGATAACAAAAATAAAAACCATATATTTAACTAGCCACAAATTACTCATCCTAAAGACCGGAAACAGAGCATGTAGATTGTACCGGCATTTATATTATTTGAGCCAATCTGAGATAACTGTGCGGTAACTTAATGCGGTTAAACCTTGAGACTTGAGACTACAATCAGTTTATAAATAAGAGGAAGGCGCTACTTACACAGATGTGTATTTATTTGTGTAGCTATAGCACTGATATACTATACATATACTAGCGACCCGCCCCGGCTTCGCACGGGCGCAAAATTATCAGTGTTTCCCTACAAAATTATACATGTATTATACATACAAACCTTCCTCTTGAATCACTCTACCTGTTAAAAAATACCGCATCAAAATCCGTTGCGTGGTTTTAAATATTTAATTAAGCATACATAGAAATATAGGGACAGAGAAAGAGACTTTGTTTTATACTATGTAGTGATCACGGACTTAATATGTAGTGATAGCACTGAATGGACGGAGAAATCTTTGTATTTGTGGTGTGATGGTAAACAATCAAACAGTTTAATATTTGCTAATTGTAATCAGTTGGTATTTTAAGCTAGTTGCTTCCGTTGCGTTGGTGCAGTAGAATTAATAGGAATCATCTTTCTTCCGGATAAAGATAGCCTGATGGCGCAGAATGATAAATGATACATTGAGAGTTCGATGAACATAAGAAAATACACGCTTGTGGTTTTATAGGATGTAAGTAAGTACCTCAGTCGCCAAAAAGGATCAGCAACATCTATAGTACCACATATGAACTAAACTACGAAATTCCTCATCGCTTAATTAGAGATCATCTCTTGGGCATTTGCCCAGATCAGAAAGAAACATCCATCTGGTCAGAAGACCTTCCCTTTTTAACGGCGGTAAGTGGGATTTCACAGGGCAGCTCATTGCGACGTCTGAAGAGCAACTACTACGTTGGCGCCAACACTTTGAAGAGGTCTTCCGATTGTCGGCGTCTTCGACGCCAGAAGCGCTGTCGGTTGGATCTTCACCACCCCAGCTCATTGATATCAATTCGGAACCACCGTCAGACTTGAAGGTGGCTGAAGCGGTCCTCTCTTTGAAGACAGGCAAGGCACCAGGACTCGACCTGATTAATGCGGAAATGCTGCAGGCTGGCTTACCCTTCGCTGTCGACGTACTGACGCCTTTAATCGAAAAGATCTGGACTGCTGAAGAACTCCCAGACGACTGGAACAAAGGGCTCTTAATTACCGTGCCTAAAAAAGGTGATCTCAGTCGGTGCGATAACTGGAGAGGCATTGCACTGCTGTCAATTCCCTCTAAAGTCTTCTGTAGGATAATCCTGGATAGGCTGTCGAGGGCCCTAGAACCTTTACTGCGCAGGGAGCAAGCTGGTTTTCGTTTAGGACGTTCGTGCACGGACCAGATTAACACGCTGCGTATAATACTTGAACAGGCATCAGAATGGCAAAGGGAGATATATCTCACTTTTGTGGACTTCGAAAAAGCCTTCGATACGTTGAAGTGGTCCAGTATTTGGTCTCGCCTGCTGGAAATTGGAGTGCCACCAAAATTAGTCCGCCTAGTACAAAGCATTTATCGCAAATATACATGCAAAGTGGTTCACGATGGTCTCATCTCGGAAGTCATCGCAGTGCACGCGGGTGTTCGCCAGGGTTGCCTTCTCTCGCCTCTTCTCTTTATAGTCGTTCTTGACGGAATTTTGCTTCGCATCTTCGATGAGAGACGCCGCGGCATAGAGTGGGGATTGTCCAGCGTTTTAGAAGACTTGGACTACGCCGATGACCTATGCCTGGTTAGTCACACACACGCCGACATGCAAGCAAAATTAAACGACCTTCGTGAGGAGGCAGCGAAAACTGGTCTTAAAATTAATACACGGAAGACCCAAGAAATGCGTTCAGGAGTGATCAATTCTGCACCGTTGCTGATCGGCACCGAGGCGGTGGAACGCGTTCAGAGATTCACGTACCTCGGAAGTGTCGTGGCGGAAACTGGTGGGACTGAGGAAGACGTCGCTTCACGAATAGCCAAAGCGCGTGGTACCTTCGCACAGCTGAGGCCGGTTTGGCAATCGCGGAAATTGACCCGAAGGGTTAAATTAAAAATCTTCAGGTCCAACGTCAAATCCGTGCTGCTTTACGGGTGCGAAACGTGGAAGGTGACAAAAGAAATCTCACGCCAAATACAAGTTTTCGTGAACCGATGTCTCCGTCGTATCCTCGGGATTTACTGGCCCGAGACCATCTCTAACGTGGAACTGTTGAAGAAATGTCACGAAAGCTCGATCGACCACCAGATCAAACGTCGCAAGTGGGGTTGGATTGGTCACACGCTTAGGAGGGATCCCGATCATATACCTAAACAGGCGCTAGATTGGAATCCCCAAGGAAAAAGGAAGCGTGGCCGTCCTCGACAGACCTGGCGACAAACCGTGTTAGCTGAAGCAAGGGCCGTCGGACTGACATGGAGCGAGATCAAGCGAAAGGCGCAAGACCGGTCGCGATGGGTATCTACTGTCGACGCCCTCTGCCCCAGCTAGGGGACATAGGATTTTAAGTCAAAGTAAGTCAAGTGGGATTTCACACTCTGTTCCAAGTACCTCCATAACGCTATCGGGTTCGGGCGTATTTAGCCACAATTATCAGCTGACGATCTTCAAAACATTAAAGTCTAGTCTGGCAATGCGTAGCCCGACGTCCAACCATTCCGCAAGGACTGAGCCGAGTTTTGTGTTCCACGTGCACCTTAAAGAGAGCCACATCTGTAAAAGAGATGTCATCATCTCTCTCTACCCTCACGTATATCACACTATACACTTCAGCTCCGCGCATTTTAATCATTTAAATTATCTGAAACGCATTATAACATCGGACTAACAAAGTTAAAGTATCGTAATAGCCCAACGAACGTGCACTAGTGTTATTGCAGTGTCATCTTAAGAATAAGTGTAAAAACGAACCGAAGCTCTTAGAGTGGACCCCAGTGGACTGTGTTAAAATAGTGAGTACGGACACATTCAACAGTTATTGACGAACATAGTGAATCTCGGCATAATTAGGCACACAGGAATTGTCACTACCTAGTTGTGCGTGTAAAAGTGCAAATACTGTGAGAAATACACGGTTTATTTTCAAAGCCAGTAAATTTTTTCAAATAATTAATGTAAACAAACAGCAGCTGAGTCACGCCGCGATAATCCACCAATCAAAACACGCTTAATACTTCTGAAACATATCTTCTCGTTCGGAAACGCAGTGGTTATTTTCATAGTTTTGAACACTTGGCTTTTGAGAAAATCGACTAAACTAGTAATCGATTTGAACTGCGTGATTGTATACCGGGACTGGTGACTAAGAAAAGTGCACAATTTAACTTATATAAAATGTCACGTCTAGCGCGTACCCCACCTAAAGAATCCGGTGGGAGTAAAATAATTCAGGCATCCTCTGAACCTAACATACCATCTGCCAGCACGCCTGCAGTATCAAATGTGTGTGTTAGACAGAAACGTCCGCGCATGGAGGGCTCACCTGATCCAGATCCAGAATCTCAATGCTCAAAAAGTGAACTGATCGACAGTATTCGTCAAGAAATACGGAGTGTCCTATCTTCGGAAATATCAACCAACATCAAAAAAAGTATCACTAATGAACTGGGTGATATAAAATCCTTATTCCAAGAACTTAAACAGTCAGTCGACTTCATAAGTGAAGAGTTTGATCGGATGAAAGCCGAACTTGAGACCTGTAGGAACGACAATAAAATCCTTCACAGGGAGAATGATTCTCTCAGGCACGCTGTCTCTGAACTTTCATCAAGAGTAAACTTGATTGAACAGCATGCACGCCAACAGAATTTAGAAATCAACGGCATACCGGAAAGCAAAACAGAAAATCTGGTTAAGACTGTTCAGCAAATTGGAAATGTAGTCTCTTGTTCCGTCAAAGAAGACGACATCCTGTCTGTAGTACGGGTAAGGAAGCTGGACCCAGAAAGCAATAACCCCAGAGCTGTAGTTGTCAAGCTGCGCAGCATGCTGCAGAGGGATACCATCCTAACCTCAGTGATGAAATATAACAAAGCGCACCCCGACAAAAAACTCAACTCGCAACTCCTTGGGTATGGAAACGTAGTTAAGCCTGTCTTCGTATCAGAGCACCTGTCACCCTTAAACAAAAAAATTCATGCGGCTGCCAGAAAAGCCGCGAAAGATAAAGGATACAAATACGTTTGGATTCGTGACGGCAAAATCTTGGTAAGGAAGGATGATGGACAACAAGCCAAGCAAATAAAAAGTCTAGAGGCTGTCTCCTTACTATAAAGGAATCAAAGAAGCACAAAGACCGTGATCTTGCTGTCAGAATTCAAAATTTATTATCAGAACTTCAGAGGTCTTAAGACTAAATTGCATAATCTTAGGCTAGCCGCGCAACTTAACAACTATGATGTGATCATTGGAACGGAGACATGGCTGGATGACAGCGTAAATGATGGCGAATTATTCGACTCCCGATATATCTATCGTAGAGATAGAGCTTCCACTCCTCTTGGCAGCAAAAAAGGCGGAGGTGTACTGATCGCTGTTTCTAGGGCAATGGACTCAACACGCGTATCAAAATGGGAATCAGATGCTGAAGACCTGTGGGTCAAGCTCAAAACCGAAGGCAGAAAGGGCAACGTATATATTTGTGCGGCCTATTTGCCACCACCTGTGCAACAGGCCCCACTTAATTCGATCCTAGACAACGTGGATGCAGTGATTGAGGCGACGGGTGGAGATGTAATAATCGCCGGAGACTTCAACCTCGGGTTCATCGACTGGAGCACGGACAACAGTCTCTCCAGCCCACCCAGTACAACTGCTAGGAACTTTGCGAACAAGTTAGGCTACTCACTGGTTGATTTTATGTCGTCAAATAGCATTACTCAAATTAACACTGTTAGGAACTTCCACAATAGAACTTTAGACCTTATTTTATGTAATTTCCACGGTGGATCTGTCAGTGAATGTAAAAATCCAATGTCGCTGGTCGATGCTCATCACCCTCCTCTTGACATAACCATCTCGAATATTTCACCCACAATATTAAAAAGTAAGAGTTCTCTCAAATATAACTTCTGGAAAGCCAACTATGCACTCGTAAATGAGAGATTGAGGAGCATTGATTGGGGACGTTTGTTTTCGGATCTGGCGGATGTGGACATAATGGTAGACATGTTTTACGCTGAACTGAATCGAATAGTGGATGAATGTGTTCCTAGACATAATGGGCGCAATAACAAATTTCCTATATGGTTTTCAAAATGTTTGATCAGAATCCTCAACGAAAAGGAAAAATTAAGGCTTCGCTTTAAAAAATACAAAAATCCCAGGGACAAATATGAATACCGTATACTGGAGGAACGTTCTAAGGTTATGATTAAAAACTGTTACAGAACATACGTCAACAACACTGAAGATAACATTAGACTGAATCCGAAGGCGTTTTGGTCATTCGTTAAGGCCAAAAAAGCCAAGTCTAATGACATTCCATCTGAGATGTATTGTGACGGGAAAGTGGCAACTTCTGGAGAAGAAGTGAGTAAACTGTTTGCCTCACACTTTTCTGCCACTTTTGCAACTTCTGCTGGTATAAGCCCGATACAAATTAAATCTGAAGAGTACCCTCAGCTTGCGCTAGGAAGTCATTATTTCACAGAGCGAGACGTACTCAAAGAATTAAAAAAACTAAATACTTGCAAAGGTCCAGGTCCTGACGGCCTACCGCCGCATTTCATAAGGCAATGTGCCAAATATTTATCATTACCGCTCAAACTTATTTTTAATAAGTCCCTTTTGACTTCTAAGTTTCCCACGCAGTGGAAAATCGCACACGTAGTTCCAATATTTAAAAAAGGGGAGCCTAATGATGTTAAAAATTATCGGCCCATATCTCTTCTTTCAATTTTCTCGAAGCTGTTCGAATCATTAGTTTGTCCTGTACTAACTTCACTCATTAAAACTCAATTGGCTACACAACAGCACGGTTTCTGTACCAATAAATCCACTACCACCAACTTGGTTCACTACATTAACGATATCAGCAGATCCGTAGACTCCGGTATGCAAGTGGACTCAATTTACACTGACTTCAGTAGTGCGTTCGACAAAGTAAACCATGTGCTTCTACTTCAAAAACTTGAGAACTATGGTATACATGGTCGTTTGCTTCGCTGGTTTGAATCCTATCTTTCAGAACGACAACAGAGAGTTATTGTGAAGGGTTATCAGTCGCCACTTTATTACTCAACATCTGGGGTGCCACAGGGATCGCATCTCGGTCCTATTCTTTTCCTGGTATTTGTGAACGATATCATACACTCCATTAAAAACTCAAAATGCTCTATGTTTGCGGATGATCTAAAACTATACAAGGAAATTAAATCAAATACCGATATTGCTTTGCTTCAAAAGGACTTGGACGCAATTCATGAGTGGTGTCATAGTAACATGATGACTCTCAATGCCGTTAAGTGTTATCATATAACATTTACACGGAAAAAGCTGATTTCGCCTTCAGCTTACCACCTAAACGGCTTAACTCTTCAGAAAGTCGATACCATTCGTGATCTGGGAGTCCAGCTTGATCGTAAACTATCCTTTATAAATCACTTCGACACTATTGTCGCCAAAGCAAATAAAATGTCGGGATTTGTAAAAAGACCTTGCAAGGAATTCCGGTCAATCAGCACCCTCAAGGTTCTTTATAACTGTATGGTGAGGAGTATACTGGAATATGCATCTCCTGTATGGAATCCCGCGTATCGTATCCACATCGACAGAATAGAGAGCATCCAAAAAAAGTTCACGAGATACCTCCGCTACAGATCACAGACATGTGATCGCGAAGCGGATTATCCTCAAAGGCTCTGTCATTTCAGGATGAGTTCCTTGGAGCAACGAAGAAGTTGCTCAGACTTGGTTTTCCTTTACAAAACCCTCCACAATTTGGCAAATGTACCGGAGCTGGTTTCGGAGATCGGTCTAAATGTGTCCCGCCGTACCTCATACAGATCCAATTTTAAAACAGAAACATTTCAAATGCCTAAAACCAGAACTAATCTTGGTCGTTCAGCTCCCTTATACCGGTTTCTGTCTAGTTACAACAAGCTGAGCACGCGTACTAACCAACTGGACATATTTTCGAACAGCTTGAATGAATTCAGACGATACATTCTCAGACCTTGATTAATGTGTTTATTTCATTTCTTTTACCAAATGTTATTTGCGTATTTGTGGACCAATGTATTTAATATTTAATTTTATATTGTATAATTTAATTTAATTAATCCTACTCTTATTTATATTAAATGTAATTATGATGTCATAAATTATTTGTTATTTTGTGCTAATTTAATAATTGTTATAATATTCCAATTCTATTTTATTATTTTTTTTAATTATTCTGTATTTTAATCTAACTGTTGACATTTTAAATTGTTACGATGATTATATTTCCATTTTTTTATTATTTTTATTGTTGATTATACAAGTGCTGTGCACACCTATAAGTGACAAATTCACCGCTATGTTCTTTATATGTTCTTTTTGTTATTGTAGTGATTTAGTGAATAAGTCGTTGGTGTGTCAATAAATAAATAAATAAATAAATTAAATAGTCGGACTCTTATGTATATGCGATGCTCTAGCAAGTGGGTCATAGTCAAAGTACAGTAGCTTCTCATACTGGGTGTGGTACTGATCGATCGAATCCCCCATAACCAAATTATGTTTGCACTAGCCTTCTTGGGTTAGCAATCGATTAAGTGCCACTAAAGTATACGAGTATACCAATATAGGTGATTGACTATTGAGGACGAGGGGAAGTTTTGAAGGAAAGGGTGGGGAAGACTAGTGCATAGTTCGTTTACCAGTTGAATGCGGAAATGAGTATATTAGAGGTTGCTTGAAAGTGGCCCCAATGACTGAAAAGCTGAGAGGAAATTGTTTTTCTTGGTACGGTCATGTAAAGAGGAGGGATGAAACGCATGTTACTAAAGCAGTTATGAATTTACATGTGGAGGGATGGAGTCGAAGAGGGAGACCAAAGAAAAGATGGATGGATTTTGTGAGGACTGATATGAAAGAAAAGGGAGTTGATGATAGCATGACGGGTGACAGGACAGAATGAAAGAAAAAAACCTGTTGCGCCGACCCTAAATAATATGGGATAAGGGCAGGAAGACGAAGAACACATAAGCCATGTTTAGCAGTGTAAGACGCGGTTAAAGATGATGATGATCCATATTAATAAATTAAATGCGAAAGTAACTCTGTAGATCAGTTACGCTTCTACGCTTTGGACCGAAGTAAGCTTGAAGCCCAAGGAAGGCTATAGGCACTCTTCATCCATGTCTGAATTGGTGTCTACTACAACCGACCTCTTTACGCAGGTAGTCGAGAGCAGAAGCTCCCACTGTTGAGACCTAAGCCTCCTCTCTAGGAGAGAGAATCCACCAAACGGGCCTAATACGTATTCGTGGATGTCAAAATGTCTTCGAATTTTTAGTTCTAGGATATGCCCGTGTCCTCACGATGTTTTCCGTCACCATTTTGAGAGCAGTGGTGCGTTAAAAAATGACAAAAAGTACCTAATGAGCCTGGCTGGGTGTAAACCGCGACCTGTAAGTCGGGGCAGTTAACACTGGGCCACCACTGCTCTTAAAACAGATATGTCTGCATTTGCTACATTTTCTTTAAGAAGCATTACTTACATATTTTTTTCATTTTAAAATATTCAAATTTATTTGGCACAATCGTTCCGACGTCTTTGAGTCGACACCGTCACCGGCCCACGCTGAAAACCAGCGTTGTGGACTAGTCGCACTATATGTGTGCCTACAGCATTATGCTGAGCGTTCGGCCGTTTTGCACGAACTTGGCGCATATTTCTTGCTGTTTTTTTTTAATGTTTGTATATTTGCCACTGTTCCTTACAAATAAAGAGTTTTTCTTTCTAATCAGATTGAATTATAAATTAATTGAAATTATTCCCTAATGGGCATGACCCCCAACAATCACCGTTCGTGTGGGTGTTATTTGAGCAAAACATGCTGCGAATGAGGATGCACAGACATTGTTGACAAATGAAACAAATTAACGTTTTTAGAGCATCAGCGTGCCTGACCAATTTGTGAATAAAGTTGCTTCCATGTATTGAATTACTTACAGTTGCTAAAGTTTCATTATGGGCCTACCGCACACAGGTACAGCAGTGGTGGCCCAGTGGTAACTGCCTCGGCTTACAAGTTGTAGGTCGCGGGTTCAAACCCAAGCAGGTGCATTACTTTGTGTAATTTATTTCATCACCACTGCTCTCAAAACGGTAAGAAAAACAGCATGAGGAAACCGGCATGTCCTAGAGCCAAAAATTCGAAGACATAATGATGAGAGGATGCCCAAAAGTGGGAACATTACAAGGCCGATAATGCTAATGCAACCGCACACTCCTACTACACTACAGTTTTGACGGCGATTCTTTGGGCTATGCCGGTAATCTTAGTCCTCTTGCGGATATCTTCATTTCTGATGTAATCGCGCAAGGAAACTCCAAGCATAGCCCTTTCCATTGATCTTTGAGTGACTTTAAGCCTTCTGATGAGGCCCATTGTGAGCGACCACGATTCCGAGCCATTATATGTCATCACTGACAACACTGCGTTTATGTACAGCATTAATTCACAATCAAATATTTAAATGGAGATAAAAATTCAAGACCTTAATTAAATTTAAGTTCATTAACCGAGAACGTTCAATTTATTTTCATTAACATCAGTTCTTGATTGTTTTTGCACGAATTTTCTGTTAAACGAAAGTGAAGGTGGACTAGCCAAGTTACCGAAATGGTCAAGTTATTTTTGAATAAGGGTATTGTAACTGAACCTGTGTAATGTGCTTGAGAACACTGGCGTAGCTCGAGATACTGAAGGTCTAGGTGGGATAGTACCCCGGTGGTCCCAAAGCGGTTGAATTCGGAGACACTATTATGAAACTAACAAAACATTCTGAAATCGAAATAAAATTGGTTGCAACACAAATTATAGCAACTCGTTTTAGTCAGTAAAAGAAAACATAAACATTCCTTCCAACTCCACCCAGAGCAAGACAAATTAAAAAGACTTCCCACCTAAAAATGAGGTCCCGATGTTTTGCCCTTGGTTTACAGACCACTAGGACCTTCAGGTCCTAGCTACGCAACTGCTTGTGAACTTATGATGCATAAAGGTCTGTACCTAAATAATAACCGAGCCAGATTAACACAGGGCTAGGGCACAGCCAAAGTCAAAGTTATTTGATGATTTCTTACATAAAAAAATAAGGTTGACACAGGGCATAATTTAGTAGTTACTCGTGATTTTAAACTATGTCACTGGAACATAACCAAACACAACCGATGGCTATCCTCTTGCTCCACGTGGATGACTATCGTTCAGCAAAATTAATAGATTCTGCAATTATATTAGCAACAATCAATTAACTAACAATTTTAATTGTTATTAACTATAATCCGTTACGCGGCAACTCGTCAGTAATAAATAAGTGCGGCTCAGATTAACTTAGAATTTAATTAAGGAATAAACGTTTAATCACGTTACTCTTTCTTAGTAAGTAGTTTAGTGTTGATGGTCTGATACAGACCAGGGCCCGGCGCGAGAGGTCGCCGCCGCCGCGCCGGGGTGGAGCGATGGGTAGTGTCAGGTTTTCTGTTCGTCTTTTACTGATTTAAACCCAGTGTTTGTTGACTTGTCTAGCTCATTCCACAGGCTGCATCACCCTGTTTCCCTCGACACCAGTCACCTACACAGTCGCACCATGTATCTATGTGACTTTTTTTTTTTTTGTTGTCGGGGGGAAACCTTCAAAAGGCGCCTGGTCTTTTGGGGAAAAAAGACCAGGGAGTGTGGGATTCTTACCTCACTAAAACCACCCCGGTGATCACCATCTGCACATAGAGAGGGCCCCGTGTCCTCTTAAAAGACCACCCCGGCACCCCCTCTGTACAACGCCTGTAAGGGCACATCCTTGAGAAGACCTTGAAGGGTCTCCCCTGTTCCTTGTTGTGCACGGCAGCACGTGATCACTGTGCCACCGTCCTTCCCGAAGTCACTCACTGGGCGGACAGAGTCCCCTCTCTGAGAGCCCGTGACCTCGGTGTCCCGCCTACCTTAAGTATTGTAAGCGGGGTTTCGGCGTTTTAGGCGTCGGGGCGATTGGCTCTCCGACGCCTCCTTCTGCGAGTGGGATCAGCCCTCTCGCGATCCCGCTCGGCGGCCTCCTTCTGTACCATCACGGCCTCACAGAAGGACGCCACTTCCCTCCAGTTTTCTGTCTCTGCCAGCATAGCTCTCACTACTGCTGGCAAAGACAGATCTCGCCCGATTTTAGCTACTAAAACCTGCCGCTCAGAGGCCCACGCAGGGCACTCTTCGAGCGTGTGCTGTGCAGAGTCAAGCTCACCTCCGCAATGGTGGCAATTCGCCGTAGCCTCCCGCCCAATCCTATTCAGGTACTCACCGAAGCAACGGTGCCCGGTCAGTACCTGAGTTAGTCTATAGGAGATGCGCTCTCCTCTTTTCAGCCAGGCTTCGAAGTATGGCAGTACGGCTTCGACAACGCGCTTACGCGAGTATTTCGGCTGCTGAAGCCGTTCGCGCCACTTCTCGAGCACGTGTCGCCGTTCCTGCCGCCTCAGCCTCACTATTGCGATCCCTGGCACGCTATTACCACTTTGGCGTATGTCGCGAATCCGGTTATAGACCCTCGCGTCCATATCAGCCAGGATGTCCAGTGGCGGAAAGCGTGCCAGGAGAGTTGCCGCCTCGAAGGATACTGTTCGGTATCCACGTGCGATGCGAATGGCCATTCTCCGCTGCAGACTATAGATTTTAGCCCTGCAGCGGCGGACACCTGGTATCTATGTGACTACAGTGCTGCATTTCGTATGCCGAGATGGCGAGATGCATATACTTTTTCCCCTATAAAAATGTCTATTGCGTCATTTCCCACAAATAGTCTTTTTTCCTTTTTTTCTGTATAATATACCTGCCAAAAAAACCTTACACACTAGTTTTATATTACTGTTATAAGTCCGTGCCAGCCTAGCGCATGGAACAGTTCAGCTTCATTACGATATCTTTAATTAACTACTTACCATTCTGACTCACTCTAAACTTAATAGCATTTACGAAAACAATACAATGGGTTTGTTCTTATTAAAAATCTCATTGTTGCAATCTTCTGAATAGGGTAGATAGGAAAGTAACTAGATTGCGTAAATATAGGTAATAAATCTAACATTCGTGACATTATTATTACATATCCTACCTTTTTAGGGTACCGTAGCCAAATGGCAAAAACGGAACCCTTATAGTTTCGCTGTATGTCCGTCCGTCCGTCCTCGCTTAATCTCTGTGACCTTCTTCTGTGTGTTAGCACTAGAAAGCTGAAATTTGGTACAAATATGTATGTCAATCACGCCGACAAAGTAGAAAAATAAAATTTGAAAAAAAATGTTTTATTAGGATAGCCCCCCTACATGTAAAGTGGAAAGTGTTTTTTTTTTAATTTCAACCCTAACTTGTGATATATTGTTGGATAGGTATTCAAAAATGAATAGGGGCTTACTGAAATATTTTTTTGATAATATCAATAATTTCGGAAATAACCGCTCCAAAAGTAAAATTAATTGAAATTATTTTGAACTTGATGGGACGAACAGTTTTTGAAAAGTTGGGGACTTTTATTGTGACGGAGGGGAAACTACGGAACCCTACACTGAGCGTGGCCCGACACGCTCTTGGCCGGTTTTTTAGAGGTGAGAAATAATAATTATATTCCAGAACTCTCACGCAACCTGCCGTCTCGTCTACCTATCTAAGTAAACCATTATCTGACATAATATTTTTTTGAGTTACGCACAAAAAACAGCGTAAAACTACGTAGTTTTACGCTGTTTTTTCTGCTTTATACGTATAAAGCAGAGAAATTGAACGAACAACGAACGCGTTTTAATTTATTTATGTTGCTACAACTACACACATCAAAAGTGTCTAGGGATCAAGCATTTTTATGCGGATTTCTTGAGATTGAGATGTGGCTTTGTAATAAATTTATGATTTTATAAATTTATATGGATCCTTTTTGGTGCATTTCATAATTTGAATCAGGAACTGTGAATCAAATTCGAGTAAAAGATGAAAATCAGCTGTCAATATTTTCCCTATAAAAACATACAACGCATTGAAGACATTATTAGTGCTACTGTTTCCCTACTACTGATTAAAACCAACGTTATTATGGAGCGGCGACGTCATTTAAGCAGGGAAGAAATGCTCAGAGCCGTGGGAATGATAGAAGCTGGTTCCCGGCAACGTACTGTGGCTTTAGCTCTGAATACAAGTCAGAGTGTTATCAGTCGACTTTGGACACGTTACCGAAGCACTGGTACCGTGGCTGAGCGCCATGGAGGACGGTATCGCTGCACCACACGGAGACAAGACCGATACATTCAAATCTTAACTCGAAGAGCTCCAACAATAACCGCCATCACTCTTCAGGGAACTTAATTAGCGACCAAACAGTCAGAAACCGCTTGCATGAAGTGAACCTTCATTCCCGAAGACCGCTACGGGTACCACCTATAGCAATGCACAATCGTAGGATTCGATATCAATGGGCTCTTGAACACAGAAATTGGGCAGAAGAAAAATGGCGTTTCGTGTGCTTTTCTGATGAGTCTCGTTTTGGTATGAGACCGGATACAAGACGTATACGACACTGGAGAACCCCTGGACGCCAACAGCGATTAAAATCCTGCCAGGAAGTCCATCCTTATAGTGGTGGAACCATCATGGTATGGGCGGGTATTTGGATCGGCGGAAGAACTGAGTTGATTTGGATCAGAGGCAACCTCAACGCTCAAATTTATGCTGAGACGATTGTATCAGACGTCATCGTTCCTCTACAAGTGCAAATCGGTCCCTTATTTCAGTTAATGCATGATAATGCACGACCGCACACCGCAAGAGTTGTAAGACAGACTCTCGCCGCAGCTAACATCAATGTCCTGCCCTGGCCTGCTCAGTCGCCAGACTTGAACCCGATTGAGCATGCATGGGATATGCTACAGAGAAGAGCTCTGCCGAATATGGAGGGTATCCAGTCGCAAGAAGACCTTTTTTTGTTGTTGCAACGAACATGGGCGGCCATTCCACAGCGTGATTTGGATGAACTCATTTTGAGTATGCCAAACCGATGTTCTTGTGTTGTTAGTGTTCGCGGTAGAAACACGGATTATTAATTGTTTAAGTTACCCAATAAAATTTTAAAGAAAACTGTTATTTCAGTCTTTTTTTCGAACTTTAATGTTAGTGGTTCAAATGTCAAAAATCCCTTTATTAGGAAAATGGCAAATTTCTTTATTAATGCAAAGGTGACTTGGTTTATCGTTACTGTGACAAACGAAAACACTTTATTTGATGAATCCTTAAAGAAAATTTTAATTAATATCAATCAGGAGAAAAGTTATTGCAAAAATATATGTTGATCCCTAGAGACTTTTGATGTGTGTATTTAGTACGGGGTTTTACTATTGATATTAGAAAAATACTGCTTAGAAAGAGCTAGGTATGTAGAATTTTTAACGTCTAAAAAAAGTAAACCCGCCATAATATGTCAGATAACAGCATTTTAGATATACAATGCGATGACAGACAGACAAAACTAAGCAGAGCTTGTGATTTGAATACTAGACAACTGAGAAAAATATTAAGAACCTGTTTCACAATGCCCAAGTAGCCACTACTTCCTGAATAAATTAAAAAATGGAACAGAATTTCTATGAAATTTTCTGCCAAGTAAGATATTGGAAACTTAATCATAGGTAGTGAAACATGCCCTTAGAGGAATATTTCTAAATACATACCTCATCATCATCATCATAGTTATTAAATTACACCCAGACACCCGTGCAGACACCGACCAAATGATCATGCTCATCACAACAAACATTTGTCCTGGAAGGGAATCGAACTGGCGACCTCCGACATCAATCATGAAATCATGACCACTAACCATTAGAACAACAGGTTAGTCAAATCACCGAATGGTGTCTCCCGTGTCTATGGTGACGCGAGAGGACGTGTCTGACTTTTACTGACTAAAACCCACCTGTGTCCTTTAGTTGTCTTTTGCCAAAATTTTGATAAGTGTATTCAGCCGTTTGAGAATGAAGAAGCCTACCTACCAAACATGCTTACATAGGTAGACACAGTGTACATTTATGTACATATTTACGAATAAACTTTCGTCTTTATAAGTGTGGTAATAATTACTTACTATAATATATTCGCCTATGATTACACAAGCAATAGCTAGTAAAAAAAAAGTAAAGGAATAATAAATTTTAATAATATAAAGGTGAAACAGTGACATCTATTGTGATGGCAAAAAACTACATCCTACTCAGTCTTGTTCTAGAGCTGCCGCTAGTCGGCAACAGATGGCGCTGTAACAAAGTTAGTGTATATTTTGACAAATTCCCTTCGGCCACACGCAGAACGCCACAGTTCGGTAATGGCCGCCACCGGGGTGGTTGACTCGCGCCGCTGTCATTGCGACACGCGTTGATTGGTTGTTTACTTTATTTACATCACAATCATAACCAATACAATCACAGTGCAAAGTGTTTATTGTGTACTACGCTTGTTGAATGCACGTTTGTAAACGGAATAGTGATTTCTGATAAAGTTTTGAACGCGATGAGCGACGGGTCGCTCAGCAAGCGTTGGTAGAATGCATCGTCCAGTGTAGTGTTGTGATAGTCGAAGTTTAACGGCCCAATGCTGGGGTACAGAGGCGCGATGTGTAGCCGGCAGCATACCCAGGCGTGTCTCAACACTTCCCTGTCCATACGGCAGGAGATACAGAGATTCGAAAGTGTGCATCCTTCTATCTACGCTCTTTATGATCTTGTGGAGCTGGTGCCTGATCCGTTGCTGGCGCAGCAGATAAGAGACCACGTCGTGGCCATAGAAGGTTGGTACCGGTTGATTGTTTACATGTTAGCATGCGGTTTCTACGAGCAACTAAGTTGTTTATACTTAGATAAATCACGTTGGATAACCTAATAAAGCGCAGCTTGTATTTACGATTAGTACGAGTGGAGTAAGTACCTACCGGTAGGTATAATATTGTAGCTGTTATCAAGTATTTAAACGTTTTTCGTTTCTTGAATCACAGTGTAATGAATTCAAATATGGAATTCCACTACGCGACGTTCCGTTTGCGTGTTGCCAAAACAAATTACAACCTAAATGATCACAATAAAGAATTTGACATCAATACCCGTTTACCTGGCAAATGGTTCTACCTGCGTTACTTGACAGGCCTTGACGACTTGGAATCCCGTTAAAATTTATAGGTACCGGTAACATTGTGTGCTGACGTAAATAAAGATTCGGAATTCAAAACTGCGAAAGGAATACGATTTGATAACTGTCGGACACTTCCAATAAGCATTCGAAGATACTATACGTATCTGTATGTAGGTAAAGTGTGTATAAGTTACTATAAGAATGCTATACTTTCTCCGGTTTTTACGACATCGCGGCAAACCCGGTCCTTAGTTGATAGCATCCAGTTTTTTACAAGGCGGATTTCCTCGTGTTGGTTGGCTGAGAAACTCGGCGACTTGGTGTAGTGTCAATGTCAAGGTTTGAGCAAGTTACGTTCTTTACTATGTATTGTAGTGCAAACCGGTGCCTATTGTATTGTAGCTGGTATTAGAATTATCATTTTGGTATCAAAAATATTGACGATAATATCTAGTCTTGATAAATATCAGTAAACTGTTTAGTTAACTGGTTAGCCAAATGCCAGCCATTTTAAATATTTTTGAATTAAGAATAAGTTTAACATCTTTTTTAACACTTAATTTTTGTTAATATAGGTAACACTACGTTCCCGTCATACTCGTAAATTATCGAGTTATATTACTTAAATAGAAATAAAAACATAAGTAATTAAATAAGATTGTTTGTAATTCCGTACTATTGTATAGTTTTTTACCTACTTATGTCATAATTAAAATTTTCCCAAAAAAAAAAAACTCCCTCCATCCAAAAATGCCACAGAAAAAAAGATAGGCAAGGATATTATAAGAAAAGACGATGGCGTCCGTATGTCTAGTCTATTAACAACAACATACCTACTCGTAGGTATAGTCCGTCTAATGAAAGCGCGACCTGAGAAAAAGAGGTTGAATCCAAAAATGTTGTATGTGGTATTACTAACTAGTAGGAGAATCATGTCTTTACACTTCAATTTTTTTTATTTCCTACAATTGCGGCTGAACAATGTTGCCAATTAAATTTAAAAAAAAAACTCCAGGTCGCGCTTTCATTAGACGCACTCTAGGTACGTAGGTACTACAAAGCCTGTTGATAGTGAAGGCCTATAAGAACCTCTTTATTTTGACAAGCTGGAAGAGATTTATTTTGCAATAAATTTGCTATTGCAAAAGAAATCTCTTCCAGCATACCAGGCCCAACATAACAAAGATTACATAGAAGATCACATACCTACATACCTTTTTTAAAGTATCATTCATCTTATAATTATCTCATCAAGCATCAGAATTACTTCTCCCGCTCTTAGGCAGAGCGGGAGGGCGTGCCAAACTTACTGACTAAACTCCACCTCCTTCCTTTGCCTTTGCCTTCCTTCCAGGGCCCGGGTTTTCCTTTCAGAAGCCAACCCAGGAGATCATCTACTTATGGTTCTGTTTTCGTGGAGTAAAGATGAGATGGACTTTCTTGCACTTTCTTCTCCATAGAGATTTACGCTTTAGAATGTGCAATTTAACTTTTACCCCAGTTAATGGGTTGTGGAAGTCTGGTAGGCAGCCGCTCCTCGTAAAATACTGGTATTCAGCTAAATCCGGCTTGACTGGAAGCCGACCCCAATATAGTTGAGAACAGGCTAGGCAGATGATGATGGAATGTGCAATTTAGCTTTACGTCTTTGCTTGACCGACATTTTGACAATTCAAAAGTGCCTGGGAATGGAGTACCTGTATCTGAAATAAACGTGTATGTGTGTCTTGTTACTGTCTTTTTAAAATGCCTACTAATAATGTACATTTAATTTTATTATTAAATAACTAAGCAGTTGGAATCTAGAAACCGGTTGTCAGAAGCTCAGCTGAGTTCCGATTTGCATGTTACAAGGCTGAAATTAAATTATTATGATTACACAACGATTAACCTATCACATACCCGCGAAACGAGACACAATAGTAAGACAATAACAGCGCGGTCGCATGAGACCGGTCGGGGATTCATGAATTTGTGTATTTTTTCTTCAATCATAATAATCATAGATTTTTACGGACTGAGACGAAATCTTGCTAAGGGTGTTTATGCACTCAATCGTATTCTAAAAAAAACTGATCCGAAATATTATTATCCTTCCTTATTTATAGATAATCACGATAATGAATTGAGTACAAGTGAACGCACAAACGAACTGAAAGTTTATCTAAATGATAGTGATGTAGAATATGAACGAAAGAAACGAAGGAAATGATGAGATGTCAGCCGCAGTGTTGAAAGAGTTTGGTAAAACAAAAGCCAATATAAACAATAAACATATTACATCAGCATAGGTAATGTAACCGAGGACCGAACGTCGGTCTTAAAAACTGGCTAAGTTTGAGTCGGACGCAGGAAGAGTTCCGTACCGTCCGTAGCAAAAAACGGCAATAAAATCACGTTTGTTGTAGGTATTATTGTTATAGCAGCAGCAGAAATACATCATCTGTGAAAATTTCAACTGTCTGGCTATGAGATACAACCTGATAACGGGCGGCTAGACAGATAGACAGACGCACAGACAGCGGAGTCTTAGTAATAGGGTCCCGTTTTACCCTTTAAGTGCGGAACCCTAAAAACGAAAGAGATGAGCTGTCTACCATCATCTGCCTAGCCTTTTCCCAACTATATTGGGGTCGGCTTCCAGTCAAGCCGGATTTAGCTGAATACCAGTATTTTACGAGGAGCGGCTGCCTACCAGACCTCCACAACCCATTAACTGGGGTAACACGGTACTTCATGGCAAGACTGGAGTCAGATTTATTGGCTTCTGACTACCCGTAACGACTGCCAAAGTCTACAAATGACAGCCGGGACCAACGGCTTAACGTGCTTTCCGAGGCACGGAGGAAACTCGTTATGTTAAGATGGTCACCCATCCACAGACCAACCTAGGCAAGCGTTGCTTAACCTTAAGATGAGCTGTCTACCGCAGTGTTGAAATAGTTTGGCTTGTATTGTAACAAACCGAAACAAACAATAAACATATTACATCGGCATATACCTAAGACACTGAATGTCAGTCTTAGAAAGGAAGAAACTACCTTTAGTCAAAAAACAGCAACTAAGTTCTAAGATGTAGATCAAACAACCAATCAAATTGCCTCAACAGAACAGAAAATTTATTCAATCAACATGAGAAATGTCTTCAATCTAGAATGTTCATTACTAATGCGAAGAGTGATGGCTGCCATTAAATATCATTAGCAACTTACAGTTAACCGCATAGGTGACCGAAAGACCTAGCTATCTGCACTAGACTGTTTATTTCTAGGTTAACGATTTATGAGCAACCCGACCTGTCAGTAACGACCGGTTATTTTTAGAAACGCTGATTTGAAATCAATAAAGTGGCAATTAGAGGGATGTTTACGAGATTTATTCATTTATTTGTATGTGGTAATGTGAGTTATGACGTGTGAATGGGCTGATTATTTCGTAATGGTGATAAACGGAGTGTTTTACAATTAACGTTGAGTATTCTGCTGTGAGTTAAATGGCAGGAATGCAGACACCGCGGGAAGTATTGCTAATTGATTTTTGGTGTATTTATGTCCTGCTGTTTTGTTTTGTTTACTTATCTGGTGTATTCTGTTATCTGTTTCCCTAAGCTTTGTCCTAATTATGGCAAAAGTCATTCACGATATTATGTTCCATATATATTTATACGTTATATTTCCTACGTTTTCTTTCATATAATGTCCGCATTATACGTCTACCTTTACGCTGAGTATGAATTTAATAAACTTTTGCTTAAACACTACTGTCTTCATTCTTCATTTCTCGACTACACCCAAGTTCGTCTAAGTATTTATCATCGTCAGACTCTGCCCATCAGTTTTGCTCTACTTAAACCTCATCTTCCTAAATCCTGGCCCTCTGCCAGTGTCCGTTTTCCTCCTAAGTCTAAATCTTTATAACTTGCGCATCCTCAACGCTAAGACTTGTCCCACATTTGCAAAATGCATAACATTTACAAGATATTCTAAAGCGAATTAAGGTCAAAACTGTGCACTGTAATCAAAGGAATTCTGTTATTATACAGCATAGTTTAATATCTCGCATAACGTGGAGTTATGCCAAGTATTACAAATATGATCTAAATAACGTTCTTGAAATACGTCGGGCGCTTGTCCAGGGTAGCTTGAAACAGGAGAGTAATTAAAGGACCGTAAGTGCTTTTATTACAACCCTTTGTAATATTCTATGCTAATTCTGAAATGAAAGTAAAACAACTATCGGCTTGTCAGACTGGGACAGTTGATGTAAAAGAGCCTGAATTTGTACAAACTCCAGAAGTATTGTTCGTCATTCTAACGACTCTTCTGAAATTAACTCGTCCGGCTTTTACACCGCTTCCGAGTCTTTTATTAGCAGACGTTACGTCATGAACAAGTTTCTTTATTAAAGCTAGATCTATTTTTAAATAAGTCCTTTTGGTTTTATTTTGAAATAACCGACGTAATGCATACTAAGATCTACCGCAACTTTTCGTTTCTACAATCAATACCACTGCAATTCTAATATCCCACTAAAATTAACCCCTGTCGAGTTTCACCTCAATATCCAGCTCTGCAAATTCTGAACTGCAACCGCACAAAAGCAGTCTTTGTAAAATTTTCTTCCCTGGTGTATATTCGGTCCTTAGATCCATTTCCTTCATCAAGCGCTACAATTGAATGCCTCAAGCAATGCAACCAGCGAAATGTAGGTCAGAAAATGCAATCAGTGCTCAACAATATAAAATAGATGAAGCTATTTACTCACCTGGGACTGGAAGAAATCTGAAATGAATCAGTTGCTTATTTCTGCGCTGTTATAACTAAGGGGCAACTCGAAAAATGGGTCACTGCAGCACTCTTAGATACGGACTCTTATTATTTTGTATATTATGTAAATGCCGAAAACTTCCGTAGAAATTGGATATTTACTGCTACTGCAGTAGAATCTGCATGTAAGTTTATTTCAGGTGAAAAAAACGCTTGAAAGTTTTCAATTTCAGGGATAATCTCGAGATTATTCCGATATGTGGAGTTAAAACCCGACGTGTACGTTTAAACTTTAAGCCTTCGTTTCCAAGTTCAGAGACTAAATCCGCATTTATTGGTTGGGAAATCGGAACGTCTATTGATAGTCTTTCAACATTGAGTATTTGTTTGAGAAGACAATCAGAAGTATCTTCCTTATTGTCTTCAAAAGCGATTAGTTTTATAAATAAAATATAACGATACCATGAAACAATAACCGTAACATTTACAATTTTATCTGTAGACAGCTTGGCCTCGAAAGATCCTTGGCAATCACGATCTTGACATTTAAGTTGGCAAGTGCGTTTCGTTGCGGGGTGTTATGCCGGCGTTCTTTGCTGGTAAGTGGGCATCGTCTGATAAGTGCCGGCAGCGTGCCAGCGCACCCTTGAAAAATTTGAATAATGCACACCGCGTTGACGATGAGCCAATTATGCTTAGTGGTTTATGTTACACAGTTTTTTTTTACCTTGTGGATATAGTAGTAAGTTTCAAGTTGATTTTTTAACTTTATTTGCTTTGTATATTGGTAAAAGCTTTTATCTTTAGGTAGGTAAACATAGTGTTCAAACTAAGCTAAGTTAACATTATAAGTATTTAGTTTTATATTTGTTTTTCTTAATGAATCAATGTATTAGATAGGTTGATTATTGAAAGAATAGGCAAAGATTTCGAACTGTGGATTTTTTAAGTGAGTAAGAAAGAGTGTATCTTTGTATTTTTGTTAAAATGTGATTAAGTAGTTATCAATGTAGTGGATTAGAAGCCAATGAACATTAATTACTGTTCGCGTCATTGTGTTGAAAAGTTGAAGTAGACCTGATTGTAAACATTTAGAGGATAAGTTTTTTTTATGACGATAAGTAGGAGTGTAACTGTAATCAATTATATAGAAATAAACCTATTATACGTAACAATACCAGGTGGATTTATTTGAAGTGCTAATCTAACAATAGTATAAAACAAAGACACTTTCCGTCTCTATTTATCTGCTATCTTCTAAACCACTACCACACAATGGATTTCGATGCAGTCTTCACTAATAGAAAGATCAATAATCGAGGTAGGTTTCTGTATTATAATTTACACCCGAGCAAAGCCAGGTCAGATTACTAGTCTAACAATAAGTCTTCAAGACATTAAGGTATTTCCAGGCGGTCGAGTCGACTTGATTGATTCTTAGTACTGAGTTCAATTAGGTCGGTCCTATCGTGAAAGTAATTATTCCTACCTAGTACCCTATTTTATTGAGCAGGTAATTACGCAAGCAGATTATAAATTTTCTTTGAATGGTACTAATCAATTATATTTTTTAGCATTAGCATTATCAGCTTTGTAATGTTCCCACTGTTGGGGCTCAGGCATCCTCTCTAGGAGAAAGAATGAGCCCTAATCCGCCACGCGGACCCAGTGCGGGTTGGTGGATGTCACATGTCTTCGAATTTTTGGTACTAGGACATGCCGGTCTCCTCACGATGTTTTCCTTCAGCGTTTTTTGAGATGAATGGTGATGAAATAAATCACAAAGTACAAGTGCACCTACAACTTGTAAGTCGGAGCAATTACCAATGGGCCACAACTGCTCTCGATAATGTTTTTACTCTAGAATTATAGTCTTAATTGGTGCGCAGAATTAATGCCAGATGAAGTGGTTCCATGTGCAAACAATCAATTATGCTAACAATATAACTACTGATAAGTACAAAAATTCTTTGTCATACATTTATTGTATTGAGCAAATTGTAAAATAATTCACTTATCATGGTTCGCTTATCCGGCCATTTCCTTTCAATGTTATGATTCAGAAGGAAACGGGGCATCATTGTGATAGTGTAGCTCTTTTATTGATTGGTTTCGTTCCACCTTAAAGCGGTAAAGGAGTAGGCATTAGATGATTTCCTACCTGAAAAGCAATGTAGATGATCGTTTACACTTATTGAAATTGTTATTTGTGCTAACTTATAAATAAAAAAAAAAAAAAAATCGTTTATTTGGATTTGACAGGTACGGAACAAATAAGCCCACCAAACTGCGCAGCAGTTTGTCGGTGGGATTAGCCCACAAAAAAAAAAATTACTGACTGACGGATCAACGCACAGTCTCAACGTCTGATCGTAAAGACCTGAAACTTGAGGTTATGTTCTTGTATATCGTGAGCATTCGATAAAAAAGGATTTTTCGAAATCCTACTCCCAAGGGGGTCAAAAAGAGGGGCAAAGTTTGTATGGAAAAAAATATTTTAACGCAGGCGAAGCCGCTGGCAGAAGCTATGTAGTTACTTATAAGATGTCGAATAGATTTGTCTTGGACCCTAAGATGAGGGACACTTAAATAATAAATGAACTTAACAAATATAAGGTAAAATACAGTGCTTCTTGTCGTTATACTTAAAATTCCCAACAAAAACTGTACCATGCCCATCTTGCACTTAACTTCAAAATAAAAACTAAACAGAAAGTACCTCGACCTCGCCTCTGTACAATTTTCGTTTGACCACGATCTTGACATTTATCTCCCGACTGCATCACGGCGGCTGGAGCTCTCGCTGCTCTCGTTAATACACTGGGCTGGAAGGAGGAACAATAGCACCGTAAATGTCATATTTAACGAGGTAGGATAGTTATCTTTTGATTAATATTATTTTATTTTGGGTATCTAGCAACAGCATAAGCATAATTGAAAGTCGACAGTCTGCTAGACTGTCGACTTTCAATTATTAATAATATAATATTGTCCACAACTTTCACACAGCATTATCTTATCCCGAACTAAGCCTAGCTTATACTATGAGTTATAGACAACTGATAATATTTCTAAACACATATGTAAGTACATACTGTAGATATAGATTGCATAGACACAGAACAAATGATCGTGCTCATTACACAATCATTTATATCGGGTGGGAATCGAAGCCTATACAACTTCTGGCATTGCTATGCCAGACTAAACTGGCCTGTTGCTCTAGTGGTTAGTGGCCCTAACTGCTGTTAGGGCCACTAACCACTAGAGCAACAGGCCAGTTTAAAACTGTATTATTATAATTATATTTTCTTATTTGCAACACTATCCTTATCTTATTAGTTAGTTCGCCTTTAGCGGTTTGTATTGTTGCGAATTTGTAAAATTATTTTAATGAGCAAACAAAGTATCAGATCAGCTTTATTTGTTAGCTCTTTAATTAGTGAAGAGTCATTGTTATCTCACAAGATTTTCCAAACTTGTCTAATTACACATTTATAATGCCAATACTCTGTTAATCAATCCTTTATAATAATAATAATACTTAACTAGCGACCCGCCCTGGCTTCGCGCGGGTGCGAAATGACCAGTGTTTCTTTACTATATTATTCATTTTTATTAATATAAACCTTCCTCTTGAATCACTCTCATCATCATCTGCCTAGCCTTTTCCCAACTATATTGGGGTCGGCTTCCAGTCAAGCCGGATTTAGCTGAATACCAGTATTTTACGAGGAGCGGCTGCCTACCAGACCTCCACAACCCATTAACTGGGGTAACACGGTACTTCATGGCAAGACTGGAATCAGATTTACTGGCTTCTGACTATCCGTAACGACTGCCAAAGATCTCCAAATGACAGCCGGGACCAACGGCTTAACGTGCTTTCCGAGGCACGGAGGAAACTCGTTATATTAAGATGGTCACCCATCCACAGACCAACCTAGGCAAGCGTTGCTTAACCTCGAAGATCGACCTGTGCGGCTGTTATTATCTAGCCACGAGCTCCTCTTGAATCACTCTATCTATTTAAAAAACCGCATCAAAATCCGTTGCATAGCTTTAACGATCTAAGCATACTCGTAGGTACATATAGATAGAGAGTGGGAAGCAACTTTGTTTTATACTATGTTCTTAGTGATAATTCTTCAATTTTTTCTGTAGGTATTTTAAGTTTTTACGATCCATCCTAAGGTTGTCTGGTAGATATCGCTGTCAGCGATAAGACCACCATTGTACCCATAGATTTAAGTTATCGTTTATTTTTGGGTTTATTATCGGTTGGTTTTGTTTTGGGATTCAAACGTTAAACTGCACAGTTACTTTTTGGTGTACATCATCATCCACCTAGCGTTTTTCCCAACTTTATCGGGGTCGGCTTCCAGTCAAGCCTTAGTCAGCCAGTCAAGATTTAGCTGAATACCAGTATTTTACGAGGAGCGGATGCCTACCACATCTCAACAACCCATTAACTGGGGTGATACAGTAGGTACTTCATGGCAAGACTGGAAGTTTTTACTGGCTTCTGACTATCCGTAACGGCTGCTTAAGATCTACAAATAACGGCTTTACGGCTTTTGGTGTACAATAAAGTTTATTATATTCTATAATTCTTAACAAATCCAGTTCTAAAAGCCGTCGATAATTCGCCGCAATCGAGAAGTTTTCAACAAGTGCTCTTTGGAGTCAATAAGCTGACGTTGAGTTGATCTCCGAGAGTATCTGAGTGCATTGATGTTGCGAGGCAATCGACTGAGATGAGATCAAAAGGCTGTGTACCGGTTGTAGCTAAAACGAATAGGTATGTTGAGGGTATTAGGTGCTGCACTACGTATACAGGAAAAGTTGTATTAAATTAATTTAATTTAATAAACACTTTATTATGCCTACTTATAATTAATGAGTTAATTAATTACTACGCTTTAGACATTTTTACTTATTTTAAAATACACCATCTTATAAAATGACATCGGCAGTCAGAAGTGCCTAGTGCGAGTTGGTTATATGTCAACGCGATCGACACGTTTATGACTTTAGGCGCTCCGATTAGTGCGCTCCAAGCTTTACCCATCAGAGAGCCAAGCCAAATGTTTCGATCTCGATAACGGAAAAACAACTAGCACTCAGCGCACTGTTCCACTTAAGTAAATTGATTCTTTTAATCGCTTATAACTTTTAATAAATAAATGCCTTTTATGATTTTACGGATTCCCAATATAAAGGTAAGTCCGAAAATAAAATGAAATCACATTCACTCAAACATTCAAATGCGGGAAATATTTTCTCTCCACACAGTCCTGAAGATATGCGACAGCCAGTAAATGCCTCACATTTTTCGTCGAACACTTCCACACTACTCGATTCGTTGAATCCAGACATACCCGCATAGGATTTGAAAGATGTAGATAGAAATTAGGGATGGAACGGAAGTAGTTTTTTCGGAACTGAAATCGGACGAGGAGGCAGAAGCGGTTAATCAAATACTACTAAAACTAATCGAAACCTCGAATAAGTATAAATTATAATTATATCTACAAAGTCTTGAGCACAGGCTTAGGCTAGCCAGCCTTTCGGTATTTTAAAGGATGCATTTCGGAGAGTGTGCGCGAGAATTGCATGATTTGATTCCGCCATTTCTTGTCTACCATCGGACAAACCGTCGTACGGCGAGTAAACCTTGCATTGTTCAAACCTATATGTTCCGGACTAAGCTTTTCGCCTCGTAATTTACACCACGTATATCGAAGGACTGAAACAATTTGCCTGCTGCAGCATCTTCTCGTCCGTTTATAATTTAGGTGTCTTTAAGGCTAGAGTGAATAGGCTCTAAATAGACAAGTGCGCTTCACTATCAACGATTGCATCAGTCCTTACCATCAGGAGAGATCGCGGTCAAGCACTAGTATATACTTACCAATAAAAAAGAGCGAATTGATAACGTTCCAAATACGAAACAAAAGAAGAAGGTGGAAGAGTAACCGACAGAAGGCACAGGGAGAGGGAGGTTGCCCGCGTGATAAGTAGGCATAAACTTGTTAGCACCTCCGATATAAGTTCCAATTTATCTATCGGAATCGGTCGGAAACCTTCTTTCTGTATACAGCCTTACGGCTGTATACAGAAAGAAAGCTGGTAAATTTTGCTTGGTCTGCTTCAACCTGCTTCCTTCGTGTAGAACGGACCAGAGTTGTCAAGCGCTGGTAAGCGCTTATAAGTTTCCAGCTTTCTTTCTGTATACAGCCTTACATCCCTGCTAAAATACTTCTAGAGATACCCATTAACCGGGGTTGTAGCTGTTCTTACAAGTTCCGTATTAAATATCCTACGTGTGTCGAAATTAGCTTACGGTTCCCCATTAGATGGCTACTTTACACCAACACTTCCATATGAAACAGATTTTTTAATTAAATAAACGCTTGGCTGAGAGCCAGTAGGGGAATTCACTTCGAAAACTTGGATACAAAAGTAGGTCATGTAAGTAAGGTAATTTTTGCACGAGAACTGTTTTAAAATTTTAACTAGATACCAGTTTTTCCAATATCAGTTGTGTCTTATGGCTTTAGTTTTGAACATATTATTTTTTATTTTGAGTAGGTTTAGAGTATAATTGTTCATTAAAAACTGAAAACTAGCCCCTGTTTACATTGTACAGGATAGAATATAATAGATTAAAATATATTGAAAGATATTTGACTTGTTAATGTAATTTTTTTACCAACAAATATATTTATCTATAACACACTCAGTATTACAAGACACTAGCTTGTGCTAGCGGCTTCGTCAAAGAAAGTAGGTTTCTCCATATAAACTTTGAACATAATTCCTTTCATCCCCTGAGACGAACACTAAGTATTTTCGTCATAAAAAGAAACCTTGTGCAAAATATCACGCTCCTACTCCCAGTAGTATCGGCTGTCAGTTTTTTCCTTTATAAATATAGATTAACATGATAAAAGAAGCAAAGAGGAATATTTTATCCAAACAAGGAAGACTATTAATAACAACCAAGATAATTATATCCAAATATTATACTTTAATTCGATACAATAGTTGTTCTGATTTGATTTTCCTTTCCATACTTCCTAGAAGGACCGGCTAGTTTTTATACGTACGACAACTTTGTCTTCGTTAAAATATCAAAGGTTCTTGGTATTTCGATAGCTTCCCAATTTCTCTGTTATTATTAGAGCCAGACCAGCTGAATTCTCCCCATCCAATTCTGATTTAATATTGAACATTCCATTGCATCATTAATCTCCTGAGCGAAGGTGAATACGATTCAACCCCTCTGGTGGCTGACGTGCAAATAACTAATTAATGTCAAATGTCACAGCTAACAATAAAGTTGGAATCTAATTATGTTTTGGCTGAAGTAATTAATTTTAATTAAATACAAAGCTTTGCTTTTTGAATGATGTATGTCGTCGGCAAAGAAAGGTATTCTTTGGGCGTATAAGAAAATGTGAAACCGCAGATATGTACGTGAGTTGTAAAGATGCACTGGCGTTTCTTCGACATCAACGTGTATAGAACTATAGAATAATTATGTCTCTATGCATCTCTCAAGTTGCTTTATGACACTTTGTCTATTGTAGTGGCTATTGACAAAGACACATTCACCGTAGTAAAAGCAGAAACAAAACCTAGTTTGTTGTTAGATGCTTCTTGTTTCGTGCCTTTAGTACGGGGAGTGTTACCATCCCCTTTTCTTAATTTATACTCTATCCCTACTTATCTACACTAATATCTTAGTAAAGTTTTTTTTTTGTACGATGTAGTCTCTGGAAGTCCTAAGCGATTGCTAAAAATGGTTCGACGTTAGAAAGCTGCATTATCACCGGGTGACATAGGCATATTTTTTACTGTCCCGCGGGCAAATTCATTGGCAGAAGGTAGTGTAATAAATATATATTTTGTTATTGATATGCTCGCGCTTGAGCGCTATTTCTCTTGATGGTAAGCGATGATGTGGTTGATGATGAAACACTTTTGCCTAAAAATAATCTATTTATTCTTGACTTAGAGAATTTTCGTAGTTAGTAGATAGTTGTAGCTAGAGTGGCGGTGCAAATAATAAAAATTGTGAAGTATCTTGACAATACAAAATGTTTGGTTTTAACCTCTTTTTCTCAGGTCGTGCTTTCATTAGACGGACTAAGTATATCAAGAAACACAGACTAGGGAATTCTACACCTTACTAAAATTAATTGGTCCAATAGAAAATTCGGTAAAATTTGACAAGAATAGATCCGAAAGAAAATTAACTCTCCAAGATTTCAATAAACTCCCTTCAAGGTGCCTTTGAAGTTATTCAGATTCTTGTTTGACGTTTGCACGTCAGTTAAAGTTCTTTCATTCAACTTGTAAATGCTTTGCTTTCTCGCCTAATTTAACTTTCAATACAAAATAATTTTCTGAGGGATCCAGTGATTATCTGGGATTTAATTTTCAAACTTTTAGGAACGGTTGTTCTAGCGTATCTCAAAAGCAGTAATTACTAGGGTAAACTTTGATTATTCTGTCAAATGCTTACCTTAATTTAACTATCGAATAAAGACTGCAAAAGTATCCTACAGTAGGATAATTATGCTCTATTAGGCTCTATTCCGCAGCAAAACCAAGGTTACCGACATAACCCAAAAAATCACCGAAATTTAAGTAACAGTCAGACAGCCGGCTACATAGGTAAATTGCTCGCAATTTATATTTATATTCATTGTAACAATATTTTACACCAATATTTTATATATGACAAGAGCTGACCACTATGGAGCCAATTCTAAAATTGTATTCACGTCAAAAAAATATAGTTGGCAGCCGAGTAACATGACAGTCTCGCAAGTTTCGTTTTGCACAAAGTATCAATGCATGAATGTTGAATTGAATGTATCGGCGTACGTGAATATCGCTGCCTTTGCGCAAATTCTCATAATCAAAGTCTTTGAGCTTTGAAAGCTATAACATTCAAAGACATTCCATTGAGACTGTAATGTGTAATATTTCGCTCACATGCATAAATTCAAAAACCAATTATGAATTGCGGAACTGTACAATTGAGTGTCGACTAGGAATAGAATTCTTGCTGCTGGTGTTGTTAGCATTTCTACTGTAAATACTACCTAAGTTTAGTATCGAAAACAAATATTGCTTACCAAATCCATTGCTGTATAAGCTAGTTGTCTATTGTTTAAAATATCAATATTACTACCAATACTTAATAAGCTTTTCCCAACTTTCGCTCCAGCCTTTTCCCTCTGTTACAGGCTGGCATTCTGTCTTGTCTGGCCTGTCCTGTTTGTTTAAGTACTCATCCTCTCTGGCCTCTACATTACGGATAGTCCAATTTTATCCAGCTATTACTTCACTAGCATCAAAATCAAAAGTAATCACTTTTCAATCACCTTCATCATCAACCTAACACACAACCTGTCATAAATTAATTAGATTGGAGCACATACAATTACATGTTAATTAAAACACATGCCAGTTACTATAACATCGACGACGCAAACCGGTTTGTAACACAATGTTATGGACAGACCAATTTCAAGGCCACATCACGGTCAGCATTATTCAACTTTGCTGTCATTGTACTGTAGCCAAATGTAGTTTTAATATTGGACGTTGATTTGTAAGTAGTATGTACCTACTTACACATTGGCAGCTTAGAATATGATTGGACATCAAAAAAGTACTGAGATTATGCGAAATCTACGAGTATCTTTTTTTCTATAAAGCTAGAGACGTGGTGACAAGTAAAATAATCACCCTTGAGAATTCAGTTTTTGTTTGGTTGGGTACAAAAAATAACATAATCGTGATCCATCGAAGAAAAGATGACATAAAACATTCTGTTGATCTAACCAACAAAGGAGCACGTTGGAACATTTTCAAACACCTAACTACAGAATAACTAGGTATTTTAATAAAAGCTTGTACCCTGAACAATGGTTATTGAGCAGGCGCCAACGCCGGCCGCCTCGTTCAAACAAGAGGTTTACTAACATTTTCATTGAAAATATATTTACATAATCATAATAAATTTGCATACAAGACTGCAGCAAAAATCCTCTTTCTACCCACGTGATATTGTTTTGTTTTTATTGGAAACAACAATAAAAAGAGGTCAATAACGCTCACAAAAGCATCGCATACCATTTTTGTACCTGTATCGGACAAAAACGAAGCAAATATATCAATAACCGACAGTTGACATCAAATATAGTTCAAAAGCATGGAATTTTATTGCAGAGGGATTTTGTAGATTGTGTGACTGATTAAAAAGTCCCCATTTCAACGAGTGATATCGACGAATCAATAATGCACAATATATTTGTATAGTCGTGTTCGATACGAGTGTCGATGTGAAAAATAATAAAAATAGCAACTTTTTTTGGTAGGTGAAGGGTTCCGTGAAATTGGGGATTGAAACGTTGACTGTAGTATCTTTTACAGTGGACCGATCGTTTATTTATAAAAAAAGCATCTATTATAAAGCTCATGTCATCGTTTGTTTTTGTCGATTCGTTGTTTTTAATCATCTCCACTGTGCCGATTT
Organism: Mythimna separata; assembly: GCA_030763345.1. NCBI lineage: Eukaryota > Metazoa > Arthropoda > Insecta > Lepidoptera > Noctuidae > Mythimna > Mythimna separata. Next base: position 2,438,612 of record CM061175.1, read on the forward strand.
TATACGTTATCATTGGAAATGTCTGAAGAACAATAAAAGTCGTTTATATTTTTTCGCTGTCTGTCAGTGACAGCGCAAGTAGAAACAAAACGTCCACTGATAAAACTGATGCTACCCCAAACGTAATAAATCGATACAAAATAAAGATACACCTGTATGCCCGTGATTGGAACTGTGTCCGATAAATGACGATACATTCTCCCCCTATCACATGGGACCTACTAGAATAATGGCATGCCGTAATACAAAAATCGAACTGAGTTACATACAAATATGTAGAGGAGAAAATGGGAATGTGGCCCTTTCAGAAATATTGACCTCTATCAATACTATCTATGTCACAATTAGTGTGAAAGGGATCTGGCCAGGAGAGGACACAGTATAATTTGTGGGCTCAAACTGTGTGTGTGAGACCTGAAGAAGATAAATTATGAATATTAAGATAAATTATGAGGACCCACATTCCCACCTTCTACTCTACCTACCATTCACATTTCGCTTCAGGCCTGATTGTGATAATAGATACTCTGAATATGGACATATTTGTAAACAATGAACTCGTAAATACCGTCAGTATCAAGGCTTTTCTTTTCCTTCTAATGAGAAATTATATATTATTAGCTCTGCATTCCGTTGCATTGTTTTTTTAAACAGCATTGTTTTCATTTAGTAATATACGACTAATTAGCTAACTTATAGCAGCTAATCAGAATATATGGGCTACTGTAACACTAATATGTAGGTCAAACTTGGTATCTGTTTTATCGTAATCTACGACCTAACGTGCGCTTTGGGTGCTTTCATTTGAACCAGGTTTACCATTGTGCAATGCAATTGGAATATTATGCATTTCTTTCTTATCCATATTTAAAGTTATGCTAATAGCTTCGATTGGCTTTTCTGAAGCAATTTTCAAAATTAACATTTATAAATCTTTTTCTTTTTGCTCTTTTGTCCGCTATATTGCCTTGCCTTCCACTTTGTCTCTTAAACTATTTTTGTGGTTTTCGTCAATCTTATTGCAAATGCTTACGAGCGTTCTTTCTTAAAAGTTACCTATATTATAGGCATCATTTACCAAGTATCTCTCGCCAAAGCCTACGAAACATTTTAAAACAATTTTAAATATTTAATTAGAGCAGGCCCGAACATAAAAATGGCAATATATCGCAGAATCCTTCAAGCCTCACACCATTACGTTTCAACTGAAGCTGGGACCTACACCATTCGGTGTAACGAACTCTCCGTGATGAATTATTAACCAATTTGTACTTTTTGCTTCCACTGATTGACTGTTATATACACAGTACACACGTACAGTTTTTTACTGGAACGAGATGAACTAAATTACAGTTTACACGTTCACGCATCGAGTGACGTGTTAATTATGATGAGATGTTTAGAAAACTTGCGTTTTTTCATCGATTGTATGACTATGTTGGATTAAGACTCGCTGTCCAAAGAATTTACTATCATTTTCTTGTGTTTGTGGTTTTGTATTACATGTTGGTAAATCATCTACGTAACATGTTTTGCTTGCCAGTTATGACTACCATTTTTAGCCGTTACAGCTGCTGAAGATGGAAGAAGGATGAATGAATATTAAACTATGTATATTTAATATCTACTCGATATTCTGATGTTTTTTATTTAAACCTCATATTGGACCGATCATGGAACCGCCGATATACCGAAATACTGTTGAATTAAAGTTCCTTGTTATCCAACTTAGATAATTTCTGAATGTAATGCTTGCATTTTTCATATCTTCCAAAAAGGTGTCTACGTAATAGGTATTGTCAAAAATGACTAGTTTTCACTTATTAATTCTGCCGCTGAAGTGTGCAGATACCAGGTTCCGTACAGTTCAACCTATAAAATAAATTCTCAAGCTATGCCAGTAGAAAATTGTAAAGTATTCATTGGAAGTGATTAGTTGAGATCCCGGAACGTTTTCAAGAGACTATAAAAACGTAAAGAAACTGCTATTCCAGGCACTTGTTTCTATCAGGATGCTAAGAGGAATCGGACGTCGTATCGGAAAGGCAATTAAAATCGGAAATGGGTTGTTAGGAGTTAGAAAAAGTTTCTTCCGATAAAATGTACCTAATTACTGATTTTCGTTATTTCTTTTCTCGATAATAACTTATTCCAATGAAGAAAGATAACGAATGATTAATCCGCCACCCTAGGTGTACTAATGGAGAATGCCTAAGGCATTGAATCTGCCTATAGTATTCCTTTCGATGAAATAAAGCTTAATTTACATAAAGATTAAATAAAGCTTCTACAATGTTGTAGGCTATCACGGTTTGATTCACAATTTAAATTGTAACTTACGGGATATCTTCCGAGATTTTTCATAATTTTGAGTTCCCGATATTTCGACGCTGTTGCAAGCGCCATGATCGCGGGATGACTGGAGAGTCAGCGTCGAAATATCGGGAAATCAAAATTATGAAAAATCACGGAAGATATCCCGTAAGTGTCAATTTAAAGCTTCTACAAGCCAATGGTTGCAGTACCATAAAAATAAAACTTCCGGACTTGACCAAAACATAAAAAAACGTTCATAAGACAAAGCATCTTCCGCTAATTGAACAAAGAGTCAACAAACCAAGTCAATAGTTGCACCATCACAAAAACGATTACTTAAACGAGTTTCAATTAAAAATTTTGTTACTCCCATAAAAATTGCAATTTCTTGCACATGATTGTCTGGTCTTCACACCAGTTTTCCAAACATGTTGGATCCGCCAATTAAATATCGTTTCGACGGACAGATGTTACTTGTTTTTGTTAAATAACTACCTACAATAGAAACACGTGTTTTATCGCTAGCCATGATAACGGAGCATTCTCGTTTCGGCACCCAAGCTATTCCCACTCCGACATCAATAGGTATTTTAGATGGTAGTAACCTATACAAAATCATCATCTGCCTAGCCTTTTCCCAATTATATTGGGGTCGGCTTCCAGGCAAGCCGGATTTAGCTGAATACCAGTATTTTACGAAGAGTGGCTGCCTACCAGACCTCCACAACCCATTAACTGGGGTAACACGGTATTTCATGGCAATACTGGAGTCAGATTTACTGGCTTTTGATTATCCGTCACGACTGCTAAAGATCCACAAATGACAGCCGGGACCTACCGCTTAACGTGCTTTCTGAGGCACGGAGGAAACTCGGTATGTTAAGATGGTCCATCCACAGACCAACCTTGGCAAGCGTTGCTTAACCTTGTAGATCGACCCGTGCGACTGTTATTATCTAGTCACGAGCTCCTCATACTATACAAAATCCCAATCCAAAATACCTATTGATGCCGAAGCGGGAATGCTCCGTTTTATCGCTAGCCATGATAACTCCACATTTGGACGCGTGTGGCACAATCGCCTGCTAATTATATCTTTATTATAATTCATTAACAAGTCGTTCTATATATGTAAACTTGGTTTCTGTTTGAATAGCCGTTTACTAGTAAACAGCTGGTTCCGTTAGCATACGAGGTAAAGTTTTTATTTGTTTGTGATTATAAGCGATGTTTTACAATAGAAATGTTATTGTTCTCTCATTCCTGTTAGTTTAGAATAACATTGGCAAATATTTATCAATAAACGTAGCTCAGTCCGATTATTTAGACTTTTTACCTGTCCTGTACTTACCGTATTATTGAAGTGTACCATTTACTGTTCAATAATATCCTTGAATAAAAATGTTATTGTATCATATTTTCCTTATTATGGTTTGTTACGGTATACTAAACGTGTACTTAAACCAAGTTACGTAACTGGACTATTCGCAATAGGTGTAACGACCGTCTGAGAACGTCGTGAGGGTAAACAAATATTTTATTGTTTGCATCTCACAAGACTTTACCTCGTAGGCGTGCCCTTGTACTCATCCATAATTCCAGAAAACATATACCTTACTGTTAATAAACATTGCAAAGGTGTGAGATAATCTAAACCCTACTTGTAAAGGACTAAGGTACCTTTTCACTTGGTGGTATTCCAGAGGCGAATCTACACTGTATTACGCTGGAACTAAAGGACATAATTCCGGTCCTTCCCACATGTTTTCGCATCTTGTGGTACGGTCGACCACACAAGTTTGACTCCGAACATCCAAATATAGTTTGTTCTTATATCAATAATGAGAATTGTGAGTCGTATTTAGCAATATAGTGTATCGGTTTACCAAACAATGTTAAAGTAATAATCATGTTTTATTAAACGCGATTAGATTAATTAAAGATAGAGCTGACCCATTTTTCATTGGTTATTTTACAGACGTCTAAATCTGCAATTAAAAGATATTGTGAAGTCGTGCCAATATTTTGATAGTTCAGCTTTATCTGTTTCGTTATTTGTACATTTAATAATGGTCCGTTTCAAATTTTGAGTGTCTACGATAGAGACCTACTGCTGATTCTAATTGCTAGTGGGTTTATATCCTAGGCTTTATTACGAGAAATAAAGTCTTATTTGATAAATACTGTTACTTGTATAGATAAGTTTAATAATGATACAGATACTAAATTGTGAGTTTAAGATAGTACTTTCAGGAGGCTATATATATCGTCAATGTAATAAATATACTGCTTATGGGCGGCTCGTTTGGCGCAGTTGTTGAGAAGTTGGCTGCGATGTGTTGCGGGTTTGATTCCCGCACGGAAAAAATATTTGTAGGGCTTGCATCTGCAAGTTATTCGTATCAACATAGATGTCTTGTGCATGTGCGTTTACATGTTTATGAACGCGCAAGACTAATTCCTAGCGTGGAGGAACGTTTTCAAAATAACAAACAAATTTTATGTCATGCTTATACCTACATAGACTCATGTCATTTTCCAGTGGGCTTGGCAAACACCATTTAAAAGGAGTATTCCTGTTTCGGCACCAAAGGTTGTGGCGCCTAAGCTATAAATGTTTTGACACCAATAGATTGGTTACAGTATATCTGACTCCAGTCTTGTCATGAAGTGCCGTGTTACCTCAGTTAATAGGTTGTGGAGGTCTGATAGCTGCCGCTCCTCGTAAAATACTGGTATTCAGCTAAATCCAGCTTGACTGGAAGCCGACCCCAATATAGTTGGAAAAAGGCTAGGCAGATGATGATGATGATGATGATATTGGTTACTACCAATTCAAAATACCAAAGCAAAAAGTATAGGAATACCTCACCACAAAAAGTCATACTTTAATGCTAACATAGGTACTTTTACCGCTTCATTAGCGTTCACACATCTGGACATACACACGTACGTTGTAAGTAATGGTTGTACGAGAAGTACTACGCACCAGACCTTTTTCTGAACAACATTACCGATGGCGATAATGTATTCTATGCCCATTTCTAGCGGGATAAATCATCAAAGTACAACTACAAACAGTTTCTAGGAAACAGCCATAATTAGCAGTGGGTGTCTTTGACCTTGTAATGTTAATGAGTGAATCTTAAATCCGCCACATTGCGCACGCGTTGATGATGTGCTAAACACCTACAGACACCTCATTGACCCATCTTAGTTGACTCTTGTGGCTAGCGTGGGTAGTTCAGGAAGACATGGCACTTTGTCATTTAGAGAGTTATTAAATTTCTACAGATTTATTATAAGTATAGATTATTTTTCAGTGACAACATAGAATCAATTTATTAAATTGGCTTTAAAAATAATTCGAAATCACTCTTTGTCACAGAGTACAGTGTCTGCTCTATAAGCGTATGGTAATGGTGGTAGTGGTAAGTCACGGGTTCAAACCGCGCCAAGCGCTTCACGTTATATAATTTATGTCATTATCACTAATTTTATAACGGCGAAGGAAAAGATCGCGAAGAAACCAGCATGACATCAAAAATTCGAAGAGATGTTGTTTGTTTCGTTACCGCGTAGTTGGTCTTTCCTAGAGAAGAGACCCAAATCCCAGCAGTAAAAACATTATACGGCTTATTATTGCATAAAATTTGCACCCGTGCCAAGCCACCAGAGACCACTAGTTAAATATTAAACAATCACTGTATTACAAAAAAAAAACAAAGCTTTAATATGTAGTTCCAAAAGCCATTCACAAAAATGATATTACTGATGCTCAGAATAAACGGCAGCTTATATTAAATCTCCATAATCCTTATTACTCAACACGAAAATATTGTACAGCATTAAGAGCGAGGCCAAAGTTATATGGTTTGGAAATTACAGCGGCCTGTAATTTCACTTCGCGTTATAAGCACTACAAAAGACGTTATACCTACCTAGACTACCTAAGTACCTACTGCTTTAAATTTTGTTGGAGTATCAAAAGATTTTGTACTCTCCCACGAGTCAGAAATTCAATAGTTTAAAATGCTGGCCGACTACCGGAAGACGCAGCTTTGGAAGGCCTTCCACAAGGTGGACTGATGACTTGGTGAGAGTCGCGGGAATAGATGCGAGCTACACAGTGACACTCACGGAAGGCCTGTTTCCAACAGTGGATGTCCTTCCCCTGAAATGATGATGTTGATCATTAAATATATCAATCAGCCTATTACGTCCCACTTTTGGGCAAGGCCTCCCTCTCCCCTATACTACACGTCTGGCTATTTCAGGTCAATCCCTCCTGTAAGATTCAAGTTCATCTCTCCACCTTCGTCTTAGTCTGCCACGATATCACCTTGCATTTAATGGGACCCAATACGAAGCTGCTCATCAAAAAACGACAACGGAAAAAATCTTTTAGCTTACAGCTCATCAAAAAAGATTGCAGAAAATAAATCTCTTTCACGAAGTGTCATGATATTTTGCTAGTCAAAAATATTCTTTAGCGACAGCACAGCAAACTTAGTTAAAAGTCTGTGCAGCTACGGAACGAGTTGGTTTCCAAGCGGCGCATTTTACTTATGCACCATTACCATTGCAACACCCAATATGTTGCATGCAGTTTCCAACTATATCCACGTACTTTATGCCAGTATTACTTGCGCTACAGAAAATGTTTCCAAAATATCATAGCATTTTATGATGATATTAAACAATGCTGTTTTGTGAACTCCAATGCGAAATCTAGGAAGAGTTTTGTTGTTTTTCAAGTACCATTATGCTGTTTATAAATTGTTTTTGGTTTGATTTGGGACAATGTCATCTAGAATTTTGTTTCCATTCTTGTTATTTTCTTCCCTATTGTATCATATGTATCTTCTAAGTTTATATAATGTAATTGTGGCGCTCCTCCGCAAACGGTGTCCTACCTTCCATCTTGCGTCATATACCTTGTTCATGTTGGGATCTAATTACGGCGTCAGCAGATGACATTACCGTGGTCGAATACCGAGAATATTTAATTTAGAAAATGTACTATTTTTGCCATCATCATGCTAAGAAGAAACTAGTAACAAATGATTCTAAATATTATCGTAGAATCCTAAAAGGTGCTGTCGTATCGTAAATTTTTTGGTCACCGTAAAACTATCAAAATCTCCTCCTGCCCTCAGTATGCCCTCACTGTTAACGCGAGTAGATTTATAAATTCGCTATACCGTAATACCGATGTGCGATAGTGTTATTTAGACTTCTTTTATTTAATCGTTTATCACCGTTACATCTGCTGCCGCAACGGTACACCGCCATTTCACACTTGGCAGACCACTGAGGTAAGATCATAACAGATGGTAAGGCACCGTGTTTTGTGTGTGTTTCATTTGAAGAATTGTGTTTCGGGATTTATGACACTGTGTCAGCTGGTGGAAAACGGTTCTGTTAAATATTTGATGGTGGTAAAGCGGGAAATTGTGTGGTAATTTTGGACAATGAAAACGATACTGTTTTAAGTAAAGGAATCATTTGAGTAAGTATTCATTAAATAGATGAAGAAAAGCTCTTCTTAAAACACCGTTGAAGGTAACGCAGTGATTTTGAAAGTCTTCCAATGTTGTCCATTACGTAAACATTCCATAACCTGAAAAGATTTACATTTAGGCTAGCAATCTGGGCTACGCATTTACATATAAGCAGTGTCTATACTCTCACTTTACTTGTTCTGAATTTTTATCCTTTGACACAAAAAGAAAATGGCCCTTTGAATTATCAAGTAAGTCACGTTGTATAATAATCAAATGTTTAAGATGTGAATCAGAATCTCTAAAGCACATTGTTTATGTTTTCAAAATGAACGAAAATTCCTATGCGCTTCGTTTTCTCTCGTTAAGTGTATCATCATCATCATTATTACAGCCAAAAGGCGACCGCCGCTGGATATACGCCTCCCCCAAGTTCCACCATAGTCATGTCGGCCTATCTTGTCAGAGGCCTTCGTACACTACATCTTTGTGTACTTACAAGGTCGTCACTTCAAAAACTTTGAACTTCTTCAACCATGTGTACTGCAAGAGATATGCCCATACCCACTGCCACTAAAGTTTTTAATTTAGTCTGGAACGTAAGATTAGGGGCTCAAACTATAATAAACTATAGATAATTACTATGCGTTGATTAATACTAATTTAACCAAAGTAATCAGTTTAAGTAACTTAATTGTTTTAGCAACACAGATTGCTACCACGGCTACATGTTTTAATCAGTTTAAAAGTTTTACTAGCTGTTTCACCGCTACCGTTCTCATGGTAAACGAGAGTACCTCATTTTCAGAAGTGTAGAATGAGATATTTCCTACTCCGGTCAAATAACCGGCGATCAAATAAAGGAAGCTTGAGAATTGATGCGTAGAGTATCTTTTATTAAAGTGTGAAATCATCAAATAATCCGCTCTCGGTACTGCCTAAAAATTTGTGTTCTAGAGTTACGGTAACTCCTTTGAAAAATCCCGCCCAAGCATAAACTAGCTCCATTATATTATAGAGCAGCCACAAGTTCCAACGTTGAATGAGTCGATTCATTGATAAGCTAAGTTTGCTATATCCTGCGCCGATCCACACTACCGTAACGTAACGGTACTTCATTGACAAAATGAACAATAGACGCAAGCGCAGCCTATTTATAGTGTAGTCGCATAAAGCGAGTTTGCGCCACGCAGTTTTCCATAAACGCACTGTAGTAAATCGCGACTCTACTAAAACTGTCACGCAGTGCTATCTTATATCGCGGGATAAAGCAGTGTATTCTACAGCAACAGTGCTTTTACATTCGCAGATCGTCGAGATGAAACCCTGTGTGAACCATGTTTGACCTCAAAATCTTCACCTACCCGCTAATTATTAACCACTTTCACTATATAAGTGTATATTGTGTGTTTTTTCACAGGACTCTCATTTTCACGACTTGTTTGACTGTCGCTTTCAATACTGACCGCATTTCCTATTGTTATTATTCTCAATGTTAAGACCTATTACGAACAATTAAAATGTTTTTATTATTGTGTGAAACTTCTCCACGGATTTCATTGTTCTACGCCCGAATATTCCTCTTTGGAACATAAAAATGTGGAGTACTGAACTCGTGTTTGTTGTGTTTTTTTTACTAACTAATTTCTGTCCGTGACTCCATTTGAATGTGAACAAATTATATTTTATGTTACTTTTGTTCTCATTGTCGGAGGCGTATTGTTTTTTTAGTGATATGTTCTGAATATATAAAATTATCTCTGAATTTTGGGGTCATTGTAATACAATAAAAGTTTTTGCTTCAGAGGCAAGTTTTTTAATATTATTTTATTTGATGTTTTTGCTTTAGAATTTTCATAAACCAACCAAAAGAACACCTTTTTTACCAAAATATAACCTCCCTAAATCGGGCACAGTTGCCCAAGCAGCAATTTTTGTAATTTACTGTATTCCTGCTTCCTAATGTGGCAAGATTGCCAGGTTTGATGGGAGTTGCGTTGTTGGGCTCGCTGCTAACATCTGTGCTACATGGCCCCATTACACGGAAGAAAAACAAAAGTTTAACATGGAGACTGCTTGTAGCTTCCGGCTTTTGAACATGGTGTTCTGTGAAACTCTTGGGGAGGCGATGCTATTGTGTGGTATTTGGTTTAACAGGTCTCTGAAGCACTCTTGAGGCTCCTGCCTGTTCCTATAGGTAGAAATAGTATATGACTACTGACAACAAGATTTCAACAACAACTACCTTTCCTAAAGAAAAAACTGAATGAATAGAAATCCGAATGAATTTACTCATTAATTACAGTTTTGCTTACCTCTTCAAAAATTGTGATAGCCTAATCTAAAACGATGTTATATTTTTAAGGTTATCGTATGATAGTTTTTTTTTTCTATTTGTGTACCCTTTTTTCACGTGGGGAAATTATTTACTGATGACCGCGCACTGGAAGTCGCAGCATTGGAAGACCTCCCACAAGGTGCATGACCTGGTGAGAGTCGCGGTAATGCGATGGATGGGAGACGCACAGGACCGTTCGTTGTGGCTACACTTGGGAGCCTATATCCAGCAGTAAATGTCCTTCGGCTTAAATGATGATGATGACGAAATCATTAAACGACTTCTCCTGAACTGGGTAGAGTGAAAATGGGTTTCAGATTGTTACAGACGGACTACTTGAAGTCGATTTTTGCGTTTCATGGTATGTGGTAACTCAATCAAACAATCCCGTATCTACTTACCTGAACCTTGTATCAGCAGTTTCAAAATTGTAATCCAAACTAATATATAGAATAATATATAACTAATACTAATATATAATATATAACTCTGTCTGTCTGTCTGTCGGTCTTTGCTTCACGCCTAAACTACTGAACCGATTTGTGTGAAATTTGGTACAGACATAGTTTGGAACTTGAGAATGGACATAGGATAGTTTTTATTACAAAAAATAAAATAAAAAATAAAATTTATTCCGGACATACAGCGCCATCTATTGGTCAAGAGTCGGCATCAATTCAGTACTGAAAATTCATCGGGAAAATGTAAATAAATAGTAAAAAGGTATGATAATATAATACAACTTTTACTTTGGGATGAATGTACGATGTCCCATAAAAGAGCAATCGCACGATGAAAGACATTAAAAACAATCAAGGTATTATGGGAGGAATGGTGGTTCTATTGGCCGGTGACTTCCGGCAGACTCTGCCGGTTATAGCAAGGGGCACACCGGCAGATGAAATCAATGCCTGTTTAAAAGCATCTGTGCTATGGACACATGTGAAAAAGGTTTCACTGTCGACGAATATGCGAGTATTATTCCATAATGATTGTCAAGCCGGGCAGTATGCTGCTACTCTTCTGAAGATCGGCGAGGATCTTCCTACCGACTCCGAGAGTATGATCACGCTGAGCAGCGAATTATGCCAAATTGTGGATAGCACATACAATTTAAAAAACAGGGCAAGTGCGAGTCGGACTCGCGCACTGAGGGTTCCGTACCAACTGACCTATGAAAACAGTTCATTCTCGAATCGAGTCTTGAAGACTTTTCCTTTTTTTTTCTGGTGACGTGACTAAAAATTTTTAGTTTTCAGACTTTTCCCTATGTTAGTGCTATAATACCTAGCTTCGTGCCAAATTTCAAGATTCTAGGTCGACTGGAAGTACCCTTTAGGTTTTGATTCCCTCGCGAGTACTTGCGAGTTTCAAAATATGCAGCTTAAATTGCTGTTTCTTTTGATTGCGTTGACATAGAAGTTTGATTTTGTTACAGCTTAAAGGTATTATAGACCTGAGTATTTGGTATGAATTTCAATTTAATACCTCTACGCGTTTATGAGGAAATGGATAGTAAGTTTAAAATTATTAAAAAAAATATATATTATGTGATGTAAATAAAAATTTATGGTTTTCGTAATTTTCCCTCTATCTATGCTATAAGACGTTGCTTCGTACCAAATTTCAAGATTCTGAGTTCACGGGAAGCACCCTGTAGGTTTTGATTCCCTTGCAAGTGTCGAAAATTTGCGGCATAAACGGCTGTATCTTTTGATTGCGTTGGCTTAGAAGTTTGATTTTTTCACAGCTTTAAGGGACAATAGACCTGAGTAATTGATATAAATTTCAGCTTCATACCTCCACGCGTTCCTGAGAAAAAGGGTCTTGACAGACGGACGGACAGACGGACAACAAAGTGATCCTATAAGGGTTCCGTTTTTTCCTTTTGAGGTACGGAACCCTAAAAATAGTGTCTATCCGGATTTACGCGGTAATATCGAAAATCGGGAATGGTTATGCTAAAGGGCGATATTGGCGCCAACAAATGAAATAGTAGGCCGGATAAATGACCAAATTATGTCTGACATAGAGGGAGATGTCATCAAGTATCTATCAGTAGATAACGTCGTGGACACCGAGCAAGTGACATCTTACCCAACAGAGTTTCTCAACTCCTTAGAGTTATCAGGAGTGCCTTCTCACAAGTTGAGGCTGAAAGTTGGAGTTCCTGTGATGCTTATGAGAAACCTAGATCCACCAAGGCTATGTAACGGCACACGGTTACAAGTCACCTATTTAGGACGGAATGTCATTAAAGCCGTTAATCGTTAAAACCGTAAAAATCTACCAGAAGTTACTATTCCACGCGAACGAAGTCGCGGGCAAAAGCTAGTGTTTAATAAAGTCGAGATAGTTATCACATTAAACAAAGTCAAACTGCTAAGTGCTAACTCAACTACCTCTAGCTAACTTAAAACAGTGTTAATTGGAGCAGTGATCTATATTATACAGTCAGGTACGTTTGCTGAGAGTTATCTCTCGCCTTTGAATGCTGCATCCGTTGCGACGTAGCGTAATATAGGTTTATTAGGTACCTATTGCAATTTCATTTCACTTAACTTTGATCAAATACCTATTAAAATATATTCTTTAATTAATAGTTATCTTTAAGTTATTTAAATTTTATATCGTGCTGTAATTGACTAGCTAAATAAAAAGTATAGAATAGAATAAACTTTATGTAGACCTAAGATACCTAACCTAACCTAAGATAGACCCAGTTTTTTTTTAATAATTTGACAGCTGTCAGTTAAAAGCGATTCTCCCTAGGGATGAAAATTATTACTTTCAATTCGTTCCTCAGGCAACTTCAGACCTACTTTCAAAGAATGAATAATGAAAAATTAGTTTACATTATTATCTATCTATCTATCTTGTTACAAACTGTCAGATAGATTTCTTTTCAGTACTATCCCAAACATATATATTTTTTAATTATTCTTTTTCCAAACAACTCACAATCTTAGATATCCTATAAAATACCTATTAAAGGGTTCAGTTCAGAGCATCCTCCTTAATAAAGTTTTTGCTATCATTCTTGCGGATTGATTGTTTTGAAAAGCTCAACCCCTGTCAGTCTACGAAAGGGAGTTGTTTTCCCCCAGATCGGTAAATAAATAAACATTACAATAAATTATATTATTTACAAACTGAAAAGTTCCCTAGTCCCCCTTGACAAAGCAGACTGGTCTAACTATAAGTAAGTTGGTACGGAACCCTCAGTTCGCGAGTCCGACTCGCACTTATTCAGTTTTTTTTAGGGTTCCGTAGCCAATTGGCAAAAACGGAACCCTTATAGTTTCGCCATGTCTGTCCGTCCGTCCTCGCTTAATCTCTGTGACCGTTAGCTCTAGAAAGCTGAAATTTGGTACCAATATGTATGTCAATCACGCCGACAAAGTGCAAAAATAAAAATTGGAAAAAAATGTTTTATTAGGGTAGCCCCCCTACATGTAAAGTAAAAAGCATTTTTTTTTTAAATTTCAATCCTAACGTGTGATATATTGTTGGATAGGTATTCAAAAATGAATTGGGGTTTGCTAAAATCATTTTTTGATAATATCAATAATTTCGGAAATAATCACTCTAAAAGTAACCATAAGTTTAGAAAATATGAAAAAAATCTGGAAAGTAGAGCTTTATAAAGACTTTCTAGGAAAATTATTTTGAACTTGATGGGATGAACAGTTTTTGAAAAATTGGGGACACTTATTGTGACGGATGGGAAACTACGGAACCCTACACTGAGCGTGGCCCGACACGCTCTTGGCCGATTTTTTTAAATTATTGGTTTGTCGAGGCCTGATATTAAACCAAATCTATTCAGACTGGACTGTGCAAACCCCAACTAGAAGAAAGCCTGTTATAATAAAGGTTCTACAACAACCCATGACAAAGTATCCTTTGTCCTATTCCAGGACATGCCTACCTATACCTGTGTGTATTCGTTCAGCTGTTTGAACTTAGAGGAGTAACACACACACACAAACTTTCACCTTTATTTTATTAGTGTGATTAAAAGCTCACGCAAAAGGTCGGCAAGACATTAAAGACACGCCATTCCATTAAATTGTGAAGAAAAAATATCTCGTTAGTAAATGTGACAGTTTGATAGCAAAATTTTGTTGATATTTATAACGGGAAACTTGTGTTGTAAATGGCTTTCGTAATTTATTATGTTGACCAAGAATTTGGGCCGTCTTGTGGATGGAAGCTATTTAAAAGTCATTACGAATTTGTAAGATGAGAAATGAGTATAGAAGACCTCGGGCAATCAAATAATTCGCGATCCAAAAGGCCAAAAGTCCATTGATGAAGAAAGAGGTTTTTTTTTAATTGAGGGGCTTGTGATTGACCAGAATCTCACCTGATGGAAACCGACACGATGCGGTCGACAATGGGGCTCGTGTTTGAAATATAAGGAGACCTCTGAAAAATTCTCACCAAAACGCTTTGAGCAACTAACAACTAAAAACTACAAACTGAGTAAAATTTGTCAGCATCTTTGTACTTACTCCGTCTCCGTACCTTAGGTTACGTTTCCACTGACATAAGGAGGTGGAGTGAATTGAAGAAGAACAATGAAATGTGGTACTTAAGTCTTTTTATTGAAGCAGAGTGAGCGGATTATTTTTGGAAGATGAGAAATCATATAATGTCTTCTCAAGCTCCAGCACGAAACGAAAGGTTGTGACAAACTTTTACTGTCTAAAACCACACCTACTTCGTCAGTGGTCTCTTTGCGTTCTAAAAAACAGGTAACCTTTTCGAAAGTCGACCCGTGGCTCATGTAGGTACGCTACGGTCCTACTGGGCCCTGTCGTGTCGTGTCCATGTCTGTGATCTGAGGCGCGCGTGGGGGCTGCCGGAGGGCGAACTACGCTTTGCGCGAGATACCCATTGCCGCACGAAGTCAAGACGGTGCACCGCCCAAGTGGAGCACACCTGCACTACCACACCCGGGCGTTTCTTCTGCATGAATGAGGGGGTCTACTCGTCACCACAATCGTTGTAACAATCGTTCGTAGTACGCAGTACGACTAACGCACCGCTTTAACACCGCCGCAAGCCGTCCAAAAGCGCATAAATTGAAAGCGCCCTAAGACTAAGCTTCTGTGTGGTCCAGTAATTACCCCGTCTCGAGCGCTTAGCAACTAGGTTAGTTTAATATAGGTAATATACATCATCATTAGGTATTTAGATCGAGCCCGGTACGGTATGCCTGATACTTACGAGTATGTTTCTTTGGCCATCTATGCTCAAGATCTAGGGTAGTAAATCTCGTCGATTCAAATAACTACAAGTATATGGACACAAGTGTAATTTGTATGTGAAAAATAATAATGAGAAGCATAAACCTGTTGCTATAATCCAGACTTCATAAAGCTACCCGTTTTAGGTGTCCAACTGGAAAAAAACAAAACATTCGTTGATAAAATGTGTTTTTTTTATTTACTGTTTACAGGCTTTCGCGCTTGGCCACTATCTCACCTTATAGAAACTGAGGAAGTGGTCGACGATGGCACATTCTTGCCTGAAAGTAACCTATTCACTGTTGAGTCAATACTTAAAGATTCCCAGGTTGTATCAGGAGACTCAGACTCCGGTAAGAAATTCCCCTCCACACAATATTTGTGACATAATATCCATTTCACAAGCTTATTATGATTGTTTGGCTTTTCTTATCTCATGTTTACCTAAAAGAGGTGATTTACGAGCTCAGATTAACTGGTTCCAAGTTATCTCCGGTCATTGACCTCATGTGGGCAGATCGATAAAATACTCAACAATAGAATGTTAATGTGTTAATAATGTTACTGGCGGGTATGTGGCCACAGGAATGTGGGTGAGAAAAGAAAAAATGTAATTCATTAGGAGCACTTTGTGGCTTTAAAACATTTTTTTTTTAATGGAACGAAGAAAAGGAAAGCAGGTTCTGATTTGCTAGTGGTGATTATGTCCAAACCGAACCCGGTTTAGAAGCACTTTATGGCTTTAATTTTTTTTAAAGGGTACAACAAAGGAAAGGAAATCAAGTTCTGATTTGCTACTGGTGATTAAACATATAAAAATCAGAGTGACGAAGTCTGCTCCAAACTCTTAGGGAATGATAATCATTGTCCTAAAGAACTGCAGACCGAACCAAAGATAGCAATAATAAGTTCATTGATGACAGAAAAAAATATTTCTGCCTCAGACTACATATTTAAGTAAAAAAATAGAAGAAAGATCTGTGCGATGCCAAAAAGGCACCAGATAAGTGGCAGCGGCATATGCCACGATATTTAAAAGCTATAAATAACGCGGCACTGGTATGATGCATGTCAAGTCAGTAAACGAATCGTAAGTAATATTAATGAACGTAGAAATCCTTGAAACCAGGATATTCTACCGAGCTTACTAATCATAAATAAAGCCATTCTTCGCACTGTAAATAATGAACTAACTACCTCCAACAAGACTCCGGAGAAGCTGTGAAACTTGTAAAAGCCTGCAAGAGATGGATTATTCCAAAACTCGCAGTTGCTCTCATAATTCATGCAATGAGCTGAAAACTGGAGCATCTTCACTTGTTACACGGACTTTAAGTAGAACAAAAAGATAAAACGATTCTAAAATTAGCATTCAAAAGCTTAGCACAAAAGATTGATCATAGCGCAAAAGATAAAGATAAAAACGTTAAACAAATTGCGAAAAATACTCAACTCTTTATCTCATTATCTCCGCCTGCATATTTCAAAAGCCTTTATCTTTTTGACGCACCCGTTTGATACCCCGTGAGGAATATAAATTAAAAGTATTATGAAACAAAAAGTGTCACAGTTTAGGCATTTCCTGCAATTTATACAAGCTAGACTGGGAAAGTTAAATTTGAAAATGGTGGGTGGTAAAAATGAGTTTTGGAGTTAGCTATATGACTAACTAAAATTTACTCACTGCCCCAATGCTTTAACATGAATAATAAAATGAGAAATACTTCACCTAATTAAGGAATTTTGAACAACCTATTCTACGAATATTCCACATTCATTCCCATCAAGAATAGGATAACAGTAGCAAAACACTTCCTTATAGAGAAGTGTCCCTAAAATAGCCACAGCACATGTAACTTCATTGGTAAGTGGTGACATCACTATTTGCCCGTTTAACCCTAAATTGGCGGGACTTCAATTAGAGGATAAACAGTCACGTGAACAACATACAAGAATTCTTAGACGTTGACTCAGTTTTAGAAAAATAGGTCGCGTACCGATCTCTTCAGATCTTTGCTTCAGATTCACACATATGTCTCAAGATTTGTCCTTGACTTCAAAAGCCACTGAACTGGTTTCTTTTAATTCGGAAAACATTGACCTAATAATGTCAAGACGAGAATAATAAAACATACAAAAAATGGTCTAAGATAATTTCAAAATTATTCAACGTTATTTTTAAGTACTGACAAAGGCCGCTTGGTTTTCTTCTAAAAGCTTAAGCATAAGTTCGCTACATTTTATCTTCTGAAATGGGAACTTTCACTTTGAACAGAATTCTGAGGTATTCTTCAGAATCTACAATGAAGAAGAATCTTTTGAGGGCCTAACATTTTAGTACCTGCTCGGCTTCAAACCGACATTCTCAGAGAAAGCTCTTATAATTTCTATTCTATTCAATCCTAGGCGAAGACGAAAATAAAACGATGAATATGATTGACGAGGATTCGCTGAGTTCAAGAATATAATGTGAAGAGCTTTTTGGGCTTGAATATAGGAACATGTCGCTGTCTAAAAAGTCTTGTTCAAGTGAACATTATAATATTTTCCGAGTTAAAATTTAGAAAATTACAGAAATATTCGACAAGCTGATTTTAGAATTAATTATTACTGTTCATCAGTAGAGAAAATAGCTACTACCGCTACTAGTATTCCATATGTGTGCATTGGAAACCACGATGAATTTAAAGCCCTTTGCAACGTTTCACTTTGTATTGACGACGAAAAATTCCTGATTAAAACATGGCACGCAAAATATTTTGTCGAAAAACTGTATTCTGATAAATACGAACGAAAATTTTAATTATTTCCGCGATGCAGTCTTATGTGGGAGCTTCCATTAAAATATTCCAACTTTCAACAACATGGGCATAATGAATATTCTCCGCAAATTCTACAACCGTTCCCTTTGAAAAGAGTTATCACACCAAATTCTGTATATGCTGTACCTGCACAATTTTCAGTGTTGTACGGCCAAAATACACATTTGCTTCACCTAAGCTAACAAGACTACAAAAGATAGATCCCATGCCCGGGGGCGCCGTGTTAATGCTGGCCCAAATTTAGAGGAAGCTTAATTAAATACCTCTGTGCAAGTTGAGTCGCTTTCAAAGTGTATCAGCTCGCTTTTAAATGAAGCGTACAGGGCTATAGCAGATGATGGTGATATTACGTTCATGTAAGGTCCATATGATGGGTGTAAAGAATTTTCTAATGCAGAAGTTTCAAACGCTGTGTAGCACTTAGCTCAAAGTAGGTCATCCTCTGTCTTCCCCTGGGTGTCGTAAGAGGGGAGCTACAGCGTAATATAAAGTGGACATAAACGTAGAAAAATGTCGGTCGGTTTAAACTATAACTCACGAATAATATTGGTTGGAAGGTACAACTGTGTACTCGGTTTATGCACACAAACTCCTGGCCAAACAATAATGTGGGTGGTCCAACTACAAACTGTTAGAAATTGAAACATGGCCAAAATGAAACCTTCGTCAGAACTAAAATACGGTTGTGTCCCGAAGTTGTCATACTCGTACATAACAAATGTTGGCTGATATTTATTAATACTCTGAGCCACAACAACCTTCAACTGTTCAACTATCTATCAAGCTCTGGAATTTTACAATAGTTGCTACTGTTAGGTCCAAACTTTCATATACCTATCATATATGGATGAGTTGTTAGTGTAGAGCAGGGTTTCTCAATATGCGGTAGGCGAACCCTTAGGAGATTCACCATAGAATTATTTTAAAGGCGACTGTATGGTTGACACGCGTGCGGAACGCTTCTATAAAAGGTTTTCACACCTAGTCATGACAAATACAAATAATAACTAACCTAACCTAACCAAACTGTGTATTAGTTTGGTCAACGGGATGGTTTAGTCTCAAAACGTTCAAGTTGCAAAATAACATACGGTTGCAAAAAGTTCAAATCTCATAAGACCCAAGTCTCGAAACATCCAAGTTGCAAAATAGCCAAGTCTCGAAACATCCATGTCTCATAAAATACATTTTTTATTTAAGTGGATTTGTAAGGGGTGTTTTTTATATTTTTGACATCGACTCAAGTTGAAGGGTAAAATCTACAAGTCCGTGATAAGACCTGTCATACTGTATGGATCAGAATGTCGGGCTGTGAAAAAGATGGATGAAAAAAGATTTCATGTAGCGGAGATGAGAATGTTGAGATGGATGTCTGGTGAATGTGAGAATGGATAAAGTGAGAAATGAGTATATTAGAGGAAGTTTTCATCCATCTTTTTCACAGCCCGACATTCTGATCCATATTGTATGACAGGTCTTATCACGGACTTGTAGATTTTACCCTTCAACTTGAGTCGATGTCAAAAATATAAAAAAACACCCCTTACAAATCCACTTAAATAAAAAATGTATTTTATGAGACATGGATGTTTCGAGACTTGACTATTTTGCAACTTGGATGTTTCGAGACTTGGGTCTTATGAGATTTGAACTTTTTGCAACCGTATGTTATTTTGCAACTTGAACGTTTTGAGACTAAACGAACGGGATTAGCGCTTATTTGTTACATTTAGTTCACCAATATAGTTAATTAATTTACATCTCAGTGGGTATTTCCACATCTCAACGGTTACTTTTTGTCAATATTGAATATATTAGTCATTATATTAACATTTATTAAAATAAAAACAGCTTATACAAGGTCCATTTTTTTGGGAGAGAACATTCGTTTGAAAACTAAGAGAGGTACGTTGGCCCTTAAGTTTGAGAAACCCTGGCTGAATTATGAGTAGAGTTGAGTTTGTTCGTTAATGAAAATGAAGTGGATGTTTTGTTGTTATAAATTAACAACTACCTAGGTTACAGTAACTTATATTTTCGGCTAACCTCTCAAACAAATTATGATTATAATTGGAGTGCCTTCAAATCTAGAGTGGATAGGCTCTTTATAATCTGGTGCGCCTCACCATCAACGATTACATCACTACTTACCATCAGGTGGAATCGCAGTTAAGCACTAGATTATGTTACCTAAAAAAAATCTCTTCACGTTGAAGGTCAACCACGTTTTCATATTCAATCATAACTGAAATCGGCTGCTTCTGAAAACAGAATTTTCTCAAACATCAACATCTCTATACCTACCGCCAGTTAAACTCAGACACGGAAGTACGAGTAACTCCACCACTTTACACTCCTTTCTGAAATCACTAAACTAATATTTGTCTTAGGAACTAACACGGAAACTTGGCGAAAGAACAGTCGCTTTTATCAAGTGTTGCCAAACTGTTGCAATTGAGATTGTGTTTATAGCCCAAGTTGGCTCGTAACTTCACGCTTTTTCATTGGCGTATAAGCTGGGTCCCAAATATTGCCAACTTTGAGAAAAGTGTCAAGGTAGGCTGGTAATAATGTTTGTCCGAATGGCTATTGTAATTGTTTGATGGGGAAGAAAAGTTCTGGAATGGCGAATGCGTACTGGAAGACGCAGCGTTGGCAGGCTTCACAGAAAGTGGACCGATGACCTCGAGAGGGTTGCGGGAATCCGATAGATGCAAGACGCTCAGGGACGCTCGTTTCGGTGACTCATGGGAGGGAACATGTACAGTAATGGACATCTTTCAGCTGAAATTATGAATGGGTAGGTATTTATTTCAAGTGGAATAGCGAAACTGGAAAAAAGTACGTCACTGTTACCAGATTGTGTTGGTAACACACGATATAAGAGCTTAAAAATCTTCGACGACAAATCTATAATAACCAATAACACAAGTTCCCTTTTCACTTACAGATCTAAAATAACCCGCTGCAATACGGAAACGATCGGTTTAACAACTTTCTTGCACTCAGAGGGTTCCGTTCGACTAATTAAAAGATTTCAAGTTTTAAAATAGTTACGACTTCGAGTTAATTAATTCACGCCTTGAGCACTCAACTTTACGAGCTTAAAAATATTATCTTGACTAGCTGTGAATGTTTACTCTAGTTTTTAAACAAATAATAAACAACTACTGTTCGTCTTTTTTACTGTTTAGTAAAGTAGTTTAATCTTGTTAGGTCGGTGCGAGCCCGGCAGGAAATATTCTACCTCTGGCTGGACTAAAAGCTGACCCCAACAGAGGCTAAAGTGTAGGACCGTGGTAAGAATCTAATTAGTGCAAGTCTAGTTAATCTGTGGTGGCATTGTGCCATGTTTTGTTGGACTAATAATAGGCCACCTGATCTCTTTCGAGGATGTTGCAAGATGCTGCTAATTAAAAGCTGACAGACAGCAGTGCTATGAGTATTTAGTTATTATAATACAAGTCTCTCTGAAGCAGAAACTATTTTCGCGGAAGTACAATCTTATTAAGGAACTTCCCTCCTTAAAGGATGTCGTAAAGAGTGACAGAATGCCAAGAGGATGAGCAGAACCGTCCTTGTGCCAAGTTTTCTGCATGGACAGGGTTGTCTTATATCTGATCCTTGCAGTGATCACTGCGAAGATCTTTACTCAAGATAAAAAACAAACGCTTCTAAATATCGCACGATCAATTCTCAGTAAAGCCAAGTAGGTACATGGCTTGAAGACGCAAAAAAAGAGTATAACATGGATTACATGCAAATGCTTTGTATGAGTAGAATTCTAAGCGGCGTCATTATGACAAGATCTACGATTGTATCATTAACTACAAAGCGCGATCACGCCTTTTTTAGATCTTTTCTCCGAAACGGACAAACAATCCACTTTGCATGGTAATTATGTTTGGTAAAGTCTTTGCACTGTTTAGCTGTATAAATGATTCTTTGTTTCCATTAAAAGCACGAACAAAAATTATTCTTTGCAAGACCGAAAGCAAAAACCTTCCAATAACAGATTGCCATTGCTATTGATTCTACATTTCCTATAATTCTATCTTCCTCAGGGATTCCATCGAAGGAAGTAATAATTCATTCCATATCCCAAGGATATAAACATATAGTTCATCTTTCCGTTTGCGATCAAAAATAACTGACGATGTTCTCAGTAACATAAACTCGATGGAGTATATCTTCAGTAAGACGTTGAAAACTTACTACTGTGTGATGAAAGTATGACTATTCGTGGATCTTATTACTGTCATAAAATTTGATTCGTCGTGTTACTGCATGGCGTTTTATATGGCAATAAGGAAGTTGGAAAAATGAGTCCTTCATCGTACATACACGAGCGAACCCTATACTTTTCCGGTTGGCTTGATAAGGTCTAACATATTACTGCTTTCTGCTCTCTCTCAACTCCAAAATTTTGCGCTTCAATAGACACATCCAGAGCTTCACGAAATCTTTCAACAGCATCCCTGTATTTTTTCCTCAGTTCTCTGTAAGTCCTAAAATTGCTACAGAAAATACAACCTCTTCGGTTGTAGAAACATAAGCAGTTGTAGACAAAAAACCAAGTCACGGGCGACACTTGAAAGTGTGACAGAAGTTAGCAAACAAAAACACATAATCCAGCCGCTTAAAGCTTCCTATCGTTTCACAGTCGATTTGTCGCGTGAAACGTGTGAAGCGCTGCAGTGCTCGAAGGTGCCATTGGCACGACTCCAATGGACTCTTAGCGCCAATTCTGACGAGTGGTGATATTATTTTTAGTGCGAAGTTCAATAACACCGTATTAATTTGTTAATGTCTGTTGGGATCTTCCTGTGACGTGGACCGGAATGACGTACATCCGTATTAAGTGATAGTTTTAATCGAGATTCTTGATTAGTCAAGGATATTATTATTTAGAAGGATAGAATCCCTCTCTTTAAAAGAAGGATCTTCTTTTCGTGCCGATGCACTCATATCAAGCCTCTTCTGACTAGTTTTTGGTAACTTGTACTGATGTGTCATTGGTCTCGCATTGATCCTAAAAAGTAGAGGTGGTAGTGTAGGATGGACAATTATCAGGTGACGCATCTCCTGCGGCTCCACACTGGCAGAATGAAAGAAAAGAAGGATCTTTATTCGTGTAATCAGTAATATTACTGCCAAAATCTTCAAAATTATCTCATACCTTGTTTACTTCTGAAAATACAGTGTCCATGAAACTTTTGGCGCCAGGCATTTTGTCAATCGTCAACACGTTCATTCGCACAAGTCATTAAAAATTATGCAACAAGTGTAAAATATTTTTGTTTTGAAATTATTTGAAACTGCTGCCAGACAGATGATAAATGTTTATGGTAAATTGGTATATCTAAAAACATAACTATCTTTTATTAAAATACATAAGTTTTTTTATACAATGTATCTAAAAAGGGCACTTTAGCAGAATCGTAGGACAATAATTATATGCTTCATATTTTTTCATGTGCCTATAATTACACGGAATATATTCGGAATATAATGAGGAATAGAAAAGTTGCTTATGTTGTTGTTGTTGTTATGTTCTGTGTTTGCTTGTGTTCTGTTGTTGTTTGTTGTGTTGTGGTCTGTTGTTTGTGTTGTTCAGACATTTTTAGGCGTGTTGGATGACTGAATCTCCAAAAATTTCTAAGCTTAATGTTTCATAGTGTAGGTAACTGTAAACGGATCCCCAAGTGATATTAGTACGAGGAACGGTGTGTCGTCGATTAAAGCGAAGCACTCGCATCAACACACTGGCCCTAATGATGACATTTCAGAACTAAGTACTGCATTAATGGAGACGCCATAATATCGGAATGTCCGACAGAGCGTCCGGGTGCAATTCCCGCGTCGTGCGACTATTTGCTTCGATCAAAGATGGGCACAGACGCACTACTGTTCGTTTAGCTACGTGATTTGTGCATATAATGCTATTGTGCATGGAGATTTAAAGGGACTTTGTAGACGGAATAGTTAAAGCTAATAGAATATCTACCTATGTTTTGATTAACACTTCAATCAATGCAACAGTACCTACGCAATAAGACCTACCGTAGGCGCACCTAATAACAATTCCAATTAACCGAAACACTACTATATTATTTCAGTTATAATTCAATATAATTTTCATAATCTGACGTAAATATCTTTCTCTCGTAAGTAAGTATACTCGTATGAAGGTTATCCTGCAAACCATTTTTTTTGACAAAAATAGTCACATAAATTAACCTATTCTAATCTATATTTGAGGACATCCCTCAATTCCGCCCAGGGAAGACTGGGTCCAGGACCTGAGCGGCTCGGTGACCCTTATTTCGTCGGCCGCCGCCGGTACCCCCGCCTCTCGAGTCCATCACGAGAAGGCGGGGCTGCGTGGCAGCACGGGTCGGGGACATTGCAGTGGTAGGCGTCTACCTGTCCCCGAACCGAGATCTCGCCGATCTCCACAACTCCCTCATGGAGCTGAATGCCGTCGTCGCTGGGTTCGGATCCCTCCCCGTGGTCGTCTGCGGGGACTTCAATGCCTGGAATCTGGCTTGGGGTTCCCGGCTGACGAACCGACGGGGTCGGATGGTGGAGGACTGGGCTCTGGAGACAGGCCTGGTCGTCCTAAACCGGGGTTCTGTCCCCACGTGCGTGCGGATGCGGGGTGAGTCGGTGGTGGACCTCTCGTTCACCAGCCCCGCTCTGTCGCCGCGCGTCGTCGACTGGCGCGTAATGGAGGGGGTGGAGACGTATTCCGACCACCGGTACATCCGGTTTGACGTCTCCGCCCGGATCTCGACCGCGCCGGTCAGGGAGCAGACCCCGTGTGGTCCGCGGTGGGCGCTGAGGCAGATGGACCGGGACGCTCTCCTGGAAGCCGCGAGGGTACAGGCCTGGGTGCAAGCACCGGAAATTGACCTTGAGGCAGAGTGGTTCCAGGAGGCCATGTCGCAAATTTGCGACGAGGCGATGCCCCGAGTCCATCCAGGACGTGCTCGGCCCCAGGTGTACTGGTGGTCGCCGGAGATTGCGGCTCTGCGCGAGGCGTGCACCGCCGCGCGGCGCCGGTACGCCAGGTTCCGAAGGCGCCGCACCCGCCCGCCGGATGCGGTGGCCAGGGAGGCGGAGCTTTACGAGGGGTACAGAGCGGCAAGGCGCACCCTCCGAACAGAGGTAAAGCGGGCCAAGTTGGAGGCCCGCAATGTGTGGCTGGGGACTCTGAACAGGGACCCATGGGGACGCCCTTACCAGGTGGTGCGGGACAAACTCCGCCCATGGGCTCCCCCTCTGACTCAGAGTCTCGGAGTCTGTCAGAGTCGGCCCCAAGTTGTGGAGGGTGTGGTGGCCAATCTGTTCCCTGAGCGAGGGGAACACTCTCCCCCGCTCATGGCTCCGCCACCTGCGGTACCCGTAGCGGACCACAGCAGCGACGACTAGGACGACGCTCCAGACGTCCTCACCGGACACGGTAAGTTCGGGAGGTTCCTGCATCGAATCAAGCAGGAGAGGACGCCCGGGTGTCGCCACTGTGTGGACCGCCCGGAGGACACGGTGGAGCACACGGTAGAAGTGTGCCCCGCTTGGGCGGAGCACCGCCGTGTCCTCGTGGAGACTATCGGGAGCGGCGACCTCTCGCGCCGGGCCCTGGTTCAGGCCATGGTCCGGAGCGAGGAGGGTTGGCATGCGGTCGCCTCCTTCTGCGAAGCAGTGATGCTCGTGAAGGAGGCTGCTGACCGCGAGCGCGTGAGGGAACGGTCCTCACGCCGCCGCCGCCGAGATCCCGATCCCGATTTCCGACCACCGTAGGCGCGGGTTCGCGGACGGCGAGCACTGGGTAGCTCGCTGTCCGGCAGTCTGGAAATAATCTGGACCGAGCCCAGTCGTCAACGGCGCGTTCTGTTCCACGCGCGCCTCAAGGAGATGTCAGCAAACTGTAGGGTCCCGGTAGGGCCGAAGCCTCTGGGGGGAACATGTGGTATTCCTAACGGTTGATACCGAGTCCCCCCCAGAACGAAGGCAACGAAGGAACGGGGTAGGGGTTTAGTCAGTAAGAGTCTGACACGCCCTCCCGCTTCGCCCAAGAGCGGGGGAAGTCATTCTGATGATTCCCCTACCAGAAAAAAAAATAAAAAAAACCCTCAATTCCTAAATCAAGGAATAAATCAGGTACGTAGTAAAAAACTAACGGTAGATAACATCAATGAAGGAGTTCTGATATAACGAAGATAAGAAAACAAATCGCATTGAGCATCTCATCCTCCTTTTGATGTGGTTTAAAAATAGGTTACCTTTAAAAGAGTATTCAAGTATATATTACGGATTCCTTGAGCCTGATAGTAAGATGGATGGCTCCCACATTTTCACGGCATCCAGTAAAGTAGTGGCCTCCCACGGGACTTAGTTCATTACAAGTAGGTCAAGGCATGCACGAAGAAAATTACTGTTATGTGGGTAGGAGACCACTGGCTTTACACTATCATGTGCTTGGAGAGACTTATCAAGGTGAATTTGGATGATTAGGAGATCCTTTTTAGGTAGAGAACTTTCTAAACTGTGTCTTCGTGTGTTCCAGAGCGATAACCCGGTTTTTGGTCTAGACTTAAGTTCAATAGATAACCCTTAGAACTATTTATCAGCTCTGTATTAGTTTCCACTTCTAATTGATTTTATCTGAGGATTATATTGGAATGAACTGACATCTCATTATACCACTTTCAAACACCCCAAAAAATTGTTAGGTATTAAAAGTTATTCATGACTCCAGTCTTCGACTAGCAACTTTTAAAATATCAATAGGAAATATAATTGCTTTTTTCAGCTTTAGTCGACTAATATGAAAGAATTTTTAAAATGTCTTCATCAATAACGAAGTCATAAAGCTTAAAAGCTGCTAATAAAAAATAATAGTCTGATATGAACTTTGACGTCAAAGTACAATATACCCTTGGCGAGAGAGATAAAAATTAAACATATTTGTTATAAAATGTTACTATATTTATGTATCTCGTTTGCTTTTCTGCCGATCTTCGTCATTGTTTTCACCGTTTGTATTTGTATTTTTGTATATATTTATTGATAAACTGGTCAGACAAATATTTTTCATGCATATTCCACAAAACTTTAATAATAAATTGAATACCTATAAAACTATTACGAGTACGGTATATAATCGTTTAAACACGAAACTCTGAAGGTTTTTGACATAAACATCGATTGTAGCCGTCGAAATGGTAGAGATATTCCTTGAGACCTTCACGAACGAACGTTGAAACAAAATGTCAGCCGCTCACCTTTCATGTCTATTAACCCGATTCTGGCTAGTTCTCATCGCATTTAATTGTTGAGGAGTTTAGTTCTGTTCACCTTTAACTGAATGTTAGGACTTAAAGGTTGGGAAACAATTATAAACGAAACTGCACCTAAGTTTCTTAGTTTATATTTAGGGATGTAGCGGAAATTATCAGAACCAAATTCGGAACTGGGGGATTTAAATATGTTTTTTTTTTCTACATTAGAACCAAAATCGGAGGCGGTAGCGGAGGCAGAACTGTTAAATAAAACTAATCAAACACTTGGATGAGCGAATTCACAACATTCCAAATACGAAACACAATAATAAGTAAAACACTATGTAATCGACCGAAGGCACGGGAGATGGCAGTTCTCCGCGCGGCACATTTAAATAGGTTCATCTGAAAGATTTGGTATATTACCTAATCTTTTCATGATAGAATAGCCTACTTTGGTTGTTTACTTAGCTTTGGTTCTTTGCGACTAGTTCTTCTTTTACGCAGGAAATTTAAAATCTTTCAGGAAATAAAAAATCAAATCTCTTCTCCTGCTCTTGGTAGAGCAAAAAGAAATCATCAGGGTCAGACTAAAGCCTATAGTTGCCCTGCGAGAGCCACGGTTTCTCTCTCAACGCCTCCGAACACTCCAAGGGTGATTGGACTATGAAAGCGTAATCATTCTCTTGTCTACCCAAATTCAATTCACAAATTGCTCCGTCAAATATGCTAACACTAACATAATCCAATAGATCCCGCTTACGACATCAAGGAGTCCCTTTAGGAATGTTAGTTTAGGCCCAAAAGCCGATATCATCTTCTTGTTCAAGTTTGCTCGGATTAAAACATACTGTCTCTGCTTCCACCGTTTGTTTTCGTTTAGCGATGGGAACGTGTTTCTTGTGACGTCACGTAGAAATAGATTGGAGTAGTTCTTACTTATAATTGAGAAAAGTGTTAGCAATAAACGCAATTATAGAAGGAAACCTAGACGCCCATGGCCTTCTTTGTTTGGAAATAACAAGGAAAAATACCTTATATTTGTTGGATAATGACGGTTTATATGTTGTAGGTAATGTTTTTGTAATTATGATATCGATCAGCACCGACCCTATCAATTTCTCACCCCATAATTTCAGCTAAATAACTATGCCGTGACGCAAACAGCTGACAATTCCCCATAAGAACCCATCAGCTTTGATGTTATGGGACAGTAATAAACACTAAATGAGTTTTACGACTAAATGACCCATAAACGACAAATACTGACGATTGAAAATGCTGTGAAACGCTAAACTCACTAAAGAAACATTCTGAAAGGGGTAAAAACTGCTGGTATAAACCCGATAGGAACGTTTCGACCATCGTAAAACGTTTGTCGTTTAAGTGTTAAGGAATTAGTGTTAAAATTTATCCCAAGGTTTAACTGCCCGTTTTATTTTGATTGAAATTTTTGGGACGTTATAATAAATGTGTTTTGAATTAATTTAAATATGTGGTTTGAAACGACGTGACTTTTTAGGGTTACTTGCAAGAACTTTTTGGAATGCATGTTCGTTTCTAAGAAGTCAGTAATGGCCTTACTAGCAATATCGAGTTTCGATTCAAATACAAGTCATGAGAATGCCGTGGTTTTTAAATGTTGCACGTACACAAGTAGGAAGTTACCAAATTATGCGAAATGGATTCGCACGAACTGTTACAATTTGTACAGCAGTAGCTGCAAATCTAAACTGTAATTAATTTTATAAATATCTTGATCACAGTGTAAAATCTAATCGCACTAAATATTGACATCAATCACGTTTGACAAGATCAGCAACAACTTTGCCGCTCTATGTTTACCAGATCGATCGTCTAAAATGTTTGTTTTTGGGGGAAATGGCCAAAATTGATCGATGACTTTAGAAACTTTTGCAAGTCTTTAACGGAGTTTCAGAGAGATCCGTTAAATAATGAAATATGGATGTTTTGTTCACTTCTTAATACAAGGATTTTGTACGTGAGTGGCTTAGATGGATGTTCATAAAAATGTGTTTTGTTCATAAATCATTTTGCTTTTATGGGCGTTCAAGAAACTCGTAATTGTTGTGCACGAGTTAGTTGATTAATGGAGTAAGTATTAAAGTTGTTATGGTCGATAGATAAGAGTGTTAGATAATAGAAAGAGGTTGTTAAACTGTCACAAATTCAATATCTAAATTAATATGTTGTACGGTTATTGGTTTGATGTCATATCTTAAATCAGCTTTAGTCGCAGCATGTGCGTCGAGTCGACAGCTGTTGGTAATATCTTCGATATTTTATTGGTGTGCTTACCTATTGCAATTAAACTTAAAGGTCTGTTCGTGTTTTGAAGCAAGGCTCTGTAGGCAATATTTTACGTTGTCTTAATTCACGACATCGATATTTGTCAGTCGTTGACTCTTTGCCTAAATTTATAGAAAATATACTTAGTGTTGTAGTAAATTTTAATAAGTTAGATAATACGTTTATTTTGTAAGTACGAGTAGTTCTAAGGTTAGATGTGTTAATCCGTATTAGTTTAGTAAATTTTATTTAGTAGAACTTTGTTACTGTTTATTTTGTAGTATAGTACTTTCTTGTCATCTTGTGTTGTGGCAAATAATTGGGTATATCTATCTATTATTGTTATTTTAGTTTTAAACCGTTTGAACTGAAAATCATGCTGTGTCCTTCTGTAATTGTAGGAGCGCTCTAATTTACCTGAGGTATATCTTTATTTTAGTATGCACAACATTCTTTGTATTATACTTTTGAATTTTTATGTGCACATTCATTGTAGATAGACCTTAATAAATTAATAATAAGTATACAGATATACTAAAAGTAATTAAACACAAAGCTTTCACATAAAAAGCACTTGTGGTTATGTCCAATTACGCCAATATTTTATTAAAACCATAAATTACCGTGCTCAAGGGTTCATCAGTTGACAGATACAATTAAGTCGTTGCAGCGCCACAAAACAAACGCTCGAGCGCTGGATATTGTGCAACTGGCACGTGTTACGCGCCCGAGCGTGAGATGAGGGGGAGCTTCGCACGCAAATTGCGTCCGGGAAAGCGCGCGTGCGCCGCTGACGTCACACAATGGGTGCGTGAGCCGCTGAGATAATATCGGTTTGTTATAGAAATTGTTTGAAAGGCTTCAGTAATTATGGTGATAATATACGCTGGCTATTGTTTAGGTAGAGTTTGTTAAGCCTTCACGTTGGAAAGTCACCATTGAAAGCAGTCTTGATGATTGGTCTATCTGTATAAAGCTGTAATTACAAAAAAATTACCATGTGCATAGTTTAAATACTTATTGGCAGAATCCCACTATAAGTATTTAACCTTATTAATGATGGCGCGCGTTTGACCACCATCTCACCTGATGGTAACCGATCATGTGATCAACCGTGGAGCTCGCTTGCTTAGAATAACCTATTCTCTCTTTAGTTAAAGAGTACTAGGTTGTAGCGATAAGGAATTACGAGTTCGGCTAGAAATTCCGCTCCTTACCTGTACCACAAAATAAGTAATAGTACAGGTGCTGTGCCCACGATAAATTAATGAAAAAATTTACGAAAAGACCCATTTAAAATCTTTCCTCTGAATTTTGTGAGAGGCCTGAGTCCCAGCAGTGGGAACATTTTTAAGGCCGATAATGCTAATGCTCTGAATTTTTATCAACTATTCTCGAACATCTTAAGTCGAAATCCAATTCAGCTTATTGGAAACCAAAAAAGATACATAGTCCATATTTAACAGATGAAAAAAATATTGAAAAAAAAACCTGCAAATTGAAGTAAATTGACATCTCAAACATGAGAGTAGAGAAGGCGTGCCTGCCACTCTTCATTTACAATCTAAAAGCGATCTGATGTTAAGATATCACGCGCTTATTGACAGGGTCAATAAACGATAATAGCTTTATGATATCAGCTATAAAATGAGGTGCGAACTTCTTGACCTACCTCAATGTCATGCATTAGCATTTAAGTGTGGTTAGGGTGACTTACTTGGAATGTAAAGGTTACTTGTTTAGACTTTGGTATTTTCGAGGTCAAAGAAGGCATCAAATTGAGTAAGTGCCTCTAGAAACTACGCTTCAGTATAATTTTTAATTTACTATTATTGATAAGCTCGCGCTTGACCACTATCTCACCTGATCACCTGATGGTAAGCAACAACGGTTCCCCATTGTCAATAAGTTACTTCTAGGCAAGCGAGCACGCTTAGCTCTTCTAACTATTGACTCTTTATGTAAATATCCCCCGATTTTGGTTACCAAGAAACATAGACTCCGGCAGAGAATTCCACTCCTCAGCTGTACGCACAATGAATCGATATATCACCGATTCGGAAAATCTTCGAGACTCGACGCTCTTTACATAAGTACCTAACTATGTACGGAATCTTCGGTGCGCGAGTCCGACTCGCACCTGACCATGTGGCCTGCCACTGCCACTTAAACTCGGTGATTCTTCGGGTTAAAAGAAATGGAGGAATTGTTTCTCCATTCGGTTTTTAGTGGTCGGACGAAATAACAGCCATGGACTCGAAAAGAGGAAGACAATCCATGTTTGATTTCAGAATTGCATTTGAAAAAGTTTCTTCTGGCTTGTAGGTCTGCAAATTGTTTGAAGAGCTTTAAATTGTGATAGTCTTGTCAGAAAAGCGTGGCCACATTATCTAATCCAACGGCCAACACAATTTAGCAGTGTTTTGGCAACGTGCAAGTAAACAAGCTTATTTTTATGATGAGCTATAAAAACTGAAATGTAAGAATTTATCATAACTTTGCTTAGTAACTTTGACAATATTGTGGCTGAAATGGAGTAAAAAAATTATTGCCTTCTCGCTGGCTTCTGTTTTAAAGGTTCTTTCTTGTTTATTAATTACATCAGATGTTATTTCTTACTTTCTAAAATTAAATACTATGACTATTAATTTTTTTCTCTCATTACTAAACATAAGCTAATCTAGTCGTTATATTAGAGTATCTATGTAGATTCCCAATAAATGATCGTCTAGATACGTGAAAACATTGGATCCTTTGTACCTAGAAGTTATCTAAGGTAATATTTAAAATTCGTTAAAAAAGTAACGTCTACGAAGCTTAAATAGTACCTATTGTTGTATCTGTATAATTTCGTAAATAAAAATATCAGTAAGTAAACGCACAATTGTGGCTTGTTCGTAGGTATGCATGTCCACACCACTTGACTGATAGAAATAAAATGATAACAAAGGCGCTCATTAGTCGCACGCCATAATTTTGAGGATTAAATTATATTATGCATGTATTATTAATTCAAGTATTATTATTATATTTCTAGATACAAACACTATCAGCCTTTTTTATCAATACCTAGTTATGTAAGTTACAAAACTCGCAAATAGGTACAGAAAATAGAACTTCACCACTACCCTCAAACTTCTCAACACTTTCCGCGCCTTCCGATCAGGCCCGAACGCTTCCGAAGTCGCTTAACATTCACTTCGCGTCCGGATAAAATATATGAACGTCGGATCAGATACGATTGGAAGCGAATAAAGAGGTTTTAATTTATGGACTGGTGCGTGGTACGAATGTTTTGTTTATGTTCGAGAGCTCTTGAGTGCGAAGAGACCGTTTTATTGAGTTTGCACTTGATGAACTGGTATTGGACTTGAGTTTTATCAGGGAAGATTAAAATTATTGTGAGTTTATGATTGTGGGGCTATTTTTGTTTAGTGGTCTTAGGTTTTGTCGTAGGTACTTCTGTAGGATATATATGACAGTGTGCTAGGATTAGGATTGAGTTTTTTTTTAGGAACTAAGAAGAAAGACTTTGCATCTCCATTATCATCGTCATCATTTCAGCCGAAAGTCGTCTACTCTCGGAGATTGGCCACCCCCAAGTCGTCAAAACGACAGTTCCTGGGTGTCTCGCATATATTTATCTGATTCCTACGACTAAATCTATGGCCCACATTGTGGTGGGCTTACCAACGCTGCGACTTACGGTATGTGGTCACTACTGCATAACCTTTCGACCCCATCGACCACGCTTACCATGATTTAGTGAGAAATGAGCCCTGCTCACTGACACTTATGTTGAGTTGTTGATTGAGTTTCGTAGCATCTTCAAAACATCACTATCATGTCCTTCTAGTCGGCACCATGACATTTTTTTCTACATTTTCCTCTGTAAAGCATAACGCATTCGCGAAAATTGTAGGCGTGATCATCAAGCGTAATCCATTCACTTTGCAAGTTGCAGGCGTGAGCGTCTATAAATGGATCTTGGCGAATTCATAGCTGAAATTTATTGGAGTGTCTTAAAGTGACTTATATACGAAGGCATTTCTATTATTTTTCTACGTTTTTTCAAAGTATCACATTAACTAGTTATAGTCGGATAAAAAAGATATTTGAAATTAAAGTTATTTATATTTATTCTGTAGTTACTCAGATACCCGCGAAACGAGACACAATAGTAAAACAATAACAGCGCGGTCTCATAGGACCGGTTGGGGATTCAAACGTTAAAGAGTACAAAAGTCGGTTTACCGGTCTCTTTATCCACTAACTCATGCAACAGATTTTGATGCCGTTTTCAATAATAGATAGAGCAATCAATGAAAAAGGTATAATTTGAACCTCGTGAACTTTTAACCCGAGTGAAGCCAAGCCGGGGTGAGTCACTAGTATATATATACTAACAAGTTATATCAAAACGAATTTCTATTTATTTAAAAACTAGCTGACTCGGCAAACGTTGTTCTGCCATATAAATTATATGTAACATGATTTTTTACACCTTGTGTCCGAAAAACCGAAATATCTTACGGAACCCTATTTTTTTTTTCAAAGTAAAATTTAGCCTATCTTATCTTGCTTTCCGTTTTCCGCACTTAGTCCCGTTGGACCATTGTGCGTGGGCCGTCCGGTCTTCACTCCAACCAGCCCACCTCCTTCCAGAAGCAAACTATCTTCTTGGGCTTGTTCAGGGCGTCTATCATTGATCTCGGTGTTCCTAGGATTTGTGATCTTATGTCACTGACGGCTGTGCACGGAGTACGTGTGCGACAGTTTCCTCTGCCTCCATACATCCTCTACACAGAGGACTGTCCGTAATACCCAGTGCGAAAAAGTGCTTGTTCAGTGAGCAGTGTCCGGTGATGGTCCCTGCCATCAGGCGCAGGCTGCCTCTATCCAGTCGCAGAAGGCTGTTGGCTAGGGCTTTGTCTAAATTTGGCATGGCCTCTTTGGCCTGCCTGCAGCCCGGCAGGGTGATGCCAATGCACTCTGCTTGGTAGACAGAGTTTAGTGTGCCTAGCGGTCTGGATATCTTGATATTCAGGTCGTCAGAGTAGACTCCGACTCCTGTTCCGGTATTTGTCTTTGAGCCGTCCGTGTATATTCTCAGTTCCTTCGGGCCTGAGTAGTCATGCGATTCTTCTATGAGTTGGATGCTATAATGTTTTTGGAAGTACAAAGCTTTGAGGGCTCTGTCATTTGGGGCCAGCATCATGGGCTGTCTTTTTACAGCGTCCTCAAGGATGCTTGTATGCTTTATTCGGCAGTCAGTTTTCAGTGTGCCTGCTTGCTTTAGTCTGAGACTTGCCATGGTCGCTTCTTCTCTTACCATGAGATGGAGCGGAGGCAGTCCTATCATTGTTTGTAGGGCGGCAGTGGGTGTCGTTCTCATGCTGCTAGTTATTGCTATGCAGGCGAGTCGTTGGAATTTTTCCATGTCTTTTTGGGCTGTACTTAAGTCCGTTCTGGGCCACCAAACTAAGCAGCCGTACGTGATGATTGGTCTGATGACTGTGGTGTATAGCCAGTGGGTGACTTTGGGGCTAATGCCCCAGCTGCGTCCCAGCATGCGTCTGCATTGCCACATGGATATGCTGGCTTTTTTGATTATGTGGTCCATGTGTTTTGCCCAGTTTAACTGCTTGTCCAAGTAGATGCCCAGGTACTTGGCTTCAGTTGAAAGGCTTAGGGTAGTTCCGAAGAAACGTGGTAATTTGAGTGCAGGTAGTTTCCTTTTTTTTGTGAAAAGTACTAGTTCTGTTTTCGTGGGGTTGACGGTGAGTTGGTAATCTCTACACCAATCCTCTACTATTTTCAGGGCCTGGCCCATAAGGTTGCATAGGGTGT
Source organism: Mythimna separata (assembly GCA_030763345.1). Taxonomy (NCBI): domain Eukaryota; kingdom Metazoa; phylum Arthropoda; class Insecta; order Lepidoptera; family Noctuidae; genus Mythimna; species Mythimna separata. Next base: position 2,474,291 of record CM061175.1, read on the forward strand.
TTTCGTGAGTGCCGTTGACTATTATGGTTATGTCGTCGGCGTACCCCACGGTAAAGTATCCTTTGTCGTTTAGTTTTTTTATGAGGCTGTCTGCGACTAGGTTCCATAGCAGCGGTGAGAGGACGCCCCCTTGGGGGCAGCCCTTTGCTACGGTGGCCCTTGTTGTGTTATTTACGGTGACTTGCACTGCCCTTAGTTTGAACATGTTCGTGATCCAGCCACTTAAGGTCGGGTCGACGTCATGCTTCTCAAGGGCTGCACTGATACTTTCGAACATTGTTTTGTCAAAAGCGCCCTCTATATCGATGAAGGCGACTAGCGAGGAGCATTTGTGGTGTATTGCGCATTCTATTTTGGACACCACTTCGTGTAGTGCGGATTCAGTTGATTTGCCGGTGGAGTAGGCGTGTTGCTGCTTGTGGAGTGGTATCTTTAGGAGGGGACCATTGCGGATGTGTCTATCACAAAGCCTTTCCAAGGTCTTCAACAGGAAGGATGTTAGACTTATGGGTTGGGGATGAAGATTACCTTCACCTCGCGCCATGCAAGTGGTACATATTTAAGGTGCTATGCATGCTCGGTATATTGCCAGTAGCCATGGTAACAGGGTGTTGTCTCCCCATTGGAGCAGGGCGGGGAAAATTCCATCCAGACCTGGGGACTTATAGGGCTGGAAAGTTCTGATTGCCCAGAGTATGCGGTCTTCAGTTATTATTTTTTGTGCTCCAGACCAGTCTAGGTCTGTGGGTGTAGAAACTGGTTCGTTTTCCCACGTCCTGTTCTCGAGCAGGTTGCAGTCTGGGAAGTGTGTCTTCAGTAATAGGTTGCTGGTCTCGGTATCTGTTTTTGTGTAACTGTTATCTGGTTTTTTCAGCGCGCCGAGGGTGCGATCCTGGTCTTTTGCTAGAATCTTCCTTACTCGTGCGGCTTCATTGTTTGATTCTATATTGTCACAGAAATTGCGCCAGGCATTGTTCTTGGCGGTTCTGATTTCTTTCTTGTAAGCATATTGTGTTTCTTTGCATCGGTCCCAGTCTTCTGGGGTTCTGGTGTTTTTGGCTCTGTTGAACTGTTTTCGTAGGGTGGCCCTAAGTTTACTGAGTTCCAAGTTCCACCAGGGGTTCCCCTTATTTTTGGTGTTCGGAGGTCTCAGTTTACAGTGTGAAATTTAGCCTATGTGACTCGTGAAAAAAATTCACCCTTCGAAAGCTACATTATCAACTTTCGAAGGGTGATTTTTTTTTTTAAAACGGTCCAGTAGTTTTTAAGCCTATTCATTACAACCAAACAAACAAAGTTTTCCTCTTTATAATATTAGTGGTCTATAAGGAGGAAAACTAGAATTTAAGTGGGCATAAACGAAAATTTTGACGATTTCAGTTATCAAGTACCTACCTACCTTGTACCAAATCAATTAATTATAAATGATTAGCTAACTACTCGTAGGCTTTTTATTATTAGTGTTCGTAAAACTTTAGCAATAAACCACTATATAAAATTGATTAAATAATTTGGCATATGTTGGTTTACCGAACTATTAATTAATTATTTGAATTCCCTTTGTTTCTACATGTGAAATGGCATATACTGCGGTTAATTATCGGTTTACTTTGTGTAAGTAATAATTTGTGAAATGAAAACTAAAATATGATTAAATAGTTTTAATTGAAACCTTTTAATGTAAATCATGTGAATCTGTGAATTCATTAAATTCAATATATTTATATTCAGTAGGGTCGAAGGAGGAAGGAGCTCGTGGCTAGTTAAGAGGCCTGCGGAGACCGCGCGCTATCTCGAGTTGAGACGAAATAAAATACGTTTTTGAGGTTGATGGAAGCAATCCAGATAGTATAAAGAACTCTTGGACACACCGACTGGAGTAAAGTCATCATCCGCACACTGACAGTTGCTTGCTGTGATAGCAATACAAACTATTGGAAATTTGGGATATGTTCCGTAATACAAAAAATGATGAATGAAAAATTAATGTATTTCCAATGTTGTTTCAAGTATTTATAACTTGATAATAATATCTGTGTTCCCACGGAGAGATATTTTGAAATATTGTTGTTTATAATATAGAAAAAACTAAATAAAAACATGACATTTTTGCTGTGAAAATGTGCAAATTTAAATTCGCTTAAATTTCGTTTGGGGTAAGTTTTTCAACAAAAAGACGATGTAGGAACCTAGATAATTATTGTCTGAATCCGAATAACATCATATTATGGTGTAAATATGCTTAAATTGCAAATGATTTTGGTATTACGTTTGTATGGATAATTCTGACGTCGCGCCCACCTTAATAACAGCCGCACAAGTCGATCTTCAAGGTTAAGTAACGCTTGCCAAGGTTGGTCTGTGGATGGGTGACCATCTTAACATAACGAGTTTCCTCCGTGCCTCGGATAGCACGTTAACCGTAGGTCCCGGCTGTCATTTGTAGATCTTTGGCAGTCGTTAGGGATAGTCAGAAGCCAGTAAATCTGACTCAAGTCTTGCCATGAAGTACCGTGTTACCCCAGTTAATGGATTGTGGAGGTCTGGTAGGCAGCCACTCAAGTGAAATACTATACGTAAAATACTGGTATTCAGCTAAATCCAGCTAGACTGGAAGCTGACCCCAATATAGTTGGGAAAAAGGCTAGGCAGATGAGTAGGGTCGAAGCCTCTGGGGCCATGGGTTTGCTTCTAAAAGGGGCCCTGGAACCAAAGACAAAGAAGGAACAAAGGAGTGAGTTTTAATTAGTAAAAGTCTGACACGCCATCTCGCTCCGCCCAAGAGCTGGAGAAGCAATTTTATTTAAAAAGTACGTCTATAAGTATTCACAGTTCCAAAAATATTCACCGAAACTAAAAGCAATTTTACATCTTGCATTGCTTTCTCTGTTTAATGATTAAAGCAAACGTCATTGCCAAATCAACCACTCAAACTTTTTCCCCTTTTTTTACTGCCTGACATTCATAATCAGTTCCATATTTTCTGTTATTTTTATAAACAAAGAGATACGGATATATTTCATAAGTGAGAGGCCGGCCAAGTGTGAACTTTTTAATTCACGCCAGGACAAGTGTGGCGGGTTGACAGATAAACTTTTTTATTTTTTTCTTTTCAACGACAAAGCTAAAGTTTAGCGGACATGATAATGGTTTAACAATAAAGTGAGTAGCGCATAAAAACGTATTTTTGACGCGTTTAAAAAGTATGAAGGTTGCCATTTGTTTTGGCCTTTCGCTTCTGAGAAACCATTCGGGTAGTCGACGTAAAAGTTTATGGTTATTTTGTCTTTTTAAGGCTTTACGCACATGGGTCGTAAGCGTAGTTGTCTCGTGCGCGTATCGTAATTACGCTACGCGCACGAGACGCGGAGTGTTCTACAAACGAATCGTCGCGTAGACGTATCGTTTTGTAATATCTCAGTTGAAATCATGGCGTCCAGCGTACCAGATGTGTTTGGGGAATTTATTGATGACCTTACCTTCTCTTCAGACGAAGAGGATTTCTTGTTATTTGATTTCGTTAGAAGTAGAAAGCAACGTGCTTGTTGGATCCATCCATACATCCCAAATAATTACAAGAAAAACTGTCAGAAAATGATAATAAATTCTTTTTGACGATATTTCTGACGATATTTCTGCCCAAGGTTTCTCCGTTACATCTTTCCTAGAGTAATCACTTAATGAATAATTATATAGGCAAGGACATATTTCGATTAGGCTCACAAATTCTATAACTTTTGCATTATTCAATATGTTTTTTTTTACGCCAATACGCTTCCTTGTTTACGCCAGTACGCTACGACTATCGTAATGACAATGAACACCTCATACGATACGCTGCAACACCGCCTCGTCTGCGGACTTGTTTGAACATGTTCCTGCTCGTATTGCTCTCGTACTACGCGCTTTCTACGATACGGTTACGATACGACGCCATGTGCGAAAAGCCTTAGGGTTTCGTACCTCGAAAGGAAAAAAAAAGTATCCCTTATGTCAGATGTTATGTGAGATGAGGAGCTCGTGGCTAGGTAATAACAGCCGCACGGGTCGATCTTCAGGGTTAAACAACGCTTGCCAAGGTTGGTCTGTGCCTCTCTGGATGGGTGACCATCTTAACATACCGAGTTTCCTTCGTATCTCGGAAAGCACGTTAAACCTTTCGTTGTCCAAACCTCTACGGTCCGGACTAAGCGTTTCGCTTCGTCGTTCATACCGCGTACATCGAGGGACTGGAACAATCTGCCTGCTGCGGTTTTTCCATCCGATTATGATTTGGGTGTCTTCAAGGCTAGAGTGAATAGGCTCTTAATAAACTAGTGCGCCTCACCATCGACGATTGCATCACTGCTTACCATCAGGTGGGATCGCAGTCAAGCGCTAGTTTATAATGATTAAAAAAAAAAAAAGGTCCCGGCTGTCATTTGTAGATCTTTGACAGTCGTTACGGATAGTCAGAAGCCAGTAAATCTGACTCGTCTTGCCATGATGTACCGTGTTACCCCAGTTAATGGGTTGTGGAGGTATGGTAGGCAGCCGCTCCTCGTAAAATACTGGTATTCAGCTAAATCCGACTTGACTGGAAGCCGACCCTAATATAGATGGGAAAAGCTAGGTAGATGATGTCTGTCTGTCAAGATCCTTTATTCGTCAAGCCTCAAATTGAAAATTGAACTGTTTTCATAGGTAGGCTTAATACGGAACCCTCAGTGCGAAAGTCCGACTAGCACTAGCCCAGTTTTTATTTTATTAAAGTTTACTAAAGCTTCAAACCCTCTTTTATGCTGACTATTCCAACAACGTAATTATATTTCACACTACAAAATTATAGCTTTCTAATAAAACTAACTTTAACCATTCTCACCTAATTAAAACCTTACATAAAACTAATTTAATTCCCCATAAAAATTACAGGCTGAAACTAGCGATCCCATATAATTATAAAAGCTGACGTTAATACAATTTTATAGCATTTTAAGTAAAGGTTAATAAATAACGGTTTACATGAGAACTGTCCCGTAGTTCAGCAAGCGGTTAGTTGATAATTACCATAATGTAACACGTGATCTGGTAAACCTTAATTACAGCGATAGGTTAAATATTGTTCCGTTAAATTAACTGTTTAGTGTAACGTGTCCTGTGTTTAAGTTATCTTCTATCTGTGATGTAATTACATGTAGTTGGTAATTATGTTGGATCCAAGTTAGGGATGTTACAGATGTGGTTATACAGTAAGACCTCTACATGGCACGTTTTTCGCCGTACGTAGCCACGGCAAATTAAACGTACCTTATGCAAGCGGCCATAGACTGCGATCAGCACTTATGAAACTTTGCGGCGCCGCTGTTTATGTCAACAAGCTCTCTCATTGATCCATACAACAATGACAACTGTGCCTACGCACGGCGAACTAAACGTTCCTTCGGGGTTTTTAAAATTGGTTCGTCGATATCGGAAGCGTCGACCGGAGTCTAAGGTTCCTATCACTACAATCGGAGATCTTCAAGCCAAGAGAGAATAGGTTACTTCTAGGCAAGTCTGCTCCATCGTCGACTATATCGTCGCTTTCCGCCAGATGAGATATTGGTCAAGCCTCGAACTTGTCCAACTGCTCGTCTTTTGTACCAATGATTCTGTGTTTATTAACGTTAACAGAGGAAGGATTGTTCACACTAAACAAAGCCAAATAACATATCTAATTCCAATCTACACAATTACAATAACACATTCCACGACAAGTTAGTCGTATATATTGTAGCCATTGAATGCAGCACGGATCAATGTACCTAGGCAGAGGCACGCCGGTCGCATACATATGAAATGTAATCAGTTTTAGAATTTCTGATCGAAGTCCCGATAGCCCGAAATATATATAGGTATTATCTTTGACCTCTTCTTGGAATGTGCATTGTTGTACGGAATAACCTACATTTACGCAGGCAAAGTCGCCGGCAGAAGCTAGTTACTGATAAAAGCTTCAATTATGGTCAGTATTTCCATTTCCTTTGACGGGTTTACTGTAATTCGTATCACTCCAACCATTTCAATTTCATTCCAGTCCTTTACCGGCTTACGTTAAATTACCTATCCTGACACAGGAAAATAGCACGTGTGTGTAATTTAATTCACCTGGCTTTTTAATTTTTCGTGTACAAGCATTTTCAGTTGATGGACGGGTAGACTGACAAGTCACAAAGCAATTTTCGAACTTGTATTGTTTGATTCTGTTTCAAAATTCAGCAACAAATTAACTACATCAAAGGTCTACCTTTCAAACGCCAACGCTATAGCATGATCCGTATCGAGTTGGGGAACACGTTTAAAAAGGTCTCTCGACATCAGTTTCACCTCTCGTGCCATCAAAACTGCCTAAATTCGTACCTTTCGTACCTTAATTAACAATGGCGGCTATTCACAGCGTAAACTTCACAAAGGTACGGAGACAAAAGCGTTTGACAATAATCCTATCAAAGGGCAAGGGAACAATACGCTGACCTATTCTGGACAGTCTTAGCAGTTCATCTGATGCTATTGTCCCGTTTTTGTGAGCGATTTATTTGAAATAACTTATTGTTTTGTTAGTGGTAGAGAGAGCGGTGAAATTAGTTGTTGTATTTTGGATTGTTTTGAAAAAATAAGCGAATTGGTTTGGGAAATTAAAGATAAATACAAGTTCTATTTTGAAATTAATGGAAATATGCAGTTTTATAAAAACAAAAATGAGCGTCACAAATAATTTGATATTTGAACCCTCCATTGTACTCCATTTGGTACACAATTAAAGTCCCAAAAAAGCAACCGTTGCAAATATTTTCACGAAACGATGGCATCGCAAATTAATTTTAAAACCGTTTCGTTGTAGATTTGATTACGGCTGGAAACATATTACCGTTCTTGAAAATAAAAATAAAGGCCAGCGATCACTTTGCCCGACGACAGCAAAAAAGGGGTCCTGAATTTCAACCGTGAACTTTCTAGCCTCTTTGTCAGCATATAAAGTTACCGCATATTTGTGACAAATTAAATTTTACGGAAAACACGACGTGAAACTGACGCAGACGGGGAAGGTAATAAAATATCTTAAAATGATACAAAATGGTAACGATGCGATGTTAAAGAGGAACCCGTGGCTCTGGCTACAATTTCACTCGACCACGAGTTTTGTCTGAACCAGCTATTAGTTTATCGTGCTTTTTCTTTTTGTGAATAAAATGAGGTTTTCTGTGCCGGCAAAATTCTGAAAATGTTTGTTTCGTAGCTGCCTGTCATCGTATGCAAAATGTGTACTGTTGAAAAGCTGGTTTATGTTATTTTGAAAAACAAAACTTGTGTATGCCTAAGTATGCACTTCGAATGTCAGAGCAATTTCCTCATTCTGCCGTCTAACTAATGCAGCTACAATATCCAACGTTGCATTCAATATTTCAACTCATGTGCCATTGCTAAATCGTACCACAGGACATGATAGATTAGTGCATTCCAAGTTAATTTAAATGTACTCTGAGATGCATCAGTAACAGTCTCAGGGATTTATATATGTATCTCTAACTGCCAGCCTCGGCAGAAGGGATCTATGGCTTCACTTTGTTTTATGTGGAACGTCCATCAGGGTTTTATGAGCAACACAAACATCCATGACAGTTTCATCGCTCTGAGAGGCACAGATTTTCCTGAATACTTCATACCTTATGAAGCTTATTTTCAGAATATAATATTCAAAGCCAGTTCGCTCTTACCTAGTCTAAAACGAAATCTAAACATCCTTACAAGATTTTACTTTGAGCTAAACAAATTCGGAGACACGTTGAATTTTCTACAACATTCTGACGGCATGTAAAAATCATAGAGGTACCCGTGTAGAGAAGAAAATAAATAAAATAGACGTTACGATGCAAAAGTCGCGGTACGTCAGTGCGGTCCAATCCAATTTGCGGCGGATTCGACCAGATATTACCGGTTTGCACCGACATGTATCGAAGCAGAAATGGCTCATACTATTTCTGATGTTTTTTTCCAGTAAATGTCAAGCCTTTCCACAGATTCAAGAAATAAAGCCAAGCAAAACTGTATAAAATAATAAAAGCTATTTCATTTCTCTGAAACAGAGGAAAAGAGTAACTTGAGAGTACTCTCGTATCTTTTATTTTCGTAAAGTTATAAAGGATTCATTTCTTTCAAAAAGACTGGCTAGTCTGAGAATAATTTAAATTTCAATCCAATAGAATTCTAGTCTCCACATATTTTTGGAGCACTATCCTGACTCTTCCAATCTTGAAAATGAGGGTATATCCTGGCGTGTTTGTAGCAAATTCAATAAAACTATTTCTGACCACGAAAAGTAGAAAATAAAGGACAGTACACAATAAGGCGCATGACGAAACAAAGTTTACGGCTGTCGTAGATAATTCAGGAACCCGGCTCATAAGGTTTAGTGTCACGGGACGGTTTATTGGCGTGCTGAAGCAATATGGTTTTCCATTACTGTAATAGATACCTACTGTGGTATAAGTTATAACGTACCAGTATATTTTTATAAAGGTGATGAGGTTTTAGGATGGTGTGAGCACCTACATAATAATATTTGGGCTTTACCTACTTGTTTGTATAATAATAATCCTTTCGACCGAATATCGATCACGGGGTTAATCTTAACTGAGATTAGCCAAGCCCTGACTTGGCTAATCTCTGTGGCTTGGCTAATATCTCCTGAGATATTATAGTGCACAAGTGTGTACGCAGACTCAGGTGTAGTCTCTGTTCTTATACTCTCACATTCTAAATGGGGAGAGATCAGGCGAAGCTTAGGGGTATCACAACACCAACTTTTAAAGTCTGGGCTGCTAAAGATCAATTCTTAATAGAAAAACCCAATAAAACTTTATTCCGGACCTAAGGTTCGAACGCGCTCCTTTTTCAAGCGTTTTCAACCACGAGATCAACAAGGCAGTTGTATTATATTGTTTGTGGAAATCTGTGTGAGCATTAGATTAATAATTTGTTAGCAAGTCCCAGAACGCTCGAAATTCTCGTTAATAATCAAATACTTATTAAAAGTTGGCTAATTAAAAATGTTTTCTTAATCCTTTCATTGCTAAACCAAACAAACTGTTTTATAATGAGTTTTCTTTTTGATAAGTTTTTGTTTATTCTGAAAACCAATATTTTCTTTGTTTCAGGTAAAGCAGTCTCAAGTAAAGAATCAAATCAACATAACGGTAAATAATGCGAAGATAAAAACGAAGAATCAACTGAATAATAACTGAAGGCGAACCATTTATGAAACAAACTCGCCCCACTCAAAACTTTTACGAAAACTTTTCTTATTTTTACGGAACACGACACGAACGCTATTTGATTTATTACAGGCTTTCAATTACTTCTGATAGTTACTTACAAACTTAGTCTAGAAGCAGTTGATGTAAAACACTGCATTGATTCCTTTGAATCAGGAAGGTCGCAAACTAATTACAGTTAAGAGGGTTAGGAAGAGTTCCGTCGTAATGCGACAAGCCCGCAATGTGCCTCAATGTGCCTTTAGCCTTACCTACAATGTGTCCGTGAGTGAAATTGTGGTCTGCCATCAAACGGGTAACGCTTTGTCTGCGAGCGTAGTTACTCGATTTAGGAGCTAATGATTGGGATTCGGCGGCTGTTGTATCACATTTCTGTTTTGTGAGCAAACAATTTTGGTAATTTGAATTTCGGTGGTTGCTAACAACATGTGTCGTATTAATTGAGTTTTGCTGAATTGAATTAGCTCTTAGTGCTAATAGGAAATTAATATTCAAAGAGCCGATTTTTTGTTAGTTGAAACAAATGAAGGCAAACTTTATAAACACATTCACCGCACACCATGTTATTGATTTACTGTGTCTCACATTAAGTATTCATTGTGAAACACCACTTGAATAGCTTCCAACTTTCGGAATGATATAAACTGTCAAAGACCGAAATCAATACACTGAAACTCACTCCTTCAATTAATAAAGCTCCTTTTCTCTCCGACAGTTCTAATCGAAACGACGCTACATCTTGAGAGATAAAATAGGAAGTATAGGAACAATAATACCCTTCTTGCAGATCGTTTTAAAAACAAACACTCTAGCCAGCTAGGAGTTTTCGACAGGAACAAATGAAGTGCGAGTTCCAACTGAAGGCAGACATTGAAACATAAGTCGTGTACCAGACGAGAATAATTGTGTGCAAAACGAAGATTTATCACTGTTTAGTTTTGTTCTTAGTTAGTTCCTGTGTTTTATAAATGATGCTGCATACTGCACTAGTGCTTAAAAGCTTAGTGGCCGGCCGGCCGGCCGCTGGCTGTTGGAATAGAATTGTATTGGAAATGCAATGCGTGAAGCTTGAAAGCATGTTTTCATTATTCACCATTAAGTACTTAATTACAAAACTTTGGTTAAATATTTTTCATTGTTTGGTTAGGTAGTTCGACTGTCTTCTTCTTCTTTCTGCCCTTATTCCATATTACTTGGTGTTGGCGCAACACGTATTTTTTCTTCCTTTCTATCCTGTCACCGGTCATACTATCATTAACTCCCCTATCTTTCATATCAGTCTCACACAATCCATCCATCTTTTCTTTGGCCTCCCTCTTCCTCTCCATCCGTCTACATGCAAGCTCATAACTCATTTAGTACCATGCGTTTCATCCGTCCTCTTCACGTGACCATACCAAGTTCGGGTAGGTAGTTTGGTAAGATAGTTAAACTATGCGGGCTTTAAAAAATGAATATGCATTACAAAGAAATGTGGTCCTATTATAAATCCTTGAGGGACGACCAACATTATCGCGTAAAGGTAGTTTCGTTGGCTGAGCCGACCTAGTCTGTCTATCATAGATTGAGCCCCTGTCAACTAATTTACATTTGCAAATGGAACTAAAAGCCGGCATTAGCATTGGTAAGTGGTTCATGAGGAGACGGGCTTTCGAAAGCCATTTTCAATGCTATTTGATTCGATATTCAGGATTAATTATGTTATAGGTTTGAATTTCGATCTGCAAACAGCAGTTCTGACTGAAGCTTGTATCTGAATATGGAAACTTTCGCATAAATGTAACGCTTATCGCGTACGTAATAGGTAGGTTATTTTAAGCAGAACTTTTCACATCATCTCTCTAGCCTTTCCACATCATCTCTCTCCCTTACCAACTGTGTTGGGGTCGATTCAGTATGACTGGATGCGGCTGAATACCAGTATTTTACCTTGACACCACAATCCAGTAACATGATACTCCATGGATAGACTGATATTGAGACTGTCTGGCGTCTGAATACAACTAACGGCTTTACGTGGCGGCGTTTTGAGTGTCAGATCATCCTAGAAAAGTACATAAGAGTTGAAAAACTCACTAACTTTATACATGAAAGGTAACCACTGTACCTAGAACTTTCCGCACTGCAATAAAATTGCGTTCATCCTTCACAAAAATCAATACGCCGAACGCATCAATAACGAACAACTCAATCAATCGCAAATATTGCCCTTTTTCTGTAAAAAAAACTCTTTATTTTCCTTCCGCACACATTTTAATCAAATTCGCCATCAAAAATTCTCTTTGACGCGCTATCGCCGGGTATTGGGCAAATGTAGGGAAAAACTTTTTTTTTATTATCACACAAAGGTGCGTCGGGCCTAAATTAAACAAGTTGCGCGATCGACGGGGCTGTTGACAGTTGAAAGTAAACATTACAGTTTAGAGATTAAAATTCAAAATTGCAGAGTAAAGCGCGCGTTTTACATTTAACAAAGTCCCTCAATATCAATATTTTGTAAGGGTAAAACGGTTACGTTATTTGCATGGTTGGATTCAATTATGTACTCATACTCTTGTTGGTTTTAACTTTATGTTTTTTGGGAACTTTTTAAATAAAAATCAAAGCAGTTAAAGTTTTACATAGCTTCGTTTTATTTTTAATACCTATAAAATATGTTGTTCGATTAACAAGAATGTTGTTTGCTCCAAATTCCACAGCATCAATAGTCCAAAGGGAAATACTTTCTTTCATACTACTACATTAGTGTACAGAAAGATGTTATTTATGTTACCATCCGAAGGCTCATGAATAACCAAAGTCCTTTGAAACAGTTTTCCTTATCAAATTCAAGGAACAACGCTTTTTCTTATTTTTGTTTGATCTCGGGCAATGACAAATTTATTGAAATAAAAATTTCGGCGTTACCTCCGGTGCTGTTTTCCTACGATCTTGCCTTTATTGCGTAATAATTATTATTTCTAAGAATTCCGTCCTCCCTAGCCTTTGAATATTTTATAAAGGAAGGTCATTTTGTTGGAGATATGGCCTCTCAGTCCTTGAGATGTTGCCGTGTTCTAGAACACGGTAAAAAGTCCCTTACTTATGTATGGTGTTGCCAAACTGTTGCTATCTTGAATTCGCAGCTTTATTAGCTCCTGGCTTAACTTACCCACTTTCGATTTTTCATGAGATCGTGTGTAAGATGCAAAGACCGCTATCACTTGTCTTTATTAGAAAAGGAAAATGTTAGGATAATAAAATCCTTGTTTACAGCAGTCGCAAAATGTCAATTGACCTTTTTGTGGTCTAAATTATTCAACTCCAAAACAAAAGAAAACTGTTACTTCTTCATTTTATTAGTGCGCAACTTCATTGCTAGTTGAAAAGAAAAAGCTGTACTTGATAATATACGATACTTCTACATCATGCCGTGTATCACAAAACTTAATGATAAATACCTTTACTTTACAACAATATTTTATACATGTTGTGATGTCATAATAAAACGCCATGTCTCTTAAGCACCTTTCATTTATATCCTAGGAAGTATGCGGCAGCATATTAAAACATCCTCCTAAATATGTCGCTACTTCGCTAGCTATTTCTAATTTAATATTCTCCACGTTTTCATTCATAAAGCCTCTCAGTAGAAATTGTTTTGTGAATTTATCTCGAAAAATTCTTAACATTACAATCTTAACAAAAATTCTCTAGAGCCATTCTTAGCTTCTAATACTTATACTCTTTTACCACGTTCCTGGAAGCCGGCATGGTTTGCATTATTCTTGTGTACAAAGCCTTTTAATGTCAATATGTGTTACGGCAAATCTGAATTTTCCTTTCATACTCTTTTGAGGTCTGTCCCGGCTGCATCGTCAGGATGTTTTGCCGGAATAGCTCCGTAATTCAATATTCCGATGTTTACTTCTCTTGCGGATGATGATAAACTGGTAACAATATTGTGTAAGGAATATTTTACAAGCTTTATGGAATAACGATAAGGGCTTTAATATTAAAATGGAGGAGTTTTTGAGTTGCTTTTTGTTGTGTTTGAATATATTATATGTCAGTAAGTGACACATTTTTCCTCAGGGTAATTTGATTTATCAAACTAATAGAGCTTATGGTAAGTCTACCTATGACTAAATTCAGAACTCCATAGCTACCATCAAATTCCGAAAAAACATAGCTAAATGGTTTATAAATGAAATTATAACGCCTATTCTAAGTAACAATACGAATCAAAATTATCTTTAAACACAACCAAAATAGCACCAATTTAAAAACTACGAAGAAAATAAAAGAGTGATGATGGAATTACAGCGAGCGTAGCGTTTTAACATTCATAGCGGTTCCCTTCGGCCGGTTGATTACTGCTCTTGTTACCTCCCCTGTTAATTGTAGCACTAATTTATTGTGTTGTACCTATTGCATTGTGTGCTCACTGAAACTCAATAATGGGAGAAGAAATCTGAGGCTTGGGCGAAATGGACTGGAATTGTTTAAATTTTGCGTAATGGTTCATTGAAAACGTTTTGAAATGCTTCATTTAAGCGGGAACTACATTAGATCAACGCGCCACGCCTGATTTGTACATAAAACCACGTCCCGTGCCGTGGATCTGATGAACCTCTACAAGTCTAGTTGCCATATAAAATGTATGGAGACCGACGCGCTCAGTTCGGCGTACGTGGCCCACGTGTGCGCAATGTAGTTTTACCTTTATTCTCTCTCTGACGTTGTTACCCTTCCAAGGCTTGTGCAATACCTACTAGTGTAAGAACTTCACAAATATAAAGATCATCATAGTTATTGCTACTACACGTCATATGTTGACAACTCTCGTCGCGAGCGCCAGCATTTTGTTCTTACGATCGTGTGTAGTTGTGAAAGCTCCATTAGATCATAAAAACAAAAAGTTCTAAAATAACAGACTGTAGAAATAACTTTCATTAAAAAATATTTCGAGCTGAATCGGGCCACTGAATGGCTGGATTAAAAATAATACGCCTTTCATATCTTCTCGTAATGCGGTGCTGAAATGCTCGTACTTACCGCCGTTTTCAGATTATGAAAAATGTTTTTCAGCTGAAAACTGGCTGTATCCTGTGCCTCTCGTATCGCAGGATATAGTCCCTTTTTTAATATTCCGTTATAGAATTACCGTGTTTCCGGCTTTAGAAGTGCGGGGCATTTCTATGATGTGGTCGGGTTGAAGTGTGAAAGGGATCGATGGATTATGTACTCAGTCTCTCTCCTCTCTCTGGCACCGATGATTATCCCACATGAAAATTTTAATTTTTTATTTAAAATTTACCTATCCTTTTACCTACAATGTTCTATCTCACCAGGTATCTGTATCTCGGATTGGTCTTGTACGTGTGTGGATTGAACATCATCTACTCCCAACTAGTTTGTGATTTGCTTCCAGTCTAACTGGATGTCTGTGAACACATGGAGCGATTGCCTATCAGACCTCCACAAACCTGATAGACTGGTTTTGAAACCTCGCATGATCATACGCCCTCATGGTGAGAGGCGGGTGCCTTAACCACTGGACACTTGAACATTGTACCTCGTTGGGCACCAATTAGACGCCTCGTTCAATTTTCAGAAACGTTTCATATCTGTTCAGAAAACAATTTTCCATTTATCCTTAACAAAACGAGGAAAGGCCAGTAAATATTTTCCATGAACTATGCAACAGTTCATTTTTCTCATCGGAATATCCCGCTGGCCACTTGAAACTGAAACTCAATGTAAATTGTTTTGAAAGCTTACAGAACCGGCTGTCTGGCCGTTCGCTGTAGCCACGCTAATGATTTAAGTTTTTCAAGCTTTAGAGGTTTTTTTTTGGACCCTCTATCGCTCTGAAACTTTGAAGGTCTGCTTCGGGTTTATGAACTTTATGATTAATTTAGGGGTTATTATAATGTTTATGTGGGTTAAAGGAGATTAGGAATACAAGGTATGGTAGGGGTATATATGCTTGTGTGAGACGCATAAGACCGGTCGCTGTGGTGACAAGTGGAGGAGGCGTACGTCCAGTAGTGGATATCTTACAGCTGAAATGGAGTTAATGATGAGGTACTTATTTGAATCCGTTAAAAATATACCTACTAAACTGTGATTCTATAACCAGATTTATTTAAAAGACTGTTCTAAGCATTCCTTTTCACTAAATGTAACAAGTTTTAGACGAATTCCTCTAATAGCTTAACGGAACACAAGAAAGAAACCACAAAGCCGCTCCTCAAAAAATTTAAGCGCTAGCAGCCGGTTTCGAAAACGCAGAAAAACGTTGAGGGGACCCAAATCAGATATTCAGTATAGGGAACGTGATTTTCCTCACAATATGTGCGTTTACCTAACAAAGCCAATGTCTACCCACCCTTGTGCTCGTTCTACTGGAAACGCACGGTGTTTCGCATTGCTATTTTTAATGGTAAAGGGCCGTGATTCAGTTATCATGTTTTCTTTTTCATGTAGGGAGAAAAACAGTGTTGAATCAGCTGTTTGGACTCCCACACGAATTGTTTGTACGAAGGCTTTGGTTATACGAAGAAGGTTCAATGTTTCATTACTGTTTCGTCATCCCAAAAAATTGGATTCGGTAGTCTAATAATTGAGTTAACTGATATCGGGAAATCTTTTTTGTATTTCTTACTTTTGAGGAGTACGAAACGATTGTCGTCACGTCGTTCTTTCAACATAGGCCTCCCCTAAATGTCGCCACAACTAACAGTCCATCGTACCCTTTGCATTCCCGCGACTCTTATCAGGTCATCGGTACACCTAGTAAGAGGCCTACCGACGCTTCGTCGTTTAGGTTGGCACTCAAGTCAGAAAAGCTACAAAATTACGACTCATATAAAATATTATAATTTTAGGATTGCTCTAGAGTACAGCTTTAACCATCCTTTCTGAATCCATATCGGTCATTCGACAGCCCTACAAACGCGCTGTTTACTTCAGTAAATAATATAATCTCATTGGAACATCTATTTAACGTTCGAACGTGAATAGAGACGATTGAAAGATGACAGAAGGGTGTGGTGTTGACGACGAAATGGAGCCACGAGACAAGCGTAGCCTAGAAACGCGTTCGTCTAAACCCAGCGCAAGTATAGTAGTAGATCCACAGGAGAACAGGGGCCTTATTATGACGTATTAAAATGTGAGGCGTGCCTGCGAGAAAGAAGTATTGAGCTCCAGCCCTTTAACTGTTCGGCTTAGGCCCGTTTAGGTCATCAAAGGGATTGCCATAAAGTGTTGAAGTGTCAGGCGAGCGACCGAGAAAGAAGGATGGAGCAATATACCCTGTATAACATCAGCAGGCCAGCCCTTAAGCAGTTCAGTTTAGATCATAAAATAGAGCTCGTTATAGAGTAATTAGTGGAAAGTACCAAAAGCGCTTGTATAAATACGATAAGAGTTTCTCGAATTATTTATGAAGTTGTGAAGTAATCTGTTACTCGCCATTTGATCGACATTTTCTTTATCTTGGAGGAGAACTCTAGCACGCAAAGGTTTGCTAAGATAAAAGTTATTATTGAGTTAAGTTCTTCACTGTACCTACATGAATTAGCAAATCACTGTGTACTATGTTAAGTTTTTGTATAGGTACAATAAAGAATTAAGGGTTCCTTCACTAAATCCAATCTGATTTGAAAATATCCAAAAACACTGGCACATAGCACGAGAGACGAAGCAAAGATTTCATAAACATGAATATTCTTTCATTAAATCTGACACCAGTCTTGCCAGTAAGCGCCGTGTAACCCCAGTTAATGGGTTGTGGAGGTCTGGTAGGCAGCCGCTCCTCGTAAAATACTGGTATTCAGCTAAATCCTCCAAAGGCTTGACTGGAACCCGACCCCAATATAGTTGGGAATAGGCTAGGTAGATTCCATAAAAGTCAGTTTAAACTCTCGCTCATTTCGCAGCCCCAACATTATCTTTCCCGCGACGCTGAACGGCAATTGATTCGATGCGTTCCGATAATAAACATGTCCTTTCGTGTTCAATCGAACTGTGACTGGCAACGTGCACAATTATTGCCATTTCTTGTTTGCCATTCTTTGAGCGTGCTGATTACGAAAATGGCGTGCATCGTGAAAAACTATATTTATTTTGCATTTTTGCCTCTTTATTTTTGAGGTTGGATTTTCAACCATCAAATTAATAACTCTTTCCCCTCTGTGGTTATCTGAGGAAGTGTTAGGCTTTTAATGACTAAAACCCAAATGTGTTATTTGCTGTTTACGTTGCAGAACCACGGTAAGTATTTCGAACAAAGCACTGATCAGGATCGTGGAGTACTGCAGCCACATAGGCATGTGCTAGTGCTGCAAAATGCTATCTCAACATCAGCCTTGAACTCGGTGCAATCGTGTGCGTGTTATTTGTGACCCAGATTTAATTAGTCCAATTTATAAGGCCTTGAGGACAAGCGTAGGGTGATAAGCCTGACGGAATTTTACAGGATGCATATTGGACTGTGTGCGCGAGAATCACATGACTTGATTCCGGCGCGGCATCACCTTTGTACCATTGGACAACCCTAATACACTGTTAACACCTCTACGGTTCGGACTTAACATTTCGCCTCGTCGTTTATACCTCGAATCGATTAGTCTTTTCGTCCAATTATATAGTTTAGGTGTCTTCAAGGCTAGGGTGAATAGGCCATAATAAACAAGTGCTTTTCACCATCAATGATTATTGGATCACTGCTTAGCATCAGGTGGGATCGCAGTTAAACCCTAGTTCATATCATTTAAAAACAAAACAGTCCCAGATGCATAGCCTCTTCTGTCTAAAAATTTTCATCGGCTACTACAACTCCCTCCCTACGTTAAGCTCGCCCCTCAAATCGAACTATTTCGTCGAGTATGTTTTTGCTCTTGATGCGAGTTAGCTACATGAGAAATGGTTCACCACTAATTGCATGAAAACTGATACAGCAGTTTTGTAGAAACACCATCGATGAATCATATCACCCTCCGCGTTATGATTGAGTACACACACAGACCTCTTTCTGGCTACGTCATCGACCATAAATTAGTTTATGGCCATTTTACGGTATACGAACATTAAAACTAATTTAACGAGCGATTTCGGATTCTTAATAAAACACAAGGGAGGGTAATGAGTTTGCGGCTGAAATTATAGGGGTTTGTAATACGTAGGTACTTGTAATTTGAATGTTGGACCTGAAATAATATTTGTAGAGCTAGATAATTTTGTATGAGGGAAAGCCGGTTCTTTCTGAATCTTTCTGTGGGTCACTAGCACCACGCATAAAGTTTACTATTTCGTATAAAAGTCAATATTTTGTAAAGTCAATGTCTCGTATAATATCATAATGTAAATTGTGAATCTTGGGGTTGATGTGTGGAGTGACAAGAATGAATAAAGTGAGAAATGAGCACATTAGAGGAAGTATGAATTACGCGCCAGTGACTTTCTTGATCTTTTTTAAGATATATGAGTATATAAGTACTTACATGTGGGTGTATGTAGAGGAAGAGGGGCAAAGAGAAGATGTATAGATTGTGTAAGGAGCGATAATGAAAGAAAAGGGAGTCAGTAGTAACGTGACTGCTGATAGGTCAAAATGGTAGAAAAAAATGTGCTGCACCGACCTAAGTAACATAGGACAAGGGATAAAAGATGACGATGATGATGCTAAATGTAAATAAGTAAGTTTTTCATAAATATTTACACTTGCATCTGCAAAACATTTGTCACGAAAACTACGATTTGGTCCGGTTTATAATATTACAAAAAAATCTCCTGTTAATAGAAATGCTTTTTGTAGTCTCAAAAACCAAAAAATGAAGAAGGTTATTCATCACATTTTATTTCCGAGCAAATTATTTTAACAGGACACGACTTGCCTACAAATTACTTTAATAACGCAATTACCAAAATTATTGTTAATAAAACAAACAAACTTTACCTTTAATTAGTGCACGTAAATTGGTAACTCCGAAGTTAAGGGACATAATTAAAGGGGACAGTTTTCATACAAAAAATATTAAGGCGATTTTTGCACTTCATAAGATCAACTTGATCGTACAAACTTCAAACCCATGGCCTTACCATGAGTTGACTTCCGAAAGGGAAACCCGAGGTCCTGGAACGCAAGGCAAAGAGCGAAGTGGGTTCTTGTCTGTAAAAGTCTGACACGCCCTCCTGTACAATGTACATCCCCGTTTCGCCACAGAGTGCATAAGATCATTAGGTGGTTAATCCCACCTTAAAAAAAAACTTGCAATTTAAAAAGAAAAGTTGATTCGAGAATATGTATTTGATTTTGTCTTGTAGGGTCTAAGAGTACCTTAAAACACCTTGACCCTCTTGATTATATTACCAATGTTTTTGTAACATAATTCCAGCTGTTTGCTGCAACAATTACGACTGTATATGATTCACTTACACGTGTCCGAGGTCGAATAATTTGACCTACAATCGTGATTTTCTGCACCATCCTAGACCGCCATTTTGGATCGTCGTCAAAATTAATTAATACACAACGCATAATGACTGCAAAACCTTACCTTTACCCCATATAGTCAGCGGAAGCACCTTCCTTAACAACTCGTTAAGAACCCCTTATTTTCTTAGAGCCTCTAGGCGAGTACACATTAGCAGCCACTTTAAGATCAACATGCTTTTGGATAAGCAACCTTAATTCGATGACACATGGTTCAGTTGTTATTGCATCGAAAATTGCTTTATTACCTTTTTGGTTAGTCAGGTGCTCCAGATTTAGACTTAAAAAACATTACCTTAGGCTGATATTTTAGTTTAATTAAACTTGTGTTTCGTTCACAATAATTTTGTATGAACCCGCAACTTTGCCGTAACAAAAGTTAATATTATAATGAGGAACATAAAACAGAGATTCCCTTAAATAGCTGTTGGGCACATTAAGCAAATATTATAAAATATTTAGCGTGGCTCCCGGCTTTGTCCTGAGGTAAACAGCGAACAACCATTAGGGAGCCCGTGTTTCGGGTGGTTGCAGACGGGTGATAAAACGGGGTGATTTTATTGTCTTACCCTTTAAGGTGTTTCTGGGTTGATTATTTAGAGGTGACACCTTATGATGGGGTTTGATGGTTGCTCTCTTTTTGGCATTCGCCTAAGGGGTAGCGCTGTCTCGTTCTAACAGTTAGAACTGTTGCGTTTTCAGAGTGACTGTAAATATGCTTATTTAATAAATTACCTTAGAATTATGTTTTACTTCAATGGGCGATCCGTTGGAATTGTGATCAATGAAATGAATTTTACCAGTATAGTGTAGGTATTTGTTCTTTCTTCTTTTGTTATTCTAAATACAACTCTGTCTGCATTTCAATACCACAAACACCATAGTTCAGATAAAAAACCAAAAAACACACCACGGAACAAGTTTATGGCATTCAGTTCCTGAACGAACGAGAATGGTCACGTGGAAACTTCCGTCAGGTACAAATAAATCAACGCAAGCGAATCCGAAACGAATGATAGCAGTGATTTGTATCCCAAAAGCAACAAAAAAAAAAACAGACTTCGAAACATCCGAAATAGAGATTGGTATTTCTAGTTTTAGATTCTAAATCCCGGTTCAGACGCGGCGAGCAACTCGCCCAACAGGATGTTAGCAAGTCGTTGTCAA
Organism: Mythimna separata; assembly: GCA_030763345.1. Classification (NCBI taxonomy): domain Eukaryota; kingdom Metazoa; phylum Arthropoda; class Insecta; order Lepidoptera; family Noctuidae; genus Mythimna; species Mythimna separata. Next base: position 2,495,231 of record CM061175.1, read on the forward strand.
CAAACTCTGCCAGTTTACAATTACAGGTGTTTTTGTTTGGCAAATGTTTGGCAAAGTTGTTGTTTTGTTCCTCTTTGTTTCACTAGCGTTGAGAGCCTGGTGTTAGCGAGGTGACAAAGTTTGCCGCCTTCCACCAACTTCATTTTGTGTTGTTTAGTTTGACCAAATATTGGATGAGTTGGAATGCTTATACAGGTTGTATGATTTAATGGTAGGTATGTATTATTGTTGCGTTTTCCAATCAATAAGACTTCATCTATAGCACTACCTAAGTGTATGTCAACTTGGCCTATAACAGTCCATTTAAGACCATAGGCTTCTTTCTCCCAAGCAGCTTTTAATACACGGGCGTCTATTCCAACTACCTCTTTCACTTTATCTCAAACAGAAAATAACGCTGAAGCATAAAGGTAAAACTACATTGAACTCAAGTGGTTCACGACCACATTTTAAATAGCAACTAGACTTTCAGAGCTACATAAGACCCTCTCTCCACGCGACACGGTTCTACATACAACTCAGGTGTTGCCCACATGTGTGTCGGTCTAACGTAATTCCCGCTTAATGCACAACCAATTTCACCTTCATCCTTATAAAACCCCAAAGTAGGGTCTCATTTATCCCCACTAAAAACTACAATATCCTAAACCTTAATATTTTAACGTCTAAACAATTTAAACAGAGCATAGGCGACCACAGCAAAACCCACATTAATAACCGAGTTAACGACTGTCCCGGTGCAAACACAGCTTTAATATAAGTTTAGTGTCCCGCAGAATATTGGCCATCGCCTGCAATATCCTGTTTTATACTGAATTTCTCGTTCATAGTTGAACGTAATTTTGGTACTTTGTACATAGACATCGTGGTGGTTAATTTGTTGTAGCCGTTGAAGTGAATAGTTTATTACTTGTAATTTAAATCATCATTGAGGAAATAGTGGTTAAGTCTTAACATCCGCACGGACCAATATTTTAGGTTAAGCAACGTATGCCTCTTCTTAGCGTGTCGATGACAAAATGAGTTAACCTCTGTTATATTTCATATTGATGACCATCTGAACATTTTGACATTCCATCGTGCCTTGAAACGTTATATTGTTAATCCCAGCTGACATTTAAATGTCTTTGACAATCGTTACGGGTAGCTAGAAGCCTCACAGTCTGACACAACTTTTGCCAAGAGTATCGTGTTAACAAACTATTTGGTTGTGAATCTCGAATAGGCAGTCACTCCATGTAAAATAATATATTTGGCTTGTTGGCAGGCTACTTCGCTGAATCTAGATAGACTAATAACCAACCCAAACTTGTTGACTAGTTAGATTGATTATAAAGAAGTCATTCTCGACCATTACCTTTTTTCCTGTTACAAACTCATTTGACGCCTTCCAATCTGTGTAGAAGGCGAAGAAATGTCAGACTTTTACTGGCTAAAACCCCACATGTAGTAAGTTATATATAAGCCCTACATAAGTTTCTTTAAAAGCCCTATGCGTTCTAGAACCACAGGTTTTCCATTTCAGAAAATTCTTGCGGCCCTGGCGGGCATCACTTCCTGGGTTCAGTACCTATACTTTAATCTATATCTTGGGTACCTATGGTTTTTCTGACATGTCTTTAAGGCGCACGTGGAACATTGCACTACCGAATGAGTATTCAATCCTTACTACATTGCCGAACGGTGAGCTACTGCTAGTTTAACCCTAACTAAACAGGCTAACACTCATCATCATCTGCCTAGCCTTTTCCCAACTATATTGGGGTCGGCTTCCACAAACAGGCTAACACTAATCCTTACTAAATACATAATCAGCTTCTCAATTAGCTGTTTCTCCATAACCCTCCACATTAGCATGTTGATATGCCCACAATATCGAGTCTACTATGCAATTTCCTGTTTACAGCACAATTTTGGCCCCAGCAAGGTGCACGCGTAAAATACCAACATTATAGTTTAATAAATAAACTTATACTGTTATTATGTTGGCAGTATGCTCTCGACGTTAACTTAAATTAACTTTAGTAATATTTAACTAGTTGGGAATAAAATGTGTGGGAGTAAGCTAGATTTTGTTTGGGTTCTAAGAGTGAGAGTAGGTATGTTTGTTTTCGTATGTAACTTTTATACTGTAAGTTATATGAACCTATCTAAATTCTGTTCTGCGGTGTAAGTGATTGTATTTTTTGGGACGTAAAGTAGGCTTTATGACATTTTCTTTTTCGCAACCATTAAAATCTATAATAATCCATCCTAACGTTGTCTGTTAGATATCGCTGTCAGCGACATAACCGCCATTGTACCTATAGATTTCTGTAAAATATGACTATTTTGGTGTACAATAAAGTTTACTCTAATTTATCTTACTTTTTTTTAAACGGACACAGGAGTAATTCTTTGTGAGGGATACCTCACAAAGAATTACTCCTGTAGACCTGTATTATAAGTGCGTTCACAAACATGTAAACATAAGATACCCAGACCCAGATCACCTATCTTTTTGTAATCAAATGTAACACGATGAAAGGTCTAAATACATAGGTACTGTTTGTTGTCTAAGTATATAATATGATACTAGTACCTATCCAGACCGCTTTCATGGGAAGACCCACGTATTTTTAGTGAAAAAACTACGTCAGTTCTATACATAATTATAAAGAAATCAGGCTGGTAGGTAGGTATATACTTAAGTATATAAGCCAGAAGCCATGTCAGCTAATTAAAATCCTCCAGGAAATTGGCTTATAATACAAAGGTACGATTTTTCCTTCCTAATTAATATTAAGTAATATTTTTACTGGAGCAAATCCGACAAAAAAAAACCGGCTTGACTGGAAGCCGACCCCAATATAGTTGGGAAAAGGCTAGGCAGATGATGATGGTTTTTGTGTTGGCTCAGTTGTAACTGTTCCGACTTGCAAGTTGTTGGTCGCGGGTTCAAACCTAGACAGGCGCAATTACTTACTTTGTGTAATTATTTCATCACCACTGCTCTCAAAACGGAAAGCATCGTGAGGAAACTGGCATGTCTTAGAACCAAAAATTCGAAGACCTGTGACATCCACCAACCCGCATTGGGCCTGCGTAGTGGTACGGCCCGTTCCCTCTCCTAGAGAAGCTAGAGAAGAGATCTGAGTCCCAGCAGTGGGATAATGCTGAAAAAAAAAATTACTTATCCGCCATTTTAGTATCATTTCTTTCATCACGTGATAATTCTATATTATCATAAATAGGTAATATAACATGTTCAATTATTAACACAATCGGTCCTGGATCAAATATTCATCAAAACGTTTCATGGGGTCTCGTCGTGGCTTAGTACGACCCCGCCTTGTATAAACCCCGGTATTTTGGGAAATAACTAAGGATTATAACCGTTTCATCCGTTACTAGGTTGTAGTAGTGATGTGACGGGTTCGCGGGATTGGGATTCGAGGTGAAGACTTGTTACGCCAACCCTACATAAATTAGCATTATCGTACATCAATCGCATAGTACCGTACACGCGTCGTCCCGTGTAGGTATGACTGTGTGCTTTTATTTAGACCACAACCCCGATTGATAATGATCATCTGCCAAAACATTCGAAATAAATAAAATAAAAATTATTTTTAAGTGAGAATCATCGACTGACTTATTGCGCTTTAGGTGGAGCAAGAAAAAGGGTCAGAATTATACTGACTAAAACCAAGTCGTTGTGCTTAACATTCCAAGACAGCGGCGGTGAGTTTTTCAAACAAACCTGCAACCCTAACAAGGTAAAATAAAAATGGCTTTAATGTTTATTTCATAAAATCAAACCTTTTTAGCGGAAGTTTCCTTTGCACGTTTGTCTTTACAGCAAGGTAATTATAAAATCCAACCACCGGCCTTGTACACTTTGATCAAGTTGAACGCATCCGTGTATGCAAGCTTTAAACCGCAAAGAACGATTAAACGAAACCCTCTCCACATCTATCCAATCAATTACAAAATGATTGTTGAATACAAATAACAAAATACACATCAACAACAATATCGTATTTCAGCCCCAACCGATTGAAAATCAACATCAGCATTTATGTAAACGCACATAATATTATTGTAGCAAAACTCAATAAACTCGTTGTCATGATCTCTATTATCCGTATCAAATGTCGGGATAATTTACCCGCATATTTCCCGGGGCTCAAATGCCGGGATGTCACGAATAGAAACATTCGGCATCCCTACGCGAAATATTCCCGTTTCGGCACCAATTGGTATTTTGGATGGTAGTAACCAATACAAATACAACATTGATACGACAAAGGGGCTTGCCTTAAAACGTGTGGTTGTATTCATCAATATGAACAACTTTTACTATGCGAGTAACCCTGAAATCACGAAAAAAAAATCCTACAACAGCGCGTACCTACGAGTACAACAACCCGTTTTAAGGAAAGCCCCACTGTCGTATCAATGTTGTATATGGCATGGTTGATGACAAGCATCCTTAGAGACTGCAGACCAACGAGATGGACTGATGAGGTCCGCTCCACACTGGATACCCAATAACACGTCGCACTTTCTGATGGTGTCTCGCCACAGATGGCGAGACACCATCAGGAAGAAGCTAATCCAGCGGGGTGTTCACAACCCTCAGTAATGAGGAATACGACTCGAGGAGGAGGAGGAACCAATACAAAATCAGCATCATCATCTACCTAGTCTTTTCCCAACTATATTGGGGTCGGCTTCCAGTCAAGCCGGATTTAGCTGAATACCAGTATTTTACGAGGAGCGGCTGCCTACCAGACCTCCACAACCCATTAACTCGGGTAACGGTACTTCATAGCAAGACTGGAGTCAAATTTACTGACTGCTGACTATCCGTAACGACTGCCAGAGATCTACAAATGACAGCCGGGACCGACGGCTTAACGTGCTTTCCGAGGCACGAAAGAAACTCGGTATGTTAAGATGGTCACTCATCCACAGACCAACCTTGACAAGCGTTGCTTAACCTTGAGGATCGACCCGCGCGGCTGCTATTATCTAGCCATGAGCTTCTCCTCCTGAACCAATACAAAATCCCAATCCAAAATACGTACGGCGAGTATCCATCCTTACGTTGTCGAAACCTGCACGGTCCGGACTAAGCGCTTTGCCTCGTCGTTTATACCGCGTACATCGAAGGACTGGAACAATTTGCCTCCTGCGGTCTTTCCATCTCTTAATAAACTAGTGCGCCTCACCATCAACGACTGCATCTCTGCTTACCATCAGGTGTGATTGCAGTCAAGCACTGGTTTATGAAATATAAAAAAACCTATTGGTGCCAAATCGAGAATAACTTGGGTTCCGAAATTTTTTTATGCCGAAACGGGAATAATTCCCCTACGGTACGAGTATATTCGACGATTTCGTTTCTGAAAGGTACTAAGGGTCCGTTTTGACTTGGTTCTTTATCGGTAAATCTATTATTGTTTAGCTGATGACCTCTCCCCTTTTGTTGTCAGTTACAGGTTACAGGTGAGGGGACGAAAATGAAGAGAACATTTTTGTTTTGTTTTTCTTTAATGATTTGCCCGGATTAGGGGGATTGTACGAGTATCCGATGTTTTGGGGGTATGTAATTATATTTTGGTATCTTTTTTTTTGGTTGCTGTACCTTATGTCGTTATGGAAAATCCGCTTTATTCCTTTTTAGGGTTCTGTACGTAAAGGGTACAACGGGACCCTATTACTAAGATTCAACATTCCTATGACTAAGTCAACAGGCTGTATCTCATGAACCCATTAATCGTGACAGTTAAAAGTTTTAGTTGATGCATTTCTGTTGTCTAGCTATAACAACAAATACTAAAACACAGATATTTAAGGAGGCTCCCATACAACAAAATGTGATTTATTTATTCGTGTTATTTGCTGTTTTTTTCTACGCATTTTCGCACTTAGCCAGTTTTTTATGTGAGTCTTTGAATAACTCCCTTATTGTCGATGCAATTATCTGTAGGCCATATAAATATTTCAACAGCCAAAATCTCAAGAACTGCTAACCGTGCTTTACTTGCGATACAAATAAAAGCCATACAGACAAGACTATGCCAGTATAACAGAACATTGGCTAGACGGCAGACAGAAATATTGGACGAGCGACACTGACATGAAAAATTCATAACTCACGACAGGTCGGGGTCGCCAGTACGTAATATCGTATAGTGCAATCTATAAAAGACACTGACGGTAAGCTCGCATTGCATCCCACCCCAAGAGGTTTCACTGTGTATAAATCTGAAGTTTGGAAAGCAATGTGGCCTTTGATAATATATCTTTCGTAAGACGCTTGGTCGTTCGATTTTATCAATCAAATCTTTAAATCAAAATCAGCCAAATCAAAAACGCTAAGTTCAGAGTGATCAATATATTGTGACTGTACTTTAGCTATATGTGTGCATGTTTGTGACTCTTTCACCCTGAAACGTCTGTATAGTTTCGGATGAAATAGGTACCCACAAGCAGATTTTTATTTTTTATATTATATAAACCAGTGCGTGACTGCAATCCCACCTGATGGTAAGCAGTGATGCAGTCGTTGATGTTGAGGTGCACTAGTTTATTAAGCTTAAAGCAAAAAAACAACAACAAATCCAGGTTTCCTTAATCAAATAAACCAACTAACTCCACAGCTAAACCCACAATACATAGTTACCTGTCCACTCCGCAACATATCACCAACTCTATAATACACTGGACAACTTTACCGTCTACGACATAACCCATCTATGATATTAATTAACGCGTTTAGTTTCCGCATCGACCAGTGCAACAATGTCCATAGTACACTATAGGTATAATTATAAAATTGTTAACACGGTACACACAATTTGCGTGCATTTATCTTGCTGCCCGATTATAATTTAGGTGACTTCAAGGCTAGAGCGAATAGTCTCTTCATAAACTAGTGTGCCTCACCGTCAACCATTTCATCACTGTTCCTACCAGGTGGGATCGCAGTCAAGCTCAAAGCAAAAATATACGGACGGACAGACAGACATGACGAATCTATTAAGAAGGGTTCTGTTTTTGCCTTTTGGCTACGGAATCCTAAAGAGACGACAAATCCCGGTTTCCTAGATCAAATAACCCAACTAACTCCACAGCTAAACCCACAATACATAGTTACCTGTCCACTCCGCAACATATCACCAACTCTATAACACACTGGACAACTTTACCGTCTACGACATAACCCATCTATGATATTAATTAACGCGTTTAGTTTCCGTATTGACCAGTGCAACAATAATTATAAAATGATTAACACGTTACACACAATTGGCCTGCATTGATCTTGCCGCCTGATTATAATTTAGATGACATCAAGGCTAGAACGAATAGCCTCTTAATAAACTAGTGCGCCTCAACATCCACCATTGCATCACTGTTACTACCAGATGGGATCGCGATCGCTGTCAAGCACTAGCTTATATCAACTAAAAAAAAAACAAACAAATCCAGGTATCCTAGATCAAATAAACCAACTAACTCCACAGCTAAACCCACAATACATAGTTACCTGTCCACTCCGCAACATATCACCAACTCTATAATACACTGGACAAATTATTAACACGATACACACAATTTCCTTTCACAATTTCCCTGCTGTCGTCTTGCGGTCCGATTATAATTTAGGTGACTTCAAGGCTAAAACGAATAAGCCTCTTTATAAACTAGTGCGCCTCACCAATCAACGAATGCATCATTGCTCACCATCAGGTGGGATCGCAGTCAAGCACTAGTATAAAAATGACAAATCCAGGTATCCTTAATCAAATAATCCAACTAACTCCACAGCTAAACCCACAATACATAGTTACCTGTCCACTCCGCAACATATCACCAACTCTATAATACACTGGACAACTTTACCGTCTGCGACATAACCCATCTATGATATTAATTAACGCGTTTAGTTCCCGTATCGACCAGTGCAACAATGTCCATAGTGCACTATAGGTATAATTATAAAATTATTAACACGTTACACACAATTTCCTTTCACAATTTGCCTGCATTTGTCTTGCCGCCCGATTATAATTTAGGTGACTTCAAGGCTAGAGCGAATAGCTTTTTCATAAACTAGTGCGCCTCACCATCAACCATTTCGTTACTACCAGGGGAGATCGCAGTCAAGCTCAAAGCAGAAAAAGACTACCAATCCAGGTATCCTTAATCAAATAACCCAACTAACTCCACAGCTAAACCCACAATACATAGTTACCTGTCCACTCCGCAACATATCACCAACTCTATAATACACTGGACAACTTTACCGTCTACGACATAACCCATCTATGATATTAATTAACGCGTTTAGTTCCCGTATCGACCAGTGCAACAATGTCCAACTTGGGAAATTAGTTACTCTGTGGACCGTCTGTGTTGTGCTATATACTCGTAGTGTGTGTACCTATAGTTAATGTTATTTCTATTACCTGGCTAATGAGAGTTACCGCGGTCGATAGGTTTTGCTGGTACGTATTCGTATTGGAGAAAATGGTATCAGTGATTTTTAACTTCATTTTGTAACTTGGAGACTATTCATAACGTATAGCGGTAATGTATTTTGATTCCAGTGCTTTTCCCATTGCATTCATTTTATATTTTGATATGCAGAATTCTAAAGTTGTTTTTCTGCGAATATAAATTCCTAAATACCGTGAACCTTAAAATTGTGTAAACATGTACCTACTATATTGTAAGTACTACTATATTATTATAATGATTTTAACTCATTTGTTCAAACGCTTCTTATAAAGCAAAAAAATTCTGAGTAACCCGGGAAATTCTTTCCTCAAGTTTTATTTTTCAGTTCAAATTGTATGTTGATTCCGAAAAAAGATACCTATATACTACGGCCACCAATCATAGCATAGCATCAGCCTTATTATGTTCCCACTGCTAGGACTCAGGCCGCCAATCATATTCCAATCAAAATACAACTTTATAGTGACATCATCATCTGCTTAGCCTTTTCCCAACTATATTGGGGTCGGCTTCCAGTCAAGCCGGATTTAGCTGAATACCAGTATTTTACGAGGAGCGGCTGCCTACCAGACCTCCACAACCCATTAACTGGGGTAACACGGTACTTCATGGCAAGACTGGAGTCAGATTTACTGGCTTCTGACTATCCGTAACGTCTGCCAAAGATCTACAAATGACAGCCGGGACCAACGGCTTAACGTGCTTTCCGAGGCATGGAGGAAACTCGTTATGTTAAGATGGTCACCCATCCACAGACCAACCTAGGCAAGCGTTGCTTAACCTTGAAGATCGACCTGTGCGGCTGTTATTATCTAGCCACGAGCTCCTCCTACAACTTTATAGTGACATACAAAATGCAAAAAAAAACTTATAAAAAATTGAATTTGCAAATAGCGGACTACCTTAGAGCACCCCCCCTAAGCTGCTAAATATATAACCCAGTTTCCCAGAATAGCCGACCATTTTTTTAAATCCGTACTTACACTCTCATCCGTACTACCTACCTATACGGATTTCCTCTTTCAAAACACGATGGAAAGCCGAGTTTCCTGAACAAACAAATATTTTTTTTAAACCATTCGCCGAATTCATGTGTGTTTCACCTCTTAGTTTTATCCCACTCTAACCGGTCATAGCGTAGAGTTTCACAAACAAACATTTCATTGAAACTTTTGCATGGGTAAAGTAAAGAGTGACAAAACAATACCTGGTACTTCTCTCTCAAGGATTACTAGACTATTAAGTGTGTTGTAATACCCAAGTCATTATAACTTAGTCTCAAGAACGGAGCATCAAACTGTGAAGCTGAGCTTTTGTTAACGTTAGACACATTGCTTGGAGCGAAGTTTCGGGAACCGGTGGATGTACTACAAGTACAAGTAATCAATAGGTACGTACAGAAGGTTTACCTGTAAACACAGATATTTATGAAAGAAATGGTTCCAAAATCTTGATATATAACATATCGGAGATAGAAAAACAAATGAACGTACTGTATCATTTGTTTTACAATCTCCAGTATGCCAAAACTGGAGATCGATAGGTTATTGGTTTCAGCCGTTAGTAGGCTTCGGCCTTGCTGGGCCCTTTTGGTTTTTGCTAGCATCTCTTTGAGACGCGTTCGACGACTCGGACGTGGTCCGGACGGTTGCCGGCCGGATGGCGAGCTACCCATTGTGTCCTCATCCTCAAGCCCACGCGACGGTGAATCAAATACTCACCGTAGGCGGATTGGTTGATGCAACCATACTAAATGGAAGGATTGAAAAGCAACCGGCACGTCCGGCACTCTATATAATCCCGTATCCTATACTCACATTAACGACTACGCATTCGGTGTTGTATAGAGTACTTAGTGAACATTTCACGTTTTAGATATTCTATATATTGCTTAGTAATTGTATAGAATACCAGATTACACAGATTCTCGGCAATCATATACTAAAAAGCGCTCTATTATTAAATTTACCATCCCAATTTCTTTTTAACCCAGACTTCTTGTTCGAAGCAAACCTTTTGTTCCCAATTACTTGTGCAACGGCACTCTTAGTTAGGTTACTTACGTGATTAATAATGTACAAGTTAGGCTGCGTTTGTGTTGTCATTACAAGTGATCACGGTATTACGTTTTTGGAAGTAGCTGTTTAATTATTTACATGTGCAAATGGGTTGTTTGTTTTTGTAGTATCGGTCCAGCTCTTCCTTATGGTGTAAAAGGGATTAGGGGATTACGTCAAGTGCTGGGGGAACGGTCTTCTGTAGTTAAAACCGCATATGCGATCGGTGATCACGTGTGTAGTTTGAGTTTTTCTTTCTTTAAGATCGTGTTTTGTAGTCTTTCAAAATAGAAGACTTGTGTTTGTTGTAAACCGTATCTGTTATAATAAGCCCCACCATTTTTACTTTTCTACGTACTAAGCTAGCTATTCTCCGCGGTTTCATCCGCGTCTTTGGTAACTGCTTCGCTCGTATTGATCGTAGCGTAATGTAACGATAGCCTATATATAACCTTCCACAGTAGAAATTTTTCTAACTAATTATCATCATCATTTCAGCTGAAAGACGTCCACTGCTGGATGTCGTCCTACCCCAAACGTCGCGACAACGAACGGTTCTGTGCGTCTCGCATCCATCAGATTTTCTAACTAATGGGTCTTGGGATTAGCGTGGTCAACCAAAAAAAGTCTTTAGCTTTATAGTATTAATATTAAAATCATAAAAATTATATTATAATTGCAGCAAACTGCATCTTCCTCAAACAAAACACTGCCATCTTACTATTCCAACACCTTCAACTTTTACAACCACCGCAAGACACAGTCATATTCTAGCTAACCACACGAATCACTCCGGAAGTTCCTTTATACGCAAACTGTCGTACAACAGACACAAGTAAAGTTCAAAGCAAAGCAAGGCAGGCTTGTTATGAACCTTATTACCGAACTTGACGTTACCTTGCAGCTAATATGATGTCACGTCAACTTCTGTCTTTGTAAAGTTCTATAATATTATGTGGGTACCTAAGGCCTCTTGTACACGGCACGTTTTCACTCCGTACAATATCATCATCTACATCTACATAGCCTTTTCCCAGCTATATTGGGGTCGGCTTCCAGTCAAGCCGGATTTAGCTGAATACCAGTATTTTACGAGGAGCGGCTGCCTGCCAGACCTCCACAACCCCTTAACTGGAGTAATATGGTACGTTTTCACTCCGTACGTAGACACGGTTATTAAAACGTAATGTGAACAAGAGTCCTAAGGTGGAGTTGTAAAATGGTGGAGTGGTTCTGTGGAGATTTGGGGTTTGAATAGGTAAAATTAAATAAGTAATCGTAAAAAAATATGAGTGCTAAGCTGTTGAAAAGTTGTTGGTAATGTGTCTCCGATGAATTATTCATACATCCATTTTTTACTGATTTAATCTTAGAGTGTTCTTTCAGTTGTCCTTTGCGAGAGTCAAGGTTACTCTTTCGAACAATCTTCAGATTTGGTAATAAGGACACATTCTAAGCCCTTTTGAATAACTGACAATTTGACATATTTGCAACACATTTACTTACATACTTCGCCCTCACGAAAGACTGCGAAACGAGGATGCTCTGAAGAACTTGCATACCGCTGTATCGACATTTAATCAACGACGCCACATAGGAACTAAAAACAACTGTCCACGTTGCCAGGACCAGACATTACATTCAGCTGATCAGAGTATCCTCCCTTTTTAACAGGGTTTTTGAGGACTTTACACCCTATTCTGCTTACCCTTAAACTCACGTTTTTTTACCTGTAATTTTCAGTCGCCTTCTGCATTCTGGTTAAATCGTGAACGAACACTGAGGCAGCCCAAGTTGCATCCCTAACGCTTCACTTTCCGCCCACCGTGCACAGCAGCCATATTTATTTATGAGCATCGCCTTAACAAATTTAAGATCTTAAGCTTCAAAGGGGATGTTGTTTATTCTCATATAATCCCCAAAGGATTTAAACATTAAAAACACTCATGAAATATTAAGGCGACGCCTATACTTTAGTAAGGATTTTGTAGGATTTGTCGGGAAAGGGATTCGTGCGTGCCCTAAACGATTTTTATTTACTTCCTTTGAACATTTTAGCGACTTTAATTGGATCTGGGATTCAGTAAAAAGTTTTCTTTTAATATTTTTGTAATGTTCTTTGGTAATGTATTTTGCTTTGGGCGACCATGTTAGGGCTGCACGTTTTCAGTGAAAAGAAAGTTTGTGTAACATTATTTCGTAATTTATATAAGTAAAAATATGTTTTCTTTTAAAGAAAAGATATGAAAGTGATATGAAAGAAAAGGAAATTAGTGATAGCATGACGGGTGACAGGGCAAAATGGAAGAAAATTAACAAAAACGTGCATTGACCCCAAATAATACCGACCGATGGCAGGAAGATGATGATACATGTTTTCTTTTATTCTACCTAATTCAAGCTTAACCGATGACCTGTTGAGCGTATCGCGTAGAGGAATCCAATGAATACAAGACGCACATGACCGGTCCATGTGGCGGTACTTGTGGGAGGCCTATGTCCAACAGTGGCCGTAGACGTCTTTCAGCTGAAATACATAATTGTTGATGAATTCTTGTTTAATTAAGCCACCATTTTTCTAAAAATGTAGAAGTCAATCTACTACTGAAAATATCCTAGTGCACCAGTGCACCCTAATTCCCAGGTCCCTAACTGACGTCACAGCAGCACCCTAACCCGCCCCTATTACAAAAGTTCTTCATACACATAAGCAGCTATATATTTATAACTCCACACGTCAGTCCGGAGGCAAAGAGCGTGAGAATCGATGACTATATACCTTGTGTACAGATTAAAAAGAAAAATATTTATGTATTTACTTTGCATAATTAAATAAAATAGCAGTAAATAAGTCCGTAGAGCTAGAGAGGCAAAAGGGAAATGAGAGTAGAGTAAAGATGGATGGACTGTGTGAAGATTGATACCTTCGAAAGAAAAGGGAGTTAGAGATAATGTGAGCGTGACAGAATGGAAGAAGCGTGTTGAGCCAACTCCAAACAACAAAGGACAAAGGCAAGCAGATAAGGCCTATGCCCAGCAGTTGACGTAGGATGTTGAAGGTAGGAAGTTGATCAATAAAATACTTAAAATGCCATAAGAATCAATAATCTTACTGAAAATAACCCAACTGCACCCTAATTTCGAGGTCCCTAAATGACATCTAACTCGTCCCTATTTAAAAGTCCTTCACACATATAAGCAGCTATCTATTTATAGCACCACACACGTCAGACCGGAGGCAAAGAGCGTGAGAATCGATGACAAGGTCCGCTGGTCGAGACGATCGGGTTACGCGGTCAATGCTCGGAACTGTATCGATATTTAATACTAGTGGGGCATATGACTTCGTCTGATTTGTAAATCAACGCCATGAATTCATTCATCATAATCTGAGCCGAAAGACGTCCACTGCTGGACATGGGCCTCCCCAAGCATCGCCACAGCGACCGGTCCTGTGCGTCTCGCTTCCATCAGATTCCCGCGAATGAATTCATTAGTTGGAACAAATTCACAAACATTTTTTTCAAAAATTAAAATCATCATAACATCAGCTACTTATCAACCAGTAAAAATACCATCAAAATCGGTCCAGTCGTTTCGGAGATTAGTCGCAACATACATACAGACGAAAATTTTATAAACATTTCACATTTGTTATGGGTATCAAATACACATTTAGTAAAACGAAATTTATCTTGAATTTTACAAACAGACATCTAAATTTTATTTATTGTGTATTGATAAAAACTATCTGTCTGATTGATACTTTTGAAGATAGCCATGGTACGTTTGTAGGAGGCTGTTGAGCTCTTGCTCTCACTTGTTGGTTCGGCAAAAAAGTTATCTAAAAGCCACTAAGTTATCGAACTAGAGCTGTGAGATTGTTCAAAACAGTAACCCTAGTAAGCAGTAGGCAACTAAAGCTCTGTCACTACCACTCGTCAAAAACAAACTCAGTGTTATTGGTTTATTAGCTTTCGTTTTGGAAATTTAGTCTTGCAGCCGCCTTATTTCATTATTTTTATAACAATGATGTTTGCACCACAGCTCATGTTCGTTTTAGTCTTTTAGAACCCCAAAAATAATTTTGGTAATTTTATAAATAACGAAATTAAAATCAAAGGCCCATGCGTGTCCTAAAAACCTTTATCGGCTTAGGCCTGTATATACAGCTGTAGGTACCTTCCGCTCCCAATTTCCCAGGTATAACGGGAGGACCTTTCTAGCTAAGTATTTTTAGACTGAGCTAATACCTACCGTAAATTCGCACATAGGTTTTTTTTAAGGGTGGAAATCATCTAATAACTCTCCCGCAATAGGGTGGAACGAAAGAACGGACTTTTACTGACTAAAATCACACCTATGCTCCCTTTTAGTTCTAAGACCATTGGTATCATTTTTATACTCTTCCCCATGGCTCTAGATTCTCACATAGGTGTGAATAGATTAGATTTCGTAAAGAGTTCGCCTGTATATCCTGCGTCCGGAAAGCCGGGTGAAGCAACAAGTGTGTTATATACCTAAGCAAATGTCTGATGTGTGCGTAATTGTGTTAGAATAAACAAGATTTCGGAGCACAAGTTGCCACTAACTCTCGGTCCATCCAGAGTGTGAGTATTTACTTGATGCGTTTTATTTAAATAACATAAACTATTGCGATCCCATCTGATGGTCAGCAGTTATGCAATAGTTGACGACATCACTATTTTATTAAAAGCCTATTCACTCTAGCCTTGAAGACATCCAAATTATAAACAGACGGGAAAGCAAATTGTGCTGGTCCTTCGATTTTCCGGCCAAACAATGGTGTCCACCCAAAATTGCAAACTATTGTAAATAAGTAGTCTATGAGACAAAAACGTTACAAGTCCTCTGCTTTAGAATATGATTTATAAGTATAATAGGTACATTTGGCACATTGAATTCCTAAAGTAATAAAGATCGGCACAGTTAGTACTGTAGTTTTAGCTTTGCCATATGTAAATAAGGCATAAGTCCAAGTCATCCAAGCATTACATAAAAATCCTTTACCAATGAACGAAAGTGATGATTCTTATTCTGATCATTTATTAGGGGATTTTTCTTGATATGGGTCAAATTAAGATAAGGATATTCTTTGTGAAGATAGAAAAATCGTCAGTTACAGCGCAACTCAACAAACAAAAGTTATGAAGCAATTTTTTTTCCTAGTTCCTTGACTGACGTACTTAGATCGAAACCTCTTTAAAAAATCATACCTGCTTTTTCAAATTAATATAAACTGCCTGCAATCCCAGTGGGAACATCACAAGGCCTATAATGCTAATGCTAATGCCTGCAACCTCACCTGATGGTAAGCAGTGATGCAATCGTTGATGTTGAAGCGCACTAGTTTATTAACAACTTTACCTTAGCCCTTCCTCTACTACTTTATAAAGTAATCAATCGTTCACCTTCGAGTCAATTAATGTTACCCCAATGCCGTTGAGGCCCAACCTATGGCGAACCCATAAATTGTCCTTACACCCCATAACGATCATTCACCATGAGGCACGATGATAAGGTCGGCTGACCGAGATAGGGTTACGGTCATCGCCCCATTCGATATAATCGATTCCATCCGATACCGATACCGATACTCGATCGTAATTATGGTAATAGTAATTATGTTAATGACTCGTGTCGATACACCATGAATTTTCGATGGGTAATTAAGTTTTGGCCATGTTGTGTTAAATGAGGAGTTAAGCGTTGACGCTGTACTATTGAATATCTTTGGAACAGACGTCGTGGAAGACTCAAAATCCTCCACTGTTCTATTCTGTATCATCATCATCATCATCTGCCTAGCCTTTTCCCAACTATATTGGGGTCGGCTTCCAGTCAAGCCGGATTTAGCAGAATACCAGTATTTTACGAGGAGCGGCTGCCTACCAGACCTCCACAACCCATTAAATGGGGTAATACGGTACTTCATGGCAAGACTGGAGTCAGATTTACTGGCTTCTGACTATCCGTAACGACTGCTAAAGATCTACAAATGACAGCCGGGACCTACGGCTTAACGTGCTTTCCGAGGCACGGAGGAAACTCGTTATATTAAGATGGTCCCCCATCCACAGACCAACCATGGCAAACGTAGCTTAACCTTGAAGATCGACCTGTGCGGGTTCTATTCTGTATCATCATTTCAGCCAAAAGACGTAAACTGTTGGACATAGACCTCTCCGAAGTGTCGTAACAACGACCAGTCTTGTGCGTCTTTCATTCTGTCCTATCAGTCGTCACGCTATCACTAACTTTTTTTTAATATCGCTCCTGACTCAGTCGATCCACCTTTTCTTTGGCCTCCCTCTGCATCCATCCATATGTATGCTCAGGTCTTTCACATAACCATACCAAGACAAACGATTGCACTTCAACTTTCCAGTCTCTAGTGCCACTTTCAATCTTCCTCTAATATACTTATTTGTGGAGACCCGTATTAAGTATGACTGATCTTCCCAAATCAGCCCTCATTATCATCTCAGCTGAAAGACGTCCACTGCTGGACATATGCCTCCCCCAAGCGTCGCCACACCGACCGGTCTTGTGCGTCTTGCATCCATCGAATTCCCTCGATCGTCACCAGCCCATCGGTCCACTTTCTGGCCTTCCAAAGTCAGCAAATCAGCCCTACAATCCATTTAAAACATCTCCAAAGCTTATGACAAACAGCCTCGCAAATGTTCGTACATTAAGGCGTGTTCAAACGATACGACTGCACGATTACCGTGATCGCAGTAATCAGGCTGTAACGGGCGCGATCGTATTATCATCTGTTTGATTTGTTGATGGCGTCGCTAATTGTACGGCTATTAAGCCAATGGACCGGCTCGAACACTAAAATGAATTCGGTGTCCGATTTGGATGTTGGCTGATAGTTTCGGTATTGTTTTTAGTTGGGATATGTTAATGTTTTGCTGTTGGTAACAGCGTATAAATAAATAAAGCAAATAAACAATAAACAGACTGTTGTTTCTGTTTGGGTTGTGCTTCTAGATGAGCTCTCATGTTTATTTACTTACAACTCATCAGAAATAAATATAACACTAGGTAATGGTGGGTTTCTTAATTGAATATTTTGGTTCAGAAGGCACCCCAATACCTATAAAACCAAAACTTGACAGGCTGACGCTGAAATCAGCGACAAAGTTTGAGAAATCTTCAATTTCAAATGCTTAAATCAAAAATCGGGGGTAACCAAGTGTATTCGTGTTTCTCACGGCGATCTTTTAGGTTGAGATATGAAGCTTCACATTTATTTTCAACCATAAGTCTGAGGACACATAAAAAAAAAACAAGGCATGTCAAAAGGTAAGCAGAAGCATATTGTCAAACAAAATTCACCCACATTCTCATAGACAGGTACAATAGGTAGGTAGACTACAAGCATCTCGTTCAGCACACACCACTTCCCTTATACCAAGTGTGAACCGTTTATTCCAGAACAAAGTTGGCGAACTCTCCACTTACCTCGGTGCGTCAACAATGCAATCCCGGTACATCCGCGCGTTTGCTCCGGAGTACCGAGTTCATCTAACTTGCTTAATGCCGGTGCTTGCTTCCGTCGACACGTGCTGGTTTTGTGTTTGGTTAAAGATTTTCTTTTCAACGAATCCCTACACAAGATTATACCGTGATAATAATAGTCAAAAAGTTTAATATCTGTAAGATTGACTTTTGCTAACGAAATATATTGTCATTGTCAGGGTTGCGAAATTGCTCGAAAGACATGTTGTGGCTCTGAAACTGGGCTAGACACCTGAGCAGACACCCAGAGCGTTAGAATTCTTTGATGTCTTCTATTGTTCCGCGAAAAAATCTAGCAAATCAGTCACCCTGACGGGTTCGAGTCTAAAGCGCTGGCCACACAGAAAAGACGTAAGACGCAGACGGGGCGCGGGCAGGCGCAAAAGTGCCAGCGTTGCGCCCGCGCCCTGTCTGTTCTGTATGTTTTGAGTCGCGACGCTTCTATACATTTTGTATAAAAGAGACGCGGTAGAGACAAATGCCCGCGCTCCGTCTGCGTCTTTCGTCTTTTCTGTGTGGCCAGCGCTTAAAAGAGTTTGAGCGCAGAGAGAACGCGAGGGACAGGAGACAGGTTCGCGCCAGTGCAGCAGTGTGATTCGCAGGCGCAGCGAAGCTATGTCTCTTGATGTAACTGTATTATACTGAGGCACAAAATTAAGACAACTCAGCATGTAGCTTAAGAGTTTAAAACTAACGAGGGTACAGTTAATAAAATTATCCCACTTACAACAAAAACCGTTACTCCTAATTCTTCAAAGGACCATCCCCAAGAAGCATGAATAATAACAGAGCATAAATCCTCAAAATACAACCTGACCTACAACTTAGCAGTAAAGCAGTTCTCTGACAAACATTACTATTAATACGGGACAACGGACACTGCATGTAAATTACTTTTGAATAACTAATTTCGTCGGATTACAGCGAGTCTGTGTTCAAGATTTAATAGGGTGTCTGGGGCTCTTGAAATTTGTACTTGAAAGGACTCCTGCTTTGGTTTAAGTGAGTTAGTCGAGCTTCTGGTCCGAAGAAACTTGTTTGTAGCAGAAGCTTAGAAGTGATGATCAGTTGTAGCCTATTCAGGTAACCTTCAGGCTTCAATGTTGTGATAGTAGAAAATTATCCCAAAGTGAACATACTTTCAGGATAAAAGTATCCAGTTTTATTGCAGGACATGGTCTAAAGCCAGTATCGCTTCACCGATATTTGATGAATTTCGGACAAAAAGAAGCTCGAAAGACAAGGTCCAGTAAACGCGATTCCTTACAGGATGGTAGAAGGGAGCAACGCAAAGGATAACTAAAGTAACACGCGTGTGAATTAGACAGTACAAGTCCCTCTCCGTTCACCCAATTCGGGAGAAGTTATTTGATGATTTCCCTTGCTTAAAAAAACTGCTGCAGCAACCTGTTTGAACAGTTTAGACTAAATATTGATCAAGTTAATAACAGTGACAAAGTTTTCTTAGATCCCTGACCAGAACCTCCTTACTTTAAACGAACCGGTTGTAACCATAGTCATTAACCTGTTGTTACATACGAACAAACAGCCGAAACAAAGTGCTGAAAATACTCGCTCTAGAGAAAGAAACGAGCGACAATAACCCGGTGTCCAAGGAGGTTAAAAAGTCATATAATAGCCAGACAGCAATAAAATTTACAAGTACTACAAACCTAAGTACAAGACGTTAAACTGTGTCCACTTTTAGTGTTTAAAACTACCGACAAAGCCGTAAATGCCTTTGGAACTAAAGGTACAAAAGCCAAACATGGCAATCGACCACCCAAAATGTAAAACTTGCTTTGCCATAGCTTCCAATTTTGACTGTAGACCCGCCCTAATGACTGACTTGATGAGATTAATAAAAGCGCCAGAAATTACCATACAGGTTTTTTTTGAGTTGAGAATTCATCAAATAAGTTCTTCCTCATCAAAGTATTACTGACTTTTTTTTTATTTAATTCATTAATTACAACGGTTGGACAACCAATTACAATAACAAAAACAATTAAAATTATAAACAACATGTACATCAATTAGTACTCTTCAGATGCCAATAAAATTATCTTCCACTCATCCGCAAACAGATCGCTTGCTGGATCCAAGAGATGGTTTAGTGCAGACAGAGTGCCAGATATTGGGCGCTGAGCACGGGCAATAGTGCGACGCTATGGCGCAGGAAACATCCTGTGCTTTTTATCGCGGAAATAATAGTCCGGGGCAAAGAGACAAACTAGGAAATCAAGCAGGCCAGACTCGAACAAAATTACCTGTGTTCCTTTAATTGCCCTTTGCATTCCAGGGCCACAGTGACTATTTCGAGCAATTCTACAGCTCAACCGTATAACTAAATAATTTTCTCGTACCAAAATGAATTAATACAGTTTCTTATTATTTTGTTCTTTCAAGCTTTTAGGACCAAAGCTCTGCAGGATGCATTTGCACGTTTTTATTTTGTTTTTCTCTATACTGTTTCCGCCCGCAGATTCTGCGACTGAAACACAATCAAAACCACCATCGGAACGGTAAAATTAAATCATAATGAAATTAAAGGCCAAAAGGTTCTGGAGGTAGGTCCTCACGAGGTTGTCCGATGACTAAGTAATGGATGTGAGACGCACAGAACCGGTTGGTGCGGACACTTGGGAAAGGATATGCCCGATAGTGGACTTCTGTTGCCTGAAATGATGATGATGAAATTTAAGAGAACGGTGTCAACGAACGAATAAATGATGATCGGGTATCTAACGAAGACAATAATCTCACAGTGAGTGTGGAGGCTTATTACAGGCAAAAACTAAGGAAACAACGAATGCAAAACTATTGAGATAATAACGACGTGTACAAAAAAAGAGGAACCATTGCACTTACTCCAAATAATTTAGAATGGCAGCAAAAGATACAATGATAATAATCATACTCAATGAAATAACAAGAAAATATTCACAAAGACCACCGCTCATACGCATGGACTCCATAACAATGATATTAATCACCACACCACTATATTTTTATGAAAATATACGAAGTTTCCTACTACGGTCATACCTTCGCGAATTATTCCATTGTGCGCAGGAAGTTAACCTTATAGGTAAGTTAGTGATTGCCATTCTCGAGCCCACATCACTGAGGGCGATGACCCGTGGCTTTATGATCACGTGGGAGACCTTAGCAAACCTTTAGGTAGTGTGGGCTAAGCCACGAATAAAATATGAGTTAATATTGAAGGTTCCTAAAATTCGTTTAGCTTTATTTTCAGAAACATACTTATAATAATAATAATAATAATATATTTTTTATATTTTTAAATGTTTTTATATTATTTTTTGTAAGAAATGTTTAAAAATATAATTTATATGTATTTAAAAGAAAATAAAGAGATAATAATAATATTGCACAACTTTTCACACAACACTATCTAGTCCCAAGCTAAGCAGAGCTTGTGTTATGGGTACTAGACAACTGATAAACATACTTATATATCGATACCTTTGGGTAGAAAGGTCGTATAAACCAAAACCCGACTTTTCAGTAGAGCAGAAAAACTATTTTTTTTTTACAAAAAAAATCATAACTTTTTTGCTTTTGAAGTTATAAAAAAATGATCTATGAGAAAGGTTCTTACATTTTGCAGATGTAAAAGGTTAAATCATCAAAACCTGTCTATCTTCTTTAGTTTTAAAGTTAGCTTGCATTTACGCCTAAGAAAAAATCAATTCTTGGTTAATACACCCCATGAAAATGTGCTTTGAAAAAACTGTGTGGGTCGTATATCCATTTTTGGTAAGCTTAAGGTCACATTTAATGTCGTAAAAACCCAAATTTATGTGACTTTTTTGTATTAAAAACCATTTATAATTATCATAGATCAATTGAATTCTGACTAATAAATAATCCTGTTACTCATAGAATTCGTAGGAACTCAATTATTATTATTCTAATACCCAATAATGGTCGATTCAAATAAAATAAAACTACCTGAACCAACATTTATTAAGTATTATAATACCTTCTAATCAATGGTATTTGTCCGGTATCTGTCTATCGCGCTCGTTCTTCTGCTTGTCACTGCGCGCAAAATGCGAGCCTTGTGTGTTGGTCGTAAAGTTCTTCCTGCCCTTATCCCATATTACTTGGGGTCGGCGCAACACGTTTTTTTCTTCCATTCTGTCCTGTCGTCCGTCACAATATCACTAACTTCCTTTTCTTTCTTATCGGTCCTTACGCAATCCATCCATCTTTTTTTTGGCCTCCCTCTCCCTCTCCATCCATCTCTTTTAGTAATCTGCGTTTCATCTCTCCTCTTCACATGACCATACCAAGACAAACGATTTCTTTCCAACTTTTCAGTCACTGGCGCCACTTTCAAACTTCCCCTAATACACTTATTTCTCACTTTGTCCATTCTTGTCACACCACACATCCATCTCAACATTCTCATCTCCGCTTTATGCAATCTTTTTTCTACCATCTTTTCCACAGCCTAACATTCTGATCCATACAGTATGACAGGTCTTATCACGGACTTGTAGATTGCACCCTTCAACTTGAGGAGCATCCGTGGATCACAAGTTGTTCCCGTGACCTGTCGCCATATCATCCATCCTGCGTTGATCGGATGTATTATGTTCCGGTCTACCTCACCATTTCCTTGGACAAGCGACCCGAGGTACCGAAAGTCGGAACAAATCGGTATGAATGTCCTAACGAGGGCTAAAGATGACGGATTGGAGGGACCGCCGAAATCGCAGAACAAGTACTCTGTTTTGGTTCTACTCAATTTCATGTCAACACTCTCCAGTCTATGCCACCAAACCTCCAATCTGCTCTGGACCTCTAGGTTACTCTCGGCAACCAGCACAATATCATCGGCAAAGAGCATACACCAGGGGGCCTCTTCCTGAGTGTCTAACGTCAAAGCGTCCATTATCAGCAGGAAGAGTTAAGGGCTGAGAGCCGACCCCTGATGCAGGCCGAAAGCCACATTCAAACTGCCACTGGTGCCTACTGTAGACCGGACTTGGGTACTACACCGACTGTACACTGCTCGGATCAACTGCACATACTTCACAGGCACACCTTTCTCCTTAAGGGCCCACCACAGAACCTCACAATGTACCCGGTCGTCTGCCTTTTCGAGGTTAATTAATACCATGTGCACGTTTTTATGTGCACCTCTGTATTTCTCGCACAGCTGGCGTATAGCGAAAATGGCATCCGTTGTTCCCCCACCAGGCATCAAACCGAATTGGTTCTGTGAAATTTCACTCTCTTCTCTCAACCACCTTTCAATATTACTTCCTCCCAGACTTTCATTGTATGTGACATTAGCTTTATTCCTCTATAATTGTTGCACTCAAGAACATCACCTTTGTTTTTAAAGATGGGCACCAAAGAACTTTTGCACCAATCATCAGGTATGAATTCTTCTTTCAACAACTTATTGAAGAACATAGCTAACCACATCCATCCATCCACTCGCAGTAACTTCCACACTTCAACTGGTATTCCAAACTGGGCCAATAACCTTACGATTCTTCATTTCATTTACTGCTATTCTGACTTCAACCATACTAACCATTCTCACTAACCCCACATTTTCTGGTTTACTTTCTAAGATCCCACTCCAATCACTTTCCTTATTCATTAGTCTTTCAAAATATTCCTTTCACCTCTCTTTGATTTTTTCATCATCTGATAGAACCAGTCCAGGTTCATTTCTTACACATTTTACTTGACAAACATCCTAAAGTAAAGTGCGACTTGCAATGATCATGGTTTATACACCAACGTTGCGAACTATCTTTGGATTTACGACGTTGATTTTAACCTGGGTTTAAGTAATCTGGGTTTAACGCTTTAGGGCGTATAAACCATTTACAATTAATGCATTTAACACTTTAGGGCGTATAAACCATTTACAATTAACGATTATTTTTACACCCTCCGTTAATATAAATTATGGTCATTACGTCATAACAAAATTACAAAAAAATAATATTTGGCTTTTACATTGAAAATTTACCTTTTTTAAGAGGCTATGACCGAAAATTTCTGGGTCGTATTAACCATTTTTGAGCGAATTTCTACATTTCGTATATACAGATCGATAGAGAAAAAAATTCTGAGAAAAATGGTATATTTAACTCAATTTGGCCAAAATGGTTTATACGACCTTTCTACCCAAAGGTAGCGATATTTCTAAATACATACATATTATAGATACATTACACCCACTTGGTTTCGTCTTTTTAAAACATGTATTTTTTTTTGCAATTGATGATGGCGAGGCACACTTGTTTATTAAGACCCTATTCACTCTAGCCTTGAAGACACCTAAATTATAAACAGACGGGTACGAAGGGGTATGTAATATACAATATGTATGTGTGCATTAGAACTACATACAAACTCCGTGCAAAAATGTTTCAGTGTATTCGAGCTTATACTAACAGGTTATCTCAAGTATCTGTAGCAACACAAATTGCAACGGAAAACATCCCATTATTCTAGATGTATACCAAAGGTTAACAGAAGATATTTCTAAACCATATTTACAAATACTTTATCTTCTTCTCTCTTTTATCGTCTTATAGTCAAAACCAAACCAAAAAACCAAGTCCAACGCAATGCAGATGCAAAACCAATGCAAAAATTGTAACCTTAAAACAATATCTCATCAATTTATATTAATCAACAAATAGGTACTATTGCATAAACCTAACAGTCATCAACATAAAGCTGCACCCACCTATAGACCAATAAAACTTACCAAAGCAAGCAACAAACTAAAAGAAATATATGTAGATGAAACCTCATGACCACAATAACCATTTCAAGCCGTTAACCATATGTAGAAGAATGTAACAATATGTCAGTACAAGTCTTCGCCTCCGCTAAGCCGTTTAGTTTGGTTGACGAGCTAAGTTAAACGAAGAATGAGTCCGTTTAACTGACTTTATTGCCTCACAATTTACTTCAGACCTTTAAACTTTGTGCATTCATGTGTTTTCCCAATGACTTTCGAGCAAATGGAAATTACAGTTTGGACATCTAAAGAGAGTAGGTAATGCGTTTAAGAAATCTATTGTAAAAGTAATAAAGTAAAACTAACAAAACTTTAGATGTCGTAAATTTTATGTTCTTCGTAATAATTTAAAGATGAGACAGAAATTAATGTTTGTTTTAATGCAACACTTCAGATTGCAATGCAATGACTTAACATTACTGTTGATGATCCATTGAAAACTTGTATGCTCTAAACTTTTTAAAACTAAAATTTACTCATACCATGCAATGACACCGATTGCAAGTACTGCAGTTACCTTGTTAGCTGTTTTCTTGTTAATTTGTTCTTTTTCCTCTTTCGCTAAACACACATAATTATGTAGTATTGGCTTCGTGTAAATTCTTACGTCAAAAGCAACCGAGGAAAATTACACATCAAAGAAAACCGAGAAGAGTGCCATTTACGAGTAAAAGAACATAAAATAGGTAGTATACATAAAGATAATACGAGTAATAACGTTAAACCATACCCTCTTTTAAGTAGAGCAGATTAGGATCTGAAGCCTACAATTCTAAGAATCGCTCCAGCTTTAGAATAGTGACAGTCCCCAATCAAGTAATTGGGTACAAAACTTGTTGAGAGACAGAAAAGATTCTATTCGAAAAGTATTAAGGCATGAAATCGTCCATATAGCAGTCATCCGCATGCGGGTGGACTGAGAGGCAACTGTTAATTAACAGAGAAAACATCCAACTCAATTAACGAGACACACATACAAAGCGTCACTTCCGCAAAAAACGTTTCACAAACGGTTTTATTGCGTAGTTTCCTGTTTCCCATCGTGGCGCGAAATGGGCCACAACTTGAGGGGTCCGTTGTCCGACAAACACCACGTGGTGGGCATAATAAGCGATCGTCACTTGTTCACGTGTACGAGTATTGTCGGAGTGGCACACGGCGTGTTCAACCGGGACTTCGACAATAAGACTGTGTAGGGGCTTACACAATGTCATGATGATGGAATAAGTGACTATAGTGCTGTAATGACAAAAAGAAAACAACGAAAGTACTATAATCTGTACATATAAAAAGAGAAACTGACTGACATATCAACCCACAGTCGAAATCTCTGGGACTAGGAGCTTGAAATTTTACACAAGGATTCCTTTTAAGACGAGCACTAAGGGACAATTTTCCAAATTCAATCCGAAGTTTGTAGGGATAAACCGAAAGTCGCGCGGGCAAAGCCGCTGGCAAAACTAGTGATATCTTAAGAAACTATTAAATAATGACGAAGATAACTATCGTTACATAGTTTTCAGAGGTTATTTTGGCAGCTTCCAAAAAACTCTCTACAAATCGTACACCGAATCCAATATTTAGTAATTTTATACCAAAATCCCGTTCAAATATTCCAATGTCGTAGTGAACAGTCTTAACGCACGATAGATACTATATTGAAGCATTTGACTTGGTAATTCATACCTTACAATCTCATGTAGTTAACATATATAACGCCTCTAGGCCTTGAGACAGACGTGCAAATATGTGACATGTAAACTGCAATTATTCGACGTCAGTGCCTTGATAAATGGCTTCTAATCCACGTGTTCCTTTCACCCTTGACTAGGGCTACCAGGTCTTCAAACCGAAAAGCCGGACCAACCAGCCAGTTCAGCCGGACATTGAGTAAAAAGGCTGCCAATTTTTTTTTATGCCCTGCGCGGAAGTTTTACTTTTTACATTCTAATGAAATTACAAGTCATTGCTGGTTTGCAAACGCTTGCAATTGCAATGCAAGATACATGCAAATCTAAAAAAAATAGTCAAATTTAAAAAGCCGGCAGGCCGGACTCCGCCTAATTTGGCTGGACACAACCAAAAAGCCTGGCCGTATCCTGCTTTATCCGGACGCCTGGCAACGCTACCCTTGACTGGTACACATATAAAAAACTTAATTTCTTCTTAAGTATCAATCTAGCTTCTCTTCCACGGCTTAAGACCTGTCCGAAACCACTCAACATTCACAATTCTAAGAAGTAAAGCTGTCGCTTCATTAGCCTGATTACTTTTTCCTTGTCTTCTTCCTAGAAAAAGATGTCGGAAGAGAAGTTTTATGTCCCTAATTTGTTTGTGTTATCATTAGTCTCTCAAAGGGCTTTACCTAGTTGATTAAGCAGAAGCTAAACGATGCAGAAATCTGTGTTTAAGTTCTTTTGAGACACTTGGTTCTTTATTTTCTTATGCTACTGTTTTTGATACGTTTGAATTTGAACTTGCATATAGATATGTTACAGCAGTGGTGACCCAGTGGTAACTGCACTACCCCAACTTATAAGTTGTAGATCGCCGGTTCAAACCCGGCCAGGTGCATTAATATGTGCCATTTATTTCATTACCTCTGCTTTCAAAACGGCGAAGGACTCGGCATGTTCTAGAACCAAACTTTCGTAGATATGTGATATCCATCATGCAGGTCTTCTATTGAGAAGAGGCCAGAGTCCCAAGAGTGGACATTACAAGGCCTATAATGCTAATAACAGATACTTTATTTTCTTAATTGAGCTGAGCATGATTTTCTCGCTTTTCGCTGATCACTTCAAAAATGATTAACAGCTTACATATTTCAATAAAAACTATTAAATAACTCTTTCCATATATAACTTCAGTTTAATCCCACTCCATACAAACTAAAAACATCTCAGCCATGATATATGTGCCGGCTAAAATATGTTGCTACTTACTGAAATTTATCTAAAAGCGGCTACTGGCCACAGCAAACCGTTATTTATGAGGTAAAGTTTCCACACATTGTAGCAACTATATGATTTATATTAGGCTTTTGTACAACCCTTAGCGGTGATTATATTCGTGGGATTCGTGTCTACTGTATTTGGGGACGGAGGACAAAATCATTTTGTGGTTTTCACAAGCTACTCGTATGTCAATGGTCTGAGCCGTGAAGACCGCGAAATAAGAAAAGGTTAAGCAGGGTTAAAAGATTATGCAACAGGAGAAATACAGAAGAAAATAAACTCTAAAGATAACACTATAAAACTTTTTGTGGTAATCAAGTTTATTAAAACTTGAAAAAATGTTAATTTAAAACATTTGTTTTACTAATATTTCGTCTTCGCAAAACTTTATTTCCAAACCAAATGTGGGCAGAGCAGCCAGCAGAACCATTCTTCTAAATGATAGGTACGCTTAAAGCTAACGACGCACTGCATACAATAAACTTGAACTTACTGCACTGAAGTATTCAAAATTTAAAAGACCCAGCTGCTTTGTATAGAAGAAGAAAACCGTCTGGAGTAACTTAATGAAAATTTTAAAACCCAATCTCGGCTTTCTGAAGATTTTCAATATAATGCGACCGTTCTTTTGATCCCACATGCGAGCATGAGGGGTCTTACGGATTCGGTTTACCTCCCCCCATTATTAGTCTAGCCTGTATACTCTGAAATTCAATTCGAGGTGAAACTTTACGTTACTTTAGTAATATCACCGTGTCCTTTGTTGCTTTTATTTTCTTCGGTATTCTTTGCCAAAGAAAAGGGTACCGAGGTGTCTTTACTGAAATTGAATTTTGTGATCAGGCGCTTAATGTGTTTGGGATTATGATCGAGCTTATGTGCAGCTTCATTTTTATCAGATTTCGTTATACGGTGACTGTGGTCCTACGTATTTTCAAATGACAAAAGTATATTTGGTTCAGCTTCCCTTGATCCACTATTGCTTTTCGTATCTGTTGCGTCACTATTAAATGTTATTTTGTGGCAAATAATTATACATATTTGATACAAAACATAATTATGGTGATGGTAGCGACTCAAAGGGAATTGGACATACATTTGTACTTTAATTTAGCAGTTATCATGAAATCGTCTAATTAGAAACTACTGCTGTTATATTGCACAGTTTAATCAATGCATTAAACGTCATTCTTATATTGTGTCATGTTTATTAAACCTTATACAATATTTCTACCGGTAATACAATGTACTTTTATATTTTCCACTATTACACGCCATTCTCGTGCTATAATCATTTTGTTTCATTCAGTGTAATCCCCGTAAATTAATTCTCTTTCAGCTCCCATTTTAATATACTATTTTGCTTTGCAGACAAAAACTCGAATCTCAGACAAACCGCTACGCGAGAAAATGAAACCGAAATCGCAATCCACGTAGAAAATAACACGAAAGAGCAAGGGGTGGTCTTCTTATTTTTTTTATTTCTAATTTGTACATTCAATTTTCCGGCGCACAACGGAGCTCACACGGCGTGACGTGCATTTTAATTATAAATGTAATTAAAAAGTCAACGGTCTCCGCGTCTGTCCGCGACGAACGTCGGCCACAGAATGCAAACGTTTAATTTAGCGTGCGGTCACTTGCAACCTCGTTTCAGCGACCATTTTGGTCAAGTCGCGTGGTCTTTATTGGCGGGAATTTTGAAATAAGAAGCAATTTTACTAATGTTGGTTTCTTTCTTTTACTTTAATTACTGTTGTATTTCTCCGTTGGTTTGTATTTTCTTTACGAGTACGCTATGCTACATCAACATCAAAATGCAAATTTGTACTTAAGCAGACATTGTAGTGGTGCTGCATCGTATTAAAGGTTATCCGTGTGTAAAGTAAATAAGAACTGACGTACAAACAAGTATAAAAAGTTAGACAGTTGTTTATAAAGATGTAGATTTTATGCATAGTTGATAAGAAGTAATCACAAGTTAGTTAGCGTTATGCACCGTGGGTGCTAATTCAAAGGGAGAAAAAAGGTCCAGCTAACTTTTCTGGGTATTGCTAAGTGAGCAATTATTATAATAACACAACCATGAGTCAAATCAAAACAGTTAAGCTAGATCATAGACAGTTCCTCATTAACAGTCAACACCGATTGGGGCAAAATTGCAAAAACAGCTCCAATTTTTTAAATCACATGTGTAAGCGAAGTATTGAAGACCTTAACCTGTCACATACCCACAAAACGAGACACAATAGTAAAACAATAACAGCGCGGTCTCATAGGACCGGTCGGGGATTCATGAACTAAAGGTCTTCAAAATATTTATAAAGGTACATAGACCCATGGGCCGATATCGATGTCGAACACAGCAATTATCTATTTTTCTTTTTCTAAGACATCATATCACATGCCACGAACCTACAATTAATCTTACTCAAAACTAAACAACAACCATATCAACTAAACAAACCATCCACCCGAATAAGGCAGATCTCATTTACATAGACGATACCCTTATTTCGGCGGACACTGCCAACTACAGAGTTAGTGAACAGGAAACAATCGCTCCTAACTTGTGCCCAACGACAATAGATCTGAATAAAAAAATAAAGTCGATAAAGGCGAAAATATATTTAAAAATTACGAAAATAATATTATAAATATTAATATAATTAACTTTCTCATATGCCACGAGTCTACAATTAATCACACTCAAAACTAAACAACAACCATATCAACTAAATAAACCATCCAGCAGAATAAGGCAGCTCTCATTTACATAGACGATACCCTTACTTCGGCGGACACTGCCAACAATAGAGTTAGTGAACAGGAGACACCTAACTTGTGCCAAACGATAATAGATCTGTCTAAAATAAAGTGGATAAAAGGCGAAAATATATTTAAAAATTACGAAAATAATAATATAATTAACTTTCTCATATGCCACGAGTCTACAATTAATCACACTCAAAACCCTGAACAACAACCATATCAACTAAACAACCCATCCACCAGAATAAGGCAGATTTAATTTACATAGACGATACCCTTATTTCGGCGGACACTGCCAACTATAGAGTTAGTGAACAGGAAACAATCGCTCCTAATTTGTGCCGAACGATAATAGATCTGAATAAAAAAATAAAGTCGATAAAAGGCGAAAATATATTTAAAAATTACGAAAATAATATTAACATAATTAACTATTGCCACGAGTCTACAATTAATCATACTCAGAACCCCGAACAACAAACAATCCAGAATAAGGCAGATCTCATTTACATAGACGATACCCTTATTTCGGCGGACACTGCCAACTACAGAGTTAGTGAGCAGGAAACAATCGCTCCTAACTTGTGCCAAACGATAATAGATCTGTCTCCGGGGACGCACTAACTACAGTCCATTTCGTTTTGAATCACAGTTTACTTTACACACTTATACTATGTGTAGTGTAAGCCATTTGTAGTTTTGTTCTGTAATTCTAGTCATATTTAATGTTTTATTGTGTTTGTTCGTGGGTCATGGTGTTTTATTTGAAAATTAAAGGGACTATAGGAGCTAATCGGGAGTTTTATAGAATGTGATACTGGAGTAAATCAAATCCGAAAAAAATATGTTGTTCTTCTGGATAAATACACCAAATTTAGTACCATAGAAAAAAATCACGAAGATGCCCCTAAAAAAAAATTCGATAAAAAACCGGACTATATCCAAGGAAGGTGTTATATTTGTTTCTTAGATTATTCTACAAGAAATATTTTGCCGTTTACTAAAATGCTTCATATTTACAAGTGCTGTCTGTCTGTCCGTCTGGTGTCTTTGTAAATTCCCTTTCCTTTGTTTGCAGTCCAAGAGTAACCGCGGTTTAGGTGCTGTAGTGTAGTCCTCTTAAGGTTAAATGGGTACTGACGATAGATTTCATATGGAATTATTAAGATAAAGAGCTCGAAGAGAACAAATCCAATAGGCATATTGTATACTAAGATTTGAAGACAAGATGTTATTGGTTTGCTACAGGCCACTATGATGTAATCTATATCATATACAGAAAAATGGTTTGTAAAGAGGTGTTTACTCCATCCTGCACTAAAATTATCTTAATGTAACTAAGACTTTCTTCTGAGCTTTTTACACTTTAGTTAGGTAGAAAAGTTTTTTTTCTCTTTATATCACACAAACCAGTGCTTGACTGCTATCCCACCTGATAGTAAGCAGTGATGCAGTCGTTGATGATGGTGAGGCGCACTAGTTTATTAAGAGCCTATTCACTGTAGTCTTGAAGACACCCAAATAAATTGTAATTTCAATAGCAACAATGTTGACAGCAAAATGACTTAAAAATTTTCATTCAAATCGTAAACAACGAAATAAATGAACAAAAAGTCCAAGATACACGTGAAAAAGCATGACCGAATTTTCACAAACAATGAAATACAGAACATAAAGAAGAATTCTATCAAGAGTTACAGTCTTGAAATTCTATAAAATCCCATTGAACCGGATTTCATTTCGCTTTTATTGGTGCAGTCATTGAATCTCACGGTCCACGCTCGCTGCAAGATTGATTTAAGTTTCTTTGTATAAAAATTGGATAAACTTTGTTCAGTTCCCTGTTTATTGTAGGTTCTGATTTATTGCATGGTCTTTGGGAAACTGCTGGAATATCGATGATTAGGTGCATCATGAAGAACACGATCGCCATTTCTCTTTCTTCAATATTAATCTATCACATACCCGCGAAACGAGACACAATAGTAAAACAATAACAGCGCGGTCTCATAGGACCGGTTGGGGATTCAAACATTAAGACTCATCTCTGTTTGCATTCTTCGCTTTAACACTTTTCTAGTTTATATTTTTACTTAATGTGACACAGATGATAGTTTCTCACTTGCATTGCATTTTACTTTGCAATTTTCCATTGGTTGGTTGAATTGTTGCGTTTCTTTGTCAGTACGGTTTCGTATATTTCCATAAACATGCATAATAGACTAAGTAGGTTGATACAGTTATTCTATCTTACCAAGGCTTTCGTTAGATAACTAAAACATAGTTTATGTAGAATTTATTCTCATCTTATTAATAAGAATTACATTATTTCTAGCTTTTCCAAGATCTAAGGCGATATAATACAGAACATTACGTTAATGTTTAGAAGTAAAAGCGTAAGACAATATCTTTATAACATTTTCTACCTATACAGACTAATAATAATGAAATTGTTCCCTTTGTTTCAGGTAAAGAGGAAAATGCTTAAGTTGTCCCCATATTATCATATCGCTGACTTTGGGTAAGAAAATATATTATGATTACGAAAACACTCCTGCTTTTGTTGTGCTACGGGATATGGAAGCGATATGTTCGGGATTTAAGCGATTACAATTATCTCCATGAGTTGGTAGATTTTGGCTGGAGAGTAACAATCTAATGACGGTTGTTTAAGTATTGTTAATAAGTTACTTGTTTAATTGGAATTACTTTTAAAATTGTAAAGATCAATACCTACTGTTTTATTTATTTACTTAATTGTCATGCAATACAAAAGTAAGAAAGCTGACTTAAAGCCTTAGTCATTCCTTACCAGTTGATCTAGGATGGTAAAGAGACAATATGGTACGTGCATAAAAATTGTAAAAATAAGGGTGAAAAGTATACGTATAGATAAAACTAAACATACATACTCGTATATATTTTAGGCTCGTCTCTCTATTATTAGGCTATTATCATACAGGCATATGATAACTAACTAATAAAACTGCGTATCTCATCTAGAATAGCCAATAACTATAAATGTTGGCCAAGCCCGCATTCGCAACATTTCTGTTTCATAAAAGTATTGGCACATACATCGTAGTTTTCGGCACTCAGAGAAAATTATTGAGACAAACAGGCAAATGAAAATGAATTACTGTTGTTATTCCTGGCTCTGAATACGAATATAAAAATTGCTGAAGTTAGCTCTCTCTTCTATCTGCAAAATAAATAAATTAATTGCCTAGATTTTTCAACTTAATCTCATATTCAAGACAAGTCCTAAGATAAATATGAAGAGTTCTTAAAATATGTATCTTAGGACCTAAAAACACAGACAACCCTGACAGAGACTAATATGCTCCTGTTCTTTTCCAACAATAACTGTGCCTTTAGTTTTTTTAATGTCCTCACCATTCATTCACAAAGAAGTCACTTAGAAATATTGAAAAGACAAACAGCCTGAATAAAAATGTTGAGTGGTTCGTAATATTTCAAGTAAACTCGCGATTCCCATGGGAAATTAGAATAACTGCAGCGTAATTGACTTTGTCTCCGGCCATTATTTACACAGTGCTAATACTAGATTTATGAAATATTGTCGACTGGGATAGCTCCCAGTCGACAGCATAGCTGCTGTCTGCGTTTTACACAGACTCTGTGTAATCCTTTGTGCTTTCTTCTTGTAGGGTACCTGCACTATGAATTATGATTTGGTCTTTATCAGTATTACTATTTTCTTCAACGACTCTGTTTTCTATTTCGTTACCATTATAATTCTTAATATCTAATTCGTATAACTCGTATATTCACTACAGTCATGTGTGTAATATATTTGTAATATCTTGAGCATATAAGCTTAGGTTTATTAAGGTGTTAGAATAATTAAAAGGTACTTCTAAATGCTATTCAAATTTGTCTTAACACACAGACACACGATTTACTCTTATTTATTCGTCTAGACTCCGACTACCTCTCGCGCGTTATTTTATTAGAAATAATTTTAAAGGATTGTTTAATTTTCAATCTAACCCCAGCGCGAGCTTTTCGTAATATTCTATCTCCATTCTCCGACAAGATTATGAACACCCACACATTTTCAGCTTTATTTTATTTATCTATATTAAGTTCTTAGAAAGCTTTCTCTCATATTTACGGTCTTGAGATTAACTGAGCTGTTATATCTAGTTTGCAATGTTCACATTTTCTAGTTTTATAAACATTTTAGTTATGCATTGCCTGTGTGTTTATGAGCTGGTATTATGCTTTATTTCTTTAATATTTGCAATTTGCGTCAGTTTTTCTGTTTGGTGGTTTACCAACGGATTGATTTTTGTGGCGTTTCACAGAGAGTTTGGTACCAGGTACGTGGTGAAGGTCTTTTAGTAACTGGTCATGTCAGAAAATGAAAAACCTTTGATCCAATACAAAAAAATACCATCCTCAAAATTTTATTGTTATTTAATTCTGAAACCATAACCATCAAAATTTGCTTTAACAAACTTTGTATAAGCACTTATTTACAGTAAACATTAAATAAGATTTAATTAAGCCAAAGGCTTAATATGTATTGATAGAGGATCCCACTCGCGATTCATTACGCTTTACGGTGTACCATGGTAGGAATAAACAAAGTTAGGCTGTTACGTTTATGTGACGCCATCAAAAACTCCATCAATATGATGAGAGGTTTTATGGCGCCCGACGTGGGCCAACGTAATGAGCGACATTATTCTCTTATACTTGCACTTCGTTTATTAAAAGTTGCTAAAATGTATATTTTGAACGTGCTTTGTTATTTATTGTTGGTAAAAGTAGAATTGCAAACGTTCGATCATTGTCCTACATAGTTTTTGGCAGACTAAACACGCATATTTTATGCGAATTGCCGTAGCAACACGCTAGTAATATAAATAATCCTTTTTTTTAAGTTATCTAAAACTACTTTAATAAAAGTCGTTTTTGGCGCCCAACGTGGGCCAACGTATTGAGTGACATTTTTATCTTATACTCGCACTTCGTTTATTAAAAGTTGCTGAAATGTATATTTTAAATCTGCTTTGTCATTTATTGTTGGTAAAAGTAGAATTGCAGTTGTTTCGATCATTGTCTTACATAATTATTTTAACAGACTCAAGCCGCGTTTTTTATGCTAATTGCTATACAGTATTTTTTAGTAAAAATGCCTTTTTTAAAGTTTATCCAAAAACTCCTTCAATATAAGACATCTTTGGCGCCCACCGTGGGCCAACGTAATGAGTGACATTATTCTCTTATACTTACACTATACTACTATACTTGCGTTTATTAAAAGTTGCTAAAAGTAGAATTGCAAATGTTCCGATCATTGTCCTACATAGTTTTTGGCAGACTAAACACGCGTATTTTATACTAATTGACAGTATTGTTAGTATAAAGAATCGTTTTTTAAAGTTGATCCAAAACCCCATCGATGTGGCTTTTTATTGCAACCGACCTGTATCAAAATAATGAGTGTC
Source organism: Mythimna separata (assembly GCA_030763345.1). Classification (NCBI taxonomy): domain Eukaryota; kingdom Metazoa; phylum Arthropoda; class Insecta; order Lepidoptera; family Noctuidae; genus Mythimna; species Mythimna separata. The sequence goes on from CM061175.1 coordinate 2,531,370, forward strand.
ATTTATCCTCTGATACTTGTACTTTGTTTAATGAAAGTTGCTTAATGTATATTTTTACGTGCTTTGTAAATAATAATATTTTTGGTTTAAGCAGAATGGCAAAAGTTTAGATCATTATCCTACATAACTAATTTCGCAGACTCATTACCCGTATTTTATGCAAATTGCAGTACAGCATAAAAATTTTAAAAATCAAATCAAACAGCATAATAGAATCCTTTCTTAGAAAAAAAAAAATGTTTTTGGCGCCCAACGTGGGCCAACATAATGAGTAACATTTATCCTCGTATACTTCGTTTATCAAAAGTGGCTAGAATGTGTACTTTGACCGTGCATGTGGTTTATTATTTATATTTTGTGTCAACCCTAAGTTAAGTCAGTGACGTAATACTCCTGTCTCTTGGGAAGCACGTAAAGCCGTTAGTCCTTTGCCTGATATCTTCCCGGTCGTGTAGGTTGCTGCCCCATTGGCCTATAAGAATATGGGAATAGAGTGTATGTATTTGCATACACACTTATTGCTCGTATTTCTGAATACTTGCAAATGTCTTTTAAAGTTTCCCACCGCAGCCGATAATATATTTGGTAATAAAGACTATAGTTCTACGTCAGCAAATTCAGTATTTAACCAAAAGGTGAACTGTATACCTTTTAACATAAAGAATCCTTTCTTGAAGTTTCCTCTCTTAACTTCAACATAAATTCAATTAACGTACCTATCGCTAAAACATAAACAGCGAAGTTATATTTTAAGACTAACTAGCACAGAGCACAGTACCAAAACATCCTATAATAATTAGCAAAATTTACAGCTTGCATTCCAAATTCATAAATAAACTTACATCAAATATGCAAGTGAATCCTGCAGCACCTTCATTTTGTATAACCGCAGTCTGCATGTTTGTTTCCATCTCGAAATAAACCCTGTATTTACGCTTAAATTCACTGGCAAGGTAATCAAAATGTTAGTAGATCTGGTAATTAATATCTCAAGTTACTCCTGGCTTTACATAGTTTAATAAACCACAGTGTATCTCTTCACAAGAACGTTATAAATTGTATCTACTGAGAGAAGGTGGATTTATAAAGTGAATACGAAATGGTAGTGATTATTATTATAGCAGGCCGTAAATGTTCAGTGCAGGCCATTGGCGTTGTAAGTAGGTTCGGTAATCGAATTGGTGATCATAAAATATCGTTATGAAGGGTACAGTAACGTTGCTTTTGCTCAGACCTAATCTTTATCGTACAATCTTGGCAGTTTTGATGAATATGGAATTGTGGAATGATTGCGATTTTAATGGGCGTGATTACTGCAGATTTGTATACGTTTTTAACAACACAGTTTTATTCCAAATACAAATAAATATAAACTCTTATTTAACTTTCTCTCTTTTGTTTGGTTTGAATACCAAAAAGCTTTTGAAACAACATTAAATTTGCTTCAAACAAACACTAACAAAAAAATAAAAGTGCAACTATCAAACAGTGGTTAGGAAGTTCATGCAAACATTTCTCAAGTTTCAGCCCGAAGGGTTCCAAATTGTTTCAAAGGAATTCCGATAGTCCGGAACCCATTAGTTTCGGCACTCCAATATAAAACGCCATAGCTCGATAAATAAACTGTTCTTTACTTTGACAGTCAATTTATAAAATGTCCAGCCGAGTTCTTGCGGTTTTTCGGTGAAATGTCTGAAAGTTTCGCAATGCTGATGAAACGAGTAACCAGGGATTTAAGCCTCAAAGTTGTTTCAAATAACGTTGTGTTTTCACAAATTAAAAATGAAATAAAAATGACTGTTGAATACATTAAAATACATTAACGAAATTCAGTTACGCATCAAAATGTTACAAAGGATCCGAATAATATCTGCTATAAAAACAGACAGATAACATGAAAGGTCGAGATAACACGAATGGCCGTTTCCATAATATCATCCATTAACCCGATGTTATTTCGAAAGTTAACAGAGCATAATTTCAGGATCATATTTACGTGTTTCGACAATCCGGTCTTAAATGTGGACTGTTGAAAATGTGGCGCAGATGTTAGGTGTGCTCAGGTAACATATTCCAGGCACCGAAAATTCGAAATATATAGCGAAGCAATCACTTAGTTCGCCACAAGTTCAACGCAAACAACATTCGTACAAAAAGCTCCGCGGTTCCACGAAATAGATCAAAACTACGCGGTTTTCTGTTTAAAAATTCACAACGCGTCGCATACAAAACGATCCCATCAGTATATATCGCACTTTCTTTTTTCCTTACATGTTACCGTTTATTTCCCTTTTATTTTCTTTCAAATATTTATTGGCTTTTGAGTTTAGAGAGTAATTTTGTTACTTTAAATCCAGGAATTCGTTATGTTTTTACCTTTGTAACTTTTTGAAGAAAAATTCCATCGATACCAAAAAGTGAAAATTCGCTTTCATATTAAGACGGATATTCAGTGGTTAGATTGCCGGCTTTCAAAATATCCTGGAAATTCGAAGCGCTGCACGTACCATGATAGGCAAAAAACACAGATTTTTCTCTTCAAAGGTATAATCCCTCTAGCATAACGCAGACAGGCATGCCAGGCCTCTTCATAGACCGATAGCGGCATAACTTCACAAATTCTCCAGGCAGCATCGTTCAACAGAATTTCAATATACTTCCATTGAAAAAAGAGCACATGAAAGTTTGCAACGCTTTTTGTAACAAGAACAGTTTTTCTACCTTTTTTAGCGGTGTGTGTATCGATCGCGCATCCATTAAATGTTGTAAAATGACAGCGCACGCCCGCGTCATTAAAACTCAACGTGCACCGGTGCCTTTTAAACTGTGTGGACACCACTGTACAGAGAATGGAAACGGTAAATGGAATGAGTACACGTATGCATGGAAAAAACGAAAAAATCGAACGAGAAAACAGAAAGAACTTTGGAGCCAATGGAAATTGTAAATTGGTTTTAGTGCAGTGTTTGGTGGAGGAACAAAAATGCACCTACAAATTAGAAAATGAATTTGGCATTCCTTGATTTTGGTTCACTTTTGGGCTAGATATAATTTTGCCAGCATTGAACTTGGTCTGATTTATAATAATGATGTCAACATCCATTATGTTTCTACATCAGTCAGTTTTTTTTTATACAATAATATTCAACAACTTTCACACAAAGCCTCTCTCAGTCTCAAACTAAGCAGAGTTTGTACTATGAGTAGTATTCAAAAACAACTGATAAACTTACATATATTTTTCTAAATGCATACATACTACAGATAAATTACACCTATACAAAAATGTAGTTGATGTATATAAAACCCACCTTCTTGAACGTAGAAATACAATGTAAAAATATCTCGATCAATTTCTTGCACGTTTTACAGCAAATCCGCATTTTCAATTTGAGCCCCGTTTTGATAACTACTTTCCCAATAAATCTTGAACTCTTTATGGCCCCGCTGGTTTCCAATCTTTCAATTAATCAGTTCTTAAGAGAACTCGTGAAACTTAATCCTGGGATTTTCTTCTTCACGTCGTTTGGGGATTTTTTAATATCCGCGCTTGTTACAAATATGATATTGACACCTCTATGTATCGATATGGTGGCGTAAAAATAGCTTTAGAGCAATAATTTAGGAAGTATATCTGTCTGTGTCAAATGCTTTTTGTAGATGACTTTTACTCGTGACTTATTTATAAAGATTAAGGGCCTGTTTCACAATGTCCGAGTAGGCACTACTCACTGAATAAATTCAAAAATGTGACAGAATTCGTATGAAATTATCTGTCAAATAAGATACTCGAAACTTAATCATAGGTGGTGAAACAGGCCCTTAATCTATCACATACCCCCGATACGAGACAAAATAGTAAAACAATAACATCGCGGTCTCATAGGACCGATCGGGGATTCAAACATTAATTACTTATCTACATATCGATAATTCACGCGATTAAAAATATTATAAAGTATTGCACGTATTAGATACTTACATAAATAATAATTACAAAAAAATCGAATTTGTTAACATTATTCGTGTAAAGCACATATTAAAATTGTTCCTTAAGATAGAAATAACATAAGACTTGCTACATTATTTTGCTTGCGCCTCTGCATAAAGGATCTCGTAAATCGAACTCGCAAACACAAGTTACATGCCTGTTTCAAGAATTGATGTAGAATGTAGGTAAGGAGTTTTAGATTGCTGTGGAATCGACTAGGAACACAATAGAAACTCGTTTCTAACAATTGATTCTTAAATCTTTGCTGCATCTTGGTCTGTACTATTTTCGCTTCATTGCCGAATGCGAGAAAAATAAAAATAGGAAGATAGAAATTCTAAGCTCATCCAGTCTGTTGATTCTGTCTCCATGTTTAGTCCACCAGTGAATGCTATAGGCATGTAATATGCATAACAATGGCGGTGGCATCCGTGAAGCTGACATCATGTCATTATCATGATTACAGAGCCTTAAAACGAAGGAATAAAGTTCAGAATAGGTGAACTTTCCTGTCGATTAATTGTACCGTTTTTGTTGGGACGAGTACAAGCGTTACTACACGTAGCCATAATTCACTCAATGTAGTAAATTCGTCTGTTTTATCGTTTTTTTTTTTTGTCCACTTAGTTAACATTTTGCATGCTGTTATTTATTTTTGTGTGAATCACACCGATTTATTTGCAATTTTTCATGTAGATTTACAAATCCCTTTCGTCTATATGTATAAAAGGTGAAACTGACTGACTGACATATCAACACACAACTAATGGCACTAAGAATAAATTTTCCAAAATTCGCTCCCTAAGGCGATGAAAAAAGGGCTAATTTTTTAATAAGATGATTTGCTTTCCTACGGCGGTGACAACTGTTCTCTAAAATTTACAATGCTTTGTTTAAGACATAGTTAAAAGCTGACATACGTGGTCGTACATAAATGTTATATCTACCAAGAAAATCTAATTGTCGTATAACAAGAGTTACCTACATTTACGTGATTCTTTCTCGTTGGTTGTGAAAGACCCTTATAACCTTGATATGAACTTTTGATTGTGAATTCGTGCGTTTCTAAGTACAGTGTATATCAGCTTTATTATAGAGCCAGAGCTCTAGGTGTCTCCAAAAGTAAAATTCTTTTTTTTTGTCTTTAACGTTTTACCACACTAAGAATTACCCCTGTTTCGTAGGTTCATATATAAACATGTAAAATCACATAATTAAGTCACTCAGAACCGAAACCTATTTGATCTACAGGCTATCACAAATGTTTGTTCCGTACGGGAAACGAACCTGCGACATGCAGCACTGCACAGAAAAACTGCTCACTTTATTCAAGCTACATTAAAATAGACTATCTCATAATAGGAGTTATGATAGTTATTGTTTTTGTATAGTCGTAGCAAAAACATACTCCGAAAAGCACTAAAGTTTTCAATATTCTGTTTCCAAACTCACACATTCAATACAAACAGTCTGTATATTTTTTCTCTAATTTCTTTCACGGGAATATTCAAAACAAATCCGCATCATAAATCTCCATTCCGCACGCGTTCACCTGCGAATTCGCGTATGCAATATGAGATCGGCCTTTCAGCTATCAAAGCCCATTCAACTTGCGACTATTTCAAATATGACCCAAATACTAGGTTCCGTTGAATACGGGATAAACGAGCGAAGGATACTGAGGCCCTACGTCCCAGGGCGAGAGGTTCTGACGTGTAGCATGTACTGAAATACTGACGGCGTGGTAATGCTGTCAGTATTCGCCCTGGGACGTAATGATGCTAGAATGTTTCAGTAGTGTTCGGCTTTTGTGTTCGTTCAATGCTGTCATTGTGGTGTCATCGTTGTGCTGTAGACAACGTCATTTTGTCTTTTTATGCGTAATCACAATAGTATTGTTTATTTTTTATTTGTTACTCCTTTATCCTCAAAGGTTTGAATGAAATTTAGCATACGGGTCTCCCGTGAGCCAAATATTACGACGTATTAAAAAATGTCGTATGATGCACGTGAGTGATTGGTGATTATCGTTCTTAGCTGTCTTAAGAACCTCGCCACGGCTCGGGTCTAAATACCGTCGCGATGGTAATCATCAACATTACACATTTGTATCGTACTGTAATATTATTCAGCAAACTCATTTCATGTTTAATTTTTATCTATTTGGCCATTGTTATATACTCAACAATGTTAAATACAATTATGTGTTAATCAATTTTTATTAATTCGTGTATTTACAAATTTTATTTTTTAATATTTGCGTACCTGTAAACATAACTTGTGGATGGGCTTGGTGAAATATGGCTTGGTCCTATAACTCAGTATAATATAATAACTTATGTTCCATATTTAAAGCAAACAAATAATTCTATGATTGAAAAAAAACCCTTTAAAATATTACGAACTTACTCTTCCAATGGTTTTCCGACAAGCCTGGCTCACAATACGTAAGGCAGTAGAATAAAAGAAAACAGCAAATTATTTAATGTAACTAGAACAATACAGGCCAACTTACCATTACGCCAGCAATACGTCAGCATTGATTAATAGGCGATGTTAATAGGCCAATAAAAGTAAGAGTTAGACTTGAACTGACATTTATGAATGCTTCCTCCTTACCCAACACGACAGCACTGCGATATTATCGCTGTTTTCAAACATTCATTTTTCTTTTCTATGAATAATGTTTTGTGCCTTTAACCGTCGACTGCTAAAGATGCGTTTTCTTGATATAGGTAGCTGAAATTGATGACGACTGGTTCTTAGTCATGTGTGAATGATTGTGCTAAGAGTGTCGACAGACATGATTCCAGGCTCTGTAACATGCGCCAGTCTACGCAAATAGACCACTATTTGGAGATATTATGAATTCTTTTCAATTCAATCTAGGAAGCAGTGGTGGCCCAGTAGGTAGTAACTGCCTCGACTTGACTTTATTTCATCACCACTGCTCCCGAAACGGTGAAGGAAAACATCGTGACTTCGTGAGGAATCCGGCATGCCCTTAAACCGAAAAATTGAAGACATGTGACATCCACGAATCCGCACTGGGCCCGCGTGTACGCTCCATTCCCTCGCTTAGAGAAGAGGCCTGAGTCCCAGCAGTGGGAACATTACAAGGTCCTTAATGCTAAAAGAAAATTAATTCATAACTACCCTTCATAACATGATTTCTGTTACATTTTGATTGTAAAATGTGTTTTTTTTTTGTATTTTTAGACCAGCAAAACATCCAAGATGCAGACTTAGTATGTAAATTTATATTGTGCACTGGATTCTATCCTTGCATACGTTTTCTGTCCATAACTCAAAGGTTTGCTGGAAGAAATCTCATAGCTAAGTTAAGATCGCCTTTGTACATGAACTGTTTGTATCACTAGTTGTAGGTTATGTTTTGCGTATAATAAAGGACATCACAACATCCCGTTTCACCTTCATACTCCACGTCCATTCAACCATAGAGAACTGCAGTAACCCTTACCATGTAAACTGTCAAATGTCTCTGCTTTTCGACATTCATGGCTCCCGTGGTACCATAAAGGGGGAGCCACTGTACCGTGTAATATTATGACGTCATCTACGATGTTCCTTTTTTAAATATCGTTTTAAGTGTTTGAATCTCGAATGGCCTGTTTGATAATCGTTTTGTCTGTGACTTTCATGGTTTATTAGTTTAATGGCTAAGGGTGGGAGTTTGAAGGTCGTTCCTGTCATTTAGAAGACTCCTTGGTCGTTTAAATTCGGTTTAAATCCTTTTTATTTGTCTTCTTTTTCTTTGGCTGTTTGAAGTGTCTTGAGCCTTTGTTTTTCTTCCGGGTACGATAGGTTTGTTTTGAAGGTTTTAAAGTCAAAAAGGCTTTTTTTTCTAATTCCTAGCAAAGCTTGTTGTCAATGGTTTGCTTCAAGATTGTCATCTATTGTTTTTTTCTTTTAACTGACGTAGACTATAACAACAAATTTTGTAAGCACATACTGTTTCTGCAAATTGACTGATTTCAGAAAAAAAATTGTATTAATCATTTGGTTTATATTCAAGACTATATTTATATTGGAAGCACATTTTTTAACATTGTTTTGAAACGTTACTACCTCTAAGGATATCATGGGTGTGTTTACCTACATACAAAAAAATTCGAAACATCCTGACCCAAAACAGGTATCTCTAGTCCATACAAAGATTTGTTCGCAGCGAGAACCGAACCCGCGACACTCAGAGCAACAGTCAATACCCCAGCCACTTCGCGAACCATGCCGCCAATAAACGGATATCTGATTGCAATGACGTCAGAGATTTCATTAATAACAATCAATCATGCACTGCGTCACTTGATTGATGCGCCGGCGGTCTCTAATCGGCTTTGTCTATCTATTGCTTCATTAATTAAATGCAACCCAGTTTCTGGCTTGTTATTTTGACCTGATTTGTCTTCAATTTGTCTTTGCGGTTTGATGGCATTGTTTTTTATGACGCTCTTCTCATCATTGTCGTCATTATCTTGATCTTATCCTAATTTGTTAGGAGTATGATCAACAGGTTCATTTTTCATAGTCCACTGTTAGTTGGTATTTATTTATGTATGCACTGGTAAGGAACGCTGTAAATATAAAAATGAACTTATTGCCTAAAGGCATTCTATACT